>CM042856.1:2422475-3145475 GCA_023658055.1 Thaleichthys pacificus
ATCCTGGAAAAAAATAAACAGTATCCCAATCAACGCAGGTTAACCGAAAACAAACTGATTAGTGCCTGCAGAATTCCATGTCTGCAAGCTCGCTTTAATATCTACAGAGGCATAGAGGTTCAGGTGTCGGCAAGCAAGTCAGAATTGAGGTTGGCTAAAAAAACATTTAAAAACTAAAGAAAGTTTCAAAGTGATAGGCCTTTCGATCATCTTATTTGGGAGTACAACGGTACTTAAGAAAGATTTGTTGGATCAGATGTTAGTTTATTTCCTACAGGAACACAATGACACTTATTGAGGGACTTGCTGCACTTGTTGGTTAGTTGTGTAACTGATTTAACTGCTTGTACTCGCTGTGAATTATATTTTTGTTGCTTGCTTTCCTCCAGTTACACTCGAGCTCTTTCGAGGATCATGTTGTTTAATTAACATGCTCTTCTGGTTCCACCCATTGGCACTGATTTGCATTTCACAATGTATGCTTCATGTTTTGGCTACCCGCAATGTTTTTGGGGTTATCTCGTTGTTTATGATCATTGACCGATGCACTTTTTGTAATGTTCTCTTGTAAGTCGCTTTGGATAAAAGTGTCTGCTAAATGAATAAATGTAAATCTTATTTAGACTTAAACATAATAACAATATGTGTGTTTGCAGTCATAAACTTTCTGTATATTACCACTAGAAGGCGGTGTGTTTAAATGTTAATTTCCCATCGTAAAATCTCTTCCTGTTTGATTGACAGAAGAAAAAGAATGAAGAAGTGTGTCATTTCTTTACAATTATAAGCCATCCGATTAAGAAACAGAACAATATAAACCCCACTCTTAGCACACAAGCAGGCAAAATGTAACTGTATTTTTTTGTATTTATACGTTTAAGGTGCGTTTTACATGTGTCTGAATGTGTGACTGATGGCCCCTAACGCTATGGAGGACTAAATGTGCCAAAATTAAATACTTAAATAAATAAATACTTAAATACATAAATAAATAAATACATAAATAAATAGACATCTCTTAAGTGATGTTAACATTTATGTTATTGTTAACATGTGGCCTGTTCTCAGTCTTGTTCATTGAAGCAAGCGCATGATCAGGTAGAGGGTCAGAGAAGTGTGTGTGTCTTGGTTGTGCCAGGCTGCCAGCACCGTTCAACAGCTCAATACCAGGCATAAACCTTTACAGGTTACGTTTTAGGGCCATTTAGACATGTTCAGGAAAATACAATGTTTTATAAAGCATAAAACACTGCAGTTCCATGAGGACAGTTCTATCAAATGGCTTATGTCCCGCCCCTTTTCATTTAAAATGAAATGCACATTTATTTTCCTTTGAAAAGAGGCGGGACATACGCAGTTTTATCAAAGTCCCGCCTCTTTTCATTTAAAATGAAATGCACATTTATTTTCCTTTGAAAAGGGGCAGGACATAACCAGTTGCACACAGCTGTCTTTATTGGACTGCAATGTTTTACTCTTGGAGCACTGTGATTGGACACTGATTGATAGCAAACTGTCAGACCTGAGCTGTCAATCAAGTAGCAGACATATTCAGTCTTATTGAAACACAAATGGGCCACTTTAAAAAGGATTTAACCAGATATGTTATAGTTAACATGTGGCCTGTTCTCAGTCTTGTTCATTGAAGCAAGTGCATGATCAGGTAGAGGGTCAGAGAAGTGTGTGTGTCTTGGTTGTGCCAGGCTGCCAGCACCGTTCAACAGCTCAATACCAGGCATAAACCTTTACAGGTTACGTTTTAGGGCCATTTAGACATGTTCAGGAAAATACAATGTTTTATAAAGCATAAAACACTGCAGTTCAATGAGGACAGTTCTATCAAATGGCTTATGTCCAGCCCCTTTTCATTTGAAATGAAATGCACATTTCTTTTCCTTTGAAAAGAGGCGGGACATAAGCAGTTTTATCAAAGTCCTGCCTCTTTTCATTTAAAATGAAATGCACATTTCTTTTCCTTTGAAAAAGGGCGGGAAATAAGCAGTTTTATCAAAGTCCCGCCTCTTTTCATTTAAAATGAAATGCACATTTCTTTTACTTTGAAAAGGGGCGGGACATAAGCAGTTTTATCAAAGTCCAGCCTCTTTTCATTTAAAATGAAATGCACATTTCTTTTCCTTTGAAAAGAGGCGGGACATAACCAGTTGCACACAGCTGTCCTTATTGGACTGCAATGTTTTACTCTTGGAGCACTGTGATTGGACACTGATTGATAGCAAACTGTCAGACCTGAGCTGTTGAACGGTGCTGGCACAACCAAGACACACACACTTCTCTGATCCTCTACCTGATCATGCACTTGCTTCAATGAACGTGACTGAGAACAAGCCACATGTTAACAATAACATATCTGGTTAAATCGTTTTCAAAGTGGCCCATTTGTGTTTCAATAAGACTGAATGTCTGCTCCTTGATTGACAGCTCAGGTCTGACAGTTTGCTATCAATCAGTGTCCAATCACAGTGCTCCAAGAGTAAAACATTGCAGTCCAATAAAGACAGCTCTGTGCAACTGATTATATCCCGCCTCTTTTCAAAGGAAAATAAATGTGCATTTCATTTTAAATGAAAAGAGGCGGGACTTTGATAAAACTGCTTATGTCCCGCCCCTTTACAAAGGAAAATAAATGTGCATTTCATTTGAAATGAAAAGGGGCGGGACATAAGCCGTTTGATACTGTCCTCATGAAACTGCTGTGTTTTAGGCTTTATAAAACATTGTATTTTCCTGAACATTTTTAAATGGCCCTAAAACGTAACCTGTAATGGTTTATGCCTGGTAGTGAGCTGTTGAACGGTGCTGGCAGCCTGGCACAACCAAGACACACACACTTCTCTGACCCTCTACCTGATCATGCGCTTGCTTCAATGAACGTGACTGAGAACAGGCCACATGTTAACAATAACATAAATGTTAACATCACTTAAGAGATGTCTATTTATTTAAGTATTTATTCATTTAAGTATTTATTTATGTATTATTATTTAAGTATTTATTTATTTAAGTATTTATTTATGTATTTAATTTTGGCACATTTAGTCCTCCATATAACGCAAGAGCATAATGTGTGATGATTTAGTTCATTGGCAATGGGGCTAACGCGTTATTTAATGTTCCTGACTGTGTTTCATTCGAATAAATAACCCGTACATGTAAATCTACAATTCACGATGCATGTTTGTCCAGATCTTTGGCAGGTTATTTTTTATCGAGCTAACTGAAGCTGAGTTGAATCAAGATCTAGTTTGGTTGCTATTAAGCTGTAACGTTCTACCCACCTAAGTCGATCCAGTTTGCTTCGACAACAGAAGTGGAAACAACTAACGTAATAATTTCAAATTATATCTAGTCAATCTGATGAAAACAGTGTTGTGTAGACACAATAGATTTATTTGTACGTTTTTATTTCAAGTCTCCACCTTCGTTGTTTCACATTTACATTTAGTCATTTAGCAGACGCTCTTATCCAGAGCGACTTACAGTAAGTACAGGGCCATTCCCCCCGAAGCAAGTAGGGTGAAGTGCCTTACCCAAGGACACAACGTAATTTGACACGGCTGGGAATCGAACTAATGAAGCCCCACTGCAGATGGAGGAGGTGAGGAAGGTGTTAAGATCATTTCTCTATCAAGTAATGCACAGAGTCGTCGGATTCAAAGAAAGCACAATGGTTTAATGCTTGCCGGCAAGGAGACAAAATCAGATTGCAATACAAAGTTTGTGTAGTTCACAAGTCGTCATGTAAGACCATTTAAACATTGGTGAGAAGTAGTGTTATTTTTGGCGGCCTGTTTTAATTTGAGTTTTAGTGTAGTCTTTGTGTCAAGCTGTCATTTTAGTTTTTATTAGTTTTAGTCACGTTCATACTCTTTTTAGTCTAGTCAAGTTTCAGTCGACTAAAAGTCTGAGAATTTTAGTCTTATTTTAGTCAGACTTATCCATGACTATTTTCGTCTAGCTTTAGTCGACGAAAACTGATGACATTTTAGTCTAGTTTTAGTCGACGAAAACTGATGACATTTAGTCTCGTTTAAATCAATGAAAATTGTATTTTTGTCTCTTTTTAATCAAAACAGAAGTAGTCTAAGCAGTAGTCTCGGGAGGCATGTTAATGCCAAAACCTGTTTAGTTTAAATGTATGTATTGGTCTAGAATAAGGTATTCAAAGTCATGTTGTTGATGCCAAATTCAGTTCAGTGTGATTGCTATGTGAATGACAAAACTAGCTACAGTATTTGGCCAACAAGGGATGCTTAGTACACATGCAGTCAGTCAGGTAGGAACTAAGAACTAAGAACCCACTTTACACTCTCTCATACAAACAAATACACACACACACACACACAGTATACTAGTCACACATGGTAACCCACTTTACATTCTCTCACAAACAAACACACGCTAGTCACACACGTTTTGTCTCAGACTCTCAGTCGGTTTCAGCTCCAGTGGCTAACGTTTAAAGCTAACGTCTAAAGCTAACGTTAAAATGAGACACGTTAACCACAGCCTCATGAGTTTAGCTAATAATAACGCGACTAAACGAGACTAAATAATGTTAGAACATTTCGTCTCGTTTTTATTTTGTAAACTATATTTAGTCTAGTTTTTATTTGTCAACAATATTGCATTATACATTTAATTATAGTCATCGTCACATGACCAGCATTTACGTTGCGTCTCGTTTTCGTCACTTAATAAAGGTTCGTTGACAAGAATTAGATATTTAGTCATAATTTTTGTTGACGAAAGCAACACTAGTGAGAAGTCCCCTCCCCTGAATATCAGCTGTCAATGTAATCAATCCCAGAGGTAGAGTGCGCATGCTTGTGGAAACTTAGAGTTCTCTGACCCTAGGCTTGACCATATGATTCACTCAACACAGATAAGGTTAAACATATTTATTGCACCTCTAGTATGATAATGGTCAACCTAGGTCAGTTTTTTTTACGTTAACCTAGTGTCATCTATAGGTCATGTGGGGAGGGGGTTCTCTACTGACAAGGAATCCTAAGAACCAGTATTTTCAGAATATAATGTTACATTCTAAAGTTCTCCGACAGCTCCCCCATGAATATACTGAAACATACAGGTAATAACATCAAACCATGGGTAATAAAAAGTAAAACATAGGTAAAAGAAATGAAGTCATCCAGTCAAATGGCAAGAATGCATTTAGACATAACGGGAAAACCCTATAGGGCAAAACCCGTTATCACTTAATCTAGTGGTCATTCGATGTCTATGCACCTCATGACAGACATATTCCAGATGTCTTTAACAACACAACTATAACTGAAGCCAAGCTTTTATCAAAGAAATGACTACAGAAAAGTAACAGAATATATAAACGTAAAACAAGAGTATGAAAATATAAAAACCACATAAAACAAAAATGTTTGTACTTCTTCAAGCCAAACAATATCATTGTTTAACACTTCGTCAGATTTTCATTAAACGAATCATGGTAAATTCACTCAACATCTTAGAATTTCATACATTGTCATCATCAGCACGGTCCTGCAATTGCTGATACATGGTCCTGGTAAGGGCTGTGTCAATCAAATGTGTTATTAAGCCTCTAATGCATGGTATACAACAGCAACCACAAGTAATGAGTATAGTCACTAATAGGGAGCAGCGAGGGAGATCATCAGTGAAGAAATGAGTGTCCTCCACCGGCTGAACCAGCTCTCCATCATACGAGTGAATGGATCATCAATCCCGGAATTCTCTGCCAGCTCCTCTGAAAGAGATGTAAGACCCTCCAGAGCTTTTGTTATGCTCCCATCAGGAGAGGTGTTATTAGGGATAAAAGTATAACAATATGTGCCAAACATCTTACAGACACCTCCTCTCTCTGCTAACAACATGTCCAGAGCCATCCAGTTCTGCCATGCCATCAGAGAAGTGGGGCCCAGTTGCTCTGCAATACCTTTAACAGCATCTCTAGTATAGTTGACAAATCTCTGTTGGTTGTAATAAATATAGTGAATCCAATCAAAATTTTTATGAATAGTTGTCCACCAGAATAGAAAGGATGCAAAGCCTGCCTCCACCTGATTTCTTGCCTTATATTCATTAGGAACACCTTGTGGTGCACCTATAAAATCTATATAAATATGAAGGTCAAATGTTCCTCCTGGCACCTTAGCGTGCCTCCGCCTGGTGATACCCTGCCCTGAGAGTTGGTTGGATAAGGTCTTAAAATCAGATGTGGGGAAAAGATGAAACGGCATGAGTAGTTGAGTCAATGCACAGCTGCCATGCCACTTAGCTGGCAGCTTAGGGCTGAATTTCATGTCCCCACACATTCACCACAAATCTGCTCTCATTGAGGTGTGGTCAATGAAGCAGGCTGGCAAGTAGTCACCGTGATTATTAGTAATATCCATGGTGTGGCTACAATAGGTATGTGAGAGTGTCCCCACATCATAACCATCTCCTGTTCGTAAGAAGCCGGTGTAATTTCCCTGATGCTGTCACTGATGGTGGGACATCCATTTTCTTAACTTGAGGGAACAATGAGGATACAGTTTTACATTGTGATTGTAGTGGTGTATAAAGTTGCAAAGCACATTGTAAACCTTCTGGATCCTTTTCATCAGTCAGCTGAAAAGGCACTGTGCCAAGTTGTGGTCTTGCTTTTGCACAGGCAAGACAGTTAGACTGACCATTCTGACGGGCTGTATACATCATCCACTCCAACCATTCATTTCTATCAGTAAACACCGTTATCTGAGTAGGGAGATGAACTTGGGAGTATGGAGGACGGGTTGCTAGTTGAAAGTCTAAAGTGTCCTAATGGATCAGTTCCCGACACCTGTGCATCTAGTACATAATTCCCTTCATCACTTCTAGTCACGTTCTTTATGATAATAAACAGCGGGGCGCATTTCCCTGGCGGGCATCCCTCAGAGGTCAACACTCCCACTATGGTGAAACGAGGTTTGAGGTTGGAGGCCCCCAATCCGGTCCTGTGTTGGCAAACACCTGATGCCACGAATTACAGGGTGTGATGCAAACTAGGATATTGCCAATCCCGTCCGTGTCTCCAAGGTGTCAGACCACAATTAACAACATTACAAAGGTCTATTTTGAATAAGCAATCTTTCCCTACCTGACACTGGACAATTACTGATTGATCTATCACTGAAACACCGATTACCATCTGCCTCTTTTGTGGGGGTTCCATGGTAGTCTCCTGGTTATGAGAAATCTCCATCTCATACCATAATAATGGAATGAGTCCTATTATGATTGACAATAGGAGTAGGCTACATAATATACCACGACCACCACAGTATTGTGGACAAGGACCTGGATGCCACATTTTGATTCTACCTTTCCCTGTTCACTGTCTCCTGTCCTTTTAGCTTATTTTAGTTCACACCCTAAGTCTCTGTTGGCCGTTGGTTACTTCACTGAGGTTGAGACGGGCCTTTCAATAAAAGAAAGACTCCCCTTTGGAGTCAGACTTGTGCCTCAAGAAATGGTGGTGAGTAACTAATCTGTCCCTATATCAATGTGCCTTACTTTCTTACAATGTGACAAATGTATCCAAGACGTCCTCTCTGCTATTTTGACTGCAGTGGGTGTGGTGAGTAGTACCTGATACGGTCCCTCCCACCTGGGGCTTGACCAGTTTTTTCTCTTAATGACCTTAATCAGCACCCAGTCTCCTAGTTCCACTCCTCCAGAAGTTTGATCCATCACCTGGAATAGAATTAGCAGAAGCAACTTATTTGTGTTGTGGTATTATATATGGTCTTCCATAAATCATTTCAAATGGTGTTAGTCCTGCTGATGTTTTAGTAATGTGCATATTCAACACAACCAATGGTAAACAGTAAATCCAATTCTTTCCTGTCTCTTCCATGGTCTTCCTTAATTTACTCTTAACTATTTACTCTTAACTATTTAAAATACCATTATGTCTTTCCACTAGACCTGCTGATTGTGGGTGATAAGCACAATAATTTTTTAGGTTAATGCTTAAATGTTGTGCTATCATTGTGATGGTACTGTTAACAAAATTACTCCCATTGTCCCTATATGTTCTTTCCGGTATCCCAAACCTTGGAATAATGTCCTTTACTAATGCTTTAGCCACTGTTCAGGCGTCTGGTGTTGAGCTGGGGAATACTTCACTCCATTTCGTAAACATGTCAATGATAACTAAGCTATTTGCTTAATGGTGTTTTGAGCCCTCACCGTCGACTTCAAGGCAGCAGCTGCCTGGAAGGCGTGTCCCGCCTCCCACCCCCTGAGCCAATCATAGAACAGAGGCTGCTCAAAGCTTGCCAGTTTAGAGGAGACGTTGGTTTGAATTTGAGATTTGAGCGGACGTTGGTTTGAATTTGAGATTTGAGCCAAGCAGAGCCAAGCAGCTAGCTGACAAAGGTAAGTTGCCTACATTATCTTTAAAAAATACTTTGATAGTAGGCTTAGTGTTTTATTTAGGCAGTGTGTGTGTGTACCTATATATCCTATGTGTGATGGTTAGCACTACATAGCACTACTGTTGTTAGCTAGCTTTGAGCTGTTTTACACCACTTAATGTTACCAAGGCACTTTACTTCAAAAACGTGGTTTTCAACCTGCTTACAAATCTGGTTAAAACAACTAGTGAAGGTGTTTTAAAATAATATGAATGCCATATACAATAACTGCATTTATGTTAATACCACTAATTTAGCTATCTTATTATTTAGCACAATGCTAGCATGAATCTAACGGTAATTCGATTTTTAACCAAGGTAGCCTATTGTGCTGCAAAATATTCATGCAACCTGTTTACAAAACTGGTTAAAAAGATAAAGGTGAGCTGTTATTTATAGATACTAATTATTTCTCAGGCATCTAATGGTTTACAGCTACCTGTAAAGCATCTAAACATGCAGAGTAAGGGAGGTTGACTGCCAGGCTGCTATATACAGTACATTAAGGCAGCCACCAGTCTTTGGATAGCTTTGAGGCATCTTGAGTAGTGTTGACTGCCAGGCTACCTAGTCATTGGTATACAGGTTAACTCACAGGCATCCAGTTGGTTTTAGATACCTGTAAGGCATCTAGACGGACAGATTAAGAGGGGCTGACTCCCAGGCTGCTTACTAACACTAGTTTCAGGCAGCCAATTGTCTTTGGATGCCTGTGAGGCACTTTGGCGTTGAGACTGGTTGACTTCCAGGCTGTTTGGAATAAGGATAACTTTGAGGCAGCCAACTGTCTTTAGATCACTCTGAGGCATCTTGAGTAGTGTTGCCTGTCAGGTTGCCTAGTAGTTGGTATACAGGTTAACTCACAGGCATCCAGTTGGTTTTTAGATACCTATCAGGCATCTAGACAGACAAAGAGCGGTTGACTGCCAGGCTGCTTCCTAAAACGGTTAAAATCTCAGGAAGCCAGTTGGCTTTGGATGCCTGTAAGGTATCTGACTGTCAGGCTGCTTTCTAACACTGGTTAACACAGGCAGCTGGTTGTCTTAACATAATTGTCCAGTATCTATCTCAGCTGAAGATTGCACATCTGCCAGACTGCTCTGTAATTTTGGCCAAATTGAAAGCAGTCACCTGGTTTTAGATAACTGCGTGGCATCTCCAGGGATGTTGTCTTTCAGGATGCATAGTGACACTTAGTGTTTGTCTTTCAGGGAGATTACTAATAGTTTACTCAAGGGCAGATGGTGAGAATAAGAACTTTTGTTGAAAATAACTTGATTCCTAACAGGCTAATAGGCTTTATAATAGACTACAGGTGACTTTGTGACAGCCAGTGGAGAGGAATCAAGGCATGGTGGATTAACGTTGTGCTCCAGACTGCTTAACACTGACCATGTAGCCTATAGTTAAGGTCATCACAAGATAAAATAGTTTAGTATGTGTGTATCAGGGAGTCATAGTCTTATGTTTTCATACTTTTTCCCTGTTCAGGCAATGGAAAAGCACTGGCTGAAGTCAATTGAAGATGGTTTAAAGAAGGAATGGGACCCTAGAATCAAGCGATCCTTTGAGAATCTTGAAGAAAATATTCCTGAGGATGTTTTCATGAGGAATCGCCTTGATAGGATGAATGAGATGGGGAAAGGAAGATTCCTTTATAAAAAAAAAGACCAAATGTCATTCATGGTGTGAGCGATCCCACCATGCAACCGGATCGTCAACATGAGATCCAATGAAGACACGGGCAAATTCTTGCCCAGCGTATGTGTCATTTCAGTTCGTAAGCTCAGTCAGTTTTCGAGGTTGTATTGTCAGGGAAATGTGCGAACACAGTGGCCATGACCTCACCAACATGGAAGAAAATGTAATCAATCGCATCAATGAATTCATGAGTGTATTTCCAAAGGGCTCTCTAATAGTACCATTCTATTGAAAGCCACGGACTGGTCACAGAGGCTTGGAAAAACTAACCTTGTGGACAGAACATACTTTGTCACTCCAGAGGACATTGTCGGAATCAGAAGAAGCTTCAACAAGTACATACATTTGGATGGCAATGACTGTATATCAGTGGCAAAACTAATCAATTCTGACTTGAAAGACAGTGTTTTACTGTATCAACCACTGTCATATAGTGAAGACCAACCCTGCGGTCAATCCGGCCATACCATCGCTGACTGCACCACGCGGTCGGGAAACAACCGTGCCCGTCGGTGAAAGGGGAGATACTGACGGGCAGGGCCGCTGCTCCCTCTGTTCCGCACTCCACCCTCGACGCTGTCGTACGGTGCCAAGCAACATCCCCACCCCTCCAGGCTCTCATCGACTCAGGCGCTGATTGGAGCTTCATAGACCGGGATGTCGCCAGACAGCTCGGAGTGGAGCTCGAACCTGTGATCCCACCAGAGGTCGTCAGAGGGCTGAGCGGCCCTCGGATTGCATGCATCAAACACCAAACCGCTTCACTCAGTATCCTTCTCGCCGGAAATCATCACGAATATCTCCGCTTGTTCGTCCTGGAGAGTCCCCAGTTCCCTCTCATCTTTGGATACCCGTGGCTACAATGACACAACCCCCACATTAACTGGGCCTCGGGTGAAGTGTCCCCCTGGGATTCTGCTTTTCACGTTGCCTGGGCTCCGCTACAACGCCAGACTCCTCCGAACCCCTTGTTTCCGATCCACCCGACCTGTCCACGGTACCCAAGGACTACCATGACTTAGCCCCTGTTTTCAATAAGAAGAGCGCTCTGTCTCTACCACCACATCACCCTTACGACCTTTCCATAGATCTGCTTCCTGGTTCGCCTCTCCCCAGCGGGCGTCTCTATAACCTGTCACGTCCGGAGACCGCTGCCATGGAGGAGTACATTAAGGACTCGGTAGCCGGTATTATCCGGCCCTCCTTTTCGCCGCTAGGGGCAGGATTCTTCTTCGTGGGCAAGAAAGACGGAGGCCTGCGTCCGTGTATAGATTACCGGGGCTTGAACGCCATTTCAACCTGCAACAAATATCCTTTGCCACTCCTCAGCTCTGCTTTCGTTCCCCTCCACAGAGCCTCTATTTTCACCAAGTTAGACCTGCGCAACGCTTACCACCTGGTGCGCATCCGGGAGGGGGATGAATGGAAGACAGCCTTTAACACACCCCTGGGGCACTTTGAGTATTTAGTGGCTCCATTTGGTCTCACCAATGCTCCCTCAGTCTTCCAAGCCCTGGTGAATGACATGCTGAACCGCTTCGTCTTCGTTTACCTTGACGACATCCTAATTTTTTCTCACTCCCTTCCGGAACACATCCAACATGTTCGGTTGGTCCTGGAACGCCTGCTTCGGAACCGGTTGTTTGTCAAGTTGGAGAAATGCCACTTCCACGCCTCTACTGTCTCGTTCCTGGGTCACGTTCTTTCCGAGGGGAGAGTGGAAATGGATCCAGCCAAAGTGGCCACGGTGAAGGAGTGGCCCGTTCCAGGGACCCTAAAACAGCTCCAACGGTTCTTGGGGTTGGCAAACTTCTATAGAAGGTTTATTCGTGGCTACAGTCAGGTGGCTGCTCCGCTCACCACGCTCACCTCCACCGCCACTCCATTCAAATGGATGTTGGAAGCGGGCACCGCCTTCCACACTCTTAAGACCCGGTTCATCTCAGCCCCGTTACTCACTCAGCCTGACCCAGCCCTACAGTTTGTGGTGGAGGTAGATGCGTCCAACACCGGAGTGGGAGCTGGAGTCCCTCATCACTCGAGCCCAACAACAGCAGCCCGACCCCAGACCCGGCCCACAGAGCCTCCGGTTTGTCCCCGACACTGTCCGTACCAAGGTGCTCCAATGGGCTCACTCCACCAGGCTCACATGCCATCCCGGAATCACACGCACCATAGCGTTCTTACAGCAACACTTCTGGTGGCCTACCATGGCTAAGGACGCACGCTCTTTTGTGTCTGCCTGCTCTACCTATGCCCGCAGAAAAACCTCCACACGCCCACCAGCAGGTCTCCTGCGCCCCTTACCGGTTCCTAGCCGCCCTTGGTCCCACATCGCCATGGATTTTGTCACCGGTCTCCCTCCGACAATAACACCACAGTCTTCACCATAATTGACCGATTCTCCAAGGCAGCTCATTTCAATGCCTTGCCCAAGCTCCCGTCAGCCCGCGAAATAGCATATCTCTTGGTTGTCCACGTGTTCCGCCTGCATGGGATCCCGGTGGACATCGTATCTGACCATGGCCCACAGTTCACATCACAAGTCTGGAGGGCTTTCTGCAATGCCATGGTGGCAACAGTCAGTCTGTCCTCGGGGTACCACCCCCAGATCAACGGCCAGACAGAAAGGATCAACCAGGAGATGGAAGAGGCTCTCCGCGTCCTGGAGCTCTTACCTGCCCTGGGTGGAGTATGCATACAACTCCCTAATCAGCACCTCCTCCGGTTTGTCACCATTTCACTGCTCCCTGGGCTTAGTTGTAATAAATCTTTAATTTACTTCCTGGGTCTGAGTCTTGCATTTGGGTCTACCTGCCAGCCAGCGTGACATTTGAATTACTATTTTGAACAAATGGAAAGCTTCTATTCACAACCCAAAAGATATTCTCAACATTATATAGTTATATATGAATGTTCAAAATCTGTCTGGAAATTTCCCCTCCATAATTCTTCAATCCACAACAACTCATTATGCATATAAAATGCCCTTTGCTATTTACAGGGGTGGGTCAAAGAGGCAAACGACATATAGAGTAAATGTGAAAATATCCATGATTTGATGAAAAAGGGTTGTTAAAATAATTGGGATGTTACTGGGCTGTGTCATTAGTCTGACATCCCAATAATCTGAAATATGACGCCCATTGGTCGAACAATCCATTAGTGCGACCATACACTAGACCAGTAACTACACTACACCATTTCCAGACCCTAGCCACTCTAATCACAGGTCTAGTGTATGGTTGGACTAATGGAATGTCAGATTAATGACCAGCTCTCAACTCTATTCTTTTCAATTGCAGAATTGCAATTGCATTTGACTTACACTTTTGACTTAATTTCATTTATTTGTAGGAAAGAGAATTTAATGCGACTGCTAAGAGAGTCCTTGAACAATCAAGACAGCAACACAGGCGACCAGAGTATCAAAATACATTTAGTCATTTAGCAGACGCTCTTATCCAGAGCGTCTTACAGTAAGTACAGGGAAATTCCCCCCAAAGCAAGTAGGGTGAAGTGCCTTGCCCAAGGACACAATGTCATTTTGCATGGCTGGGAATCAAACTGGCAACCTTCAGATTACTAGCCCGACTCCCTCACCGCTCAGCCATCTGACTTCCCCTATACCTCAGAGGTGTGGGGCTATGTTGTCCAACTTGGGCCGAATGTTTTTCCACCACCAAAGTGAGACCAACAATGTTGTGGAGAGGTGAGCAAACTTTACTTTTGAATTGTTATAGATTCATGAGTTAAATTATTACTTATGGATATGTTTTTTCTGACAATACAATGCAAATACAACATTTATTTGCATAATTTTAATTACAAAGGTTTTTCAACGGATTGAAATACCATTTTGTTGGAGGATATTGCAACAAAAGATTGGATGACCTACTACTAATCCTCCATAACCATGTGGTGAAGTACTACAGGTAAGTCTGTGTATTTTCATAATCAGGAAGTTAAATGTAATATGATTAATGGTTAATCTTAAGTGTTCATCTTTAAACATATGCAATATCATCTTCATTAAGGTGAATTATTCGAGGTCAGTTTATGCTGACAATGATTACCCTTGCCCTTGTGTTTTGTTCAGCCAATTTGAGGAGCTCGTTAATGCTGGTCGAGCCCCCACAAAAGGATTACAATCCCAAGAAAGTGTCATATCAGCTGAAAGGATGAGGTCTCATGGGCTCGACCAAAACATCCAGTATTTGTCTGAGGCCCACTTCAGTTTACCCTCAGAAAGCAAGCCTGATGTGTTTTATGGTATATAGTAAGTTGACTTACTGTACAGTGTTTGCCAGTGTCCAGTCAATGGACAAGGTCAGAAATGTAAACGCATAGTGTTAGCTCAGATTACATTACATTTACATTTACATTTATGCATTTAGCAGACGCTTTTATCCAAAGCGACTTCCAAGAGAGAGCATTACAAAAGAGCATAGGTCACTGATCATAACAACGAGATAGCCCCAAACATTGCAAGCAGCCAAAACATGAAGTATACATTGTGAAAAACCAAATAAGTGCCAAGGGGAAGAACCATAAGAGCATGCAGTTAAACAAGTTACAATTAAACAACATGAAACTCAAAAAAGTGCAAGAGTGTACCTGTAAAGGAGAAGACAAAAACAACAGTCAACAGTAAAATATTTCACAGTGAGTACAAGAATTTAAAACCGTCACAACTAACCAACAGGAGCAACAAGTCTCTCAATACGAGTCATTGTGATCCTGGAGGAAATTAACATCAGGTCCAGCCAAGCATTCCTAAGTGCCGTTGTACTCCCGGAACAAGTGCGTCTTGAGCCTTTTCTTGAAGGTGGGGAGACAGTCAGTGTCCCTGATGGAGGTGGGGAGTTGATTCCACCATTGGGGGGCCAGACAGGAGAAGAGCTTGTGTTGGGACCGGGCGCTCTTGAGCGGTGGGACCACCAGACGGTTGTCAGAAGAAGACCGTAGGTGGCGGGTGGGGGTGTACGGCTGCAGGAGAGACTTGATGTAGTCGGGTGCAGTCCCGTTCACCGCTCGGAAGGTCAGTACCAGAGTCTTGAATCTGATACGGGCCGTGACGGGAAGCCAGTGGAGGGAGATGAGGAGCGGGGTAACATGGGAGCGTCTGGGTAGATTGAAGACCAGACGGGCTGCCGCATTCTGAATCCTCTGGAGAGGGCGGGTTGCGCATGCTGGGAGACCGGCGAGCAGCGAGTTGCAGTAGTCCAGCTTTGAGAGGACAAGTGCTTGGACTAGCAGCTGGGTGGAATGCTCAGACAGGTATCTCCTGATCTTCCGGATGTTGTAGAGGGTGAATCTACACGACCGGGAGACCGCAGCAATGTGGGCTGTGAGGGAGAGCTCGTCATCCATGGTCACCCCGAGGTTCCTGGCAGAGGATGAAGGGGTCACCGTCGCCGATCCCAGGGTGATTGAGAGATCGTGGGAGATGGAGGGTTTGGCCGGGATGATGAGGAATTCTGTTTTGGCGAGGTTCAGCTGGAGGTGGTGCTCGGTCATCCAGGCGGAGATGTCTGTGAGGCAGGCCTCGATCCTAGCTGAGATCCCCGGATCAGTCGGGGGGAACGACAGGTACAGCTGCGTGTCGTCAGCATAGCAGTGGTAGGAGAAGCCATGGGAGGTGATGATTGGTCCAAGCGAGGTGGTGTAGAGGGAGAAGAGGAGCGGTCCAAGGACAGAGCCCTGTGGGACACCAGTGGAGAGCTGGCGGGGGCCTGACACTTTGCCTCCCCAGGAGACCTGGTAGGATCTTCCCGACAGGTAGGATGAGATCCACTGAAGTGCAGTGCCAGTGATGCCCATCTCAGAAAGTCTGGCCAGCAGGATCTGATGGTTAACCGTATCAAATGCTGCAGAAAGGTCCAGCAGAATGATGACGGATGACCTCGACGCCGCTCTGGCAGACTGAAGGGCAGAGGTGACTGACAGGAGGGCAGTTTCAGTGGAGTGACCAGTCTTGAAGCCCGATTGGTTGGGGTCAAGCAGGTTGTTCTGAGAGAGGAAGTTTGACAGTTGGTTAGATACAGCGCGTTCAATTGTTTTAGAAAAGAAGGGTAGTAGTGATACCGGTCTGTAGTTCTGGAGGACGGCAGGGTTAAGGGAGGGTTTTTTGAGTAGAGGGCTAACTCTGGCCTGTTTGAAGGCAGAGGGGAAAGTGCCGGAAGTAAGAGAAGAGTTAAGGACATGGAGAAGAAAAGTTATGATGGAGGGAGAGATGGTTTGAAAGAGAGGGGATGGGACTGGATCAAGGGGACAGGAGGTGGGGCGATGAGAGAGAATGAGGTCAGAGATCTCTGCCTCGGACAGGGGAGAGAAAGAGTTTAGACATTTAGTTGGGTTAGTCATAGAGGGCGAGTGGGTAGGAAAGGTGGGTTCAGGGAACCGACTGCTAATGTCAGCAACTTTTTTCTCAAAGAAGGAGGAGAAGTCGTCTGCTGTCAGGGTGGAGGGGGAGGGTGGGGGAGGTGGGTTAAGAAGGGTGGAGAAGGTAGAGAAAAAGATGGTGTCTGATGGTCTGATTGACACAGCTGCACTCAGAGAAGACACAGCAAATATGCTATGTGCAACCAAACAAACAGTTTTGTGAGTGATGAGACAACAGTTGTGGTGCATAATGAAGAAAATGTGGGTATTGTGAATCTTACAAAACAGCAGTGTTCTTGCTTGGCAAGCAGTTATGGGGAAGTATGTGTGTGTCTGTTGGTGGCCAACAAAATTTGTGAATCAACACTGTCAATCACTGCCTCAGAGCCAACCACAACTGTTGACCAAGATAATATAGAAACAAAGAGTGAGCTGCCAGTTCACCAGGCAAAATACTGCATAAAGGACATGATTTATGATTGGAATGAGGAATTGGTGTGAGTCAGAGGAGTATAAGCCATCACTTGACCTTTATACAGCAGTTAAACATACACACCAGCTCATCTTTGGCCGCTTCAAAACGGTCTTTAACAAAAGAAAGACTGAGCGACTGCACAAATACAGGAAACAGAGAACTTTGCAAAAGGCCCCAGTTTTCCGACCTGTCCCACACTGCATCCAATACAATATTTAAGTTCAAGTTCAATACACTTACAATTCAATACACTTACACCGTGATGAAGAACATCAAGTTATTAAACACAACAAACAGAACAGAAAAAATTGTTAATTTTTAAGATTTGAAATGTGTGTGTCAACGCACTTCGTTAACACATCCACCACCACCTCTACCATTCCTGGCCCCAAGGTGTGAGTGAGGAGGCTAAATTGCTCATTACACCTAACTTGGTTGGCGAGGTGCTGGAGCTGTTGTCTGGAGGAAAAGATAAAAACATAAATTCAAGATAAATCTACTATAAATACTTAATGTCTATTATACCTGTATGAGCCAAGATATAGGATTTGGAATATTGCAACTCACTTAAATTTAACAGCTCTCCCTGTGGCCACAGTGGGGACTGAGGCAGGCAGCATGCTCACTTGTTTGAATTTAATGCTCCTGGCAGCCAGGGCTAGCCTGGCTGCCAGCCCAACTTATCCCCGCCCACAAAATAATTTGGTCGGGAAGTTGGGTCTGGGGAGTCTCGGTTGGGGAACAACTATGTCCGAACAGAAGCTGTTTGGACCAATGAAATTGTCAGGGCGGGCTTTATACGATGATGGACAGATGATCAACAGTAACGTAATCAACCACGTCACCAAAGAGCGCTTTGGTTGAATTTGTTTTCAACAAACAACATACTACGTTGCTCTGATTGGTTGTAGGTCTATCCAATTGAGCGAAGAGGCATTTGTTTTCCGGGTTCGGTTGAAACACGCCCCATAGTCACAGCCCAATGGAGAGTTCTCAGACTCATATTCTGACAAGAATTATGAGTATGACAACTGTCAGGCTAAGCCAGGGCACCAACAGAGGAGCACAGGTCCTTGGCTTCTCCTTAACAAAAATGGGAAAGACATATCATAACACGAACACAGTATTAAATTCAGATTTTATCCGGTGCTGATGGACCGGGAGTCAGAGATGTGTGTTCCCAGCTTGACGCACTGCTTCCTGTCAGACTGAAGCATAGCTGAAGTCCACAAATAGGATCCTGGCATAGGATGCCGGGGAGTCCAGGTGCTGGAGGGTGAAGTGGAGGGCCATGTTTACTTTGTCGTCTAAGGACCGGTTGGCTCTGTAGGCAAACTGCAAGGGGTCCAGAAGAGGGTCCGTGATGGATTTGAGCTGTGCCAGCACCAGGCACTCAAAAGACTACATTACCACAGAGGTCAGGGCAACGGGTCCATAACCGCGGGAACTAGGGGTGCTGAGGGTGCTGCACCCCCTGCTGACAGCACGACTTGAAAATCCATCACTGCGGCACCGACCTGCAACATTAACCCCCCCCCCCCCCAGCACCTCCCTGATAAAATATGTTCCCGCGGCTATGATCGGGTCTGTAGTTATTAAGTCCTGTTGGCCTTGGCTTTTTGGGCACCGGGATGATGGTGGAGGACTTGAGACAGGCTGGCACATGGCATGTCTCCAGGGAGGTGTTAAAGATGTTGGTGAACACCGGACTACTGGTCGACCCAGTGCTTCAGGGTGGCTGGAGAGACAGAATCTTTTAGGTAAACATTTGGGTTGTCATTTTCAGCATATAGCCTATATGAGTCAGACGTAATGTTTAAATTACATAAAGCAAAAATACAAATACTACCGAAGATGGTATATGCATACGCGATTTTACTGTGGGTGCAGGGGGTGCATTTCCACCCCCTACCGTTGGGATTAAAAAAATCTAATTAATTAACATAAATTTTCCAATTAATGTAAAAAAAAACATTACATTATTTTAGAACATTTTTAAGTGAGGTCAGAGTTGTATGTTCTATCATGGTTACATTTTAAGGTCTACTATACAATTTAAGCATGTTTTTTCTAAGCAAAAAAAATTTCAATTGGCC
This sequence comes from Thaleichthys pacificus, assembly GCA_023658055.1. Lineage (NCBI taxonomy): Eukaryota > Metazoa > Chordata > Actinopteri > Osmeriformes > Osmeridae > Thaleichthys > Thaleichthys pacificus. The sequence continues at coordinate 2,441,591 of CM042856.1, forward strand.
TACCCTTTGCACCCCGAGTTTTAGAACCTAGAGTCGCCTATGGGCACATCACAGCACGTGGAGCCTCCGAGCACGCAGTTACCAGTGTGCTGCACTGTGCTGCTGAGCACTGTGCCCAGCCTCTCCCGGATAGGAATCGATTAATTTGAGTAGTCTTGACCACACAGTTATTTTGTCTCTGTCACGCAGTTTTACTCTCAAAAATACTTTTTATTTTACTTTATTTACATTTGCAGGTGAGAGAGGCGTCGCCGTGTTTAGTGACTTCTTTTTGGATCGTCCGCTACTTTTGACGAGTTGTTGGCACAAGTGTTGCACTCGTGTCTGGATTTTAAGTCACGGTAATGACAGATACATGTGACATGTCGGAAGAAAGTCATGAAACTGCCGACTGTTCAGATGAACCTTTTGGCTTTGGTGATGATCTTGAGCTGAATCAGTTTGATGGATTGCCTTTCTCCTCACGCTACTACAAACTGTTGAAAGAAAGGAAGACTCTAGCAGTCTGGAAAGCCAGAAGAGAACTTTTGGATACACTGGTGAATAATAAACTAGTGATTGTATCTGGTTCAACAAAGACTGGTAAAAGCACTCAGGTGAGTTTATAATGCTTAGGCATTCCATGGCCTATTAGATTGTTATTGGTTTGGATAGACCCTTTGAATGTCTCTTGTAAATTGTTAAAACAATATTTGACCAAGAAAAAACGCAGTTTCAAATTATCTCTTGTAAACTGCCCTGACCTCATTTCCACCAAGTCATTGGCAATAAATTCTCTCATGAGGTACTCCTAAATATAGCCTACTGACAGGGAATTTGATGTTGACATCAGTTATTCACACTGCAGCAATGGGACTGAAGACTGTAAAACCAAGTCCTTTGTATGCCTAGCTTTGCGTAGTTTTAGAGACACTTGGGCTGTGATCACATTCGATATCATTAGGCTAGTTGAATGAATTGCTGTGCACCTTTTTAAGCTCTGGACAGTAGTCATTTCAGTCTGAATGAATAGCCTCCCTTCATTTGATGTAATCACAGGACATTCCATTTGAAATATGCTCAGTTTCAGACTTCATAACCAGTTATACTTGGCTTACACTGTCTAAATCAAAAACAGATGGATTGAATCTTATATCGTCAAGCTCCAATCTATTTCATTTCATTTCCCACTAGAAAGGTTGAATTTATTACAAAATAGATCAAAAACGCACACAGCCAGTGTCAGCTCCATTGAAAAAGAATGTGTCGCAGTGACAGTAGCCTGCACACAGACTAGAGGGGAGCGGAGCTTTGAATGATCCTCCCCGCTCAGCAGATGCTGTTGTTGCACGCTATGATGGGGCCAGCCAGACATGCAGGCAGGCAAGCAAGCAGGGAGACAGAAAGATAGGCGGGTAGGTCGGACAAAGGGTCCAGCTGTTGGCTAAGTCGTGCAGCCTTTACAGGGGACCTCCCACTGCTGAGCTGTGATCACTGGAAGAGGCACGTGCTGCTAAAGCAATTTAGCATTATGGATGCTAATACCACAGGACGTCTCTTGTCAACACTGTCGCTTGTTGTTCATTCTTTTGTTTGTTTACACTTGTACAATTAAACTCTCAAAGCTTTTGCTTTTATGGATTCCCATAGCATTGGCAGCCCACAATGTGTTTCAACTCTGGATTATTTTGAACCATGCTTTTAATTACTTTAGAGAAATGAAATAATAAGTTTGTTTATTGCCTTCACCACAATGCCTCTAGGCCTAACATGTAGTGGGAGGCACTTTGAATGTGCTGTGTTGCAGATCCATGTTTCCATGTGTTGCAGATCCCTCAGTGGTGTGCTGAGTTCTGCCTGTCAGCCCAGTACCGGCATGGCATGGTGGTGTGTACCCAGACCCATCGGCAGCAGGCCGTGGACCTGGCTCTACGTGTAGCGGATGAGATGGACGTCAACATTGGGCACGAAGTGGGCTACACTATCCCCCTGGAGACGTGCTGCTCCTCCGACACCGTGCTCAGGTCTGTCTCGGAGGAATTGGAGCTGACAGCAATGACTAGTGCGTAGAATGCCGATACGCAGATGTTAGTGAAGGTCCAGGACGTTTGATGCTTGATCTAGCAAAACCCTCTTCTGGAGTCACATAAACCACCATACTATAAGCCACACTCACCAGACACCACTTGTCACATTTTGATCTAGGGCTTCTTAATCTCAACACTTGAACGTGAACCACACACCACCACTGCCCACATGGACATCTAAAGGAGCTGTCTCAGCACTAGACCTGCCTATCAAAGGGGCCAGCCAGTGTGTATTCTGGTGTGTCTGTTGTGCCTATTTAAGTTAGTGTGGGGGCATAGGCCCAGTGGCCCACATGTCACTACTATGCAGTATCTAGAGAGTATAGAGCAGAGCATCGTTATTGACCCTCAGGGAGAAACTGCACTGTTGCAATACAAAATATATGTAATGAAAAATATACAAAGTAACAGAATCTTATGAAATTTATGTTTTATCTCTATGTAAAATCTCCAACAGATCACTATACATTGACATACTGACTGTCAATAAGGCACCTACCACATCATGTTTCATCTAATTGATCATTTATGTATCCATTGAACTGAATGGACCGTAAACATGTGTTGCTGTAGGCTAAACACGCTAATATTAATGGCTGTTCTCATACATTTGTTAGTCTATGTTCCAGACTAAACTGAGTGAAACAGATTTCTGCATAGGCCTCATCCCACAGGATCCACTTTCTACCATTAACTCATTAACTTATCCCCAATGGTCCAGGTTCTGCACTGACGACATGCTCCTGAGGGAGTTAATGTCCGACCCATTCCTGGAGCGCTACGGCGCCATTGTCATCGACCAGGCCCACGAGAGGACGGTGAGCACTGACATCCTGCTGGGCCTGCTCAAGGACATCCTCCTCCACCGGCCGGAGCTCCGTATGGTGGTCCTCACTGCCCCCTCCATGACGGACAGGCTGCTCGGCCATTACGGCAGCGTTCCTGTCATCACCCTGGAGAGCGCAAGCAAGGCCGAGGTGGTCTACAGTAACAGCAGCCATAAGGACTACTTCTACTCAGCGATCAGGCTGGTGCTGGAGATCCACCGCACCAAGGAGGAGGGGGATGTTGCCGTCTTCTTGGCCTCGGCTCAGGTAAGGTGTGCTTATACATGTCCTCATGGCTGTTGTAGTTTAGATCAACATTAGTGCCCACAGAGGACGTTAGCAGCTCAAAGAATTTGAGAGTGAGTAAGAGAGAAAGCAAGAGAAACTAGAGAGGGTACAATTTCTGGGGAAATTGTAGGGTGTGCTTGCTTGCGTCGGTTGCACAGGGGTCCGTTTTTTAATGACATTTTTACAACTGATATTTCTGTATATTTTATATAAAAATGCATAGGGCCTACTTATTATTTATAAAGATTACATAGATTTAGAAGCATCTTTTCTTTGCTGCTCATTTACAACTCAAAATACGAGTGAAGTGTAGAATGAAATATGATGTCTTCTCATTTCCCCTGCAAGAGGCAGCTGCATAGCTGAATCAACGAATACATTTGGCAGACCGGTGTAAAAATTGACCTAATCTCTATGACTTAAACGTCCTTTTAAGTTTTCCCTTCTCGTGATATTTTCAGGCATTTAGCCTACTCATATTGCATTCATTCATTAATAATATCAGCTAATATTGTACATTACATTTCACAATTGTGTTTCACATCACAAAGTAAAATTAGTAAATAGTTATCACCCTGGCCTCTTTGCTTGTGGCGTTTCTGCAGCTGCCTTGCAGTAAAGCTATAGTTAGCCTAGCTATCCCCCAAGTTAACAGATGCGAAACGAATGTTCTGCTACAGGTAGTCACGCGTGTTTTCGTGACGTTAGTGACGTGGTGACGTTAGTAACGTCAGTGACATTGGCTAGCAAATTAGCCACCGTTAGCTTCACTTTTCACCACAAAAACGCAATTTCTCCTTAAACCATGCAACGGAACGTAAATAAAAATACAAGCAACTCAATCGCTACCAAGACGAAACTTTTAACACCTAGGTTGTCTATGTAGGCCAAATATTGACGAAGATTTAGGGGGGCAAAAAGAAATAATAATATATATGTGAGAGAACAAAGGTTGTGCTCTCGCCGAAGGCTTGAGCACACCCAATAATTACAGAAAGAATAATGTGGAACTGATAATTGTATGCCAAACTTTTTATTGTATTATTTCAGTTTCGGTGGAGTTTCAAATTCAGTTCAGAATTCCGTTTTCAAAGGTAGTCCCTCAAATCAGGCACTCACCCAGGAACTCCAGATTTAGTCAAATAAAAAAGAGCTCCAATTCAGGAGGGAGGGAGAAAAGGGGAAGACATTCAGGAAATGGTCCAGCCCAGAATCAAACCCCAGGCCCCTGCGTTAAGGCCTCACTCTTTGTGGTACACACACTTACCCAGTTAGCCACTGGGGCACCCCAACATATTAATTCATTAGTGACAGTCTCACAATAACATCTAGTATTGTGTCTAGTACAGTGCAGCAAAAACAGTGCAAGATCAGCTCCTGTGCAGACTCCTGCCAGAAATACCAGAGGGTAGTTACACACTACAGTGACAATGGTTTATCATCGGACCCGCACAATGCTGTATTTCAGCATGTGCGGGTCCGAAAAAAGAAAGAATCTGTGCACTTCCATTCTATCTTGTATTGACTGGAGTGCCTCTGAGGAGAAACTGAATGTTAAAACTGAAATTTCTAATCGAATTTGGATCTCCACCGAAATCTTTATAATTCAAGTTGAAAGCAGTACGAGTTGAATTCAATTTAAAAGCATTACACCATTATTTCAGAAACAAATACAATTTCAAATGTTGCATACAACAGTATGTCATTTTCAGTTTTTAGCATTTAAAATTCAAAACGATTAAATTCCGATTCAGTTTGTGCTGGCACTAAAATAACTTCATTGCTCGCACGGTTTCGATGACAATGGCCGTGTGTGTTTAAAAAAAGACTTGTCTGTCTCCCCCATGCGTGACAATGAGCCATCAGCTCTCAGGCCTGTCAATAGAGCTGCTAACTCAGACCTTTTCATTTACTGGATTTGTGACTAAATATTTACGTGTAGGAAGACATTTAATAAATCAGCATGGTGATGTGTGTCTATGTGCCTTTTGGAGCAAAAAAGGTTATGCATTTAATTTTACAGATTTAAAAACAGTTTCTTGTGTAGCCAGAATATATGTACTTGGATATGGTGTGTTGATAGAGATGCAGGATATTAACAGTTAGGTACATAAATATTTGGACAGGAACACAATTGTCATTATTTTGGCTCTGTACACCACCACAATGGATCTGAAAGGAAACAATCAAGATGTGCTTTACGTGTAGACTTTCATCTTTTTGGACTAGTTATATCCAAATTGGGTGAAGGGTGCAGGAATTACACCCCATTTTTATGTGTGCCCCCCAATTTTATAGGCTCAAAAATAATTGGACAAACTAACAATCATAAATTAAATTGTAAGTTTCAATACTTGGTTGCAAATGATTTGCAGTCAATGACTGCCTGAAGTCTGGATCCCATAACCCTAACCTCACCAGAGGCTGTGTTTATTCCCTGGTGATGCTCTGCCAAGCCTGTACTGAAGCTGTCTTTAGTTCCTGCTTGTTTTTTAAGCATTTAACCTTCAGTTTTGTCTTCAGCAAGTGAAAGGCATGCTCAGTTGGATTCAGGTTGACTTGGCTATTGCAGAACATTACACTTCTCTGTCCTAAAGAAGTATTGGATTGTTTTGCAGTATGCTTTGGATCATTGTCCATCTGCTGTGTCAATTGTCCAACTGTGAAACGCTGTCCAATGAGTTTTGAAGCATTTGGCTGAATCTGAGCAGATAACATAGCCCTAAACACTTCAGAATTCATCCTGCTGCTTTTGTCAGCAGTCACATCATCAATTAATACAAGGGAACCAGTTCCCTTGGCAGCCATACATGCCGATGCGATAACACTACCTCCACCATGCTTCACAGATGAGGTGGCATGTTTCGGATTATGAGCAGTTTCTTCCCTTTTCCATACTCTTCTCATCATTCTGGTACAAGTTGATCTTTGTCTCATCTGTCCGTAGGATGGGACAAGACTGTTCCAGAACTGTACATTGTCCTTTAGATGTTTAATCAGGTCTTCCTGTTTTGGGGGCTTACCAATGGTTTACATCTTGTGGTAAACAGCCTCTGTATTTACTCTGGTAAAGTATTATCTTGATTGTTGACTTTGATACAGATACACCTACCTCCTGGAGGGTGTTCTTGATCTGGCCAACTTGTGAAGGGGTTTTTCTTCACCAGGGAAATAATTATTCTGTCATCCACCACAGTCGTGGTCATCCAGAACCTTTTGGTGTTCCGGAACTCGTCTGTGCGTTCTTTCTTTTATAGAATGTTCCAAATTGTTGATTTGGCCACATCTAATATTTTTGCTATCTCTCTGATTGTTTTTTGGGGGGATTTGTGATGGCTTGCTCCACTCACAGTGGCAGCTCTTTGGACTTCATATTGAGGGTTAACAGCAAAAGATTCCAAATGCAAATGACACACTTAAATATAGACGTTTTTTCTGCTTACCTGTAACTAATGAGGGGACCCACCTGGCCGTGGAACAGCTGACCAGCCAATTGCCCAATTACTTTTGAGCCCCTAAAATTGGGCACACATATACAAATGGGGTTTAATTCATACACCGGTTACCCAATTTGGATGTAACTACCCTCAGATTTAAGATGACAGTTTACACTTAATGTACATCTTGATTGTTTCCTTTCAAATCCATTGTGGTGGCATACATAACCAAAATGATGACAATTGTGTTACTGTCCAAATATTTATGGACCTAACTGTAACTGCATGTTTACCCTCCATATAGGAAGTTGACTGTGCCTGCAGTATCCTCCAGAAAGAGGGCACCAGGCTGGGGGCTGATCTTGGCCAGTTGGTGCCAGTTAACCTGAGCATGGGGCTGGGCCAGGTACAGTGGCAAGGTGGGGTTCCCTCTATCCTGGCCGGGGAGCAGAGCAAGACCAGACGGGTATTTCTCTCAACACATCGGGGTGAGGACACGTTCTGGGCTGTGGACTCGGTCAACTTTGTCATTGACACAGGAGTGGAGAAACGATTTGTACGTATGATGCCGGCCAGACATTCACTGTAATTTACTGACAGTTGTATGGTTATTTAACTTGTGGTTACAATGCTGGTGCCAGGTATACAATCCTAGGATACGGGCTAACTCTGAAGTTCTACAACCCATCAGTGTGTGCCAGGCAGACATCTGCAAACAGCTTACTCAAGCAGCAGGTCAGTAAACTCCTGTTCTCAGTGGACTTGAATTAGGGTGCTAAAGTTGATTTGTTTGGTCAATTCAGTCTAATGACATTCCACTCAACATTAGCTTTTCCGAAAATGGCATTCCTCTTCAAGCCCAGTCTTTTCCATGGCCTGTATTCTGCCCACCATTTCCAGGGAAGTGTTTCTGCCTGTACTCGGAGGAGAGCCTGCTTCCTGCCGAGACGTCCCCCCAGATCCTGGAGACCAACATCACCTCCACCGTCCTCTTCCTCAAGAGGATGGAGATAGCAGGCCTGGCACGCTGCCACTTCCTCACCAGACCAGGTTGGCCAATCCTGTTCCATGTTAACTGAACTGTGTGGGTGGGGGGTGTAGGGTGTGTGTGAGTGTATATATGGTTTGGAGTGTATGTGTGTGTGTGCCATGGGGAGGGGGGTGTACTGGTCCAGTGGAGAGCGCGGTATACAGATGGGTTCTCGGTTCTGCTGTTTGGACCTGGTCAGGCGTGGATGACCAGGGCTGACAGAGCTCTGCCACCAGCCTTTGTCCAGGTCGTCCTCACGTCCCCTTGGCCGCTTGGGAACAGCTAGGGGACAGACTAAAAGGGGCCAGGTCATTAGTGGTTGCACAATGTCTCTCGTTAGGCCAGAGCAGGAAGTGGTGTGTCCAAATGCCCTGAAACATCCATTCTGCATTCCTGTCAAAGATATTACTGGGACCATGTAGTTTTGTGTTATCATATATGTATTATAATTGTGTATAATTTCACTTGTATCACAAGTTAAGATCAGAGGTCTAATGCTCACATAGACCCATTTACCATATGGTTTGCAGAACAAATATTTAGCTCACCCTTTATTCTCTGCTGTCCTCTGTCTAGATCCAGAAGGTTTGATGCAGGCTTTGGAGGAGCTGGACTACCTGGCGGCCTTAGACAACGATGGGAACTTGTCCGAGATCGGAATCATCATCTCTGAGTTCCCGCTGGACGCCCAAATGGCCAAGGCTTTGCTTGCCTCCTGCGAGTTTGACTGTGTGAGCGAGGTAGCCACTATTGCAGCTATGCTATCTGGTATGTGTGTAAAATTAATTTTAAAATCTATTAGGATTCATTGCATTTACCAGATGGTGTCATTTTTTGGACCTTGACCTTTGTTGCTTACATTCCTAAAATGGCTGTAGTCTAGTGTTTTCCTGCTGAATTTGATTTTGTTGCTTCGTAGACACAATGCCAACCATACTCATTCTGTTACAGCACCAAGCTGCTTCCTGGAGCCACCTGTCGGTATGAGCCACAAGGCAGTGCAATGCCACAGGAAGTTTCAGCACCCTGAGGGGGACCACTTTACCCTCATAAACATCTACAATGCCTTCAAACAGAGCCAGAGAGAGCCATGTAAACTCAATGGTTGAGCCTTTGTTTTGTTTATTTTCTGTATCAGTTGTAAAAACTAAGAAAATCCCACCCTCCCACAAATCTTCATATACAGTGAGGCTTCTCTGATTGCGTTCCACCCCCCTCCCTCCCAGACTTTAGTGTTGGGAGGTGGTGCAAGGACTACTTCCTGAACCACGCTGCCCTGCAGACTGCTGATGCCACCAGGTCCGAGCTGACAGACATCCTGCGGAGGATCGAATTGCCCATCTCAGAGCCCTGCTTCGGCACCAAAACCAACACACGCAACATCAAGAGAGCTCTGCTGGCAGGTTTTTTCATGCAGGTATGTTAATAAGTAGTATGAATCAATACACTACTTGTTCAATTTATATTCAGCTATGATTTTCTATTGACTTTCCTACCTCAACTGTCACCTTCTTTGTAGATTGCTAGGGATGTGGATGGGTCTGGGAATTACTTTATGCTCACTCACAAGCATATGGCCCAAGTGCACCCCTTCTCCAGCTATGGGGCCACAGCACAAAAGCTGGGCTTTCCAGAGTGGGTGCTGTTCCATGAGTACACCCTGTCTGAGAATAACTGCATCAGAACCGTCTCAGAAATTTTCCCTGAAGTGTAAGTGTGTGTTCTACATGTCTGGGTAAACCCCTTTGTCATTCCAGTTCTGCCCTGTGCCAGCAATATCTGGGATTAGAGAGGAGCTCATACAGTTTGGCTTCATTCCGTGAAAACATGTTTTTATCATGCATGTATTGGATTTTGGCTAATCCTGTAAATCTGCACAGATTATAGATTAATTTTGTCAGCAGGGGTTAGTGCATTTTTAGAAACGGTTTATTACAAATGTGGATTTGTATGTCTTTCATGGTTCAGACTTAAACCAACTGTATTCTTTTCTATTAGATTTATTCAGATGGCACCACAGTACTTTTTCTACAATCTGCCCCCTAGTGAGAGCAAAGACATGTTGCAGCCCATGTTGGACAGTGCTGGATCAAGAAATATTAAAAACAAGACACAGAAGGACCTAACAATTACTGGCACTGAAGTACATAAAGACTATTCCGTCACTCAGTCAAATGACAGATGCGTCATTCAGTGACATGGTGACAATTGGGGGAGAGAAACAGAAGAACTGCCAAAGGAATTTCCTGCTTGTAGATTATTCATTACAGATTGTTTTTTGTCAAGTTGTCATTTAGCTGCAGCACTGCCACATTAAGACAGTAGATTATTGAAATATTTTGAGCTACCATAGTCATCAACATGACAGAAATACAAACAGGCATTTAGAAATATTTGAAATCGTATTATTTATTATTGAAAACCTTGTATTGTATACAAAATTCTCTGTGCAGAAATTATATGTAAAGAACTGTTTGTACAATACTTGATGCAGATTTCCCTGTAAATACACTTCTGCATTGTAGCATGTTCTTGAGGGGATTTCTTTAATTAACAGGTCAGGAAAACTCTAGGAACTACCAGATGGTGCATCTACCTTAAGAGACCATTATATAGTGGTGTACATATGATGTATTCAATGCATCAGGTTATTTTACACACAATAGCAGTTTGTAAAATTATTTTGATGCATATAGTCCTCCTTTCCATATACCTTCCAAAATTATCCAGTTGTAGTATAAGTGAGGGTGTCCATCTTATGTTTAAACAATAGTTTATTTCACAAAGTGAGGTACTCTTTGAGCTTTTCCATGATTGCGGGCATCCTGTCGGCTGGAATCAGCATCACGGTACGGTAGGGCTTCATGGGGACGTCGTTGAAGGACCACCTCCCAGTGAGGCAAGAGTCAGTCTCCTCCTGGACAGAGTAGTTGAACTTAATGGTGGCTTGCTGTGGAGACAGTCAAAAGGTCAGTGACCATTTGGATGGGTGCACCTAAATACTGCCATGATTGATGTTGCCAAATGGCTCATGTTTTTTAGGTTTCATGCATTGCCTTCCACCCCAGAAAATTCCTTAAAAGCCCTATTGTACCTCATAGAAGAACTCCTCCTCTGCATTGGCAAACATCAGTTCCTCTTTTGGGGCTTGGCCTCTGGCTGGGATGGTTTTGTTTGCCTCCTTGCAGGTCTTGCTGATCATCAGACAGAAGTGACACCTCCCACTGGGCTTATTGGTCCTCTGGGCCTCTGCCATCTCCTCCCTGGCAAAAAAAAAAAAAAAATGCAGATCAGATTATTTTGCCATTTAACATGACAATTGTTCTTTGAAATCAGACTGTTAGATATGTTGTGAGCTCACTTTTTTTAGGCAAATGGTTACACAACTGACTTGCATTATTCAGTATTAATGCTGCAGGCTTACAGTCATGAATGTCCGCTCTGAACAAAATAATCTCTTCCAACAATATGAATATATCTTGGTAAAATTGTAAAGTGTAATGAGTAGGAAGGCAATCAAAGTTAGATGTGTTGACTTGTTAAGTCACAGTAAAGTTTTTTACATTTAGTCATTTTAGCAGACGCTCTTATCCAGAGCGACTTACAATAAGTACAGGGACATTCCCCCCGAGGCAAGTAGGGTGAATCGCTTGCCCAAGGACACAACGTAATATGTCCCTCCAGGAATCGAACCGGCAACCTTCTGATTACTAGCCCAACTCCATAACTGCTCAGCCACCTGACATTGCACATGGCGGACAACACACTAACCAGGCCACAAGCAACAAGACACAATGGAAAATCCCTTAACCTGCTGTAACCTGAGAGCATGCCTGGCCGGGCTGAGAGCGGTAGTGTTCTGAGGTGAGGTGGTGGAGGGGTACTTACTGGAGCTGTTTGTGCAGGGGTAATGCAATCTGTGGGGGGACATTGATGAAGCGTTCGCTCAGCAGCAGACCCACAGGCTTACTGGTGTCGTTGAGCACCTTCTCCAGCTGCTCCGTCATGCTGTGTGGGCAGCTCTTCTCACATTGGGCCAGAACCAGCTCCTTCACATCCTCAACACACTGGACCCCCTGCAAACGCATCGATAAAAGTAAAGAAATAAGTTAATCGCGACTACACTGCCTCAATAAAGTTCACTGTATTTTTGGCTTGGTATTTGTGCGCCTGTGCTGTACCTTTCTCTCTGTGAGATTAAGCATACTGATGAATCCAAAAACTTCATCAAGATCCCCCTCGTTGTCACTGTCTTCTGGTACCTCTGCTTGCTAGAACAAAATGCAGGGATGTATTGTTCATAAGCTATCCAGTTCAATCTATATCTCCATGTTGAACAGGACAAGCATCGATGGTTTCGTTCTCCTCACCCTAATGACGCTTCCGACGTGGTTCTGTTGGATAAGGATGTCCGTCATCTCTGACGTGTTTACATGAGCCTTCAGAAACAGCTGCATTGAAAAGAAGAGACTTAAAAGCGGTCCTAATAAAGATCGCAGTGACAATTAAATTCAAAGCTGATCATGTTAGGTAGTGGTGTCAATATGGATACCGTATCCCTTTTGCCATTACATACCTGTTGCAATAGCTTTTTAACACCATTGAAATCATTATCTGAGATGGTATGCGCCTCGAAGTCCACGATTACCTCCTGACATACACGAAACAAGACTTGTTCAGATGCGATTAAATGTATATCTACATAAACCAGAAAGATATAGCTTGCTAACTAGCTACATAGCTAGCGTTCTGACAGATGGTTTCTTAGCCAGCTAGCTAGCTAGCTAGGCCTTGAATGCAGACACACACATGTCAATTTACTTCATTGATCTCCTCGTCTGAGGCTTCACTGTCTTCCTCTCCTGATTCATCGTCGTCTTCCAAACCCTCGTCCGAGCTGTTATCCTCACATTCCTCTGGATTTTCACCCAATCCTACTGCTCGTCTTTTAGCCGAAGAAGCCATGGTGCTTGCAAACATTCACACCACGTTAAATTTGAAACGGAGGCGGGGCCAGGGTTGAAAGGAGCACCGAAACTGAAATGATGACGCTAAGCTACCATCATGGCGCAAATATTGTAAGCTTTCTTCTTCTGTTTAATGGCGGATGGCAACAAGTGTGAAAGTGCATTAGCGCCACCTATTTCTTCTTCTCTGGATTTGGTTGGCAAATCGGATCGCAACCAACTTACAGTTTTTCACAAAACACTAAACGACATTCTCTGAATCAAATGTTTAGTGGCCTAAACCCATTTGTCGAATCAGACACTCTTTTGGCAAAACTCTAAACACATTCTCATTCACTAAAAACATTTTCCACTGTGATGCACGGCAAAATGGTAAACACAGGCGACAAACTGTAAACACAACTACAACACAGTTGTCATCTGTAAAACACAATGACTCAAAATTGTTCACACTTGTTTCTAATGGTGGTTTGGGACAAGGCGGTAGCAATGGAGTCAACAAACGGGGGGTGAAAGGTCTCAAATCAAATTTACTGTATTTGTATATCCCTTTTTCCAAGTTGTCACAGAGGGCTTCACATACGCCCATAGAACTGCCCCTCAGCCAACCTCAACCCTCAAGGAAGACAAGGAAAAACTCCCAGAAAAACTCAATAGAGGAGAAAAAAATGAAGAAACCTTGGGAGGAGCAATTCAGTGAGGGATCCCCTCCTCCAGAGATGGTTGGTGAAAGAGAGGTGCAGAACACAGGCTAAACATAGTCATACATCAGGAAAGTGTCAATGGGTATTGAATCACAGGTCTATGACCGAAACCCATACACCAGGGTTGAGGCATAGACATAAAACTCTACTGGGGCACAGGCCCCTATTCATATCCCTTTTTTTTCTTTCAAGCTTGCTGCGTACAATGCACTACTAGGCTATAGAAACTCCCCTTGCTTAACCCACTATACAACAGTTCAGGGACACAAGTTTGATATCAGCTTTGGCAGGGACATCAATAGTTAATGCGAGCGTGCACATTTTTTTCACATTCATTTGAACACAAATACTGTTTTTGTAATATTGTTTTTATGTTTTAGTCAAAATAAGATGATCGGTAGGCCTATCATTTAGAAACTATATTTAGTTTTGTAATGTTTTCTTAGCCTACCTCAATTCTGACTTGTGTGCCGAGTCCGACACCTGGACTTCTGTGTGCGTGCTGCAGTGGCTGTGACAGGTTGTCACCTGTGCTCTTGTTGAAATTTCCAAATTACTGTTGCAACAGTATATCTGCTGAGGTTGGGCTGAACTCTTTGTCCAGCCTCTCTCAATGTTGCCCCATGGTTCAAAACATGGTCAACCAATGTTGTTCGAATTTCATTAGATACTGTAAATTTGGCCCTATTCTTCCACGGCTTCCAGGTCTACCTCTCCCTCTCCCTACCACTCTTCCTCCACGGGCTCCCCCTCTCATCCTCACTCTCCCTCTTCCTGCAACATTGCCTTCCATTTTTGATGAGGACAGGTACACTGACCTGTTGCCTTTTTATAGTGCTTACACCTGATTGGTATGTTTACAATTAAGCACTTTAGTGCTTGTACACCTGACGCCCGTGTTTGATCCATTCAGTCACAGATGTAGCATTTTACAAGGCAGTGTCTTGAAAAGGCAATTGTGTCTAATGTGTCTAATGCAGAAAAGTGTGTTTAGTGATTTGCAAAACACTGTGTGTAGTATTTAGCAAATAGTGTGAGGCTGAGAATGTGCTTATAGTTGTGCAGATCTGGGCTGCTGTTTTGCTCCTTGAGTGTCAGGTTTCATTAACTGTGTGTTATTTCAAAATGTTATGTCCAAGCAATCGGAAAAAACTGTAACTCTTGAATTTTCCTCAAACCGCACCCCCAAAAACCTAGTTTCAATTGTTCCATACCTTTTGCCCAAAACCTCTGTCTAGTGAACATTACTGCTTAGTTTTTTATATTTTTATTGATAACTTGAATCCCCATGAACATGACAACTTTTTAACCATAACTGCCTCTTTTATTTTTCCTATAATAGGATTAACATCTTTTCCACAAGACTCCATTATCAGCAGTGCATGTGAGCCGCAATTTATCTTACAGTTTTTCACAATTGCTAAAACACATTTCTTGTGACAGTCATCCATTTTCTCAAAACTGTAAACACAAAACCAAATCTTCAATTTGGTTTTCTCTTTCTTTAAATTTCTCAAACCTATGACTCTTCTGGCAAAATCAAACACTCGCCCCTAAACCAATTAACCTGGCTCCAAATCAAACAATGCTTTCAGATCATAAACACAGCAAATCAGTATATAAACACTATGGAGCATTAGACACAACACAAAAAAATTAGAAGACAGCATCCAGGTCATGTAGTTACATCTAAAGAAACATTTGTTTATGTATACACAGTAAATGCATTTAGCAAAAAGAAAATATTACAGTAACCATTACAACTTGTAGTACTGTCAACCAAGAACAAAGAAAGAATGGGGTAAAAACCCTCTGGTGTGCTGGATCCAGCCTTGAAAACACTATACACCTATGTCACCACAGGCTAATTACATTGTGAATTACATAAGAGATTTACCCTGGTACAGTATATGAGTTTCGGTCATAGACCTTCCACCACCACGCAGAGAAAAACTCTTCAATTGGGTTGAGAAAAGGGTTGTATGGTGGAAGGCAAACATATACAGTAAAAGTTGCTGGTTGATGTTGAACTATTCTCGTACACGGACACCACGGTGAAAGCTGACATTGTCCCAAACCACCATTAGAAACAAGTGTGAACAATTCTGAGTCACTGTGTTTTACAGATAACAACTGTGTTGTAGTTGTGTTTACTGTTTGCCGCCTGTGTTTACCATTTTTTGCTGCTTGTGTTTACCATTTTTCAGTTTAAGTGCATCACAGTGCAAAATGTTTTTAGTGAGTGAGAATGTGTTTGGAGTTTTGCCAAAAGAGTGTCTGATTCGACAAATGGGTTTTAGGCCACTGAACATTTGATTCAGAGAATGGGGTTTAGTGTTTTAGCAATTGTGAAAAACTGTATTTATCAGCAGGCAGAAGCCAGCCTCAACAAGGAATCTAATTTCCGGGGAATTAGTTTCAAAATAAAGGCCACGTGACAAAATGCTCTTAATATTTAAGTAAACAGAAAACTTTATATCCCCAAATGTTTGGAAAATGCAAATGATAAAATCACACGAACAAGTTAATGAAAGACTATTGACAAATTGTTGGCACTGTTCAACGTTCAATAAACCCCAAATACGTCCACTATTGCAAAAAAATAAAAAATCTTATTCCAATTATCATAATGTAGTCTATGTAAACCAGCCAATATAAATTATAGTATAGCCTACCAGGACACAAGGCTAGGCTATTTCCGGAATCCCGAATACTTTGTTTTACTTTTAGCAGGCTACTGCAGCTCCTACCAGTAGCCTAACTAGAACAATGGGCATATGCCTTTTTTATAATGACTATAGCCTATTCATATTATATTAACTTACGTTATTTAACTTAATTAAACTTATTTTAACCCTGATAATAACTCGATCAATTCGAACAGAAGTGTACTGCGCAACCACATTCACACGGTTTAATCGTCTACAAATCAGGCCGGTTTTTATTCTGAAGGCGGATTCGCCAAACCGGAAATACTATTTAAATCTATTGGATTTAGTAGCAAGTTAGAATAAACCATTTGCTAAAATGATACAAATCACTAAATGTAGTAAGTTAGTTAAAATCAAATAGAGCAGTGTGTTACATAGCATATTTAACATTGCTTTGAGTACAATTTCCCCCAAAAATAAAATAGTTCTAGTGAACCACGGCACTATGTTTCCACCGTTTATGTATCAACTATGATCCTAGCTGGAGGAAGTCGAGGTACAGTAACAAACTGCAACTGTTACAATGTTTTTCATGATTAACAAATTCACAATAATTGTTCTGGTGGTTAGTTTGGAAGTTAACCACAGACTGTTTACTTTGAGGGCGTAAATTCTCTGCACACAGGGCACACAAGTTGTTTGTGTTGACATCTTAACTGCACAACCACAACAGCAACAACAACATCGCTGTGCTATTAACGACTATATCCTACTATAGGCTAGCGTTATATAAATAATTTGAATTAAACTCGTTCCGCTAGTCTAACCCTACTCTAAATGCTGTTCGAATGCCCTACACCAAAAATGACTCGACCATGAGCCTACTCAACAAGATAAGCTTGCTGCACTTAATTGGTTTATGACATTTTAGGCTACGTTTTTGTCCTTTAGCAGTTTTAAGTGTTATCCAGCTTGTTAGCTTGTTATCCAAAGCGACATAAGATAAGTAGCTACGTTTTTTATGAAGTGAAAAAACGATGACTGTGAGTCATCGTTTGGAGAGCCTAAAAGAAAATTACATCAGAAGTCACAGTGCTAGATCTTGCACAATCATAATACACCCCTTTCTCTCTCTTGTAGACACATACATTTGTTTGCTAAATGCATATTCAGTTACTTGATGACAGCACTCTTATCAGAAGGAAACATATGACAGTCCTTGGGTGTAGCTAAGCTAGTTCTGCCTTCCCACACATTACGCCTCTTACAGTAATCCCCACATGACAGTAGTCTTTGAGCTAGTTGATTTGATTCTCTCATTGGTACATTTTATTCCTGACTATTTTGACAAACACTTATCAATATACTTTGTCTTTCATAGCATTCTGAGACTTCTATTAGGATGCGTGTACTACTTTTAAAAGAGCCAAGAGAGGGAGATTCTGGACCTGACCCATACATAAAGGTACTCTATGGGACTTGTCATGGATTTTCTGTTTTGAAGTTGTGCTGTAACTTAGACACAGTACTATTTACTGTTTTGTCTCTTTACAGGAACTGGCATCATATGGACATACAGCCAAATTAATTCCTGTATTGTCTTTTAAGTTGATGTCTTTGAACACCTTGTTGGACAAGGTAAATACAATTTCAGGAAATTATGCAGTTATACACATACTTTTTTGATTAACAATTTTATGTCACATCTCTTTTAATCTTTCCATGGTACTTACAGCTTTTTCAACCTGACAAGTATGGTGGCCTCATCTTTACTAGTCCTAGGGCTGTTGAGGCTGTCAACATGTGTTTAAAGGTAGAAGAAAGAAAGCAAGGTGAGAAGATATAACGTATCTCATGTGGGGCGGCTGTGGCTCAGGGGGTAGAGAGGGTTGTCTGTTAATCGCAAGGTTGGCGGTTCGATCCCTGACTCCTCCTAGGTCATGTGCCGAAGTATCCTTGAGCAAGACTCTGAACCCCAAGTTGCTCCCGATGGGCAGGCTGGCGACTTGCATGGTAGCTCGCTGCCGTCGGTATGTGTGAGTGAGAGTATGAATGGGTGAATGAGAGGCAAACATTGTAAAGCGCTTTGAGTGCCGCTAAGGTAGAAAAGCGCTATATAAATGCAGTCCATTTACCATTTATCATGTCGATATTAGCAGAGAAACATGTTGCTTTGCACACGGTGACTTTTATGGGGCAGCTATTTTCTGAAGTTACAATGGCTGTGTAGGTCCAGTGAATGTCAGAAGAGGCCTTATCACATTTTCTGTGTTTAAAATAATTAGGCTACTACATTTACATTTATGCATTTAGCAGACGCTACTAATATTACAATTTTATTTCATTTATTTCAGAGTGGAATAGTCACGTAAAAGACAAATGGAATGCCAAGTCCACTTATGTTGTTGGAAAGACAACCGCATCTTTAGGTATGTATTTGCTAACCAATGTGTGAAGTACCTCCTCTCTCTATCAATCACGATTGACTAATTCAAGCACTGAGTGTGCCAGGCACCTGGATGTCACATAAATGTGTCAACGATGATACCACCCGGCTGTATGTAACTGGAAATGTGTTCTCTACAAGTGACAGTTTACTGTGAATGCATTTATTCACACCTTGTATTAAGAGACTGGGCAGATGAAACTCTCTTTTGATAGCCAATTCTGCACCTGACTAATTCTTCTATACCTGCAAAATATAGGAAAATAATAGCTGCATTGTCATTATTATTTGAGATGAAACAACCCAGGTTACCCATACAATTTAGATGTTTTATAAATGTATCATCTTGACTTGAATTAAACCAAAGGTGTTTCGGTACCTCTTGTTTCAGTGCAACATCTGGGTTTGGTTCCTCTGGGAGAAGATACTGGGACTGCAGATGTTTTGTCACAATTCATTCTTGACAGTATGTCTTTAATGTATGATTTCATAAGAAAAATATGTTGTTTGGAAAGTCAGGTGAAATCAGCTGCCCACAGCTTATGTAATTCTTGTTTAACATAGGACACAATTCCAGGACATTACCATTATTCTTCCCCTGTGGATCAATCAAAAGAGAAGTGCTGCCCACTGCTTTAAGGGAAAATGGTAAGGAGTTATTACTACATACAATAACTACCAAGTAATTTAACTTAATGCTACAAATGCTTAAACTATTTCTGTGAGTTTCCTTGGGTATAAGTTTACAGTGTACATGAAAATTGGTAACACTTAATTTGCCTGTTTCTAGGAGTGCTTCTTGAGACAATAACAGTCTATGAAACAGCTCCACATCCTGATCTGGAAAAGAATTTGACAGACTATTTTACTGAACAGGTTAGCTCAACTCACACAGAGTGCTTTCTCTTCTATATTATCCATAGCCTTTATGGTTTTAGACATGTCTGATGTACACACAGGGTGTCCCGGCCAGCATTACTTTCTTCAGCCCATCAGGATTCAAGTTTTGCTTTGAAACGGTTAGAAGATTATTGTCTGAACAGCTGAATCAAATCAAGGTATACATTTCTCACCAACACTTAATTACAATTACCTTAAATAATAAATATACTAATAATACATTTACAATTATTTTGATATGTGATACTAAGGCTTAGTTGTCCTGATTTTCTGTCTAGTTTTCAGCCATTGGACCTACTACAGCAGAGGCCATGATGGCAGAAGGACTATCAGTAAGCTGTTGTGCAGAGAAGCCCACTGCTGAACATCTAGCCGCAGGGATAGCAAAGGCTTTAGAGTAACTCACCACCAACCTGAAAAATGTGATTCCATCCACCATCACCATCTGCATTCATATTCTGAATTTAATGAATTTGTTTAGGATTGTTAGTGATTTATTTCTGTCAATCCAATGTTTTCACCGTATTGCTTTTCATTACAAGTATTTATTTATTACCCTGCTGGTATTGTTTTTCACTCAAGTATGTTACAATGTTTCAATGCAATGATTATGTTTGTGAAAGCTGAAGTTAGGTTCATAATATTATGCTTTACATGTAATCAGTTATATTGAAAAATAACAGGTGGCTGTACCTTATTTACCAAAAATTAACTGACCATAGTGTTTATGACTCAGACTGACAGTTTGATTGGTGGTTCTTTATGATTTAAGACCAATATGTGAAAGGTATTTAAAGGCGCGGGGCTTTATCACAACAGGTGTTCCCGAAGAGAGATGTCGCGTGGCTGTGCTCGCACCTCACGCATAGGGATAAAAGTGAACAACTTCGACTCATAAAACACTCAGATCTCATTCACTGGAGCGTGCGCAAAACATTCCATATAATTTCATTGTAGATTTCAACAGTTGCACTAGACTGAAACCAAAGTTTACTTTTCGTTCGTACGATAACTGCCTCTTTTCAGAAAATCTCAGCTTTTGGGCGTGGTATGTGAGTGAGTGTATTTAAACGCACTGCTGTTTTCGAAGTGCCAGCATTAGTCTTCGTGACTACTTCTAGCTGCACCATTACGATGCTGACTTTTATCCAGCTGATAACATGTCTCATTCTGACGAGCATCCATTGCATGGATGCAGAGAAACTCTTTCACAGCCGCGATCATTCGGATGTGGAGATTCCTGCATCTCACCAGGCTGAACTCATAACTGATGACGACACCGCAGAGGTAAACACATACTATTTGAATACCAGTGGTTAACATGATAACATGTCAAATTGAAATTAAATTCAAGCACTATTTCTTCTGTCATACAAAGGTCGTTTCATGTTTATAATTAGCCATGTTGTCAGCGGTTTCTTTCCAGGTATGGCTTTATAAAACCAGTAAATTGGGAAGAGATCCAGTTGGAAGAAGACTTCAGTGAAGATTTTGCTGGCAGTGACCTACCATCCGTTATCAAGGAGGGGGGGTCACAACCTCTTGAAGGTGGTAATGATGATGATGCTAAAAGTCCTTTGTTTGCCTTAGCTCTCAGGGAGTTCCAGAGAGTGTCAGGTCTTTTAGTTACGGGCATCTTTGACGATGCGACCAAGACGGCTATGAACAAGCCGAGATGTGGAGTCCCAGACAAGGAGAAAGAACCAGATGATCTCTCAGAATCCAACACAACACATCTTTGGAGTGGCAGCCTACCAACAACTACCACAGGAGATGCAAACATTCACACTTCAGATGGGATGATCAGCAACCAAACAGAAGCTGGTGTATTCAATGATGCTGTTAATAGCTCTAAAATAGACTACTTTGGGGGTGACACAACATTTAGTGATGTTTTTAATGACACCAACATGTTGACTCTGAATGTCACTGACACAGACAATACTTCCACTGTTGGTCCCAATATTAACACCACTGCTATAGATCATTCTGAGAAAAACTATATGAACGGTAGCATGAAGAATGGTACTGTGAGCACCCCATCAGTCCCGCATCCGAGTCGTGCGCTTAGCCGTAGGAAGCGTCAACTGGCAACCCTCCTGTACAAGCGCAGGCAGAGGAGAGAGGTGCGCGGGACGGGATACATGGCTTTCTCCAAGACAGTACTCAAGTGGAGATTAATAGGAGAGGGCTACAGCAGCCAGTTGTCCATCGAGGACCAGAGACACATATTCAGACTAGCCTTCAGGATGTGGAGTGAGGTTTCTTTTCTTGAGTTCATGGAGGACACAGGCTCTCCTCTGGAGTACATAGATATCAAACTTGGCTTCGGCACAGGTAAGTCCAAACACATTTTAAATGTAATGTTTCAGTGAGTAATTTGATGTAAATACTGTCTCGCTGTGATTGCAATGAAGGAAGACATTTAGGATGCAACCAGAAGTTTGACGGCTCTGGCAGAGAGTTTGCACATGCCTGGTTCCTAGGGGACATCCATTTTGACGATGATGAACATTTCACAGCACCTAATGCTGGGAGTGGCATCAGCCTTCTCAAAGTGAGTGAGATACTATTACGTAACATTTTATTGTTTTAGAAGACCCTTTTATCCAAAGTAGTAGACAATCAAGGATTAGAGCTCTAACAGTATTTTGGTGGTCAGAGTAAAAAAACTCTGTATTTACCAGGTACAGTGCAAAGTTGCCACATCTCAGCTATGGTGAACAGCAATAATAATTCAACTACAGTGCAACAGTAACACCTCATACTATAACAGCATATTTAGGAATTTGAAAATATTTACTAAGGCATTGATTTTTGCATCTCTTTTTAAATGCAGAAATCATCGGCATAGTGACACAACAGGAAACATGGAGAATAAGCTTGAATCTCATCCTCTTCTGTATTTGTCAGGTTGCAGTGCATGAGATAGGACATGTCCTAGGTCTGCCCCATATCTACAGGGGTGGCTCTATCATGCAGCCCAGCTACCTGCCGCAGGAGTCAGGCTTTGAGATTGACTGGATGGACAGGAAGGCTATGCAGTATCTTTATGGTAGGGGAGGCTAATTAAAAGGTGGGAATACAGCACCATTTGATCAAATCAAAATGTATTTGTGTAGCCCTTTTTACACGCAAGCATGTCACAGAGGGCTTCACATACGCCCATAGAACTCCCCCTCAACCAACCTAAACCTTCAAGGAAGACAAGGAAAAACTCACAGAAAAACTCACTGGAGGGGAAGAAATGGAAGAAACCTTTGGAGGAGCAATTCAGTGAGGGATCTCCTCCTCCAGAGACAGTTGGTGAAAGAGAGGAGCAGTACACAGGCTTAACATAGTCATACAGCAGGGAAGTGTCAATGGGTTTTGAAACACCAAAATCCATTGTTCAACTTGGTAGATGTGGGAAGGGACCGGGAAACTCGCTGTTGCCCGTCATGGAGACTGGTTTCCGGTAGGCGACCAGGTCCAGCGTTGGCAGACTGACGACCAGGCAGGTGCTGACAGCTCAAACCCCCCACACCACAGGGGATGTGTGGAGGGGGGACAGAGAGAGGAGAGCAGGGATTAGAGAATGCCAGGAGCAGCTAACAGTTACAGTCATATTAGAATGAGATCCCCACCGGTCAAGTGTGGACTAGTGACACAAGTTCCATTGAGCGACACACTTCCTTACATTGCTGTACCTTAAATTACAATAGACATACATATATTCATGTGATTGTTTTTTATTGTTAGGTGGCTGCAGCGGCCGTTTCAACACAGTGTTTGATTGGATCAGGAAGGAGAGAACGTCATACGGCGAGGTGGTTATCCGTTTTAACACCTACTTTATGAGGGACAGCTGGTACTGGCTGTATGAGAACAGGAACAACCGCACACGCTACGGGGATCCTGTGGCAGTGCAGGTCGGCTGGCATGGGATACCCATGGATGGTGTGGATGCATATGTACACGTTTGGTCTAAGACAACAGATGCTGTCTACTTCTTTAAAGGTGACAATGGTCCACCCAATTCACAGGCCAGTGACTCACACTCACAGGTAGTGCACTCGGTAAGTGACATGTCTGTATGAATTCTCTCCTTTGGGACAGGCACTCAGTTCTGGAGGTATGATGCTGACAATGACCAGGCTTTCACAGAGGACCCAGAGGGACACCACTACCCTAGACTCATCTCTGCTGGCTTCCCAGGGGTCTCCAGTCCCATTGACACAGCCTTCTATGACAGAAGGGACTCACACATCTACTTCTTCAATGGTATTTATGTAAGGACTGCCAGCCTCTGCACCACTGAGACTCATTTTATACTCCCACTGCTCTATGACTTCAAATTGTATTCACACGGGGGATAAGAATTGTAGGGCTATCGCAGGAAATCTTAACGCAAGCCGATTGCAGGACACATATGCAATTGCACATATTGCCCAATACATCCAGCTAGAAAGAGTTGTTTGTTTTAGTAAATTGATTGTTTGCCTGTTTACTTTATTTAAATTGATAGGTGTACACATTTGATGTCAAAGCCAACCGACTGGCCCTTGGCTTTCCAAGAAAGATCTCAGATGTTTTCCCGGCAGTAGTGCCAGGCAACCATCCGGGTGGGAACATAGATGCTGCCTACTTCTCTTACACACACAATGCCATCTTCCTGCTCAAGGGCACATACTACTGGAGGGTGGTGAGCAGTCGAGACCGTTGGCGTCGACCCTCACTACCGCATAACGGCCTGTTGCCATTTAAGGCAGTGGACCAGCATTGGTTTGACATCTGTAATGTTCATCCCACAGCACTGAAACTGTCTCGCTGAGTTTGAGTCTGGGGACTAGAAGTGATCTTCATGATGATGATCTGTCAGTTAACGTATAGTTTTTAGTGATGCGTTTACATTTAGCATGGTATGCTGTCCTCAGATTAAATATGTGATTCATATTTTTTTTAAATGTCCTTTACTGGACTGTAAATCAATTTACATGTACTATGTATGTATGTATTACTGTAATGTACTACTGTATGTACTATGTCATTTTATTTACTTAAAAACAATTATATTTTAGATTGAAAAGTTATGGTTCTCGTCTCCCCCACCCATCTATCCAACTCTTCTGTTCTTTTTTATTATATTCTAGTCCAGTGTGTTCTAGATTCACATTCATACATGAGAAGTTGCACTATCTGAGTGAGATTAACTATGAATGAAATTATTTGAGATACTGCCAGTCCGCACATAAGGAGTAGGCCTATTACAAAACATAGAACACCAGAATGAAAATGTTTCCATAAATGTTGATTTTGGCTAGTTTTCTACCTAGGTTACCTCAAACACATAAAGACATAAGCACCATAGTTTCTCCACAAAGTAAGCAGATGGTTATAGTTAGCTAACCTTTGATGATCAAAATGAGTGAACAGGTGGGACCCGCTCCTTTGATAGGCTACATGCCTACATGAGGTACACTTAAACCCACTACAGTAAAACATATACATTTCATATGAGAAAACAGGAAATAGAGAACATCCTTATTCAGCCTGTGATAACCATGTTGCTTAAAAATGATATAGAGGTGTATATATATAGTGTAAGTAGTTTATATTATTAGAATATATAACTTTGAGTTTTATCATATTTTTCCATATTGTGCTGTTCATTTTCCTGCTATTGATTACCAGTGGTAACTCTCTACAAACAGGGTTTAGGACATAAGAAGTTCAAGGGCAATAAACTACATAATTGCATCACTTGTGGGCTGGCAAAAGGGAAGGTTTTGTGGAGGAGGGAGTTGCAACCTCATCAGATAAACTAATTGTGCAGGCAGAACCCAGAGAGCTCTGTCCAACAGTAATGCCGCTTTGCTCAAATTCACCTGAAGTGATCGACCAGTGCTGCTGCTTCCCAGGTGGGGAAGAATGTGTGTTGATTCACCAGCTTTGCCATTCATCTTAAGAGAACAGGATGAACGGCATACACCTTGCCGCTAACGGTCCTTTGTCAGAGAAACCATGGCTCATCCCCCCAACTGCTTTAGGAAAATAAGTACACTGTGGAAATAAGATTGCTTTTGTTAATAAACACTGGAAGTGCTGGAAAACAGATTGAGGTGCTATTCTTTTGTTTGCAGTATCTTCCTTCTTTTCAGTATTTGAAATGTTGATAGGTCTAGTTCTTAAGAAGCGTTGGCCATAAAATAAACTTTGATCGAACAGGAAAGAACAAGAAGAAGGGATGAATTTTATTTTATAACGTTGTTCCATTTTAGCCCATCAAGTGAGCATGGTGCAAAGAAACAGACATTGATTCAGTAATCAATACCTTACTTGAGCACTCTCCTATTAATTCACCTCATTTTTAGAGATTAGGCTCCTGGTGGGCTTCAGATAACTGACGTTGTGCTCCAGGCGTTCCATGGGCCATTATTAATAAAATTGAAGTAGAAATCAATTACAAGCAGAGTAACAAAATTACATGGTAAGTGGAGCCAGAGAGAAAGATGTTGGGAGAAAATTGTGATAAGCCTGCTCACACATTCACTACAGGAACCCCTTCTCTATCCAGACATTTTCAGCATACCAATCAATCAATTCTCGTATTAATCTTCCTCCGTTGAAGATGTGCTTGTTTTCCTGAGTCAATACTCTGCAATGCTTTGTAATTTTCATGGCATGTCTGGGATTTAAATGAACAACCAGAAGGAGAAATAATTTCTTGCTTCAAAGGTCAGCCTACTTAAAATCAGTTAATGCCCATTCACAGGTTTGGTGCGGGATTAATGGAATATTAAGTGGAATTACTATTCCCACCATGTTTGGATGTGACTGGAAATATATTTTTTAGACTTACCTGGACTAGGTTTAAAGTAAACTTGCTTTGTTGTTTGCCACACTGCATATGTTTAGAATGCATCTTCATGCTTTGTATATTGTGAAATGATTGATACACGTGTATTCAAGCTAAATTGATATATCCCAGGCCCTGCAGTCTATGGTAACACTTGTTATTTACCTGTCATGATGAATAGTGATGAAGCTCATTTACCTTGTATGCTTCCATAAAGAGATCACAAATGCATACATTTAGTCATTTAGCAGACACTCTTATCCAGAGCAACTTACAGTAGTACAGGGACATTTCCCCTGAGGCAAGTAGGGTGAAGTGCCTTGCCCAAGGACACAACGTCATTTGGCACAGCCGAGAATCGAACTGGCAACCTTCTGATTACTAGCCCAATTCCCTAACCACTCAGCCACCTGACTTTATACGTCAGGTGGCAGCATACGTCTCCTCTCTTGTTACAAGGTTGTGTTGTTGCCCCAAATGAACTGTCACCACAGAGGCTAGGGGTACAAAAACACAAGAGTGTTATCTGATAACACTAACATGAACAAGGCTGGTATAGATAAGAACAGTCACAGGGATGCAGCTCCAGACGCCACAGAGGGAGGAACCCTCTCCACAGGGGGCAGGCCAGCCTTGGAACCAACATTGGTGACTATTGGGAGGAAAGAGTAAATTAACCAAACTCCAGCTCACTAATACAACAAAACACATAAGAAACTACCCTGAAGGGAGAGCAAATAACTTGAGGTGTTTTGCCTCATCTTTATATGGCAGCAGTGTTGTGTGGGGTAACGTCAGGGAATAAATCATGGACGCTATTATCTTTTCCTCGAGGGGTGTCGGGTACTGTGTCACCCAAGGGTTTCTGTTTGACAAACGGGTGCATGTTGGAGATAGTGTGCAGCATTTTGAATGCGCCTGGGATTCGTGTCAGTCACCTCGAGCATCTTCAGAATAAACATGTAGGCTTACAGCCCCAATCAGTATTTCTTTGTGTTGCATTACCCAGGAAAAAAGTGATTTGTATGAAAACGGCCTCAGATTATTTTGTACTTTCTGAGCTTGTAAAGACTTCATTTCCATTATGAATGCTGTGGTGTATAACTTCTCCTGTGAAAAGACATTGCTGTTGCCAAGAACCTGCGAGGCTGAGGCAAGGTTAACTTTAGTATTTTTTTTAACTTTCTTTGTCACTTGCTTTTAGTATTGTCTGACCTGCTCTATGTACAGTAATTGACTAATCCAATTATGTGCCGGTCCGATGTTGCACTGTGCATGGTATAAAATATGGCATAAAGACGGCTTTTTAAAACTACAATAAAGAATGTATAATACTGACCGTATGTGTATATAAAAAAACGATATTTGCCTCTTAATCATTCTCAACTGTAAACCATTGTTACTAGAAGGACAGGAGGGAAGCAGCATGAAATACAAAGACCCAGGTATGGGAACAATCACTTCAATGCTATTGATCAGTTACCATGCAGAAGGGATTGTGAGGATGGAATCCTTTCCTGCATTCCACACCTGACCTCATTGGTTGGTATAATTATTTCAATATTCCTTTATATTCCAGGAGAACAACTCACACTGCCCAATGGGGCCTGGAGCGTTCCCCATGAGACCCCCTCACCACCCCCACCCTCTCTGAAACTCTACTCCATTTATTAGGCCCTTGTGTCTTGTCAGGCTGGGGTCTCTACAGCATTATGCTTGTTTCCATGCCCAGCAAGAGCCACATGGGCTAAATACAAAACAGATAGATATTGGTTCATGTTTCAGCATCTTTGACCTCAAGACATGTTGTCTCGTCTGAGTGGATAAACGTCATGGCCGTTGGCCGGTTACGAATATTTGGGACACCTCAGCTGATGTCATATTTTTACTACAGAGTAAACTAATGTTAACCACTAACGAGGAAAAAATACAATTATTTTTTCTTCTAAAGAGAAACTGACCTGACGAATCCAGGAGTTTAGTCCTACTGAGACAGTGTTAGATCCAGAATATGTACCAGTAGAGGGCAACCTCAACACATGGAACATGGCTAGAAAAGAAATGGACCGAAGTCCATATAGATACGTAACTGACTGTCACTCTGACAATGTATTGATCACAAGATGAAGATAAATTGATCCAATAAAATATCAAAAAACAACATTGTTACATATATGCTGCGTGGGGGGGTTACTGTTTTTTTGTCATGGAGAATTTTGAATGTAGCTTTTAATGCTTTTGACTACAAAATACCCTTTTGAAGGTCCTGAAGCATTATCTGTGTCTGTGGTAATCAATTCTAACCCTACAGAGGCATGGCAAAGTGTGGCGTGTAAATCAGCTTACAGGTTGCAGGTGTTCATGCAACATGCCCCTGTCAACGAGGGCCTTACTGAAGGTCACTCAACAATTGATCCCATGTTAGAGTAATGCTATTTTCTATTGTTTATGTACAAGTCTCCAGCTTCCATACAGAATAGTTGTCAGAGAGAAAATTCTCAGCTCAAGAGCGACCATGTTGTAAGTAGTGTACATGTGGAGGGGAAAATACTGTCAGGTTATTTTATGCTTTGATGCAACATCAAAATGAGTGGTGTAGAGAACGCAAGTACCCAGGGGCACTTGCAAAATATGATGTTTCTCCATGACTGAGTGGAGTTTTTTTAGGTCTGAACCAGTCAGAAGATTTTACTAGACAATACAAAAGAGCGTGTGGATCAGCATTTTATCCACTGTAATCAGTGTGGAATTCAGGCTCTCCTGAAAGACGGATTTGGAGCTGAAAGTTGTTTTGGGAATTAACTCTCGGTTGCATCGTCAACGAGGCTTGTTTACTGTGGTTCAAATCAAGCATTCTCTCTCTCTCTGCCTGTCTCTCTCTTTCCCTCTCCTTTCTCTCTCTGTTTCTCTTCATGCCCCTGGATAAATACGTTTATTAAAAGAGAAAAACATTGACTGATGCTTTTGCTGCTCACTGTCACTCAATTTCACATCTCAAATCAATATTTCAAAAGGTTTATCATCAAATACTTTCAAGCAAAGGGCTTCTTCTTGAGAAGGTTTTATGTTGGGGAAAGGTAAATAGGATTTTGAACTCACACATCTAGACTTTCATGCATTCATTATTTTACAGTGGGGAGGTGTGATGGGGGAGGGGAGACATATATTTTTCTGCTAAATGATGTCTGCCTGCAGTAAAGCCAGTCCCCCTGGGAGAACACAGTAAAGTTGTACTGGTCAGTATGTGCTGTGTACTTCAGTTCCCCAATTACAAATGAAATCAAAAACATCTATACTTAATGGACATCTTAATTGATTTCCCTTCTGTGAGGAGGAGGTATTTTTGTTCAAATTAATACCCAAAATGCTTGTGTATAATACGGCGCAGTTAGCAACAAATCGCCTAATAACAACCAAAAGCAATCTTACTGCTACATCCATACGTCCATACAGCTACCCCCTAATTTGTAGTATTATGGGATGTTTATGTGCCACAGGGAAGAGGGAAAGAGAGCTGACAAGGCTTGACCTCTGGCCCCTGTGGTGTCTTACAGACAAAAAACTAAATGGATGGTCTGGCTATGTCTGTGTGAGTGACAGCTGCAGGTCAGAGAGAGGGAGGGGACCGTCCCACGCATGACCAGACAGATAAGTCTAATGGTCATGCCTTTCAATGTGCCTGTACACTATAGGTTCACACGGCACAGGTGGACAGTGTGAAGTGTCTGATGTTCAAGCAAAAAAGTTTTAGGTGCATATTTACCACATGGCGAGGTTGCTAAACTGAACTGATGGCTGCATGTTTTTGTCGCTCCTTCAAATAGAAGACACACCTGCTTCTTAAGCTACTTCTATCTTATTATACCCTTGTGGACCTATCCCCACCCCACCCCCAACCCCTACCCACACAATCATCTCTCTTTCACCCTTTTCCTCTCTGGCCCCTCCCTCAGCTCTTCCTTTACAATCTCTCAGTCCCACCCACCTGGCATCCCCTAACAGATGGGGGTGATCTGGGGAGAAAGTTGGTCTGCTCTAAATAGTTCCTTGGAGAGGGGATGGGTGTCAGACACTGTGTGCCCCAAGGCCAATCTGTCTACTAAGGCTCACTCAAACGATTTGGGATGTTCCCCTTACGACAAAGTATGTGTTTATGTCAACAATCACATATTGTCTTGAAATGGTTTATTTTATAATCTAGCAGTCTCTTTTTTATGACTTGAGTGATGGTAACATCTCACAAACTGAAAATGCTATGTTTGGAAAACAATGGACAACAACTGCATTCTAATCACCTGCATCTTGTTAAAAATCAGACGCATGTTAAAAAAAGGAATCCAAGTGGTGTGTGTGTGTAATCCCTTGGGTGAGTAATATGCTTTGTGATGGTTCCCAAATACAGCAATTGAACTGCAGAGCTTTTAGGTAGTGTATTGTCTGCCGTGCAGTCATGCATGAAAGCCGTGTGAGTGAGTGTGTGTGTTTGTGTGTACATGTTGTCCTCTTATGGTCTTGTGAGGGATTCACCTCTATGTGAACTGTCTGCCACCCTCAGCGAGGCCCCCTCACACAACAGAAACCAGGCTTAGTCATCACACACTCTCCATGGATGGTCTTGTTCAATCTCCATCAGTCCTTAAAGGTGCTCAAAGCACCAAACATATGACAGACATTCAGACTAATTAGCAACCAGGTGTATGGACAGCTCTTCTGTTTACTGTATTTGCAGTGTAATGCTTTTCTTGTCATAGTTCTTGTATAAATACCCTGTCTCATTGTAAATCATAGTTGACCAAACCCAATTCCTTAGTTAGTAGGATCTGCAATGATAATCCATCATCCATTGGCTGAATACAATTTTCATGTTGTATTCCCCCCCCATTCCACACATCCTGCATAGAAGTTCTTTGATAACGTGGGTAGAAAACAGACCTGAGTTCCTCCACTGCCAACAGTTCCTCTTATTCATGACTGTCAACTGAAGAATATATTTTATGTGTCAATGACAGAAAGATTACATGCTACAAGCTGCCTTTGCGACTGTATATGCTTTTTATTTCAACTGAAACTGCATGAGTGAAAACCTTGGGCCATGAATTATCATCTTCATCATTATGATATGCCTTTCACCTTGAAGAATGTGCTGTTTACTCCAACCTGCACTTCAGGGTGGAGCGAGGGGTGGAAGTGTTCTACCTCTTTGGCTGCTCAAAGAGGATGTTTCTGAAGGAACTTCAGCATTCTTGTATTTGGCAGGTTCTAGAAATGGATGGAATGTAGCTGGGGTTAGCTGGGGTGGTGGTGGTGGTGGTGGTGGGGGGGGGGGGGGTGCTGCTTTAGATTGACCGTTTAGCTTTCATGTACATCATTCCCTGATATGATGTATAAAAGTGAGGTACCTGTCATGAGATTCTGCTTGGAAAAAATAGTGGAATCCAGATCTCGTCTGTGCTGTACGTACCTCAGGGAATGTACAAGAACTATTATCCTATCAAACTGAGAATTCAGCAGGAGAGGAACGGCTTCTAAAGGAATGGTGAAAAATCTAGAATGACATTGCCACCTCATATCCCTGGAATCAAGTGAAAGGTTGGTGCCAGTTGTGTTGTCTCTAGATTTAAGTTGCGTCAGTCACATTTTCTTTATAGCAGTGGAGAGATTCTTGCCAAAACCGCACTGGCAAAATCCTTATGTATGTCAAAATAATCACAATAGAGTACAACACTATTCTGGCATAAGGGTAAACCTATTGTCCCACAGGTAAAGGCTTGGGCGATGTTGCCATTGGGTGGCATCATTAACGTGTTTTACATGTGTATATGTACATTTGTGTGTACGTGGAAATTTGGATGTGGGTGTGAGTACTGAATAAGGAGGCCTGTTTCCATTTTTTTCTGTAGGCTTTGCTCAGGGGCATGACACATTTCTGAAGGGCTTTGGAACCCCTGGTCTGATAATTCCTTCAATTATTCAATGGCTGGCTGGCAGATGAAGTGAGTCCATGAATAAAGCAAATCCACGGGCACATGAGCTCTGACAATACAAACACACTATTAGCACTAATTTTGTCTGTTTGTCCTTGAAGGTACACCGCCGCGTTACGCTGAAACGAAGACCCGGGTCGATGCCTCAGCTCATGTGAGCAGGGGTTGATAATTATGCAGGTCTCCCTGGGTGGAGCGCTCGGACAAACTGCCGGCACATTCAACTGCACAGCAGATGGGGGATGGCCGGAGGAGGGGGGGGGCATCTCAGCTCTGACTCCCAGCCAAACGCTTGTAGGAGTGAGCTTATTGCTGCCTTCTTGTAAAGTCAGCCAAAGGGGGTCTCTCTGTCTCGCTTTCTCTCGCTCGTGCCTTTTCCAGGGAGGTGTTTATGAATCTGGGAGAAATGCGTCTTGAATGCTGCTACCATGACATTGGGAGAATAGTGTGTGTCCTATTATGGGCCTTTTTGCTTACCAAGCCACTTCTAGGGAATGAGCTGTAGTCATTGAAAGTCACCTTTCCTACAGTAGCCCTCTCGAAGTATTGCTGTCGAGTGTCGGGGCAGGGGGGGATGAAGGGGGGCCCTGCCGCTGTGCTCCGCTCTAATAAAGATGTGGGTCTTGTTTTTCGCCGTGCTCAGTTGGAGAAACAAAGCTAATCACGCAGATTGGAGGGCAAGCCTATTACACCAGAGGGGCCAGGTGTTTCTTTTTTTCCACTCTCCTTCTTCCTCTCCCTTCTCCTTATTCTCAGAGCACCTGCTTTTACCCATCTGCACCTGCCTTCTGTAACCAGACAGGGGCCTTAGCGCTAGCTCTCCCATCTTAGATAACAGCTGGTCCCAATGGCACAACGGTCTAGCGCCCCAACAACACGCAGTGCACACAAATCCCTTATCTCGTTGCAGAGGGAGAGATCATAAATCCTGCTGGGTAAAGAAAGAGAGGTAGACTATGGAACAGGGCTCTACTGTTGACTACTAGTAACCGACTGAGGTGAACCATTGTTTGTGGCCTTGGTGAGATACATTTAAAAAAAGCAGTTATGAAAGCCAAAACTGCCTGACATGTTTTTGTTTAGTACTGTGTACATACCGTGTACATTAGTAACGTGTACCCTGTCCCTCTTTCACAGCAATTGTTACATGATTTGAATCTACGCGGGAACAGACTCCTGATTAATTTTGTTTAATTGAAATGTCAAGGACAATCACCATGCCACCCTCCTTCTGCACGAAAGGATGCAAAAACCTCACTACAAATCTAAATGAAGACTAAAGATTACAGTTCACACATCAAGTAGGAAGTCAGATCTGTTCTCAAGTTTGCTCCATGAGTTGTTGTTTTTTGTGTCAGGTTTAATATCTAATAAGTCAAAACTGCTTTTTGATTGTTTTATTCCAAACCTTCCTATTAGGTTGTTTTCTGTTTTTCCTTATTGTATGCATAAGAGATGGGTAAATCTTTCCTTTGGGGGCACACATTACTGAGAAAGGAAAAAAACATATTTTTCTTGAAAAGGTCCTTTAATCTCTTTGATACCAACCAGCCAAAACTATTGTCTGAACCTCCAGTGGACAAAGCGGCTCCTCAGAAAACAAGCTCACAACATGCAAATGTTACCTCATGAATATTAACAAGCCAATATTCTGGAAATGAATTATACAGCACCTTTCTCTTTTAAGCACACAACTGAAGATGAAACCGCGTGACACTCTCTCGGTGTCTCACTTTGCTCCTGCCTCTTTGATGTGTGAGGTAGAAAATGTTCTGCACCTGTGCAAGAGACAGAGAGAGAGAGAGAGAGAGAGAGAGAGAGAGAGTGTGCATAGAGAGGGGGGGCGGTGAGGGCAGCAGATTGTAAGCGGTCGGCAACCACTTGAGTGTCCACCTTGCACTGTCTCTACCATTGCCTGTGCCGTTTTGCCAGTCCGCTGTTCCAGATAAACAAATGCTAAACACATTTTTCTTTTTTAAACCTGTGGCATAGCAATGAGGCCTAGGGCTGGTAGAGCGTGAGTCCTGCAGCACAGTCATTATGACTCTGCTGTCTGAAAGTACAATGAGGGGAGTGCATTCACACGGACAGGGATGCCAGGCTTCTATGCTTCTGCCACTACTGTTCCACATGCAGGCTTTGACATTGGCATGCCATAATAAACACACTCACTCCACGCTCAATTATCTTTTAATAAATTCATTGTGTATCTAAAAAACTAAAATGCAGCCCACGGCATTGCAAACACTTGCGTTTGTTGCTGCCCCAGCCATATCCCTTTGTTGAAAAGCATTCGCATGATAATGTGCCCTGCAGTCTCATACGGTGCCCAATAAGGACTTCTCTCTGCTTGGAGAGTCTAACACCCAGGGCTTACCAACGGCAGGGTGATCAGCAGGCCCAAACAAGGGTCTCGTGACAGGGATCAGCAGGGGCCTTCTCCTGCTACTGCCCAGCAGGAAGAATGCAAGAGTTGAAAGGATGCCCGTCTGCTATTTTTTGGGGGGAGATTCATGCGGTGTCTCTTCCAGTATAATAAAACTCTATACTCTATACAACATATAGTCCACTTCATTCTCTGAGCGGCCCCCGTGTAAATATGCAAGCAGGAGCCTGGGTTGTGGTGGTTGAGAGGGGGAGGGGGTGGTGTAGGTGAGCCAGGGTGGGTGTAGGCGTGCTGGAGGTGCTCTGATGAAGGCCATCCTGGCGTCCTTTGATGCCCTGCAACTGAACATGCCACAACCAGATTTGAATTGGTTTTGGAATATCACATGCATCATTACAGCTCACAAAATGGTCAGATCACAAGGTTACCGTGATAATGAGGACAGGGCGACCAGATGAATTATTTGTCGGCGAGGTGTGGATTTAAATGCGACGTGTGTTTACCTCACGGGGATGAAACAAGGTCACGTCTCATTTTCTTGAGAGTGGCCTCTTGCAAAGGCCATGTCCAATTAAACAAACAAGAGGCATGTTGAATTCTCTTCCTTGGGTAAAAATGCTGAGTTTTTCTCCTCCCCTGGGTAAAAATGCACAGAAGATTAGGTAATTTGAAAGAAAGATAGAATGTATTCACTCCTGTAATATTCCCATTGTCAAATATGTATATAATGACTGAGAGAAAGAAGCTAACAGGACTTGCCCCTGGAGATAGCATATATATTCAGTTCTCAGACTGTTCGCACCGCCGCCATGTTTTGATGATTGGTGAACTTCATGGGTATGTTTACAAATAGTGTGTGATTTAGAACTGAAGAATATGTTTGCATTTACATGATCAACAGCGAACGCAGATAGCCACACTTAAAATGCCTCCCAAAAATCTGCAGCAATCTTAAAGCAAACATATTGTTCTCTTTTTTTCACCTCAAATAAGCCCTTTTAGGATTTCTCATGTTTTTCTTCTTTTTTTTTTTTTTTTTACAAAACAAGCGTAATCCAACCGTGAAAACATATGATTTCCTCAATTAGAAAAGGCGAATAAACACAGGTCATTTCATCTTGTGGAAGTGAGGAAGATGGTGAGCGGTGGAGAGACAATATGAAAACGCTTTTATTGAAATGAGAAAATCACAATCTGATCAGAGGTCCACCAGGTTCCCTGCCTTCTCTTACTCAATGTTTTATAACCGTTATATACTGCTGGGCACCGCTGCTCTGGAAAAAGGCAGCATCCCTGATTTACTTTTTTTTTATTGCTGAATCTTGCTCCGGTAATGAAGTTGGGAATGTTATGTTTCTCTCATTACCTTTTCATTAAAGATATGACTTGAAAATGGGGTTGCCATGGAGATGGCACTGTGAAGTCTCAGAGCTGTATGCAGAAGTATATTGTTTACTCTGGTGCCAAGACTGATGTCTACAATAAGGAAATAAGCTGTTTTTTTTCCTATACCCTGTTTTTATAACCTTCTTTTATGAATCTGAACAATGAGTGTAAATAGGCGTTTTTCTTCCTGGCGCTTCCATTTGTTAATGCTAAGAGGCTTCATTAGCTTTCTCCCAAATGACTGCTCCTAAATAACTGACACTATGGTGGCAGCAGTGAATGAAGCATATTCAGGGAAACAAAGCAGTTATTGAGTGTACCTGTACGTGTCTGTCTGTCTAAAATGACACTGAGGGACATTTTCTCTGTGACAGGCTAATGATCAGCTTGACACATAGGTGACGTCAGGCAGATAAAGGACTATATTGTGGACTTGAACAGGAAAAGAAAAGAAAGGGACCATGCACAGAACTGTATGTTGTTGCCGGGAAAGGTGACATAGTATTGATAATGACAGCATGCCTTTAAATACATATATGGTTCATTTTTTTTACTAATTCACTGACTAATTCTTCTATTCAGTAGTTTATTCACTCATTCACTAAATCATTCCCTTATTTACTCGTTTAGTCACTTATTCTTTCATTCATTCATGTGTGTCAACAGTAGGCATTGGTGTCAATGCGCTATCATTTTGCCGCCTGAAGGTTGCTGGCAAAGTATAGAGGGAACAAAGCGAGAAACTCAACCTGCTTCTCCTTATTCATCAGCAACATTTTCCAAACCATTAGCCCTGTCATTGCTTCCTGTACTTTTCCTGTCAGAAGCCTCGCCTCAGTCTCACTCCTGTGATTAGTTCAAGCAGGGTGCCGTTCATCGATTCTGGTCCAATGGGTGTTAGTTAACCATTGTCCAGATCTTACTGTAATTGCTTCCCTCAACAGTTAAACAGCACTGGCCTCTTCTGAAAATTGGCATAGCAAGAAAGAGAGGGAGACATAGTAAGAGAGAGAAAGGGAAAGACAGTGAGTTAGAGACAGAAAAAGAGAGAGACAGTGAGTGAGTGAGTGAGTGAGAGACAGAGGGAGAGAGTCCAGACAGACAGACAGAAGCAATATTTATTGTTTTGTTATGGATAGCTTAAGTGACCAATAACTTTATTACAATTTTGGTTTTTGTATAGCATTGTTTAATTGAATCTGTTACCGCCTGGCATCAATTATTGCCATACAGAGTGTGGTTACGGGTAAAAACACAACACATAAAGGAAGAGAAATTATGACATGTTTTTTCTGTCAGTCAGACTGAGCTGAAAGGAGCCTACGTTGCTCACGTATGATTGACAGAGAAATAATAGCCGTGATACACAAAAGGTGTAACATCCACATAGACAAATCAGTGCAGAATGTGCTTCAAAAAGCAATAAATCACGGGTCATGGAAAAAGATACATGTTGTCACCTAACATGATTTGTCTTGTGCACTTAATTTTTGTTTGAGATACACACAGTATCTTTTGCATAAATGTACCTTTGTGCAAAGCAAATGCTTGTCTTATTTATAGGTAATTTTTTTCTAATGCAAGGTTCCTCTTGGTATGCTAGCTTTGTTATTGTGCTCTCAAAATTGCATTTGTGTATGCTTCCAAGTCAGTTATTGTAATTCACACTCATACTAATGTTGACAAATTCCTTGGTAGGTGCAGATTTGCAACCCAGAGGCATACAGTACTTATCATTAGCAACTGTCACGTAAAAAAACAACAACATCATGAACAACATGCATCCCAAAATGGAAAGGTTAGACACATTCCTCATCATTGACCGAAGTAAGAAATAGCAGCCCTAGTAAAATATTATTTGTTTGATTTCAGATTGTCACTGAATGGAAGGACAACAAAGGAAATGTGGTCCTGCACGTGTCATCCTGCAAAAGACAACATCCTGTGTGTGTTGGGGGAAGCATTTGCAGTTGAATTAGGGAATATTTACGGGTGGATTAAATATGGCAATTTGTGGCACAGACAATTATTTCCAATTCGTCAATATTTGCTCTGAAAGCATACCCTTTCTTAGGCAACAACATTTTGTAAATGACGGTGGCTAATATGTTTTATCAACATGTTGACAATACTTCTTATGAATACTGGTTAAATTATCCTGGAATATTGTTATAGGGACTCACAAAGGCAGTCATGCAAGACTCCAATACTTTCCTGAACGCCCTCTTGGTTTTTCACTCCCTATCATTATTTGAATGGTTTTGGAAGGCCTTTAATTTGCATCCTAATGCTGTGCCCTTGTTCAATTTAATTTACAATGCAGATGCACAAGCGATAAGTGTGACGAAGGTTCATTCCCCAGAGAGCTGAAGGAGAAAAAAAACGACGAAACAATTTCACTTTTTATATCTCCCTCATATAAATTGGGGACTGATAAAACATTCATATTAAACAAAACGCCATCCAGCTTGAGCAAGTATATTATTAAAGAACCCGATGTGGGAGACATAAAAGAATAATTTCAAACACAGCCTGAAGATGTGAACAATTCCATGCTTCTCCAGCATCGTGGCCATTTTGAGGCTTCCTGGCCGAGCAGCCTTTTGTTTTTATGATTTGTTTGTCTGCATCCCTCCGTGTCTACATGTTTACCTAGCAGTAATTTATGTACTCACACTCAACATTAGAACACAGAGACAAACAACAGTGTGGGACAATTAGGAGCAGGCTAAGAAGATCTTGCTGCCCCTGCAGAGTGGGAAAGACAATGGTGTCAGAAGGAACAGATTGCTTTTGGGCTCATGATACTTTTTAGGCCTGTTTTTTTCTCTTCCTGTTCCAGGGAGGGGTGTAAAAGTAGGTTGCAATGCTAAGGGTATGCCCAGCCCCCAAGGCTATGACAAAAGGAAATGGGGCACCCTCTCCTCCTCTCCCATCCCCCCTCCTTCTCTCTCTATTCTTTATTATGTCTTCAATTAGATACTGGAAGGGGGATCTCATTATTTATGGCAGTTATGCTAAAGTCTCTCCCTTTACATTGTATTTCACAATGTGAGACACCAGGTATATTATATACACATACTGTATAAATATACATATATACTGTATCGTCCTGCCATCATGTAATCCTAAAAACTACAGTCGACGACCATGTCCAATAGACACCCTTTAGTCCTATCAGTCTTTAGAATGATGAGCAGCACTGACAGATACAACAAGATCAAGATGCACCACTTGTCAGTGGGATGAAGACGGTGATGATCAACCAAGTGATAATTTCACTATTGGAAGCATTAGTGTGACTGACACCAGTACTGTTAAGTTCCATGTAAGCCTTGACCAGGCTGCTTGGAAGTGACCCCGAGCCTGTATCAGATTTCCTTATTAGTGCCAGTTTGGCTGGTTTAACCTCCTCCATGCACCATGGACACCTTTGCCCCTGGCTTGCTATCCTTAATTATGAAAGCCCATCATGGTTCAGATACTGGCTAATAAGCATTGTATTTTCCAAAGTGTGAAGCTTGGATCAGGTCTTCCAGAATCAAATTAATTGTCTGAAAGATTGGTTCACTCGTGGCAAACAGCCTTAGCTTAAAGTCACGTTGTCGTCTGTGGATCATTTGTTGGAGGGATCGAGTCATTGGCCATCTTGTGATCTGTGATCTGTCTTGTTTTTTTCAGTGAACCACTAACTGATCAGAGGCTTGTGTATACTCTGTATACTGTAATTAAAGGATCTTCCGGCATGGGTTTCAGAGAATGTGTGTTTGCAGATGAGAGCCACTCAAGACAATGCTGCCCCACTTCACGAATGTGCTGTACAGTTGGCCACCCACACACATGCACACATGCTTTGTCTAAGCCCTCTTACAAATTGGCACTAGAGACACACTCAGAGACATTGACTCCCACTGCAGTCTTCACTCTTATATTCCTGGGCTTAAAATATGTGTGCCTCTAATACGGTAACACCCGTATCCACTCTTTTCATACACTTTCACATACACTCCCCTCTCAGCTAACTGTAACCCGTACAATTTAATCCCATTTGGTGGTTAACTTAAATTCATCCAATTTCACAGATTAGTAGTTGTGGTGTCCTCGCAAAAAATGTGCTTGGTTATGCTCCCAAAGTCTCTTTTCTCCCAGTTTGTGTGAGACTGTCACAAATATGTTAATAATTCAACAGAATAAAGTTGGTA
This sequence comes from Thaleichthys pacificus, assembly GCA_023658055.1. Lineage (NCBI taxonomy): Eukaryota > Metazoa > Chordata > Actinopteri > Osmeriformes > Osmeridae > Thaleichthys > Thaleichthys pacificus. The sequence goes on from CM042856.1 coordinate 2,481,703, forward strand.
CAAAGAATTGCTATGGCAGAATGCGTTACAGGTGACCTACTGCAGTGCAGTAGTTGCGTGCTTTGCCTGTTCTCATTAAACTGTGTATATATCCAATTTATTGTTACCTTTTTTTCAAATAAAAAGTTTGCTTGCGGAGGATCAAACAGATCTAGTAAATATTAAAAGTTTAAATTAAAGAGTCTACGCAATGCTTATTCACTGAAGCATACTCTTCCACCATGTATAGTTTCCATAACAACCATACAACACTGTGGACATGAAAATGTTTCCATAATTAGACCCAAATCAGTACACATGCCGAGGTGTTGCAATTCTGTGGGCTTACTGCAATATTTGTTTTAAATCGGATGATGATTTTTTTTAGAAAGGTCTTTTCATTATCCATAACGCAAGTGGATGTAAGATAAAAAATATCATAATTGATGGCTGGGACACAGAACTTTATATTTGGGGGTCAGATGGCTGAGCGGTAAGGGAATCGGGCTATTAATCAGACGGTTGCTGGTTCGATTCCTGGCCGTGCGAAATGAAGTTGTGTCCTTGGGCAAGGCACTTCACCCTACTTGCCTCGGGGGAATGTCCCTGTACTTACTCTAAGAAGAACTAAATGTAAGTGTTTATCTGAACTCTGAACTGTTCTTAATTATGTGAATGTTGTTTGGCAGTAGGTGTTAGTATGACATAATTTAGATTAACTATTTAATATATTGAACTAGAACAGTGACAGGATTTCACCTTGTGCGCATGCTAAGCAAGGTTGTTAAACCACGTCCAGATATTAGTCATGCTCTGAAGAGCTGGAGTAATTCTTCCAAAAATAAAAGGTAAATAGATATGTTAGTGGGTGGACAGAGAATATTAAACCACTCCTACCTCTGACAACATAGATCGGTCTTTTTTATGAAAATGAACACAGTGTGTTTTAATTTACTGACTGCATTAGCTAGCTCCTCTCCAACCAAGCTTGATGTTGTCTCTTTGGCAGCAGCAAAGTTATTAATGGTGCAATAACAGGAGGCAAGCCTGGGCACAGAATATTTTATTCACTTTCAGATTGTGTAATGATTTTCCACAGAGAGGAAAGCTGGTTGTGATATTTCACTCCAGTTTTTTCTTCAAAATGGAGAGGAGGACGGGAAAATCGCTGCCCTTTAGTTTAATTGACTTATATCCGTCACGGTTGACATTTAATAAGTAAGTGGGGAAACAACATCAGAAGTGTTATTCACATTTTAACACTACAGGTGTTGCATGAAAATCTAACATGCAGTAGCCTAACACCTGTATATACCTCTAACATACACCTTTCAGCTGTACAGTAACATTACTTTTATTTATGATATGGGGGTAAGAACAGTGAAGAACTCGATGTCAAATATGTCTCATTGTAAAACAGTGAATGGAAATCAGTTTCACCATTTGAATGCTTCAGGTTAAATGCTGCACAAGTTAGGGATGTAGTAGTACATGAATAATGTAGAAGTTGCCTCCAAATGCCTTCTTACACATTCATATTTCAATCTGGAGGATATTTACAGTCCGCCTGGTCTGTAGAGAGGCCATGGATGATGGTCAGAGGGCACAGGGAAGCTTTTTCTGGGGAAAGCTGAGTTACCGGGCAGATTCAGGCTGGCTTATTGCCCAAGATGTTTTATTGGTTGAGGAGGCAATTCTTATTAAATTATTTTACCTTCATAGGATTCGTTATGTTTTAAATTATAATCATCAGCCAACCATCTTTCCCTCTCATGATTAATGGTCAAAATCATAGAATATTGTTTGAAAAGGTCAAACTACATAGGAAATGAGTTGATAGCATGAGAATATGATTCCACTAACTGGATTTCTCTCCTCTCCTTTCTGTTGGTTTGAATGACCTTTCTTCACATTAAGCATTCGAACACACTTAGGTACATCACCAATTATCCAATCACACACGCTATCACAGGTAAACATTCTCCCTGTGCTCAATATCATTTAGATGTCACTGGTTATGAATCAATACATTTGTGAGGCACTCCAGCCACAGCCCTTATTATTGATTTCGTGCATTAGCCTGTGGAGCTTTTTGGGGGGAACTTAATTGTTTTCTGGATGGAGGTGTCCTAACATTTTATCCTAGCTTAGTTAGGGTTAGCCCTATAGTTTTGCGCTGTGGTAGGAAAATATTAGCCTGGTCCTAACCAGACTCTCGTACATTGCCTTTGTACATAGAGGCTGTGTCTACTACCGCGCACTTGTGCACTTCGAGCACTGACTTTCAGTGCTTAGGGCGCTTACACTGACAGAACCAGCAGAATTCAGTGCACTGAAAGTACCCGGATGACGCACCTGCAAACGGTCAAAAAATGCAGTGTACAACGATGGACACTACTAGCCCTAACCTACTTCGCCTAAACGGGCGCCATATTGGCTACGTAGCGGAAGAGGAGGAGCACTTTCGGCAGCTTTTCATTTAATTTCTAAAATAATGGCGGACGAAATGACTCGCGAGCAGATTCGCCTTAGATTCGCGGGTGTCACAATCAGATTTGCGTCCGTCACTTCCCGCCAAGTGGTTAACTTAAAGGCCATATGGCAGGTTAAACACTACTGTTGATTAATGGGTACATGAAGCACTCAAGATATGTATATCATTTAAAATATCTCCAAATGGTGTCTCCAAATGGTGTTAAAGACCAGTTTTTGTTGTGTGCATTAGCATATTAGCGCAAATTGGCGATGACGTCACGTTGGGGAGTCGTGGAGGAGAGTAGCCTCAGCGTAGTACTAGAACTAGTACTGACTGGGATGAATTAGTGTGTATGATGGCCCGCAGCCGTATAATTTTGAACCAAGTAGACATGAGAGGGCAAATGAGGAATTGCCGAGACCTGATGGCCGTCAAAGCCAATTAAATGGATGGTCCGAGGAGAATGAGTGGAGAGTTGGTGAAGTGTCCTGGTGAGTTGCTATCATTTAGCAACGCAGCAACGAGCTCTGGAGCTAGTCTACGAACAGCAGTGCACTTTTTTTTTTTTACTGTCAGTGAATAGCACCGAGTGAAAGTCAACGTTTTTTTAAATATCTAGTGACAGTGATCATTCAGGGCTTGACATTAACTTTTTGAGGAACTTGTCCTTTGGACAAGTAGCCTACATTTACGTTTCACGTAAATGCACAAAAGTCACGTCCGGGTAAAGATTGTGCCTTTGACCAACGAAGATGAGCTGTAATATTATACAAATGATAACAATTGAGGTGTTATAAAAAAAAAATATTTGTTACATTAAACATTTATACAATTTCTGCTGAATGAAACACTTTCTGTTATGTACTGTATTGCAGCTTCGTCCCAATATCTCTACAGACCGTGCAGCTAATTTAATGCTCAACTCTTGAACGGGGGCTTATTACTTGAAAGAGGAATTATTTACTGCGTCTTCTCAGTTACACTATCAGGGCTTGGAAATACTGTGACTTGCAAAGGTAGGCAAATGGCTAGTAGAACATAACATTTCATAATAATTTCAGTCAAACAGCTGCAAGATCCAGTGAAATGTTATATACAGCTAGCAAACTAACGTTAGCTAGCATCGCTAACGACAATGGCTAACTCAACTTCGGTAGGCTATCCTCAGTATTTGCAAGCTGGCCAGTGCAAGTAACATGGCATTTTATTTGAGTTTAAACTTGTCCAGTGGGGCAAGTACATTTCTCTTCCACTTGCCCTACAAAAAAATCCACTTGACAATCATGTTGTTAGCTGTAGTTCAGATAAGTAGACTAGTACTACCGGTAAACTTATCTAGATCTAGAAATAGAAGACATCATGCTAGTTATGGGCTAGCTATGGGCTAACTTGCCAGTCCCACCTAGAAATCCCCCCAAGATCATCCCTAATTAAATATTTTCCCCGACGTTGTAAACACATTTCCGATTAGATTTCCCACGTTTTGATGGTACTAGCAGAGACCATATTAGACATTCTCTGTTACTAGCCTAGTGTTTTCTAATTTCTAATCGATTTCAATGGTCTCTAAGCGGGCTTCGGTCGTTCGTCTCCCCAACGTGACGTCATGCAATGCATTGTGGGGGAAAGAAGAATCATTGCAAAAAGTAGCTACTTTTTCGTATTATATTCCGTTTTGTGAGACCCAACAACATCAAATACAATGGATAACAGTTTAAATGTTTATTACCAACAAGCAAATGGGGCAAATTCGTTGGAAAAATAAACCTGCCATATGGCCTTTAAGTGTTCCATTTGAGACAGCACTACTCAGCGACGGAGTGCACTACAGATGTAAGTGCACTGTATTGCAGTGCACTGTATTGCAGTGTACTTAGTAAAGTGCGCGGTAGTCGACACAGCCAGAGTCTGGCCTCGCTCCATTGACAAGCGTTGACTTCCTTGTAGGCGGGTACTATGTTGAAGTTTAAAACTATTGGATCTGCCCAGAGCCACTCTGGATCTGCCATAACCAATCGCTAGCGTTCGCCTTAGCCAACTCCTTCACTGGAAAATCAAACTTTTCCCGAACCCCGTGGGGAGGAGGGCCACAACATCATGGCCACCAACAAAACTCAGCAAGGATTGTTCTTGCTCCGGCTTTAACTTAATCGGCAGCGTTGCCACAACCGCAGAATAGCTTCGCTCGCATCTTTCTCCGCCGCCATTACTGAACTACAACTCAAACTAGGGCATGACATCAACGTCATCGTTCTCAGCCACTCCCTCTGTTCGCTGATTCACCGGTAGAAAATCAACCTGAAAAATCTGACTTACGTACCTCATGGCCAGACCTATGTACAGAAGCAAAAATAAAATTGAGCGGAAGTACGTAGGAGGGCAGAGCCAGGCTAGGAAAATATGACACGGTAGGACAAATCAACAGAACAGTGGCTGCGTTAGGCTCTTACAGTCCAGCAGATAGCAAAGCTCATCCTTAATGGTTTAGCTGTGTTTTGGGCAGGTACAGTGGTGTGAAAAAGTATTTGCCCCCTTCCAGATTATAATTTTTTTTGCATGTTTGTCACACTTAAATGTTTCAGATCATTTGTCTCATTTTTGCCAGAAAAAATCTTGATGATCCTCAAGACTTTTGGGAAAATACTCTGTTGAGTGACGAGTCAAAAGTTGAACTTTTTGGAAGGTGTGTGTCCCATTACATCTGGCGTAAAGAAACACCGCATTTCAGAAAAAGAACATCATACCAACAGTAAAATATGGTGGTGGTAGTGTGATGGTCTGGGGCTGTTTTTCTGCTTCAGGACCTGGAAGACTTGCTGTGATAAATGGAACCATGAATTCTGCTGTCTACCAAAAAATCCTGAAAGAGAATGTACGGCCTGATCTGTTCGTGACCTCAAGCTGATTTATCATTGAAGTATGACAAACAACGACAAGAAATATGGAAGGGGGCAAACACTTTTTCACACTACTTGTATATGGCATTGAGGTACAGTTGCTGACTTTTTGTCTGAGGTACAGTTGGTGACTATTACTCTGCTCAGGCTTGAAAGTACAGGCTTGACAGTAGCCTAACGATTGCTGTACTCTTATGGTGTTACTCCAAAGGTTTCACGCTCCAATTTGCTTTTGTTGTTTTTGTCTGCACCTGCTGGAAGAGCACTGAGTTTAGATATTCTTTCCTGAGGATACGGACATGTCAGCGGATTTCATCCTGCGGAGCTAGGCTTGACACTGCAGTGACAGCACAGCAATGTTTCTCCCCCCTGTTTCAGAACAAATTACTGCCAGCATGTCACGGGAGGCTTCACTGTGCATCCAAATTCTGTGCCCCCCTCCCCCCACCTACAAAAGATGATTCTCTTGTTTTTGTGCGGCCCAAGGGACTCTCTCTTACTTTCTTGACAGGAAGGTACAGCTGGAAAATGGCACACCTGGGGACATAATTGTATCACTGGCTAAATTAAGGTCCAGGGTGAGAAGCACACTGATAATAGGAAGAGCAACCTTGTGTCTATGTGTTCACATGAGCATTTTTGTTGTTTGTTTGTTTCAACGTGTCATATCGGTAGCTTACAGATGGCTGAGCCATTTCTTAACTGCATCACTAAGCCCCCCCGCCGCCCCCCTCCAGGCACGTAGTGAAGGAAAGGGTAGGGGGGATTTAAAGTCCTTTTTTGAAAAGGGCAAAACTACAAGCTTCCTGATTCTGTTCTCCTGCGTGGAATAAAGCTGTGATTTACATGTGAGAGGGAAGCTGTCATGCCACACGCACCAGGAGGAACAGAGAAACAAACAGGCCAGATTCACTTCACACACACACACACCACACAGCAGCAGTGCACACACGGCCGGTTGAGGGACACTGTGTGTTAATCAAAGTTGAACAGCTAAACACATTCCATGCCAAGGAGGGGAAAAGGAGATGTGCCTTAGAATACCTAATCAGCCCAAGGAGGTGGCTGTGTACATCTACACAAATGCTCATGCACATTCAGCCTACCACATGCACATAGTAGAGTACATAACTATACAGTGCATCCGGAAAGTATTCACAGCACTTCAGCACTTTTTCAACATGTTATGTTACAGTCGTATTCCAAAATTGATAAAATATTTTTTTTTCATAAAAATTCTACACACAATACCCGATAATGATAAAGTGAAACAAGTTTTTTTTAATTACATTTTTGCAAATCTATTAAAAAAATAAAATAAAAAATCACTATTCATTAGTATTCACAGCCTTTGCCATGACACTCAAATTTGAGCTCATATGCATCCTGTTTCCACTGATCATCCTTGAGATGTTTCTACAACTTGACCGGAGTGTGGTAAATTCAGTTGATTGGACATGATTTGGAAAGGCACACACATAAGCGCAGCTAGTTCAGGCAGGGCAATCGGGCAGCGCACGTCATCCGCTCATTACCACACCTGTGTTAGCCAGCACAAGCCCATTGGGACCCGTCCGATAAGATACGCAGATACGCACACACACGCACACACTCACAACGGTTGTTGCATGATCAGTGCTGCTGCCGCCCTCCACCGTCCCCTTCTCCCCCGTGCGGTCTGTATGTTCTATCCATCAGGGGGATTATATCTCTATTGCTCCCTGCCTCAGATGTCATGTATGTATATGTTGCATCGAGGAGGCAGGGAGTGCTTCCCTTAGATCTTCCACGTCATGTAACAATAAATGCTCAAATGTAATACATGATTGTCTTGCCTGGACTGTCTATATAAGGTCCTACAGCTGACAGTGCATGTCCGAGCACAAACCAAGTCCAAGGAATTGTCTGTAGACCTCCGAGACAGGATTGTATCGAGGCACAGATCTGGGAAAAGCTACAGAAAAATTCTGCAGCATTGAAGGTCTCAATGAGCAGTGGCCTCTATCATCCGTAAATGGAAGAAGTTTGGAACCACAAGGAATCTTCCTAGAGCTGGCCATCTGGCCAAACTGAGCAATCAGGGGAGAAGGGCCTTAGTCAGGGAGGTGACCAAGAACCCGATGGTCACTCTAGAGCTCCAGCGTTGCTCTGTGAAGAGAAGAGAACCTTCCAGAAGGACAACCATCTCTACAGCACTCCACCAATAAGGCCTGTATGGTAGCATGGCCAGATGGAAGCCACTCCTCAGTAAAAGGCACATGACAGTCCGCCTGGAGTTTGTCAAAAGGCACCTGAAGGACTCTCAGACCATGAGAAACAAAATTCTCTGGTCTGATGAAACAAAGATTGAACTCTTTGGCCTGAATGCCAAGTGTCATGTCTGGAGGAAACCAGCCACCGCTCATCACCTGGCCAATACCATCCCTACAGTGAAGCATGGTGGTGGCAGCATCATGCTGTGGGGATGTTTTTCAGCGGCATGAACTGGGAGTCTAGTCAGGATCAAGAGAAGGATGAATGCAGCAATGTACAGAGACATCCTTGATGTTAACCTGCACCAGAGCGCTCTGGAGCAGGTTATCTTCCAATAGGACAAAGACCCTAAGCACACAGCCAAGATATCAAAGGAGTGGCTTCGGGACAACTGTGAATGTCCTTGAGTTTTTTTTATTTGTATAAAATATTATACACGATTTTCGCTTTGTCATTATGGGGTATTGTGTGTAGAATTTTGAGGAGAAAAAATAATTTGGAATGAGGCTGTGACATAACAAAATGTGGAAAAAGTGAAGTGCTGTGAATACTTTCCGATGCACTGTACATCATTCATGTTTGTTATTATATCGTTATTATGATATAGTTATCATAGTTATCTCACCCATACAGCGCACAGAGTTGATTTAATCTAACGATAAAGAACATGGTGTGTTAACGGTCAAATCTGAGAGATCCTTTGTGAACAGTGACAAAGTCTAATTGGGTGTAAGTGTAGCGCCCCTCGTGCCTCGCTTTTGAGCACAACTTAAATTAACAAAATACTAGGGCACCCTGAGTTCTTTTAAACTTATATTTGCAAAAGGTATGAATTAAATTGTAAGCCGTTCTTTTATAAGGTCCCAATCTACTATTTCAAATAAAAATAATGCATCTGCATCCAATGTAACAAACACACATCTTTACATTTAATATATAAAAGATTACAATTGAAAGGATAATATCAATGGCCTGTATTTATCCTATTACTAATAGAAAATAAAAAACCCAGTCCGTCGAATGCCAGCTGGAGTTTGGCTCGGGTAAGTTGGCCCACAGCACGAAATGGCGGCTGCTGTCTATGGGCAACACGCGGCACCACCAGTTAGCAGGTTGACGTTGTCCAGGAGAATCTTGACAGAGTTCGTCGAGGTTGTTTATTGTCCAGAAGAATGGAAAGTTCCCTGAATTTGGCTATCCGTCAAATCCTGTCCTTCTCCAGTCTGACACAGTCCCCTTTATGAATGGTAACCCACGGCTGAGATGCCTATCCGGCAACTCACCCGTTACATTGACGAATATGGTTCCCGAGTTGGCAACACATTTAACCTCGCTATGACTGCAACGCTCGAATCAAATCTCAACACACACAAACTCAGATATGATCTCCACCATCTTCTTCCTTTCTGCTTCCCTTCATCCCAATTTATATCCCGACATCAGGTCAAGGGTCAAAATAATCAACCAATAGGCTGACATGAACTGAAATCCAAATATTAACCATCAGCGGAAATATGATTAAAATATAAGTAATTTCACAGCATTAGTTTACAACATTTGAAATAGAAAACAACAAACAAAATGCAATATTAACTTAAATCTTAGCAAGGGCTACATAAGCTCCAACCAGACCCTGTGACTTACTGCAGAACCTAGTCCAGGCCGCTTGCTGTGTGTCTCTTCGAAATATAAACAGAGCACAAATGAATAGCAAGGCTTTCACATCATTTCGGATTATCTAAAGACTCCTCATTGAATGACCAGATTCTTATTTCTTTCTTGAAAACAGTCTTGAGGATCTGTTGTTATTTTGTTTAGTATCCCTAAATCAATGAACACAGACTTTCATCCCTCCCGACATGCAAAGCAATCCACACCATTCGATCGGCTGATTACGTCTAATGAAAGACACTGACATAAATTAATATGAGTTAGAGACAAGAAAGAGAACCATTTGCATTGCATGCAGGTGATGTTCTCAAACAGGGACAGAGGTTCTGAAAGGGGCGCATTTCAAATGTTCTTTCAAAAGCTTTGACCTTATTACATCCTTTGTTTCCTGTATATGGCTCTCTTACACAGATCCTGGCACATGTCCAGGTTAAAGGACCATGATGTGTGGAGTCTTGACTCACTCGTCATGCTCTTAGGACCCATGGCGGGAGGGAACTATTAATACACTGCAGTTGGTGTTTTGGAGTATGTGAAGTTCAGCTTGCTTGTCATCATATATGTTCTTACCTTCAAACAGCCAAGTGCAGGGGATTTCTTTCACTCGATCAGGTTTTTATCTCGCTGAGTTCTGATGTTCTGGACATATCTGGTGTCTTGGTCTGGTACTAAATACTGCATCCTGTCTCCAGACTACAACACACAAGCTGGAGGCCATGGAGGGACGGGGAACGACACTCATGATCAGATAAGCAAACCAGGGTGATCAGAACACAGGATGTAGCAGCTGAAACCAATCCCAGATGTACACCATGTTTGTGAGGAGATGTTACACTCTGGGCAGAGATACTGGTCTACGTGATACACAGGAATACACTGTGTTCGCAAGGATTTTCTGTGTGTCCACGATAAAATGTGCCGTGAATTGATTGCGGCCATCAATGCTGTGGTAGTCTGTTTGGATTGAATATAAATGCACTCAAAGTAACGAAGCAGTAATATTTTTTTAACATATGACCATATGTTAAATCACTGACCATGAATAGTCAGTGATTTATTTGCTGACTTTGTCAGTAGTTATGCTTTGTATCTTTTACAAAGAAACCACTATTTCCAGCCTTTATATAGTGTTTTGCCCCCTATCCCCTCCAAGGACGAAGTGCAGACATGGGAGATGACAGCAGGTAATCAGGCTCCATCCTGTTGTCTCTTATCTGTGGAGCACAGTGGAATGTACATACTGTAGTTCATTCTCAAACACAAAAACCTACCTGTGTTTGCACTCAACCAGTCACTCTAATACTCAAAGCATCTTTCACTCCGCAACAACCCCACTCTCAGGTTGGTTGCAGTTTATCAATGTGTGACTCTGGCCTTCTAGATATCGCTCAGAGTCCCTTTCACACACACTGACACAGAGAAAGACACAGTGGTGGAAACATGGGAGCAATTCATTTTTTGTACAACAGGACTATGCCCTCCAGGCCCATCCCCCCAGCCCCCCCTCTCCGTTACCTTCAGAGTAGACTGAGTCACAGTGAGGCGTCACTATGGCCCAGACTCAGCCCGCTCTGAAGCTCAAAGTTCTCTGTAAAATTCAGACTCGAGCTGGCCCAGACTCTAAACCACCACCAGTGTTCCAGACCCTTCCTGCCACCTCCCAGCAGGCACCTGGGAAACATGATGGAGGCAGACATCAGGCACTGGAGAGAATCACAAGATCTTACTGAGCTGGACTGCAATGAACTCAACCAATCACATCACTATCCTGTGTTCAGATGCCATAGGAACACCTTCATATACAGTCGGCCTTCTGTGAGAAATATACCACGTTGGCCAAAAATCCACTTCCATTTGTTCTGTAGCTGCCATGTGCTGCCATGCTTGTGTTAAGATCATTCTGTGTTATTCAGAACGAACAGCAGCGTGCCGGCTTGACACCAAATGTCAATTCAATATACATATCTTCACATGAATCATCACGTAATCATCAATCAATCATCATGTAATCATCACGTTTTGATGATTTGTCAATCTATTAGCAATAAAACAAGATTCCCTCCTTTAATTATGTGATCAAGTTGTGGGGAGAATATTGCTCACTGAGGCAACATCAGTTGAAGCAGCTACCATGTGAATTCAAATTAATCAAGGCTTCTTATCAATCTTACAGAAAAATGTAAACATCTGTATTTTTCTGACTACCTTGTGGAGTGGCATGGTGGAAATACCCTACAACAGAGCCACAAGACTTGATCTGTTCACCAGAAAAGCATTTGGATTGGTTTTATCTTTACATTTTGACATTTTGTTTTTCATGCAGAGAGCAAAGAAATATTCTATTAACTGGCTTTTTCCTATCTCCTTACATATATCACAGACGTGGAAATGAAACTTCTCTAGCCAAGACGTAGATGGATAGATGAATATAAATGCAGAAATATAATATACACCCCGCCCCCCCCCCCCCCCCTCCACCACCACCACCTTCCTAGTTCAACCCCCTCTATTTCACACATAGATACACCAAAGGGTGATATATGACCAGATACTAGGAAACACAACAAGAAATGTCAAGATCTATGTCCAGGACATTCATGCCTTACTAAATCTAAAACCTATTGTTTGCTTATGGCCATACAGTTTTGCCCAGGGGCTCTTCCAACCAATACAATATAGCTTGGCGAGCCTGAGGGAAGAGAAGGATAAACAACCAGTGACTTGAAACATGCAGTATTTGTAGAGCATTTACCTACTGAGAGGGAATTTAAGAATGAACTTCTGGGAAGGATGGATCTTGCCCAGTGACAGTTGGCACATCAAACCAACAGGGGGGTTCAGGATGCAGCTATGACTCTTCAGAACTTCGTCTTTAAGCACTTACATGGTAGTAAGAACCACACAGACTGTTGTTTCTGGACTTCTCTTCGACTTTTAATACAATACAGCCTAATCTGTTGGTTCAGAAATTTGTTACGGGTTGTGGGTTGGACTACATTTCATGGTTAACATTGCTGTCTGGATCTTGGACTTGCTCCCAGGTCTCAGAGAATGAGAGTGAATGGATAATTTCTCTCGACTAATTTCAACATCAGCCATCTCTCCCAAGGGCTGAGTCCTCTCACCTCTCCTATACATCCGGTGCACTAATGACTGCCACAGTGAGGTTGAAAACCATCAAATTGTAAAGTATGTAGATTATTAATTTATAGTGAGCCTCCTGAAAGGATAAAGTGTCCCATGGTCCGTCGTAGATAATTTAAAAAAATGTTGTCAAGAGTCATTTTGGAAATGTTATGTGACAAAGATATATGTATTGATTTTAGACATCACTTCCTTTCGCTCCACTTACCTCCATTTTCATGATTCCTTTAGTTTTTAACTACATACGCAACAGTCTTTTTTCCCCTTTTATCTGTTGCTTTTTTCAATCTTAAACTGAAAATGCAGTAGCTAAGGGGATCAAGGTCTGCAGTAGTACTCAGCACAGGTACTCAGCAAAAAGTCTGCCTGATTTATAAGCAGTTTTAAAGAAAGCATTATCAATCCTGTTTGACAGCACCCACCCTCTGCACATGGAATTTCAAACCTTGCGTTTGGCTTCCTGTTTCAAATATCAATTTTCCAAAACTTACAGATACAAACACTCTTTCATACCCTCAGCTTTATCACGACTAAACTCCCGTAAAAAAAAAGTTAATCAGCTTAACCACCAAACTATGCCGGGTCGATTAAACATTTCTTAAATCTTTGTTTATTTTATTTTGTACTGATATTATGTGATATTGTGGGTGTTGTGATATTTTGTGTTTTTATGTGTTTAGTTTTTTTGTTTATACTGCTACACAATCAACTGCTCCTATGGGGACAAATACAGTTCTAATTCACTTCATTTTACTTTTCTTCTATCTTTCTCTCCATGGCTCTCTTTCTCCCTTCTGTCTCCACCAGAGTAAACACAGCCGTTTTATAGTGAAGCAGTCGTCAGATGCTCACAAACAACCAGTCATCGATTCCTGTCCCCTTTGCCTGTTCCCTGAGAGATAGCACTACACACTACACTAACCAGATTGACCCTATGCTTTGACACAAGAGTTTACAGTTCAAATCCCAGCCCATAAATCCACACTCCTCCCTGAGGACCGGCTGACATTTACTCACGTTGACATATCACATCCTGGTCCTCTCAAGCTGCACATCTCTCTCTCTGTTTTTTTCTCTCTCTATATGCTGCTGTCACTCTCTCACCCTCTTACACTCTTTCTTTCTCTCTATTTCTTTATCTCTCCCTCTTTCCTCTCTCTTTCTCTCTGACATAACAGCACAGCAGGTGGGTGTTCCTTAAATACACACAGTATCACACTCTATTAGATCTGCTTATTGATTCGAAAACAGGACTCTTAAGGTTTGACGAATAAGAGTTCAACAATACAGACTGGCTTGGCGTATAAACAAAACACTTAATTTAAACAAGTACCTGCTTATGAAGAATTTAGACTTGTGTTTGCTTTCTTCCCTTAATTATAAATCCCAGCCCATGACGTGAAGATATACTTTAATGAAGATGCTGGGTGTGGAGGGCTTGATTAAGTGTCTGTGAGTGTGATGCTGATGGCTGCATTGATTGCCTCAAACAGGCCTTTCTCTTTTTCTCTCAAGGTTAGGGATACGATCGCAATTAATTTTCCATCTCTAGTTTATGGAAATTGGATATTGTTCATAGCATTTAAGCTTTCGGTGTATTACAAACTAGAATGTAAATCATAAGTCTGCAGAAAAAGTAAACAGTGACTGTCCACAGACAGACAGAGAAACAATTTGAGACAAAGATACCCCTGACATGACAGCGAGTCAGCAACGTGACACAGCTCCCACTCTCCAACACGGCAACAAGCGGATTAAGTAAATTCCCCTTTGAGAAATTAACTGCAACGTAAGAGGGAGATAAAAGAGAGAGAGAGAAAATAACAAGGCCTGTCTGCCTGTTCACTGGGTTTAGTCATGTATTAAAAATCATAGTTTTAAGCTCCCTGACAGATGCTAATGAAGGAATGTTTACATTTTTGAATCGCTGCCTAAACAAAGATAAGACATGCTCTCCCTTAAAAATAGCCGACTGGCAATCCAAACACATCCATTGAGTCTGTCACCAACGACATGACAGCTTTCTTCCAAACTAACAACAAGGGGGTCTTCATTTACATATTAATGAGAATTAAAAAGAGATGGGGGGAGTCGGGGGAATGTTTTTGCTTGTTGTCTTGGCACCTATTGACAAAGTCTTCAAATAGGTTGTTAATGACCAGAACAAGACACAGTTGAGAGAGCAGGCATATGAGTAATCATATCCACATGTTGTGTACCTCCGTCATGCTACCCCCCTTTCCCAAATAGGCTCCTTTCTCCCTTGGTGATTGTTGTTCCATAAATGCTTGGGCCTGGCACCCACACATTGCGCAAGTACGTGCACTCGCACTCAAATCCCCATGGATGCACGGTCACACACACACTTTCTCTGTCTCTCTGTCTCTCTCTCTTAATCGCTGACGCACACACACACACACACACACTGTGGTTAATGGCAGCCGTCTCTTACAAAAAGGAGATATCCTCATCCCACAGGAAGCAGGCATCAGTACACCCAAAGGGTAAATACACAATTAGCAGCTTCAGAGTACTCTGGGGCTAATCTGAGAGGACACACAGCATCTGTTAGGATACACACATCTACTCCCAATAACCTTTACAGCTCATGTCTGTTACTGGAACATTGTCTCTTTAGGTTCCTTCTAGAAATGACGTGTATACAGTACATTGCTTATAAAAAAATATTTTATATACTGTTCTATGGTAGATCAGCTTTTATTTTGATTTTTTTGTAATAATTTAAAAATATATATATTTTCCCTTTTTGAGGAAACACTTTCTATCATGCTCTTGTACTCTGTAGAGGGTTTAAATGTTCCAGGCATCACTCAATCTATTGAATCAGAGGTAGCATCTTCAAGACATAATCTTCCAACCCATAGTGCATGTCATTAGCCTCCTAAATTATAAACATCATTACCGGAATTGATTCAAGTTAGCCTCCTGGGGGGGCTTTAGTCTTGCTCTGCAACATGGCGGGAGCTCATTTGAGTGCGGTGTCAATCCTATTTTACAAGTTCAAGCAGACCCAATGGGGGTCTCATGCCATTCACCCCCTTTCTCCCATTTAGACTGGAACCCTGCCTCTTCATTAGTGAGGGGTAGTGTATGTGTGTGTGTGTGTGTGTGTGTGTGTGTGTGTGTGTGTGTGTGTGTGTGTGTGTGTGTGTGTGTGTGTGTGTGGCCATCTGAGCAGGAGAAGGGGAGTTCTTATGGTAAACTAGCTCCTCCAGTACACCCTAAATACAGTGGCGTAAACAGGGTATGTGAGACAGCTGGGTACTGTGTCAAGGTGTAAATTATCTTCAAAAGAAGAGAAAATTAAGAGTTTTCATCACCAAATTGCTGGATAACACAACTACGTAAATGGAAATAATAAATATGTTATGATATGTTGCAAGGTTAAACCTGGAAGCAGCTGGGAAGGACAGTGCAAGGAAAATGTGGTTGAGTTTGAATGTGAGTGTTATCTCAAGAGACTTTGGGGGTTGCAATACAGGGATTGACAAATTGAGAAATGACTATGTGTTAGTCACTCTCACAGAGAGAGTAAAGCTTATAAATTCCAACAAATTCATTGCTGAAATTCCATACTGAAAGTGGCTGAGCACACTCTCTGTACATGCGGTAATTTGTGGTGGTGTAAGAGCGTGCTAGGGGTGCAGCGCTCTCAATAATTCATCTGAGATTGATAGATGTTTGTCTCCAGGGAGAGGAGCATGTGTAATACTTTGCCTTGGCTCTCCTGAGAGATGCTTTGTGAAGTCTGTCGGTGAATTTGTGAGTATGGAGATAAGGGTCAGGGGTCAACATAAAAAGGTCTAACACTGTGTTACGCTGTGCCCATTCCTTGGCTAATGAGATGCAGTATGTCCTTCCCTAGACCTCCCTCTCCTATCCCTCTCCACATAGAGAGACTTGCCACTAATACTACAGCATCTTGAATAGGTATTGGCATGCTGTCACAAAGCTATTGCATCTGTATAAGACCAGCACAGCTTTTGTTTGGAAGGCAGTTCTTGTTGCTTTGCTTCATTGACAGCACGGTCAAATTGCTTTAATACTTTCCCTCAACCACATTGTGCATGTGTCTGTTAAGGCTACAGTCGTAAATCTATCACCAAGGGAGGGTGAAAAGAAAAAAAAGATGTAGGTTTAGCCTCGGTTGAAAATGATGAGTATTGGGTCATGCATTATTGTTGGCAGTGGCTGAGCGAGAGATCAAGACATACGAAAACAGAGAACACTCTTCACGAGCATAGAATGAGAGGGAGTGGCAGGGATGTCTGTTTTGATTCTTCAGATAGATTGAAAGGTCCCTTCAGTGATTCTCATTGTGTGTAGGCTTATATCAGCCAGGCTAAGAGACTCACTGGTCTAAACGTCAACCCCCCAGTTTTTGCTGAGTAATTCTTTTTAAGTGAATGGTTGTGTAAATTAATTTATCACAATGTGTAGCCTGGGGTTTCATTCACAGGCAGGTCAACAAACAAACTCATCAACAAATCTCAGAAACTAGAAAACCCAGATGATATTACCATGCCATAGAACATTCAAAGGCATATTGTACTTTTTTAGACATCAAGTGTGCTTTGCTTACAGTTAGAAGTCTTCCAGAGTTGCTAGAAATGAACCCATTCATGTATATTCACAGGCCATGTTAAAGAAAAATCTTGTGGAGAATTTCTCTCTGCCTTTGTGCAGTAAACTGAGCACCCCCCACAAGTAACCATTGGTCTGATGAGAGGTGGACAATGGTCGATGGACAAATCAATATGGGAGCATATGGGGCCTACGCTTGGTACAGAAATGAAAAGTGGAAAATGGGATAGCCTACAGATAATTGAACTCATTGAGCACCCTCACTGGCATAACACAGTCTGATTCTTGTTACGCGAGACCACTATATGTGACAACAGCACAGAAAGGACAGAATTATGGGTATAGGAGAGTATTACGTAAGAAAGGGCACACAAACTGACCTTTTGCATTTCTTGGTCTTTTATCTAGCCAGACAACGTATTGTATTTGTATTTGGTTGGGGGGAAAGGATGTTGCTAGTATTACCCAAATGCGTTCACCTACTGACTCCCTGGCAGGTTCCCAGGAACTCACTGATGTAATCTGTACAGGTCTAATCTGTACTGATGTAAACCGCCAGGTAATTTGCATTGCTAGTGTACAGAATAACAATAAATACCAGAATTACCAATTAATTGCATGTGAATAGTTCTCTGATAACTCGAATTACAAAACAGAAACGTATATCTGCTAATTGCTCTCTCTAGAAACCCTAGCTCTTATAACTTTATCAACAAGTAATGTTGCCTACGTGCATTAGATAGTCGAGGCACAATTATTTTGCCTACAGCCGTTCTGTGTTGCGGCATAGTACTCGCTCAGCCGGTGCTAATCCAGGGAGAATGCTTCTGTGTGAATAGAAGTGGATACGTGTGGGGGGCGAGGCTGGCTCTTATAGGTTTATGTCATTGGTTTAAACGACCCAAGACCCCGCCTTGATAAAAAAAAAAAGAGTGAGGGAGACTGTGACAGAGAGAGAGATAGAGAGAAAAAGAGAGAAGGGGGGAGAAAGGGGGAGAGAAAGCGAATAAACCACTGAAACTGTTAGATATCCACTATTCTTTGGCGTCTGTCTGAGACCGTGTTTTATGAACGCACATAGCTTACCCTTCAACTAATTTGTTCCTATTTAATCGCGTCTTCATCTCTACTGATTACTCTTAGCAATCGGAGGATTAAGTTTTGTCATTTAAAGGTGGACCAGTTTTACTAATTCTTAAAATCCATAGGACATTTTTTCTGAACCGGATGATGGTTGTCCTGTGTGCATAAAGTCGGCTTCTGAACTTGCAATAAACATCATTTATCCAGGTAAGATGTGAATAGAAATGTATGAAAACTATGTATTTTTTCATAATCCCGTAATCGATTAGTCTCAAAAGGTTGTGAAATGTTCGTTTTTCATGTCCGTACAAGCTATGTGAGGCCATGTGTGTTCACCTTTATGCGCCATGAAGAACAGGAATGGTCGAGTGAATTGAATGCTTTATAGTTGACCATGTAAAACCACAGTCTCAACTGTCAACAATTGTAAGCATAGCCCCAAGATTAGCCCTCTTTTACGGTCTCTCATCCCCTGAAAAGGACTCCTGTAGACAACTCACATGGGTGGAGATTCTTTTTAAAACGGTAGTGAGTGCTTAGTTGGAGAAAATAGGAAGTGCTTTATTTTGGTCATAGTTGGAACGCTGTATTTTAGCCAACGCTGTGTTCCTTATGCTGGCGTGTTTTTCGGAATATTGCGATAAAATAATATTTGCTGAAGCCTTACTAGAGGTTTCGAGATGCAGTGCTTCAAAAACGACATTTGTAATCGTCTGCGCTACTAATGCTTCGACACTATCTTTACATAAGTGATTACAATGTGGCACATCTGCTGCCAGGATGTTTGACGCCGCAATACCAACCAATAACCTTTTTTGCGAGTGATTGCTTCTGCTATTGAAGAACTGACATGAGAGCGTTCAGCTTTTGAACTTTAATCAAACAGCCTCGTTTGGAAGCATTAAAGGTGCTATTAAACTCAGTTCAAATGTGAGATTACAGGAGTAGGTGGCGTTTACAGTAGTCAAACAGTGTTGTAAATTGAACATTGAACAATGTCCATTCTATATCTAACAATATTATTTTTTAAACCTGTTTTAAAAAGTTGTAGGACAAGTTCTGCCCATATTTATGGGCTAGCTTAGTAGCTAGACTACTAAAGTTGTCTAATCAAATTTACAGTAACCTATGCTTCACATCACATTTAGCAAAATCCGAAATTCCACTTGATAGAGACAGAATGTGCAATAAGATGGACATCTGTTGCTTTTTTCAAATCAAAAGTCTGTTCAAACTAGTTTGGATACAAAATCAGTTTTATTGTAGTATTCTAAAGTGGCCATGAGATGATTTAGTTATTGTGTGTTGAATAATGAATTTAAATCTTATGTGTGAAATGGGGGTGCAGCTCTGATACAGTATTGCCATGAGAAGAAAAGGAGATATTTTTCAGATTTGATTGATGGATGTTGCAGCACTGAATAGAGGACGTCCTTGGAAAGCGCCCCATTGTGTGGCAGGGAGGGAAAGGGCGGGAGTGCTTTGCCTGAAGGAATAAGGGCTCTACAGATGTGTGCAGCTTGGACATCTGCTCCTTCTTTGACCATTGTCAAGAAAACATTTAAAATGGTGGGCAGCTCTGTGCAACAAAGCTCCCTTGTCAGAAAAGCCCATTAAGCTGCAACAGTCACAAGAGCTGGTGAAACATGCACTCGTAACTCCTTGAGAGACTTAGTCCTCTCCTGACTCCTCAGGTATGTGACAAACTCTAACTTAAACAGAGAGCCAGTAATCTCCCATGCATTAATTTAATAAATGGATTAAATGACCCATTTCTATCTGGCAAAACGTTCCTTGTTAGTCTTAACTTAACTTACCTACTGTACATACCCCCAAACATTGACCAAACACCAAACAACATTGACAGTGTTTGAAATCACCCCCACTTTTGGTTTTGGCTGGTCAGGGAAGCCTCAAGGAGATTCCATAGAGGAAATTCTACCAAGATTGTTCTTCCCAACCCTTTCTTGAAGAGCCTGCTTTCTCTACCATTTTGCTTGTAATGGCGAGCAAAGCTCTATCACTCAAGGCAATATAACATCTCCGAGGGGACCTCTGTAAGCCCCTGCAATATTTATTACCATTTATCATCCCCAGACTCTCTCTCTCTGGGTGAATAACAGGCCTCTCTAAGCCCCATGTTAAAAAGTTCTCTCGCCAGTAGCCATTACAGGGGATTTATGGCAGGTCTCCCTGGAAGTAGGAAGGAGAAGGCAGGTGTTTGAGAGTCACAAGCCTAGCCACCAGCCCAGTACTACAAACGTCTGAGTGAAGTTAGGAAGACAAGTCTGGTAAGGCCCACGTGGGGCAGCTTGAGTGGGGTCTAAACATTGTCACACCCAGTTCTTCAGAGTAGAGCGACATTCAGTCCCTTTGTATCTCTATCTCCTTAATTGCAGTGACCATGGAGGCTTTATCTGTTTGAGTGATCTGATGCGTTTTGTAGCCTGCTGCTCTGTATGGTTGTGACACACTCACATCATCCTCTCATCTTCTCCAGTTGCTACTGATGAGACATATATCTTCCCTTTAGAGAGAATTTACGGAGGACATGTATCTGTAATGGAAAACCCAAACAAGATGGATTTGTTTGTTAGCCAATGAGATCACTAAAGATTGAGAACACAAAATCCCCTCTCCAAAAAAGGAAATTTGATGGGAGTGGAACTACCAGCGCATAAATGAAACCCTGACAGTTTCATTTGGGTCAATTTGAATATGTGGTTTTTAATTGGACTCTGTAGGCCATGTCTTATATTTTTTCTCTCACAATTTTTCACGAAAAATTGTGAGAGAAAAAAATAAATTATATATATATATATATATATATATATATATATATATATATATTACTTCCTGAAAAGGCAGCTTCAGAGGAGCTATTACGGTTACAGCTTTTATAATTTATTTAACACAGTCACACTCAGACTTTTGAGGAAATAAAATTATTACAAATTATTTCCTAAAAAGTCTGAGGGTAAGTATGCTGTGCTCTGGAGCCTCGAAGCAGAGGGGCTCATTTGAAGCCAGGCTTACATGCTCATTATCTCCCACCAAAGGCAAGATTGATTCAGCTGAAAGCCAGACTAATTTGCAGCGACACCCCTGCTAAACAGCAAGGCTAAGCTGTAAACTGTCAAAGACAGTGGTTTTTGTGAAGTCCCCGACTGCCCTCCCATGTTGCTGACCAGCGTCAAGCCGGCGTAACCATAGAATGCTGTCACCTCCTTCCTACGCAATCAAAACGAAAGACATTCTGTCCATGCTCCACCGCTTAAGGCTTCACCCCTCTCAGAAACCCCTCTCATAACTCCGCCTTCCCCTTCACAGCGTTGGAGATATCTCATACACTTTTATTTTAGTGAGTCATTCCCTTCTCTTCACTTTCTATCCTCCAAGGCTCTTCCAAGTCTTCATTTCAACTGGTTGAGGGAGCAAAGGAGGGAGGGGGTGTGTGGGGGAAAAACGAGTGCTATTGCTATCTTCTTTCTCCTCTCACACTGCTGACTCCTCCATTGATATTATTTCATTTTACAGTGGCAGTTATACTCTTCTCCCAGCTGCAGCAATAGAGGGGAGAGGCGTACCGTAATAGCTCCTCTGAAGCTGCCTTTTCAGGAAGTGGCTGAAGTTAGTTGGTAGCCAGATGGGGGAAAGATGAAGAACCCCAACAACAGAGTGGCTCTCAGAGAGACTGGGCAAGGATACCTGTGCATTGTCAAAGGCAGCACATAGGGGTGGGCGGTATACCGGTATGAACGCAAATACCGGTATTGCGTTGTGCCTTGATATGTATTTTGCCATATCATGGATATCACGATATATTAATAAATGTATTAAATATTAAGTGTTTCTGTTTGGTATAAAATATAAGTAAGTGATACTGCCTAGCGGGCTAGTTCAAATTTATCTTTTACAAAAAAAGACATGCAGCATGCGCTGCACGCATTGTCCCAGCCAATGAAAGTTAACAAACAAGCTAGCGCAACTCCGAGGAAGCAAACATTCATATGAGTAAACTGCTTTTGTTGGCAAGTGTAAGCAGCGTTAATGATGTCTGAAAATAAAGCCAGTGGGGTTGATTTGCCGGACGAATTGGTAAAAAAGGGGGCCTCTTCTGTCGTTTGGAAATGGTTTGGTTTCAAGTTATCCGACATCGACAAACAAACAGTACTCTGTAAGTTGTGTAGTCGAATTGTGCTAGCCAAAGCTGGAAACACTAGCAATCTTTTTCACCACCTGAAAGCCGTGCATGTGCGCGAAAATGAATCTACCAGAATGCGTTTGACAAATCCAATGCCAAATTGGTTAGAATTGTGAAATGTTTATTGTAAGGCAACATCATTGAGTATTCAGCCATGTAATAATAGTAACATATGCGATCCCATAAACGTAGGCTACTGTTGAACGCGTAGGCTACTGAGAAGTCGCTCTTCCGTGGCAATTAAACACTGCAAAATTTGGAAAACTCATGTGACACACCGGAGTTACCCAATGCAAATCCGTCCGAGTGCGGTAGATTAGACGCTGCAGTGCGGATTCCATTGTCATGACATTAAGAATAACTAATATATCGTGATATATACCGATACCGTCAGTGTTTAAGAATTATACCGTGATAAACATTTTAGGCCATATCGCATCACATAGCATCACATAACACACTGGTTCGTAAAGTATACAACTTGTGTTCCTTAGTGATAACTTGAGTGTGATAATGTCTACCAGCTATTATCTTTGACAGATATTTTCTACATTCTGTAGGCGTGTATCACGTGGGCTGCAATGGTAATAACACAGGCTGTGCACTACCAGAGGAATTCTCCTTCTATAGCGGATGGTATTGGCGCTGTGACCCTGGGTGGTGAATATCAGGCTTAGTCTTGTTAGAACAAGGTATGATACCGTGTGTGAAGTCAAGCAAGGGGACCGGTGCAGGCAATTAGAGTTGTTAATTATTTTCTCACAACTTAGTACTCTGTTCGTTTAATGCGTATTAATTGATCTACTCCCGAATTCACACTTGCGTAATCCACCAAGGATTTCTCAAAGGCAAGGCACAAAAGCCTCTATTATCTTAAGGAAAAAGTGGTCTTCTGGGATTGTAAGGAGACCCCTGCTCAATTGTGTATTGCATTATGAAACAGACATGAAGTTAAATGAAATTACAACGTATCATGGGCACAGTGAAGGCTCCTATTGAATAATTACCTCACTACCGCTTTTGTTATATTGTCTGTGTCTGTCTTTTGGACCCTTTAATGATGGGGAGGGGGGTGTTCATGAAGTCTAATGTACAGAGTAAGAAGCAGTTTCAAGGTTAAACCTGTAAAGGCCAAACGGTTGGGGGAGGTGTGGGTGGTTGAGGCGGTTGGGGTTGGATTAATTTAATGTCCCGTAATGTGATTTGGAATATCTCCTTTCTTTATTGCCCTTGGTTTTCCAGAGACTCTGCTCCCGATGAGTGGTGAGGGGTAGGAGGGTGTCGGTAACTACAGACTGCGCAAGGAGTGTTACAGGAAATACTAAACGGAATTAAGAGAGATGGTGCGTGCTTACAAATTCACTATCGCCCTCAGCTTGTGTCTCATTACGGAATACAAATTCTGTGGTTACCCTGCTGGTGTGTTCAAGGGAAAATTAGCGCAAGCACACACATGCACAGAAACACACAGGGTGGGGTGTGTGTGTGTGCGGGGGGGGGGAGGGGGGGGGGTTCAAGGAACACATCAGAGTTCAGAGTGCACAGGGCAGGCATGGAGATGGAGGGCTGAGGTCCACCAGACAGCTGTCTGTCTATATTAATCTTACACATATATATATCTTCATATGTATAGAATCACTGCATACCTTGCCAAAAAAAAGCATGTTACCTTATCACACAAAGCAGGGATTTTTCTTCTCTTGTAGTAACTACAGAACTCCATGAAATATTCATACGTATGAAAAAGCTATACATTACATCCTCGTTGCAGCTTGTGGCAACCGTAAAGTCAATCATAGTATTTGACTAGGATGAGGGCACTTCTGAGGAAAAGGAATGGGGGGGAGGGCGGGGTACATTTCCCAGCTCCTACATCAGCTGCCTGCTTCAGAGTGATGAGAACTGAGGGATCAGATTATCCTCTCTTGGGTTTCCTATTTGTTTGCATGTCATCTCTCCCTCTCCTTTTCCTCCTCTCTCTCTACCACACTCTCACTGCACCGGCTGCGCAACCCTTATCTTGTTCCCGGTGAAACGGGCGGGGAGTGAATTAATAACATGCAAATGCACCTCCAGGTGTGGGTTTGCAACACACCTCGCTGTTCCGAAGCCCTCCCAAAGCTTTCTCTCATTGGTTCACACAGCATGCTTACCCTCTCGCCTTTCATGCTGCGTACGTGTTCAGATGTACACTTGTTCATTGGTAATGTTGAGACTCTGTTTACCCTGCATGATACTGATACCACCCGGCATTGTTCGGCACTCGTTGTTTCTTTTACTTTGCTTTGGTTCTTCTGAGGAGCCCCGTTCACGGTTCTTTTCTATTGCCTTGCTCTAACCTCCTTATGTCAGCTGTAATGCCCCAGATTGACCAGGTGGCGCTAGTGTACAATGTAATTCCTGGCTTCTGTAGCTTGTCCATCATCACAACATGATGGCTGACAGAAATGGACCAAGCTGTTTTTCTGTGTTTTGCGTGCCTGCGCTGCTCCCCCTTCCCCCTACCAACCCCGACACACAATTTTTCTTGTGATACACCCAAGTGTGCGACACATCATTTACGTAACGTCTCTCTAAACATTTGTGCGGCATTATGGGAAGTGGCCTGTGCCAAAACTGTGCAAAACGTCGGCAAGCGCAGCCCCCCACGAAGGTGGACAGATGGCGAACCCTCGTTCCCGGCCTTGTAATAGAGGCCGTGACAGGAGAGAGACTGTGCCCACACAGCTAAACGAGGAGGAGATGAGGTGGCAGCCCTGTGTCCTGGTAAAAGAGGTTAGGTAGATACACTGGTTAATGCTCACTTTCGGCAAGTTGTATGGTTTACCATAGTTGATGGTAAAATAATCCATTGCTAGAATCTTCGTGTGTTTATTGACTTGGGCAGATCAACCTGGGATCCAGTTTGCAGCTGTACTTAAGGAATGCCATCAAATACCTACATGGGATTGCCCATCTCTGCACTTTCAGAGGTGCCCCAACTGTCCATTAGACCACTGGCTAGTTTCAGTCTATGGAAAGCAAGAGAGTCAATTACCCGACAACGTTGACAGGAGTCCCAAGTAAATAGATAAAGATACCCCAGTTTAACCCACACACACACACATACACCCAGAGGTGGGATCAAATGGTGGGTGAGTGATGATGAGGCAGGCTTATAACTGCCCTTTTATTAAGGGTGAGCTCCTGCTGTTGTCTGATGAACACCAAGCCTTCAAAGTGGTTATATTGGAGCCCTGCCTTACTCTAAATGACTGGTAATTTTCGATGAAACACGGTCTAATTGCTCTCGATGATAAGGGGGGTGGGGGCATGCGAAAGGAAAATAATTTAGTTTGGTATTGGCAAGGAGACTGGCCTATGGCGTGACATTAGCCACTGTTGATTTGAATAAATCCTGCAAGTCTGTATAGTCACACATTCATCCCCTCTCTGTACTGTAATAAAGGCCTAGTTATGTCCTTGGAGAATGATTCTGTAAGCCCTTGCTCCCCCCCCCCCCCCCCCATTCGTCTCCTCCTCCTCCCAACACATAGCAACGCCTCCTCCAGATGTCCCCCACAGCAGGAGGCTCTGAGAAACTAGCGTCAGGCTACCACCACACTCTCTTTGTCACCTTCTGCCTGGACTTGAAAATGTTATATTGGCTAAATTTTTTTAGTTGCTAGCTATATTTTTTTAGTTGCTAGCGACACAAGTGGACAAAATACACTACATTTCTGAGGGGGGATTGGCCAGCGGGGAAAGGACTGTGTGTGTGGGGGAGAAAACATCTCAGAAAGAGAGTGTTTTGGGAAACGGCAGACAATGTACCATCTGCACCCGGCGGGGAGTTTGAGTGACACTCGGCCACTGCTGAGAGGAACTATTGCATTGTTATTAAATGGCTGCTGCCACACTGGCAACCATATTAAAGCCTCCAGATCCTCAGCCTGATGCAAGGGGACAGGAAGGGTGAGGGGGGGGGAAAGCCTTAAAAAGCCCCCCTTTCTCCAAAACAAGCCTGGACACAATATGCAGCTGCGATGGCACAGATTAGATGGCAAATACAAACTTCAAAATGAAAAGGCAGTTTCTTTACTCCCTCACCCACACTCTTTCTCTCTTCCCCCTCGCACTTCCCCTCTCCGCCCACCACCTCTATTGGCTCAGCATCTTAGGCGAGGTGCAGCGAGAGGACAGCTTTTTGTTCATCTTAAGAAATGCAGATTTAGCTGCACTCGATATGTCTGTGGGTCTGGTCTTGCAGGATAAACTCTTGCTTTTTTGTAGGATTGAGTTCTGGGGGAAATGTTTCTACAGTGTTCTCAAATATTCCATACTTGTTCATTTAAGACTTATAGACATGCGCCTATGTACAGAGGGAAACTGTTCAAGGCTTTTTGGGGTCAGATTTCCCTTCGCGCAGTGCCCTCTGCACTGAATCAGTGGCACAGGGAACCCACCATGGCACAGCAGACTGTAGGGGCAACGGGCCGCTGGCTCCTTTCACTTGCACTCACTCATGCTTAAAGCAGTGAAAAGGCTCCAGAGAATTTGAATAATTTATAATTTAATGCATCCCACTCAGCTTGACTTTAGTGTCCCTCTAATAACGGGTTTGATTTTTTTCCTCCACTCAAGCCTGGCATAGTTGCAAATATATCACCATTGGAATACCTGTAGCAGCAACTCTCAAGCAGGAAGTTGTTTTTATAGTTTTAACCTATCCAATTCTGTATCCAAAATACGCATTTGACATATATTTATACATGGTTTCCCGCAGAAAATTGTGTAGTTAAGGTGGTAGGGTGGGGTTTGCCGGCAGACCGGGGGGGGGGGGGTGCACGGAAATCGCTCATTTAAAAAAAAGAGGCGGCAGGCGTGTGTTGCTTAGGCGGCCGCCTTAACTGCAAAGTGCTGCGTGAAACACTAATATAATATATAGACTATAATGTAACAATATGCTGTAAATCTGACTGATACCTACCCCATGTCCTACACCAGTCTCCTTTTGCCGGGCCTCAGTGTGTCTGAGAGTGTCCTATACTTCCCAACAGAGCTGCTGTATCCAGAACCAAACAGACTTTGTCAGGGTAGCTGGGCACTGCTCGCCATGGTGGCCGATGCTTAGCCCTCGACCGCTGGCACATTGTTGACAACATGTAGTCTTTTTTTTTTTTTTGCAACATGGCTCCAGCAGTACACTCTCCTGGCCAGAGTGAGTAGAGAGAGGTTGGTGGTGGTGGGTGGGAGGGGGGGGGGGAGGGATTCTAGTTAAAAGTCTCTACTTCAAAAGTATTTTTGGGGGTGAACCAAATACAGGAAGAGGATTAGTCCAGAGGTGTCGCGACAGTATTGCAGTTAATTAATTAACTGCCCTTAACTGCCCCTTTGAGTTTCAATCAGTCTGACAGTTTCTCCCCCACAGACAGAACCAAAGGACGAGAATGAATAAAGATACCAAGACAAAACTAACTCATTGTCAAAATCCCTAGCACAAAAAAAGTGTTTCAGTCAGATCGGTTGCTCCCTCAATCCTCTCTCTAGCTTGGGAACTGTGTAAGAGGTGAACCAGCCAGTATCCATAAATATGCATAAAAACCTCTGTTTTTCCTCACACATTTTCTGAGGACCCTTCTTTGAGGAAGCCGTCATCTCGCTTGACGGAGCCTGACATTTGGAAAGGTCTGTAAGGAGGATTTGTTTGTGACAGCTTTAAATTACAGAGCAGGAGAGAAGGGGAAAAGAGAGAGTGTGTGTTTGTGTGTGTGTGGGGGGGGGGGTTGCTAAGAAAATGGCTCCTGCCTATTTAAATGTCACCTCAGCAGAGGTGAATATAGTGTTGTTTTTTTTAAGCATTACATGATCATTTCCCACAATGGGAGAATATGTTTCCTCCCACCCTCTCCACACCCTTCTCTCTTCTACTGGTGATGAGGTTTATGGAAAAGGACCAACATTTTTACACACAAAAAGAAAACATAAAATGTTGATGGTCTTTAATGTCAAGTACATTTAGTCCAAACAAAAGTCTGCTATATTTGTAGGATCCAAGAGGTGGTCTGTTTTTATTCACCGACTCACAAACACTGTAACGTAAATTAAAGGATTTTTGTACTATCTTTTTACATTCTGACTTACTCCACTCTTGCTAAGGACAGAGAGAGGGAAGGACAGAGAGAGGGAGGCAGGACAGATGAATTAACCACAAAATAAAATCCAGGCTAGGGAGCTACAGCGTAGTACTTGTGTGCACAAGGAAAATAACGTTAATCTTTTTTAGGGACACAGAGTGGCGATGTCTGTCAATTTTGAGTAATTTCCTTAATGTAACAATACATTTCCCCCCCATCCTCACAAAACCAGTTATTTCTTGTCAGTACTTTGGTGCACTTAAGAGAGCACATGGGTCTGTACCCACCATTGACCTTTTGCTGATAAGAAAGTGGCGGCCTGAATCCTCCCAAAGGGACTTCCCCATAGCACCGACTGAACGGTCACTCCGATGTACAGCAAGGAACCAACAATAACACTGAGGATCGAGTGTGGAGCGTCCCTATTACTAAAAAACATCTAAAATATCAATTATTGATCTTGTGTTAAGTGTAGGCTTGAGAACTGGATTTCTGGAGAGCTTTCAGCCTACTTTGCTTTCTGCAACAAGCTAGATCATAGCTGGAGTCTGCAAATGGAGTTACAATAAGTTCAACCGATTAGTTTAAGCGAGGCCTGGTTCTGCCAGCTTCTGCAAACATAGCATCAATTTTAACATAGGCATTTCCCATAATTAAACTAATGCATTGGAAAGTATGCCGAACAGTTCCACTGATTAATAGAGCAATTACATAATCCATTACACAAAATTATGAATGTGGCGATGATGAGCTCATTTTAGGGCTAATGACTCCGGGTGTTTGCCTGTGAGAGAAATTGTCTTGGTTTGCAGATGCTACTCACATTTCCAGAAAGGAAAGTTGGGAAGATGGCAGGAGATCTCATGGCAGAGGCCCTCTCCCATGGTGGAAGAAACGGTCTCTGTCACAGACAGAACATTCAAGATCATCTACGGTGATCATTATTATCCATGAAATTCCTGAATCATACTATCATGGTGGTGTGAAAGACACTTTTTTTAAGGCGATTATATAGATATTTGTGGATGTTAATCTGATACGATCAAATATTGGCCTGACCAAAGATGTTTTCTGCCAAATGTAATCTGACCAAACAGTTGAGATGAGTGATAGGTTACTAAGGAAACTATAATGTCGCCTTCTACGACCGTTACACGTCTACAGAGCAAGATATGTTCCTTTTGTCTCTGTGGACCCTGGCCTAGAGTCATTCTGCAGCCCACCTCTTCAGAAACCGTATGAGGAGCATTGCTTATGGGAGAGCGAGAGAGAAGTGCTGAAAACAGAATATTTAAACAGGCCAAAGCCCGCCTCCAGGTTCCTAGAATGCCGTTCTGCTGCCATCTCCCTCAGGCTAGAGCAACACTCTACATAATATACATGTATTTCTGTCCATATCTCAACTTGGTGGAGGAAAGTTGAACAAAGAACCTTCTAGAAGGTGTCCTGGGGGTTCTGCTGTGAGAAACAGCAGTTAAAGATCTTTTTTAGAGAAGGGGTAGAGAAGTTTTCTCACAAATTAGCTTTTGTTTTAAAACTTATTTTGCACACCAATAGTTTCCCACTGTAAATCCAGGGTAAATTTCTCAAATACATTTTGTATTGTTATCAATCAGATTTTTGCTTCTTGTTCAACTTCCCAATTACAGCATCAATGGCCCAGTAGTTGTCAGTTGTTCAATTGGTGTCTAATATGATCTGTATTCAGGATGGGTGAAAATAATTCGTAATGTGTTAAACCAATGTTTTCTGGAATTGCTCTGTAGCCCGCCCCATTTTGAAGTTTAGCCTGTGGAAGCAGCAAGATAAACAAACAATCCTGGTTGAACTTTGTCTTCATATTTGCATCCTCTCCGTCAAAGAATGTTTAACACAATATGTCTGCCAGACAGTTCTCTGCTGAACTCTACTGGGCTATTTTCTGTATTAAGTGTTTGCCTTTCTTTGAGAGTAAATGAGAGGGGGCGAGACACACTGTCATATAAAGCAGTTTTACCATTCGCTTGTAAAATACATTGTGTAACTGATTTATGAGAGGGAGGTTTTATTTTGTTTTATAGTTGTTTTCAAATAAGGTGGGGAAAGTGTCTTATTAGTGGAAAAGAATGCCTTGTCTCCAGGTAGAAGCTTGCAGTGCTTGTTTCACACGTTTGATAAGAAAGTTCTTCCAGGCAATATACTATTCCCAGATTTTCTTTGCACTTTGCACCAGATTATCTTTGTATGCATGCTCAGCAATCTGAGCGTGCATGCATTTACATGCCCATATAAATGTGTGTGCGTGCCACTTGCCAGTGTGCGTGTGTATTGCTGTGTGTGCCCAGCTCTCTGTGTGCTCCTGTCTGCAGCTCTGGGGCTGGGGTAGGGGAGGGGTTTGAGAAGCCTCTGGGGCAAGGGAAAGGCAGTCTGCCTGGCCTGGTGAGAAATGTGGTCAGTCAGCTACATTAGATGAGTTTGTGACTTCAGAAAACAAAAATGCTGAACCCCTGGATGCAGTAAATAGGGGAGGATTGTTCAGACTGGGTGTCCAGTGTTGCACTACCACTGGGACCAGGGCCATTGTCTACTGTTTAGTTTGTAGGTATGTGTGTGTGCACATAAGTGTGTGTCTGACTGGAACAGCAGTCGCAGCCAGATGGTAAACCCCTTCATCCACCCAACCTCCTCACAGATGTGAGGCTAGAGATGTGCACAGCTCAACAATCAATGACTCCTATAGGAGCTTTTGAGGTCTATCTGCTCTGGCCGGCTGGATGGGATGTAGTTGAGAGATAAAAACGTGGATCTCAAAGGTTATATATAGATTGAAAAGGGATCTGAGGTAGTACGTGCAGTCAGAGGTTATGGAAGCTAGAAGCCAGACTCCAGACTGGGTACTGGAGGCTTCCTAGAGGTGTGAGCTGGCCTCGGTCCCCCAGCCTCTTTTCAGCACATCTGCAATTAATTCTCCCATGCAGCTTCGGGGGCCTATCCTGGTGCTTGTTATTGTTTCTCCCAAGCAATTTACCGCTGAGAAATTGATTTGTTTGTTGGTTGCCCATGCCAAGCCTCCCTGTTCATGAAAAATTGATAAATGTCACTGCGACGGCCTCCTGTAACGATAAGGACAAACACAAAGAGAGCAGCTGGAGGCGGAGGGGAAGAGCACCCTGTGGAATCTGCATCGTGTTGCTCAGACTGATGGCCCGATTACAGGGGAACATCAAGTCCCACAATGCAACAGCAAGAAGAAAGGGGGAAAATTGTGTTGTTTGTAATCGTTGAGCGAAGGTTGCACATTTTGGCGAACGACCGTGGGGCTGTTATTGAGTGTGTGTGTGTGTGGCCCCTCCCCCCCCCGCCCCCTTCACACACACACTCGGTTAGGGTGCTGGGTGAAGCGGCAGTGGCTAATAGGTGCCTCTGCAGTCCTACCTGTCTCACTTTTGCATGGGCTGAAACAGGCCGCCTGTCAGGGTCTGTCCTGTAATTAACCTCAGCTGGCCCAAAACGAGCGCCTCCTGAAAGCATTCATTAACCTTCAATGGAGAGAGGTCATCATTGTCCTCAACCCCACAGAACCCACACAAAAGCCTCCCTCCCCCTCTTTCTCTCCTACCATTGCTAAGAGAAGCACAAAAAACACTGTAAAAACACAGCCTCAATTTTTGAGGGAAAGTATAAGGTCCAAAACCCTTCTCTTTTTGTGTACATTTTACTGTAGTAAGCTTGGCTTTCCTGGTCTATATTGCACACAGTCAGACTATGGAATCCTGGAAAGCCTTAGGCCAAGGGATGTGTGTGTGTGTCTGGGCTCCTCAGGGCTCTCTCCACACACACACACACACACAAAGATGCGGTATCCAGCCTGTGTCTCCTCTGAACACCAGCATGTCCCACTTCTGCTTGGCTGAATAGACGGCAGTTTACATGGAACGTCCTGAGAGCTACTGGGTCTCATCTGGGCACTTTTCTCTCTCTCTCTCTACGTCTCTCTCTCTCTGCCTCTCTCTATCTCTGCATCTCTGTCTCTGCCTCTCTCTCTCTGCCTCTCTTTCTGTTTCAGCCTTTTTCACTCCATCTCTGTGGGGGAGCTCGTAAGGTCTTTCTGTTACCCATAAATCCCACTACATGTATGTAGACTGCCCCCCCCCCCCCCCCCCCCCCCCCCAGGGACATGCCAGAACACGGCGTGTCCCAGGTGAGCTGCAGGGCAGATGGTGCAGGCCCCGAGCCAAGAACTAAGACTCATGTACAGAATCACCTAGTGTACGTACATCTAGGTCACAGGACGAGAGAGAGCGATTGGGATAAACAGAAAGAGAGAGATCACATCACAGTGACTCGAGAGTCCACAGAGGTCCAGGGGTAAACGGTAAGTTCCCCCCTCGTTTACCAGAGGACTAGAGGATCTGACAATTTATGAGCTTCCGAGCTTTGCAGGAAATTAGCGAAGGGCCCTGGATTTTCTTTGCATCTTGGGTAAACACAAAGGATACGACTATTGCTCGGAAACAATCATTGTGTATTATTATGTGAGGAATAATAATAATAACAGATCCCGTTGCCCCTGAATCAGGAACCAGATCTTTTCGACCCCACTTGAGATAATAAGCAAAAAGGCTGGTCTCAGGCCAGCCCAACGCTGGTTTACTAGGAGGTGGAAGGACATCATGTAGGATTCCTCCTCCACTCCCCCCCCCCCTCCTCCCCCCAACCTCCTCCCTTCCGCACCAACCTCCCCAGGCCAAGTTGTGCCTTGTGACCACACGGTCAAACATGTCTATCCAGGCTGCAGTGTTTGTGTGTACGCTCATTAAGCTGCAACCTCCTCCCCCCTCCCCATTTGCTGCGATGGGGCCATTGACAGGGTGACCCACTCCGGCTCTAGGGTAGTCAGCTGAGGTGTGTGTGTGTGTGTGTGTGTGTGTGTGTGTGTGTGTGTGTGTGTGTAGGAAGCCAGGAAACACTTAAAGAATGTGTCGGACGTGATTTAGCACAGGACGCTGGCTTCTGGAGTACCCAGACCCCTCACATGGATCACAGGATCACCCAAGCCGCCCCCCCCCCACACACACACACACACACAGCCCCACACACACGAAGCCCACACAGCCGCCAGTTGATATGTAGTGTGTGCTCTGTACATCAACCCTTCTTGTGCCAAACTCACTGAAGAATAAAAGGCCAAGACAGAGGAGGTAGAGCAGCAGAATGATTTGCTGTTTGCTGTTGAGTCACTATTGTATTGCGATAGCGCAAATGTCTCCCCACCAGCAGAATGAAAGCCTGCAACAACAACTGCATTGAGCTATCTGTTATTTGAGTATATATAGTGCAGAGTGATGGAAATCCAGTGTACTGCAAGATCAACTGATCAAGAGAGAGAGAGACTTTTTCTTCCTAATTTTTCCTCCTAAATTAATGATTAGCTAAACACCCCTCACCTCTCCTGTCCATTTTCAAAGAGGGCAACCAAGCTTTGATCTTCTGGCCCTTTGAAATTATCTGGGGAGAGAAAAGAATGAAAGGCAAAAAGAGGAAGCCGCATCTACAGAGAGAGGTGTTATAGGTACAGGGAGAGGAGGGGGCCAGGGGTCTAGGAGTGAGCGTACAGGGGATGAGGACTTGCCTGTATCTGCCAGCCACACCCCATGTGGCAGTGGTCTGACATGGTGCATGCCCCCAACCCACGCCCTAAGAAGATGTTTTCTGACTAATGTGCCTGGGCCTTGTACCGTAGGCTGGGCTGGAGCACCCTCCCCAGCGCCCCGGAGAGAGCAAGCGGCTGGCTGGAATGGCTTATTACCAGAAGCCCAACCTGTTCTCCTCTTTTTTGCCTCCCCCCCCTTAGCAGTGGGTTTTGTCTGGTAAAAGGTATAATGTGTTGCTTTGTACTCTCTTGCCCCCCCACACACACACTTCCTCTGAGTGGAGTTTGACAAGTGGGAAGGTTGGGTGTTTTCTACCTGAAATTTGATCCCTTATGCCAGTTATTCTGTTAGAGAGACAATATTATTTATCTTGCCCTCAACTGTACTTTTCTACATTAAGACTTTTTGGAGGGTTATACACTTTGTTCCACTTTGTAAAAACAGCTGGTATGATGAAATAAGGGGTGAGGCACTTAGTCCTGCCCCACCCCCTCAATCATTCCCCTTAGTTTTATTAAAACAAACACTCACATATAATAGTATGTGTGTCCTCCCATGGTTATAATGAGTCTCAGTTGGCAGAAG
Source organism: Thaleichthys pacificus (assembly GCA_023658055.1). NCBI lineage: Eukaryota > Metazoa > Chordata > Actinopteri > Osmeriformes > Osmeridae > Thaleichthys > Thaleichthys pacificus. The sequence goes on from CM042856.1 coordinate 2,516,349, forward strand.
TTTGATGTTCTCTGCTAATTAGACATGCTTCACTTAGGATGAGTCCCTCTCACCAGGCAAAGCCCAAATCATGCATTGCCCTAATAAAAAACCGTCCTCTCTCTCACTCACTCACTCACTCACTCACTCTCACACACATACATACATACACAAATAGAACAAAACAAACTTGAAGACTTCCTCAGGACTCTGTCCTCCAATACATACCAATCAGGCATCGTAGTTTGTCAGTTGTGTCCTCAGTTTTGACATTCCGGCACTTACTTGAGCGTCAGTTTATTAAACCCGCTCGTAGCCCCCCTTTCCACCCTCCACCCTGCAGACACACACACACATAGCAGAGATAAAGAGAGGGAATTTGAATTAGCCTTTTTCCTCATTCAGGAAGGAAGACAAGAGGACCAGTTTTTCTGAGCTCACACGACTCCCTTGTCTACCCCTGTCTATTCATGGCATAAATGTTAAAGGGATTGTTAGCACCTGTCTGTTTATTTACGGCCAATAAAGTCCACTCCTCACCAACACTGAGCCCCCATTTGACCAAAATACTAAATTTACCGTAGACGGTCCACCCACAATACATACCTGACACCCACCCATAACGGTCACTGCCACGGTCAACTAGAACCTCTTCCACCCAGCAAGCTCCACAGGAAGCTCCGTTTGTTGTCTCACGGTCCTGTTGTCTCCCAGACGCCTCCAACTGGATGTTACAAACGGGAGTGACTAAAAACAAGGTAGCACCCTTACCCCTCCTCAACCCCTGTGATTGACAGACAGCTGGGCTATCTGCTGCAATCTGATGCAAATACTGCCAGACATTTTCTCTCACCCAGTGAGAGAAATCTGCCTCATCTGCAGTTTGTGTTGTTGTAAATAAGCTTTACATGCTCTCCAACAGGCCCCGCTCCTTATTCCTACCCCTGCGGCCCCTGATATCTTTATCCAAACTAAGCTACTGTTATCGGACACCTTCAAATATGTGGAACTTACTTTTCAGCGTGAGCTGATAATAAAAAATATCGCTGACGCCAAGTCTTCCAAATGCGAGCTGCCTGTTTTTTTGTTGTTCAGTCGCACAGCCTCATGGCAATACACCGTGATTAATCGAGCTAATTACATCACTGACAAAAGCAGGGCTTCTTTAAAATACCATTATTGGACGAGCATGCTTCTTCCCTTTCTTTTTTTGCTTTCGCCCGTCCGGCTTTCAGGTATTATTAGGGAACTGTGTGTTAACTGCAGTCAGCGTTCTTTTCGATGCCGCTATCTCATTACATTTACAGGGGAAAGGGATGGAGAGAGCCACAAAAAAATGTAATTGGAGGCGTGCGATAGTTAGGACAGGAGCGGGGCAAGGGCGGCATAAATCTGCAGGCCGGCTGACAGCTTTATGCGGCTGGTGAGAGAGAAGTGGTTAACTTTAATGGGAGGAGATAGAAATGTTCAGTTACTTTTATTTATTTATTTATTTCCGTGCTGCTCTCCCTGCCAATGGCGTTGTCACTAAAACACTCACAATCAAACACACGTACGTATATACATACACTCACTCCATCCCCCACTTCCTCCCCCCCCGTTTAGACTAGGCTTGATATATAGAGTTAATTCAGCATGACTGATGCAGTAATTCATGTGTTTCATACATTTAATGTCACACACTGACACTGCATGGTGCAGAATTGTTAATTTTCTGTGCCGATATTGCAGCCCCCCCCGCCTTTCTCCTCACTCTTTTTCCCGCTCTCTCAGCAGCAATCCCCCTGTCACCTTCCCCCACTCCATCCTCCAACCCTGCTCCTCCACTCCCATCCCCTGTTGTATTTTTTCCATTACTTTGTGAGTTAATTTGGCTAAAAGAGGGCCTACTCTAGGAGGTATTTCATGCTGCATCAGGTTTCTTGTTCCCCTATAAAAACGTCCCGCTTGGTCGAGCCCACCACAATAATCACTCCGCCCTCCCTCCCACCACCTCTGGAGTGAAAAAGAGTCTAGCGTATCTCCCTGGACAATACCCCCCCCCCCCCCCCCCCCCCCCCCCAGCCGCCTGACATCCAGCCAGCACTCTTCCCCTGACCCCCGGGCCACGGAGGTCACCGTTGTGTTCAGGGTCGTGAGGCCGTTCCCACTGCTGTTGGAGGTCCTGTGCTTTTAATTGGGAGCCTGACGTTCCACTGGAAGGGCCTGTGGGGGGGTGATTCCTGAAGCACTTGATTTAATCCCAGTTTGGGGTACAATGAGGTGTGTGTGTCTTGGGAGGGAGGTGGGGGGGCAACAGACAGGGTCACCGAGTCTCGTAGGAGGACAAAGAGGATATGTGTGAACATATCGGACATCGTTTCATAATATGCCAACTAATGTTATCCACCCAGATCTAAAGAACAGAACAGCACATTATTGTTGTTTGCTTATCGGAAATCACCTAGAGGAGTAATTTTTCAATAATAAGATTGTAATCTGCCCGACTGAAAGCTAAACTGTCTTCCTGCAGTCAGGTTGTTGATAGTTCAGGCTCAAAATAACTCCCGTCATGCTTGTTTCGGACCTGCAGCGCTTAATTGGCTTCGGAGTTCAGGAGAGAGACAAATGGAGAAACGATCAACTTCCCTACGGGACAACAATCTTGCAGAGCTTGTTTTTTTGGTGGGTTGGGATGGGGAGAGAGGCATCACACAGCTTAGACCAAAGAGATCAAGTAAAAAACGGAGAGCCTTTTCCCTAAGGCGAAGAACAGAACTCCAGATTAGAGTTGAATACATCACCTTCGGTTTTCTCTGACTGAGCCAAACTGAGCATCGAAGAAGAAGAACATTTCAACAAATACATGAACTTGTGTTTGTGGTCTGGTTGCAAGGCTGAAAATATTGTTTTAGATGATTGAGGCAGATTTTGGGTTCGAGTTTATTTTATAAAAAATAATGTCTTTGTTCTTCAGATTTTGCAGCATTAAGCATGTGAGTGCGGTGCTCTGGGAGTTTGCTAAGTCGAACAGCGACTTAGTATCAGGAGAAATTTTGTGGCGGGCAGGGAGCACCAATTTAGGGCTGTGACAGGCTTCTCACTTCCATAAAAGGCCTCGGTGACCCCCTGACCTTGCCTGAGTTGAAATCGAGGACAGCACCTACTCTCATGGCCTTACTGAAAGAACTGTCGCTTACACCAACAATATCCACTAATAAAACAATCAAGAAAAAAGCAAAAAGCAAAGGGAGATGTCAGTTTCTGGTTCCTTGTTAGGGGTCATGAAGAAAAGATCACATGTGGAGACTGTGTGTGTGTGTTGGGGGGGGGGGGGGAGCCTCTGTGGCACAGACAACAGCTTTGACCTAAACCCTCGGGTCCCTCAGTGTGTTTTTCAGCGGGATACAATCCCATGATTCATGTCCTTTTCATGGCGTTTCCTCCCCACAGGGGCAGGGAGTGTACTGTCGGCCCCTCGGCCCAGTGCCGCTGCCCGCTTCACTGAGCTCTGTGTTGCTCCTGTGTGACAACCAGAAAGCCCTCTGTTCGGCCAGCACACACCAAAAATACTCTCTCTCACACAGGCAGTCACAACACAAGCCTGATCTATACACACACATCTGTTTGCTGATGTGAAGACAAGCATACTGGATGAAGCTACTATTGTTAGCTTTTGAATATTACTATCTACGATCACACTATCATCACTTTCATCTTTCTTTAAGGCTAAGATATCCTTAGATACAATACTATGCTGAAAAGCTGCAATTCTAATTTAACCGCTGGCCCTGCAGGAGAAGTACTGAAGCTGAGTTACAGGAGTGGCTTATCAGTGCTAAAAGAAATTTGTACAAACGGGACCTTCTTCACATTAATGATTCTGATTAACATTTTCTTTAACAGATTTTCAGTTATTTGACCCCGGGGGCCACGGTGAGATGATGTCAGTCACACAGCAGCGCCCTTCCTTTGTTTACCCTTCAAAACTGCACTAGCTGCAGAATCCAGCCTCAGGGAGGGGAACAAAAGCACAGCATTCATTAAAAAAAATTACCTTATATGTATAGGCTAGAACTATCTCTCTCCGTCCCTTATTCCAAAAAGTAAATATTCCTCCTCATCTGTTTCCATGGCAAGTAAAAATGTATATTCCACTAATATTGCCATTTACATGCACCTGTGCTTACTCTGATTAACTAGCTGGTTTGTGTAAAATGCACAGAGCTGACTGTGAGGCATGTGTCACAAACCGGTAAAAAAAAACTATAATTGAGACCGAAAGTGCTGTATACATGTCCAAAAAATGGTTGTAAAAACCCAAATACCATCGGCATATCCCACGTTTTGCAATGCTATATTCGGAATATGGCCTAATACAGAAGATCCAAACCAACTATGCTGTTTACGTGATCAAATTTGGAATATTGTCATATTCTGAATAATAGTGGAATATTAGTGTGCATGTAAACATACTCAGTCTCTCTTTGTCTTTCTCCCTCTAATACTCATTTCAGATGGAAGCAACTCCCCCCTCCACCCCCACCCCCCAAAAAGAGAGAATTTTTTTCCCTATTTAGCATGTGCCGGCCAACATTGGTCAAACCCTCTTCCAAGTCAAAAGAGAGATGAGAGGGCATGATATCTCTGGCATGAGCACCCCCACCGGTCCCATCCAATAGTTTTGTCTGTTTCTTTTTTTTCTGACGGTGGATATCTGGCCTAATCAAATCACAGAGGGCAGCCTTATCAGTGGTGCTGCCAGGAGTCCCACGCAGCACAATAACTCAAGGAGGGCATTTGAGTGCCTCCTCAGTTTGATCCGGTGCCAGGGTGATGAATAGCCGTTTTTTGCTCTTTTGTTGGGGATCAGCACTTTTATTCTGCCGTTAATCCACAAGGCCACGCACAGTTACCCTGCTGTGATTTTTCACCTTGTTGTGCAGCGTGTGCATGCGTGTTTCAGGGCAAGCCAAAGGAATGTGATGAGTGTATGAGGCCCAGTCCATATTTTACCTGACCTGTCAACCTGGCCTTGTTAGCATGGGCGGGGTGTCAGGTGGTAAAAAGAATTGTCATATTACATAAACTGATGCAGCTACGACACATCTCACTGCCTGTTACGGAGATGCAGCCCCCCCCCCCCCCCCACCAACATGCTTCCTGGACTATTTGCCATCACCAGTGGCATGTCAGCGATCTAGGAAGATCCCTCTTTCTTTTCACTACCGGCAGTACAAGCTAATGTTGTACAGTAGCCTACCGTAGAATAGAGTGATTGTTTGAAGTAACAAAAATCCCCATTTGAGAGCTTATCTTTATTTTATCATGAGGGATCTGGAAGGGGCCCTATGGTCTACAGGGGCATGTTCTCAGTCAGAGCCCCCACAAACACACACGTCAGCTCTGTCTCAACCATTCTCCCAGCATCCACCTCTCTTTCTTCTCTCCTCTCCATCCTCTACTCTCCCCCTGCTCCCCTCCCCTCCTCCCCCAGAGGCCTGTTCTACATATGCAACACAAGGAGCAGAGCCCCTTTCTCTGTCTGCTGAGACTCTTCCACCATTTATCTCCCAGCTGCAAGGTTGGGCTTGGACTAATTGACTGTGCCCTGCATGTGTGTGTGCGGTACTCCAGCTCCCTGGGAACAGTGAGTATAATACAGCCACGGAGGACAGGGAGTGGAGAGAGAGGGAGGAGGACCAGCTCTGAGCCAGCTCAGAGGGGCTTTGATAGCAGCTCTCCTGTAAAGGCAATCAATTGGCTCAAACAGTCCAAAATAAAGCCAGTTAGAAAAACATTCTGGGACTGGAAAAATTGTGATGAAGTGTGTGTGTGTGCGTATGTGTGAACAGGTTCCCTGTATGTGTGTGTGCATTCCTCTGTGTTTCTCTCTTACTGGTCTGGACTTTATCAACACATTGTTTGGCTTGGCCCCCACCCAAGCTGAATTACAGCTGAAGTTGGCTGTCTCACTGTCCAGTGGGAGTAAGCGTTTTGGGGTGGGGTGTGTGTGTATGACAGGGTCTATATGTGTGGGAGGTGTGTGTGTGGATTGTGTGGGCACGAACAAGGAGTGTAGGACCACCTTATTTCTGTTTGAGAGACAGGAAGCTGTGAATCATGTTGGCTCTTCCTGGAAGGACCCAGAGGGAGAGAGGTGGGAGGGACCCATACGGGGCCTGCCTGTACCGGGCCTGGCCCTCTCTCTGAAGCACACTGGCAATCACATTCCTCCAGCCTTCCCTTCTAGGCTACAACCCCCCCCCCCCCCCTTCCGCTGCCACACACATACTGTATATTGTACACACCCTTTTAAGCTCACTGCGGGGGAGATTAGTATTGTGGACACCCCCGCTGTGCTTAATGTCTGCTATGTCACTGGGCAAATTTATATATTTTCTTTGTCTATGCATAAACAAAGGGAGGTTGGTCAAATTATCTACAATGTACAATTCTGTCCAATACTAGTTTTGCACAAACATATTGGATATAATGATTTGTATTCACACGTGGCTGACAAAACAGCGTACCCTAGCACTTACTATTAAGATAAACAAATGACTGTGTCACAACAATACTGGCCTGCCCTCTCAACCCTTTGACCACTGTCAGGAGTTTATCAACCACACAATGTACACACACAACCGTACTGCACAAACAAGGGCTCCCTAAAACGTTAATTCCAATTGATCAAAAACACGCATGCATAGGTGGTATACACACACAAACAAGAAAATGATTCACAGCACCCAACCTGGTTTTTAAGCAAAAGCCTGAAGGCTGAAGAGTGTAAGCTGATATTAATAGTATAGTGAGGCTTTTTTCTGTGGATTGTCTAAAACCTTCCTGTTATTTATTTTTTTCTTTCTCCTTTCTCTCTCTGGCTGGTTCTTTGTTTTGGCTCGCCACTGACAGATTTACCTTTGGAGTAACTGCTCAGATGAAGGAAAAATGGCCTCCATTGTTCCAGTCAAAAGGAAATGGACAGTGTTTCTGAGTGAAGAAAAGACTGGGTTTCAATATTAGATGTAAAAACACAACCTCGATATTGAGACACTTGTTTGTTATTTCAAAGCCATAACGTCAAGACAGTTTCTTTTTTTTTTGTCTCCAAGTGGGCTCTTTCTGTTGATAGTGTGTTGTAGGTGTTGGTGTAGGCTTGTTGTCACTCTTTGAGGGAATTTCTTTTGCCCCTCTTTGGGGGCCCATGGCAGGCTGTTGAAGTCTGACTGCCTGTTGATAGGAATCAGGCAAGCAAACAGTCTGATAACGGCGTTGTTCTGCACGGAAGGAACAGAAAAGGTCAAAGATATCAGAAGCGAGAGGGATATCGCCAGAGCGCCGCGATAATCTTGAACAGCATCAGAAAGTAACATCTGCTTTTAAATGTCACAGAGCACTTTTGATGTGATTCAGATCCCGAGTTGCACTTTTAGCTATATCAACTGGTCCATTTCCCATGTTAAATCATTACATATTTTCATGATTTATATTTTAACATGTAGGCTATTTAACTGTAAAACAGATAGTCACCCTAAGCAACATACTTCCTGTGTCTCAAACACCTTCCTGAAGAGGGGTGTCCAAAAAGACCCCCAGGTTTAGTGTAAAAAAATGTATTATTTTACCCAATTATTTCAAACACTGTTTGAGGTGAAGTATTTCATCCCCAAACGACGTCCCTGTGCATTTTTTGGCGGTACGAGTACAGAGGTGTTTGAAAGATATGTGTCGGTGTGTGTGCGCACGTTTGTGAAGTGAGGCACAGCAGCCTGTCTGACCTTTTGAATTATTCACTCCCGCAAACTAGTCGAGAGACACTATTTAAGTGAGACCCTTCTCTACATGGTTCCAGCTCTCACCATGGCTCCTCTCCTCATTCTTCTTCCTCTTCCATCCCCTGGGCTGTCTGAGAAACCACTCCACCAATCTGCCACACGCACATTGTGCCAAACGAAATGGATTTGAGTCGGAGAACTCTGAAACTATAACTAGGGTGTGTTTTTGACAGTTTGGAAGCATCTCCTTTTCAGCAAAAGCCAATGTATCAATACCCTCCCCCCCTCAACCTCAACAGCATCCACCCACCCCCACGGCACCATGGCGGCGTCTAATAAAGTCAGTAATCAGTTCCCTACTAATTAGCGACTGACGGGGGCGGCTCTATATCTGCTCACCAAACCAAATTATTGTCTTATTTCAGCAAAGTCAATTAATCACATTGGAGGCAATTCTGTTAGTCTCTCTGGTCTTCCAGCAGGAACATGGATCGTGCAACAGTCACGTTATCTTCGCGTTTTATCCTATTACAAGATGACTTACGCAAATTAATTTAATTTGACTTGGGGGATGTTCATTTTTGTATGCCGAAAGTCTTAGTGTGTTAAAACCCGGTTTAATGGGAGGCTGGTAGAGAGGTCAGCGAGCTACTGTATGTGGTCTACAAATATAATTATAAACGGTAGTGAACAGAGGTGCCGGTCATGTTGCGGCAGTGTGTTGATGCTGGTTCAGGTTATGTTCAGGACAGTGATGTCTCTGTGGGTTCAGATTATGTTCAGGACAGTGTGTCTCTGTGGGTTCAGCTTATATTCAGGACAGTGATGTGTCTGTGGGTTCAGGTTATGTTCAGGACAGTGATGTCTCTGTGGGTTCAGGTTATGTTCAGGACAGTGTGTCTCTGTGGGTTCAGGTTATGTTCAGGACAGTGTGTCTCTGTGGGTTGAGGTTATGTTCAGGACAGTGATGTCTCTGTGGGTTCAGGTTATGTTCAGGACAGTGATGTCTCTGTGGGTTCAGGTTATGTTCAGGACAGTGATGTCTCTGTGGGTTCAGGTTATGTTCAGGACAGTGTGTCTCTGTGGGTTCAGGTTATGTTCAGGACAGTGTGTCTCTGTGGGTTCAGGTTATGTTCAGGACAGTGTGTCTCTGTGGGTTCAGGTTATGTTCAGGACAGTGTGTCTCTGTGGGTTCAGGTTATGTTCAGGACAGTGTGTCTCTGTGGGTTCAGGTTATGTTCAGGACAGTGTGTCTCTGTGGGTTCAGGTTATGTTCAGGACAGTGTGTCTCTGTGGGTTCAGGTTATGTTCAGGACAGTGTGTCTCTGTGGGTTCAGGTTATGTTCAGGACAGTGTGTCTCTGTGGAGTCTTCTGACACTGTGGGGGGAGGCGTCCTTGAGATGAGAAAGAGAACCCATCACAGTTATGGATTCCTACATTTACCCAGGCCGACACACACACAAACACAAACAAACATTTCTCAAGCCCCACTTCCCTCGGCCTTAGGCAGCATTTTATTGATCATCTGACTTTTAATGCTTCCTAAATATTAAGATTCATGTATATGACCTTTGTGTTTGGACTGAGCTGGGGAAATCCCATTCTAAATACCCCCTCAGGGCTATGCTCTCTGATGCCTGCTCTGCTGTTCTTTCTATATCGCTCTCTCTCTCTCTACCTATCCCTCATACAGTGGTGCTGGTCAAACACATTTCTGTTTATGGTAATTTGGGGGAGGTAGTTTGAGAGGGGGGTGGGGGCAGTGGCGGATCTAGAACATTTTACATGGGGTGGCAAAGGGGTGGCAAGAGGTCTTGGCAGGGTGGCATGGGTAAACCGTACGTGGGAATCCCTATATGTGAATGGCTTTAACAAAACAAACACAAAAATACTTTTAAACTACGGTAGTTATTGTTTAATCATACCCTTACACACTACAAGCGTTTTTAATTCACAACAGGAGTACGCCCAGTCAGGGCCGGAGTGGGACCAATTTTCAGCACGGGAGTGTAATGGCCCAAACCAGCCCATCCCCACCAGGGGCCGAGCTATAGCCTACGTTGAACATTCAGGGCTTAACCCGAACCTAGGATCTAGGCAAGGTTTTGATGTGATTTGAAATCGGAACTTCACATTAATGCGAGTGTGCATAGCGCGCAAGCTAATTTTTTTGCATTAATTTGAGTGCAATTTTTTTTTTTTGCTTTATGTAATATGAACATTACGTTGGACTCATATTGTTATATTCCCGGAAATTACAACCCAAATTTTTACCTGAAAGATTTGGGGCTTTTGAGAACATATTTTTCCCACCCTTGCAGGAACCTAGATTTATGAAGTGACACATCTTTCTTTTTTTACCTGGCTTTTTCAGTTCCTCCTGGCATCTTTTCCCCATCCATTTTATTCTTTTCGCATAAGCTTAATCTTGCTAACTCCCTCCACAACAATAAATGACGGTTTAGGGTTTTCTCCATGGCAACAACCTTGGTACACACTAGTGATGGGCATTCCGGCTCTTTTTCGTGAGCCGGCTCGTTTGGCTCAGCTCACTGAAAAGAGCCAGCTCTTTTGGCTCCCGAACGGCTCTTTAAAAAATAAATGTTTTAACTATGAATTTGACTATGATAGGTGTGAAAACAATTTGAATTAAATTATTAAATGAAATCATACTCTACCTTAACCACAATGTCTTTAAAAATGCATTGATTTGTTATGGCTCGTACTCGTCTGAGTGTGTGTGAGTTGGCTCAGCCCTCCATCATGCAGTATAATTGGTTGACACAGCGTGTATGATTGACAGGAACAGAATGTGAGGATGATCGTGTGCACCTTTACGGTACGTGTCCACTAGAGCGTTTTCTAACGCTCTGCACCGCTTGCCTTCCCACAGTACCCCATGCTCGGGGGCGTGTTAGACAATTTGATACAGAGTTGTAGTTCTCTAAGGTCCTGTTGTAGTCATGGCCAAGCGTGCAGACTTGGGTTCATGTACTCACAATATCAATCTAAATACCACTTTTACACAACATTTGTGTAAAATAAGAATACAGAAGAATTTTTACTAGTGCAAGATTACAGTAGAATACATGTTACGCCACCGGTCACCAGTGACGTGCAGTCAGGGTAGGCAAGGTAGGCACTGCCTACCCTGCCAAAATTCTAACATGAAAATGTTTATTAAATCACTTTATTTAATAAACTTGTATTTGTATTTTTACTGATTATTCTTGTGATTTATATATGCAATATGTATGTAATTCCAATTGTTTAGACGTTACGATGACAAATGTAGCAGTTACGCATAATCAAATACAAAAAAATGGTAGAATAAGCAGTGCTTTTACTGTCCATTTATTGCGGACGACAAGCGAAAAACTCATGTTGCGCATGCACGATCCTGTATTCTTTAACATGTACGTCGAAAGGCACAACTCTTCTGTGCCTTTGCACGTAAATATGTTATGCCAGTAATCATCTACGTTACGTATCAAACATGGACCAATTAAAATCGAGATATTACTGGACATTTGCGCAGCTAACGTCATTACACTGGCTACGTTGTAAGCGTAATCCCCGCAAAATTCAAGTCAAAATAACAGCAGCGGTGTCTGCCTATATTCAGAGTTGAGGAATTTCTCCAAAATCGATTTTATTCAAAAAAGGAGTTAATAGCAAGAGGGAGGTCAACGCCAGACTTAGATGGACTACTGCAGCAAAAGGGACAACATGTTTTCGATCGTTTCAAACAGACTGGTATGGAAGAAAAGATTGGCTATTTGGCTGTGCTAACAGTCAGCGGCTGTAAGCTACTGCTTGTACTGTTTACTGCGTTTACTGTTTTGACATATTAGCCTAACAATAAATAAGGTCATCTGGCTTTCATAATTCAGTGCCTAGCCTCTTACTGATGACTGCAGAAGCTGGCTCCCCATCTCTTCTCATCCTCCTGGACTTGACTGCAGCATTCGATACTGTGGACCACAACATCCTCCTCCACCGTCTACATTCCACTATCGGTCTTTCTGACTTCGTCCATGAGTGGTTCTCATTCTACCTCACCGGGAGAACTGAGCATGTCGCCTTGGGAGAGGCTAAATCCCTGACACACAACGTCACCTGTGGTGTCCCTCAAGGCTCAGTGCTCGGCCCCACCCTGTTTATTATCTACATGCTCCCCCTTGGCCATGTCATCAGCCGGCATGGAATTTCATTCCACTGCTATGCTGATGACACTCAACTCTACCTCAGGACAAACCCAACCCCCTCTGCTGCCCTGCCATCATCCACTCTGACCACTTGCCTGGAGGAGATAAAGGCGTGGATGAAGCAAAACTTTCTGCAGCTAAACAGCTCCAAGACTGAAGCCATCTTAGTCGGCACTCCACACCAGGTTCGGTCATCTGACATTACCAGCATCACCTTCTCCGGCCAAAATATTCCACTTTCAACATCAGCCACCAACCTAGGTGTTAAAATGGACTCCCATCTGACCTTTGAGGCTCACATCAAACATCTCTGCAAGACCTCCTTCTTCCACCTCAGCAACATCGCCAAACTCCGTCCCACACTCACTCCTGCAGATGCGGAAAAGCTTGTCCACACTTTTGTCTCCTCCAGGCTGGACTACTGTAATGCGCTCCTCACCGGGATCCCTGAGAAAAGCCTTCAGAAATTGCAGTACATCCAGAACAGCGCTGCTAGGATCCTGTTGAGGGTGCGCAAACATGACCACATCCCCCCCATCCTCAAATCACTCCACTGGCTTCCTGTCTCACTCAGGGTTGAGTACAAGGTCTCCCTCCTTACCCACCAGTGCATCCATGGTGAAGCCCCCCCCTACCTCAAGGAACTCCTCACCCCACAGACCTCAACACGTACCCTCCGATCTGCCTCAGCATATCTTTTGAAACCTCCCAGGACAAAGCTCCGCACAATGGGAGATCGGGCTTTCTGCTCAGCTGCTCCCAGTCTGTGGAATGCTCTCCCTGACCACCTGAGGACACCACAGACTGTGGATGCTTTTAAACGTGGCCTAAAAACCCACCTTTTTAGGAGAGCTTTTGAGTGAACTCGTGCCCTTTTCCTAATTGTTTTTTTTTCTTTTTTTCTTCATTTTTTTTGCTCTCCATATGTTTTTTTTGTTTTTGTTTTATTTTTAGCACTTACCTGTTTTATCATGTAGCACTTTGGGATTTGCTTAAATATAAAGTGCATTACAAATTAAATGTATTATTATTATTATTATTACTGACATCACCGCACGTCACTGCCGGTCACTCAACCAGTCGTTTGTAGGCTGGGCTAGCGAGCTAGCAGTGGCACAGAACAGTCACGTAATGTGACGAGACTAGGGCAAGCCCCATAGAGTTAATATAACTAGAGTAAGCTACTTTTGTCTTCCAAGATGGCGTCCCCATTCATTTCTATGAAAAGTGCTCAGTGGCGCAGTGAGGCAAGCGAGAGCGCGATACGGACGCGGCCATCTTTCCACTTCCGTGTCTTCCGGTCTAGCTTTAAACAGTGGCTCTTTCTTCCCCTAGCTCCGAGATCTCGTGCACGCTTGCAACTAGCTGTACACGTCATACTTTGCGACAACCAGTCGCGAGCATAGATTTATATGGTTACTAGCGTGTGAGCTAAGGCATTGCAGTTGCAGAATCTATGGGCAGAATGGGGTACAAATCCGATAAGAATCAGACACATGATGCAAATTTAACGGAAATGTATTCTGTCACTGTATAGTATTCCTTTCACTTGTTTTTTAGAAATAGGCTATAGGGCTAAATATAGGGCTATTCTAGATGGAACTCATCCCATATGTTGCTTTTTTCTTCGTGATATGAGTATGATTTCCAACGCATTGGATCGGATGAAATAAACTGTTAACATGAACAGCTCCGTCGTTGTTCTCGCCAGGCAAAGAAAGCTTAATAGTTATTGGTATTGGTATTATTTGGTAACCGAAATCTTCCATAATGCAGACTTACCATTGCTTACTGTCAACTTTATATTCAAACGAAATGCCACGAAATTCACACTGCCTTCAATTTCACATCAGTGTCGAAATGTGACCTAGCTGTGTTTTATATGTTCAACCTAGAAAACCAAACGTCTATATAACGTGATCTAACAAGACGTGTTAATAATGTAATAAATAAAAGCTCGAGAAGTGTGTCTAAAATATATTTTATTGAACGTCTTTGCTCCAGATAGACATGTCAACAATCTATGCTCACGCTTAACATAATATAATATTTGCCATCAAAAATCTGTTTATCTGTTTTAAAATAACGGGAATAAACTATATTAACCACATTTAATGTATGTGTGACAACCATTTGCTAAACTTGCTAGAACAGGGCAGGCAACTCAAGCCATTTCTCCCTGTGCTCATTCAATATAAGTCTATGGCTCATTTCAGCTCCATGTAAATCGGCTATCGGCCAATGTGAACTTTTGTGCTCGTGCCCTGTTAGTATCCGCGAGCACATTTGCAGGCAACTTTTATTGACGTAAGCAAATAAATGGGGTGCTAGTTTACCCATTTCGGATTGGTTTCAAATTTAGCAAAAATCTGGAAAAATTATTCTATGAAAAAGCTAGTAGTATAAGCCAGGTTCGAGAATCGAACAAAAATTATTGGGGGAGATAGTTTTGTAAATGTTGACTGGAGTTAATAGAATAAAAACGACCGGAAGAGTCGGAAACCTAACCGTAAATGCAATACCACCTACATCCACCTCAAGCCGAGGGGCGAGGGGTGGGAGCTTGGCAAGCCCCCACCCCTCGTTGACTCCAGTCAACATTTACAAAACTATCTCCCTCAATAATTTTTGTTCGATTCTGAGAGTGATACAGGAATCCAGTCATGAATTTGTTAACTACGTTGTCCGTCAGGCAACATGTTGTTTTGGTTCTTCTGAATCAACTAGTTACCGTAGACACTATACCGAATGTAGGCTGTAGCCTACATGTGTTTTTGCTCGTGGATCGAATCCCACTCGAATCTTTTATTTTCTTAGCTTCCATTTATTATGGCGTGAATGGCTGTAATGTAGTGCTCACTACATTTGTTCAGAATATACAATTATGAAATGAATTGATTTCAAAAGATATAGCGAAGAAACACTCAGCCATAGGCTACACGAAATCGCATAGGAAACGAATGTTTCCATGTTGTGTTACGCGTATTTTGATCGTATTGTCTGGGTTAGCAGCGACGTTCTTAGTATGAATTTTTAATATGTGGTGTCAGAAGGAGCTGTGATGTCGTGGAAAATACGGCTATTGCCTCGAAACAACCCCAAATACGTGCATAGTAGCCTACATTCGGGTAGTGTCTATGGGAACCAGTTGATTCAGAAGAAGCCAAATCAAAATTACCTGAAGGCCAACGTAGTTAACAAATAAGTAACGATTATGCAGATTTCTGTGAGCTGGTGTAGCTCGCGGTGTAAATCAACAGACTATGGTGCGCACGTATTTTTGCTCTAGTGCGATCGAATCCCACTTCATGCGAGCCTGCAAATGTTTTATTTTGTCTCCATTTATTTTGTCGCGAATGGTAGCCTAATGTAGTGCGCACGTAGCCTATAGGCCTACTTTCATATTTGCCGAAGCAAATATGAGATCCGACTTGAAAATCGCCAGTAATATGTTTGCGAATTTGTGACGAATCTGGTGATGGAGGCAGACTGATAGGTGCACGCACAACTGGGGAACCAGTTAAATTGGGAACCAGTTGGGACGTAACACCGGGAATGGAACCATCTCCCTCAAAACATTAGAGAATCAACCTCATCCAACATACATTTAAGCAATTCAAGGCTTGCATGTACAGTAAGTAATGTCACATTAAATAATGTATTTAAACTCAAGCTTGTGTGGTGCGTCGCTGTCTTCAATGCCACAGCCTAAACTTTATGTCAAAAGAAACTTTTTAATTTCCGGCGCATTCAAACAATCCCCTCAGTGTAGTTTGGCTAGCAACAGCAGCTAGGCTAGCTTGCTCGTAGCACAATTCAGCTTCTCCACGCAGGGCTCTAGACTGAGACCAAAAAGTCGCGTTTGGGGGCATATTTTCAGTTAGCAGATGGTACTGTTTGAATCGCGATTCCATCTGAAAAATACTGCCGGTGACAACGTTGTTAGAATAGCTTACAAGTCTCAAAGGGGGTTCAGCTTGTTTCATATTAAATGGACCCATCTGCAACCGACCCAAGCAAGCACACCCTACAATTTCCCCAGAAATTCTACCCTCTCTAGTTTTTGTTACATTTTGTTTAGATAAGGGGGAGGGGCTCCCTCCACCACCACATCCACCACCAGATGCCACTGTAGAGCATAATGACACCGCAAATACGGACATTTATCATCATTATTTTGTATTATTATGAGGCCCCTGATTGGTCGAGGCCCGTGCATTAAGGTGCCACTGGCCACCACATCGCAGCAGTCACTGTGTGCGAGCCAGACTGTGTGAACGCTGCCGCATTTGATGCAGGGACGTAGCTATTTGAGGGGCAGGGGGCTAAGAATACATATAAAATAAAATAATTGTACACTTTTGGTAAATGCATTGTTCAGTTCAATGTTTTGAGAAGCTTGTGGACATAGTGGCGGTTTGTTTTTACAAGTACAGTTTTTGGATCACCAAAGTTAGGGGGGCAGCTGGGGGGTGGGGGGGGTGGGGGGGGGCAAGGCTCTAGAGTGGGGGGGCAGCTGCCCATGGGTGGGGGGGATTCAGACCAGGCTAGCCCATCCCAGATAAATCAACCCTGATGAGTGGGAAGGTTGGCCCACTTCAGGTCAATCACAGATTATAGAGGAGTCTGCTGTTTGGAATTAGGGGTTTACTCCCCTCTAAAGGCAAACTACAAAGAATTGATGGTGACTTGGAGTTTGTTCTGGGCCTGTTTCCTGGCATCTAGAGTCGGAACACTCAAGCTGTGGCCGAAATGATGTCAGCACTTTGAGCAAAAATGTCCCTTCACTGGCTCAGTTCCTAGACATGAACATACGGGGAGAACTACATTACAGCATAATCCCAATTGTGTGGTTGTAATTTTTATTCTAATTTGATGAAGTCTTGTCAACACATTTGGAAACCTTTTTTATAGTGAAATGGTAGCCTATATCTTGCCTCAGTAAACAATTTACTTTTATGTCAATAAACTCCATAGGTTGTATGTTTGGTGTAGCTACCTAATGAATTGATTAATTAATTATCCATATCCTGGTATCTCTGTAAGAATTGAGGGCTTGTGTCATTGATAATGTGCTGAACTCTGTGTTTACCGTATTAGAAGTTGTTACTACCCTCTAAAGGTCAGAAGGTGTCATTACAGCACAGTCTTAATTGACATCTACGGCATTAAATTCTGTAGTTTTGACGCAAACTTCCACAAATGTCTCAGTTCCTGTTGTCTGTTCTGTTCTTGTGCTGGTGTTGTGGTTTGGAAACAAAACTCAGGAAAATCTCTCTGAAAATGTATAGAAAAGTTTTGAAGAGTGAAAGGTACCCCACAAAGCTGGGCGAAAACGAGAGGTAAAGGAACCTGAAGATTGACAGTTTAGAAACAACATTGTTAGATGTGAGTTCAGCAGGGGGGTGGAAGGGGAGGTAGGAGGCAAAAACACACTTCAGAGCCAATAAAAAAAGGAGCTTTGTAACATTGAATCTTTGTTACCTTTTGAGCAAATAGGGCACTTTTGTCACCAAAGGCATCTTTGTGAGTGTGCGTGAACATGTGTGCTTAAGATGTATGTATATCTGTTGCCTGCAGCATCCTGGCCTCTTTGTCTGCTCTGCTTTGTGTGACTTTGTTGTCAAAAACCCTTTTACTAAATCTCCATGTCTCTGCGCATTTGTGGCTGTATATCAACTCTGGCTGTGTGCTTTTCGAGGCAGAAGACCTTAAAGAGGGAAGACATTGATTAACCTATATTCTTATCTTTCTCTCTCTCTCTCTCTCTGCATGCATGTTTGTCTTGTTTGGGTGTTTGACTGTGTGTTTGTGCGTGTGTGTGTGTGCGTGCGGCAATGCAGGTGTGTGTCAAGGCGTTATGCCCTGGGGAGGACTGCGGACAGTGCTCTAGGATTCTCTGCCCGCGCCCCTCCCCTTCCCCCTCCCCCCCCCCCCCCCCCCCCCACCCTGCCTGGCTTCAGCAGAGGACATGTCTCTGACAGACAAACACAAAGTGAAGAGGCAGCGACTGGACAGGATCTGCGAAGGTAGGCTACCCCACCCATTTCCCTCAGTCCTCTTTCTCTCTCTCTTGTCTTTCTCTCACTTCCACACACTCTTTCTTGCATACACACACACACACTCACTCTTTCACATTTCACAGCAGAACTGACTTCCTCATTTACCATTTTCTCTGGGCTCCCCTACTTGCATAAGCCCACCTCTGCCACCTTCTTCAGACTGGTTCCAGAACCTAATGGGACCGGAGTCCTTCCACTGTGTTCCCCTCTTCATTGTCCTTATTGTTAGCAGCACAAGCAAGGACCTATTGATAATCAATGGCTATCGACTGGGATAATCCTCTACTCACCACTAGTTGTCTGTTTAAGATGTTATGGGCCTGTATAAATGTCTACCTAATCACCAAATCATTGATCTACATGAACATTTTCCTGCCCCCCCCCCTTCACAAATTCATAAAAAAACGGGACCAGAGCATGCCAGGGGTGGTACTGAAGGTTTTACATACAAAGCCATACTGTAGACAGTCACAGAATATTGTGTTGAGATGGCCTGTATCCTGAGACTTCAGTCAAAGACTTCACTATGAGCATTGCTGAATCTTTTATTGTTTCCAGCCCCCTTCCTGCACGCCCAGAATTCCACTGGTCTTGTCCAGCTGTTTTAGCACATCTCAGTCCAGCAGCTGGACGTCTGGGCCTGTCTGTGGGTATCATGTCTGGTGTTCGCTGGTGTGTGTGTGTGTAGGAACGGGACAGGGGGACATTGTGGACCCTTTATGTGTGTATACTGTGTGTTTTTCTATGCATCTTACATACAGCATGTGGGTGTTTTTGCAGTAACAGGTGTGACTGTGATGCGTGTGGCATGCTGTGGCAAGCGTACCTGCACATTCTCAAGATTCAAGGGACGGACAGATGGCCGCCACTGAGGATCAATCGGCTGGCTCGCAGGCAGCTATTGTGAGGGCAGAAGGGGGGGGAAACGCACTGTGTGATTTGTTTTGCCAGTGACAAGGCAAAGTTTTCCCATTGATCGTGTGTAGCACCATGATAAGGCTGTCATGGTGATTGTCTGTGTTGTCTTAGCCAAACACACCCTGTGCATTCACCTGTGTTTGGCCAGGCCTTACTTATCCTCCTCCAGACATCCACTTCACCCAGACTCCAGCAATCACAAGCCAAAAGGAGAAATGCACAATTTCCAGCATGTCCTCGATCATTTCCATCGGCAAGGGATTTATTTTATTTTTTTCATATTTCTGAAATGCCAAGAGAAGTTTTGGCGAACTCGGTGGTGAGGCTGTGGTCTGTGTTTCCATTGTCTTACTACACGTGAGACTCAGTTTCTAGAATTGGGTTTCAGAATGTGTCCTTAGGACAGATGGTCACAACTGCACAAGCCAGTTCCCTTTCAGTGAAGTTTCGTCCGTCCCCCGTCCGTCCCTCCTCTCTCCGTTATTATGTATTTGACTCTGTGGCTAGATGGTTGGTCAGATGAACTTGTTCAGCATAATCTGGCTTGACGAAGTGCATGATTTTTTATTTACTTACTATTAAGAGCTTTTAGTTAACCTAATCTAAGCATCCCGGGGGACTGATCTCTCTTTCTCTCCGCACCCCCCCTTCCCAACCCCCGCACCCCCCAACTGCTGGTGCACTGAAACCTCTCATGAACCCGAGCAAGCAGACATTCCAATCACAGGAGGAGCAGTGTCTTACAAATCTGTTCCCCAGCCTCAGGTCCTATCACGCTCTCTGTCTAATGCTGAACCCACATCCCACCCCACCTCCCCCCACTGTCACTGGTCTGTGTGTTCTCTCTCTCTCTTCACACTTAACACTACCCATGTCCCATCTTCATGAGGGATCTGGACCTGGCTTCATCGCTGGTCTTTCTGGTGAAGGGATGATAAGGAGAACAGCTTCTCCCTCTAGGTCTCCCAGCCTCCCTCTCGGCTGCATCCCCCGCACCCCCGTCCGTCTCCTAAAAAAAAACAAGCGGGCTGTCGCCTCTCCCTTCTGTCCGCCCATCTGTGAGGCAGTATGGGCACTGGCTAGAGAAAGACAGGCAGGATAACAGGGCTGCATGACACCAAGGAGAAAGCAATAAACCAAATAAATTGGAGTAAAAACCTACCAAAAGATACGGAAGGAGTTGTATTACCAAATTAAAATGGTTTTCAGAGCTGGTGTTTGGCTACTGTTAACTGTTCTTTCTCCTCCCTCTTGCTCTCTTTCTTTTAATCTCTCTTTCCTTTTATCTTTCTCCCTGAACCTGCTGTGTCATGCCTCAGACTGATGCATGATGGGAAGGGTGACTGCTGGTGGTGGACTTGATAACACAGCAGATGTGGACCCTCTGAAAGTCATGAAGCCTGAATTGGTACCATGTGTTCCCCTTCCTCTTTCTCCTCCCTCTCTTTTCTCTCATCCCCTTCTCTAACCAAGACTGTGGTGGCAGGATAGAGGGGGGGGAATGCCTGGAGGCTTGTTAAAAGTTTTATATACTGTACAATCACAGTAATTGACTGGAAATGTTCAAGTTCTCCCGTTATGGTTCTAATTTATGAAGTCCCCATGAAAGTTTAATGGGTGAATGGCACTATAGTCAATTGATCTAAATCATTCCACAGCTATCTCTCCTCCAGTTTCTCCTTCTCTTCCTACCACCGCCGCTTGCCAAGTGCTGCCCTGCGGCGGCCCACGCCCCAGAAAGATGGCCAGATTGCTCCAAAGACATGTTGTTGGATGTCTTTTCCCACCATTCGAGCTGTCACGGAAGGGCCACTCAGCACTAAGAACTGGTCGGAATAGTTTCTGCTTCGTCGCCCTGTCTGCATCCCCCTCCTCTGTCATGTCGATGTAGTTTATTTTATTTTGTAGTTTTTATTTATGACAGAACTAAATTAAAACGAAACCATGGTTTCTTCGTCTTTCTATGTCATATGTTGGGCTGGAACATGATGTGTTTTACTTAATTATAGAGTGCTGAAGAATATAATTTTGCTCATGTGGAACTTAGTCAGTGCCTTGGTGACACGCTAGATAGGGTGGGTGGCAGTCTGATTGGCCAGGCGTTATTTAGCTAGCCCAGGGGTGGCGAACCTGTGGCTCGCGAGCCGCATGCGGCTCTTTGCCTGCTCCTGTGAGGCTCTTACTGAGCGGCTGGGTGAATAAAAAGAATAAAAAAATATACTGTGTGTGTATATATATATATATATATATATATGGACCCTTTCGCATTTCGTATCGCGTCGGTCGGTAACATCATTCTTTCAACATCATTGTTTAAGACTTAAACAAACCACACAGAGCTGTCGCAGGGGGGGTGCAAGGCCCTGTGCGAATTTAACATGCGAGGCCCTGCTTATTGACATACACGTGATGCACGCTCAAGAATCACTTTCAACCCGCACAGGGACTGTCCATAATTCCGACAGCTGTTATCCTGCGCGCGCGCAAAGCCCACCATTTCTGCAAGACGTGCTCACGAATTTATCCAGCGATCCTCGAATCTTGCTTCTTTTTAGCTCAGCACCCGACTCATGTTTGCAAAATCGGTCTCGCTCTCTTGTAGCTGACGTTTGTTTCTCCCGGCCGTCTCCTTCTTCCTTGCACTCTCACAGGGCGTGCACTTACGCCCTGTGGTGTAACGTAAATCATGAACTAAAATATAAGGTTTTTTGACAAACGGGAATTTCATTTTAGAGCACATCGAGTCAAGAACAGGAATACAAAAATATTGAAAGTAGAAAAAAGGCAGGCGCGAGGCCCCCAGTGGCGCAAGGCCCTGTGCGGTCGTATAAAAACTGTTATGCCTTGTATTATGACTGTCATTAGATATGTAAGCCGCTGTTGTAGTGCGGGCGTGCATGTGTCTCATTCCTATGGTGCGTTTTTTTTTTGTCTCTTTATGCTGAAATGGTTAGCCACCCCTGAGCTAGCCCATAAAAAACTCCTGAGAAATGTATACATTTGCTTCCTCCTGCAACGGCAACATTTGCCTTCTTACTTCCTACGTGTCATGGCGTGCTCATAGGTCCCAGCAGTAGACCTGAGACGTGTTAATATTTTGGCAGGAAGTGGTGGAGTGACACGCGGCCAGGAAAGGGGCTTATTAAAATAAGTTATTGTTGCCGGTCGCTGTGGAGTGATGAGACACTGTGATTAAGGGTGTGTTTTACAGCAGTCACACTCCCCGGTTAAAGAAGCTATGGATACACAGTATTATGACAGTTATATCAGTGAGCTGACTGCTAACACATTATTGCCTTGAATTGGATTCAGCGATGGGGGGAGCAGATAAAAGATTACTTTAATGTTTTACATTAATTTGATAGTAAGGGTCCAGAATACTTGTTTTCTGCCTTTTTGCTAGCATTGTATATGTCTTGTATTCCATAACTTTTACGTGGAACCTGTCATGTTCCATTGGTTACAGGGCAGTTTGTAGTTTGACATGAGAACATTTTCTGACACACACAAACAAACACTAGTCTCAGCAGTAGCCCTCTGCAGACCAGCCAGGGATAAATAGCTTCTCTGTGTATCTCAGCTCCTTTCCAGACGATGTCACTGGTGACTTGCGAAACAGAAATCCCCCAAATCTCCCGCCACTGCTGCTGAGGAGCTGAGATGGGGTGAGAGAGGGGAGAAAGAATGTAAGAAAGAGAGAGACAATGGGAAGAGGGGGAGAATGACTGTGATCCCATCTTCACAAACTACTGCAGTCCACTCATATCTTTCCTGCCCACCCCCTTCCCTCCTTCTACCCCCATCCGCTCTGCCTGGCTCAGCTCAGCTCCGTCCTTGAGGTAAACGCTCAGTTGGTGGAGTGGGGATCTGGCCTCCAGCCTTATCTGCCCAATTCCCAGCATGCACTTATAACAGCTGTGTTCTCTTCCTGGTTCCCTCCTGGTTGTTTACCCTTTTCTTGGATCTGAAAACAAACATGGGACGCTGTCCCTCCCCATGGACGACAGCATCTGCTCATGTTGAATAAACTACATTAATTATATTGTTCATACAGTTCTGGCACGTGTAACTGATATTCATGTGTAGCACAGTATCGGCCTGAGGATGGCATGTGTTTGACTGTTAATGAGATCAGAGACGGAAGGTAAAATATATTGTGAGTGCGTGTGTGTGCGGTGTAAAGTAGGAGGAGGTTTGGCTCCCATTTGACACAAGCTTGGACCAAGGGAAGGCCACGACCCTCCACGCTCCTCACTGGAGAGAGGTACAGGGTCAGGGGTCACAGTGGCGGCCAGAGAGGGCTCCAGCCAGGACCAGAGTGTGTGCTTGTGTGAGGCCTGCTCAGCCCAAATTGACCTATAGCGAAAGCCACTCCCCAAAACGGCTTTGACCAATCCTACCTTAGCTACCGGTCACTACTACGCCTACACAGACACACACATACTGAACTATGACTTGCGATATTTGCAAACAACGCACTTTAAACACTCAGGAAACTGTCATTTCATTGATGTGCCTTATTTTAATTTATTTTATTCTGACTGTATATTTATATATTTTTCTCTCTTTTTAGTGTTTTTTATTGTAATTATGTGGAAGGACGACATTGCACTATAAGAATTTCATTGTACGGATTAACTTTGTTAAACCGTATACATGACAATAAATATCTTGAATCTTGAATACTTAAGAAGCTCCTTCAAGCTTTCGGTCGTTAAGGTGCAAAATGCCTAACCTGGCTCAGCCCTCCTACGTACTTCCGCTCAATTGTCATTTTGCTTCTGTACTAGGTCTGGGATTTCGGTGTATTAGTCGTTTTTTGCAGAAACACATTTTTTGTAGGTCCAATCAGCGAACAGAGGGAGTGGCTGAGAATGATGACGTTGATGTCGTGCACTAGTTTGAGTTGTAGTTCAGTAATGGCGGCGGAGAAAGATGCGAGCGAAGCTATTCGGTCGGTTGTGGCAACGCTGCCGAATATCCATAAGTTAAAGCCAGAGCAAGAACAATCCTTGCTGAGTTTTGTTGGTGGCCATGATGTTGTGGCCCTCCTCCCCACAGGGTTTGGGAAAAGTTTGATTTTCCAGCTACGGCAGCTAGCTCCGTGGTGAAGGAGTTGGCTAAGGCGAACACTAGCGATTGGTTATGGCAGATCAGAGTGGCTCTGGGCAGATCCAATAGTTTTAAACTTCAACAGAGTACCCGCCTTCAAGGAAGTTGTCAATGGAGCAATCCCAGACCCTCTGTACAATACTGAACATACAAATCCTATAGCAAGTACCCCAGGAGTTTAGAGGGGAGAGTCAATTTTCCCCTTTCCACATCCCAAAATCCAAGAGTAAAACTGTGTATGCCCCATTCACAGCTGAATATCTTATCAACGAACATACTTTTGTCTGTTTTAACGTACTGTGCTGCTATTGTACTTTCTCTGAAGCCCTAAGCTAGCTATTAGATATGAGATTACATTCGCAAAACTGGATAAAAAAATTATGGTTACTATTTACTAGTACGATTAGGCTTACTTCTAATATTATCTTAATAATGGCTATCTTTTAGAGCTACTATTACCAACAAACTAAACTAATCGCGGTAAAGTTAAGCTAGATAGAAGCTAGCCACTACTAGTATGATAATATTAGCTAATAACGTTAGCTCTAGCTAGACCACGACAACAGTTTACTAGCCAGCTACACTCCAACAGTACATATTTAGCTCTAGTAAGTGGGTCTCCCTTACGAAAAAGAAGTATATTAAAGTATACTTGTAGTATACTAAAATGGATAGTACTTTTAGTTCACTTTTGATATACCTTTAAGAAGTATACTTAGAAAATAGTTCACTTTTGATATACTTTTAAGAAGTATACTTAGAAAATAGATCATTTTTTATATACTTTTAAGAAGTATGCTTAGAAACAGAAAATGGTATACATTTCTTCTGGAGTAGGATGTACGTTTTCTTTTATTATACAGCAAAAACAGTTTAAATACTTTTAAAGTACATAACAAGTTACATTTGTTAGATCCATCTTGTATATTCTAATTATTCATGTCTATCTATCTAGTTATGCATTGCACATCGAATCTTTTTTGTTACTGAATCTGTAACCTTAATTACTGCAAAAACATTTTGAAGCCCTCTTATACTTGAATACTTTACAGTATTCAAAAGTAAACTTCAAATACACTATGGGCTACGTTACATTGTTTAGATTTATTGTATGGCTGTGTTACATTTCTTTCATGTTAATGATTAAAAAGATTATCATGAGAAATCTCTATGTATGTGAACTTGACTTGTAACTATTGTGGCAATTTCCTCCCACACCTGTTTAACCGAAGCTAATTTGGGTGGGTATCAGAATCAGGTTTATTCGCCATGTACACAAACACAGAATTTACTGTGGCAGGAAGGTGCAAACAATAAACATATAAGGGTCTTAAGTTAAGTAAAAAAGTACAATGGTTAAACTAATTCTAAGAACTAAACAATTAAAAAATATAACAATTTTATTTAAAATATATATAAAAATAAGACTAAGAATTTGAATGAGCAGCATGAGTGGGCAACTTAGTGCAATGAGAACTGCCCTACCTTCCCCATACAATGTCACTTCTCTATCTTTTACGGCCCTGACGAGAACATCGGTCTCCTCGGCTGTGAACCACTCCTGGCGTGCCCCTGGCAAATCCGCCGTTATAATAGCAATCCGCCATGAAACAAGCGCGCCTGCTCTTAAAGGGAATGTGAGATGACGCTCTGATTGATTTATTGCACGTTACGCCAAAACCACACCCATTAGTAATGTAGCTACTTCAGACCAACCCATTTTAGATTTGCGCCAGGCGCAAAGTCATTTATCCCGCCGGTATAATAGCAAAAGCGCCGGAGTCCCGCCCACAAAGTTAGTTGTGCTTTGCTTTTTGATACTTGCGTTTCAGATCGTTAAAATAGGGCCCTATAAGTGTACTTTAAAGTGAACTAAATTACCTAAAAAGTGGACCAATTCAGTTTACTTAGTACAAAAATAGTATATAAATAAGTACACTGCTAGTACTTTAAGTACCATGATAATAGTACTGTATGCTTTTTATACTTAAGTATACTTACAAATTAAACTTGAAGTATACTTCTTTTTCGTAAGGGCTGAGCTGGAAATATTGCCTACTTTTAATTCGGAATCATAGATTATAAACTTGAACATGACGCCATAACAACCAATTACGAATGAATTCGCTTTAATCACTGAATCAGTTTAACCTTGACCCTCTGCTAGTACTACTGTACTGTAGTACAGTATGCTTTGCTTTAATTATTGATATGTCCCCTTCCTTGTTGATTTGAATATTATGAATATATCCACTGCATATTTCAATCCGTTTCCCCTCAATCAGGAGGTATTACTTGTGTAAGAATCACTTACACAAGTAATACACACCAAAAAATCACATGAAGAATCACTTACACTGACCGGTACAGTATGCTACTTATACAGAAGTTTACAGTAGTACCCGCTTACAAAGAAACAACGCTTGGCGGACTAACAACGGTAACTAAGGTGGGTGTGGCTTACGCAATTGTCAATTGCGTAAGCAATTGTCTACGCTGCACAAACTGGTTCAGATGATGTCACATGGGCCAGTGGAATTAAGCAGGGTTTTATTTGGACTGTAATCCCCTGTGGTGTAGTCTGTAGGCAGGTGGTTGTGGGAACAAGGGGTGTGTGCTGTAGCAGGCCTGCCAAATGAAGGGATCAGTCCTACTGGATTACCATGACCCCTCCCCCACTCCTCTACTGCCCTCCATTGTATAGTGTTGATTTTTTCTTTCTCTCTGAGGATTTTTTCCCCTATGAGCATTTTCTGCCTCAATCCTCAGTCAGATTTTAGAATGTGAATATGTGGTCCACTAGACAAGCATGCTCCCCAACGCCCACCATACAATGGAGAAGCGGCAGATCTCCAAAGGTGCGTTTTGGTGTTCTGGACTTGCCAGAATATGTTTGTGAGTGTGTGTGTGTGTCAGTATGTATACTCTGAATAGCAGTCTAATGTTTCTAGAGCTGAATTATTTAACGTTTTCCTGCCAGCAGGGAGCTATATGATAGCACAGCCTGAAGGAAGGACAAGACAACAACCACCTTCCATCTGCAGATCAGGTGAAAGGATACCTCATCACGCTTCACCTTTTTTCCTCTCCTCCCTCCGTCCCTAAACCCCTTCTGTCTACCTGTGGAGGTGGGTGCGTGAAATCGGAGACCTGAAACATGACACCGTCTCATTTGTCCCCTCCTTTAAAACTGCCTTTCGTAGTCCGTCCGTCCCAATGCCCGCACCAGGAGAGCAGTCGCGTCCGAACCCCTCTCTGTACGGCAGACCACCGGCATGGACTGAGGGCCCGTGGAACGAAGGTCAGACAACCCGTTGTCGGTTCTGCGCCACCATTGCGGGGCGCCGGAATTCCGTGTCGGCTCTGGGCGGAGAAGAGGGCAGCGGGGGGTGGTATCAACTGCCGCTTGAAGCACACCCCCCACCAGAGTTCGGAACAAAAGAGGAGCCGTACCCCACGTTTACGTACCAGACGTACCCTTATCAAGCGCCAGGCCCAGAGGGGCCCCTGCATAGGCTGCACCCACTGCTGAGGAAGAGCTCTGTGCCCGAGTTGGGCAGCCTGTACCTCCAGCAGCTGATGGCAGGGCAGGGCCTCGGCACCCCCACAGGAATACTACCAGGCCAACAGCGCCTTATCTGGCCAGCAACTGGAAGGGCCTGGCTTCTATGGGGCCAGCCAGCACCTACTCAACAGATCAGCCCAGCATTACGGGCTGACTGGTGTGGGGGGAGTGGGAGGAGACGGGGGAGGAGGAGGGGCGGTCCGAGCTGCCTGGGATCAAGGGCAAAGCAGGCCCTCCCACCTGGCCTCGGCCCCCGCCCCTGCCCCTCCTCCTCCACCTCCCCCTCCTCCCCCGCCTCTTCCCCCCCCACCTCCCCAACCCTCTCACGCTGAGTTGAGCCGTTTGTATAGGGATCCGCTGGGCGCCAAGATGATCCCAGACGTCCAGCGCGTTGCCGGCAGCTCTCCCTCTCCAGCCTGCTACGGGATCCAGCCCCCGCTGCCCATCTACGCGGCCAAGCAGCCCGCCCTCTCCTACTCCTCGGCCTGCCCGCCCTCCTACACCAGCAACCTCAACGGCCACCCCTTGGACCCGCGCCAGACTGCTGCCACCGCCTTAGTGGTGGACCCGGCTTCCCAGGGAATGGAAGGATCTCTCCCCCGAGGCTACTGTGCCATGCCAGCCCAGCGGCTGCCCTACGACCCAGGCTACGACTCCAGCTCGGCTATGGTGGCGGCCACGGCGGGGAACCTGAGCGCCGGCATGCCCTTGCACCACCCCGGAGCCGACCCCAAGAGAATGGCAGACCCCGGCTTCCTGGCATACCTGCGCTCGGAGGGTCTGGCGGAGAGCACCATCACACTGCTGCTGCAGCAGGGCTTCGACTCCACCGCCATGCTGGGAGTCATGGAGGACCACGATGTGCGCTCTGTAGCCTCTAACCTTGGACAAGCCCGGGTCCTCTCTCGTGTGGTGCTCAACTGTAAGGGCGGGGCAGGCCAGCAGGCAATGCGAGGCCGGTCAAACAGCTTCAGCCACCGAACCGACATGTACATGCCACCCCAAAACATGGCCATGGACCCCCACGTCATGCAGCAGCCCCCCACCACGGTCCAGACCTTCTCCCCCAGGATGGGAGAGTTCCTGGGCAGGAGACCCAGCAGCGCCCCCTCCCAACACCTCCTGGAGACCACCACCTACCCCGGAGCTCCCCGGCCCATGGGAGGAGCCTACCCCGTCAGCCAAGGGTACACCAACGCCGTGGCGGTGACCCAGCCCAGACCCCTGTCCATGTACAATGCCCACACTGGCATCGCCATGTCAGCAATGCAGCATCAACAGCCGCCCGCCCCCGGGACCCCTGGAGCGGCCCCGAAGACATTCTCTGGCTCCTACTCCCCCATGGAACTGATGAAGAGGGCCCCCAACCTGCCTCCTATGTCCCCCGCTGCCCAGAGCCCCCTGCATAGCCCCCAGCTCCTCCGGAAAGGGCCTGCAGCGACCGAGAACGCCGTGGTCCCGACGGCATCGTCCTCTCTCCAGGGGCAGGCCCTCAACAACAACAAGATGGTGGGGCGTCGGACTGGACCACCCGTCATTGTCTCAACCATGGCATCGCCTGACACAAGTAACCGCTATAACGTCCCCTTCCTCCCTTGTTCTCTCACTCTTTCCCTCCTCCCATCTCTCCTGGCTTGCATGCATTGTGTTTTATAGGAGTCCTGGTTGTGGATGTGGTCAATTTTTCAATATGTCGTCTGCATTGCTTTTCTGAGATGTTTTTCTGAGATGTTTGCATTTGGCATGGATTACCATTTTCAATGGAGCGACGAAATAGCATGTGATATATCTGACATGTTAAGCAGCTTTCACAAAGAGGTCTGTTTTTAAATTGTCAACTATTTATACATTCGGCGCAGCAATGTGTGTGTGCAATGTGCCTGAGTTATAGCATTGCTGTGATCCCTGTTGAACTGCTTCCAATGAAAATCACCCCACGAATGAGTGTTGCCTTTACTTTACTTCATAGAAATATGGGTCAATATTGCCAATATATTCACAGCCTAGCCACACCTAGAAAAAAACAACCCTCCACATATTGTTTTGTGTTCAAATGACAAGTGGGATTTGTTTACATGTAAGACAGCTGGACGCAAATAAAGAATGCCTACGAGAGTAAAAAGAGAGTGTTGGAGAAACATCTTCAGCGACCAAACTGATGGTTCTGCTCTGTTTACCCTCTAATTGACCTCTTGAGACACTACTTTTAATCAACCTTTTTATGTTTGGATTTATTTTAACATACAGTATGTAGAGACATTTGAATGACAATAAAGGTAACTTGGCCATGGGGTTAACAGTTGGAGGTGGATGGAGAACCACTGTCACTCTATTTTACACAATTCTTTCCCTAATCTGGGACTTACTATCCCCCCCAATCCAATTACAGTAATTGGATGTGTGGCTCTTGGAGTTGATTGTAAGAGGTAGCTAGCTGCTTTTTTAAGACACCTCGCACACTGGCCAAACAATATCCGCCTGGCTTAGCAGATATAAGTCAGTTTCATTATGTACATTTTGGTCTTGGACCCCAAATGTAATTCCTCCACCCTCAAACAGGGATACAGAGGGTGGTGGATTCTCCTACTTTAATTGAAACTTAAATTTAAGGTAAATCTCCATAGCTACGGGAAGCTGTCATGGGTTCTCTAGTAGCTTTCTCTAGAATATTCCACAGTGAAGGCAGTAGTGTCTTAAGCCACACAAGTCGCCTAGTTATTTCCCATCGAAGGTTTGAAAAGCATGCTTAGAAATTCTTAGGATTTACATGGATATGCAGTGTCAGCCAGGTAAAGCGAAAATGTTTTATTTTATTTTGAAGGTCTTAGATGCCTAATTGATGCCATGGAGTGCAGCAAAGAAACAGGTGTTTACTCATTTCATGTTCTTGTGCTTGTCTATTTAGACAGAGTTGTTAAATTGCCTACAACTGTTCATATTCATCATGTTCTCTGCGGGTATATAAAATAAGTGATTTTGTGGATTGGGAGACAACTATCTGAAGGTCAATAGTGTAAGCTTCTGCAGAAGATGTCTGTGTTCAATTTACCATGATAACTTGTGAGATATATCTGGGCCCTGTGTTGTAAACAATGGGCTTGAATAGACACCAGTACAGCTAGAGCTATTCTTCTGATGATGAGAGCTGATGAGCTCATTAAGGGTTTTAATCCTGTCACCTTGCGTTTTGGCCAAGCAACCCAGACACTGAGCTGGCTGTGGAGATCCGTGTAAATGGTTCTGTGTTTTCTGGTTCCAATAAAGAGATAATGGGTTATCTCCCTGTATTTTTAGTTTTTATTCTTGACTTGTGTCAATGAAATCAAAGGTAAGGAAGCTAGGCCAGGTTATTAGAGAACTTCTCTTACATTCTACTCTTACATTCCCCACTCACCCCACAACCCCTTGCTGTCCTCCACGCACTGCAGTTCTCACGCACACTCACAAGGTCGCCATCAGAACGCATTATTGGTCCTCAAGAAAGAAAGAAAAAGTTTGGCACGTCAATCTCATTTGCATTTGTCTGACATTTGTTGCTTAGGTAATTTCATCTGATAATGGGCAGCCCCTTGCCTCACATCTGAAAGCGTGCCCCTTAATTGTGTGTTGCTAGGCAACCGGAGGTTTTGGTGGTAATCAGCGCAAGATTATCTTCACATTTAAGAAACGGCAGAGAGAGAGAGAGGTTCTGAGCGGGAGACCTGCGCGGCGCGGAGAAATTAGCATTGTGTACATGTTTGTGTCAGAAAAAGCCTCACTTGGTGAGAGACAGAGAAAATTGAGGGAAAATAACAATGTGTTTGTGAGGGCCACTTGGTGAAAACACCAGCGTCTTTCTCTGAGCGCCGTCTCAAGAGATTGCTTTCCTTTTTGTGTAAAGACAATCACGCTGTTGAAAATCTCTCTTATTACACGCATTGTGTTTTAAGATCAAACATGCATATTGATGAGGTGACACTGCTTTTTGAGTACACCAAAGCAGTTTTTTGTAGTGTTGCTACAGTCAAAAGAAACAGCCATTTTATCCTGCTATATTGAAGATGGCAAACTCTACACTATATTATAACATTGTAGTAGATTCAAGTATGATTTATTTTACATATATTACTGTGTTATTAGAACAGCCATATTTTCCTTATTTCCAAACAAAAGATTTTGAACTGAGATGTCTAAATCTTCCACTCCAGCTTTATGTAGGACTGCAGGTGGGAGGGCCCTTCCGTCTTCGTGGGCCTCTCTTGGTTGGCTGAGGCCATAAGTAGCATTAATAATGGCATTAAATGGTCAGGCTAGCCTCGTTGGCGGCAGTTCTCTTTCTGCCCAATGTAGGGAGAGTGCACTGGTGCCCGCTCTCGCATTGGCCATGGAGTTGTCTGTCAGTGGCGTACCTCAGAGCACTGCAGGTCGGTACTCGTCACGTGAAGCAGCCTAGCTGCTGTCTTAGCTGACGTGTGTGTGTGTGTGTGCGGGCGTGCTTGCTAGATTAGTTGGGTGGGATCGCCATCTGTGTAAAGTGCACATGGCCCGGCACTAAGGATAATCCAGCATGTGTCACGAGAACATCTTCAGATGTGCTTTTTCCGGGACAGAGCCTTAGGAGGCTGGCTGGGTTGGCAGGAGAAGGGAGGGGGAGGAGCTTTGCATTGAGTGAGGGTGACGGGAGTCGGGACCCCACAGGGGTTGCCGCAAAGCCTGATGGGATCTGCAAGGTTTGTAGTTGATCTGTTAATCTGTGTATCTTGTGTCGTGTGTGAAAAAGAACGGGTTAAAACTGTTCAGATCCCTTTCCCGAATGTGTGTGTTGGGGAGGGGGGGGCTGTTATATCTCTTGGTTGACAATTACCTAAACTTCAGAGCTCATGGTGCCCAGAGGGGGCCTTCAATGGGATTTTAATTTTCCCCGGTCCAGGTTTGGAAGGACAGTCATCGGGATGCATGCTTAATGTGTCCTCATGTCCTTGATTGGAAGTGGTATGCTCAGGTGTTTGTGGCTGACATTGATTCAGATGTGCTATTCTTGAATGTTCACTGCTCACTGTGTAGGCTTGCCTTA
Source organism: Thaleichthys pacificus (assembly GCA_023658055.1). Classification (NCBI taxonomy): domain Eukaryota; kingdom Metazoa; phylum Chordata; class Actinopteri; order Osmeriformes; family Osmeridae; genus Thaleichthys; species Thaleichthys pacificus. The sequence goes on from CM042856.1 coordinate 2,549,007, forward strand.
TGTTACCTGTCCAGAAATAGGTAAGGGATTAAAACAAGAGAGATCCCAACAGCCATCTGTGAGTGTAAATGTTTGTGACCTGAATCTATAGACAGCAGGGCTGATCTCTCTAGCTTTAACATACACACACACACACACACACACACACACACACACATACAGAAATACTCGTAGAGTACAGGTGCTGTAACTAAAGTTTGGTGCTGCTAGGGTGACTAATGACAGGGTGCTCCGCCATAGCAACAGTCATAAACTAATCATAAGGTACTTGTCCATTGGGAAAAAAGAGATATAAATGAAAAGAAGTCACTTCTCCTTTATAGTTATGTGTATATATAGTATATGTCCGGGTAATGGCAAACATTTGCACCTGTAATGTCAGTTCTTCCATCTCAGTTGAAGTTGGCTTTTGATCTCGAAGTGTTCACCAGTACAAGCAAATATCTACAATGCATTCCCTGTACACACCACTATGCCTGTGTTTTGTTGCACCTGCATGTGTGTGTGTGTGTGTGTGCGCATGTTGTAATGCTTCAGAAAAATAAGTAAATGGTACAGGCAGTCAGGTGGCTGAGCGGTTAGGGAATCGGGCTAGTAATCTGAAGGTTGCCAGTTCGATTCCCGGCCGTGACAAATTACGTTGTGTCCTTGGCAAGGCACTTCACCCTACTTGCCTCAGGGAAATGTCCCTGTACTTACTGTAAGTCGCTCTGGATAAGAGCGTCTGCTAAATGACTAAATGTAAATGTAAATGTACATGGATGCCTGTGGGGGGGATTCAGACCAGGCTAGCCCATCCCAGAAAAATCAACCCTGATGAGTGGGAAGGTTGGCCCACTTTCAGGCCAACAGATCAATCACAGATTATAGAGGAGTCTGTTGTTTGGAATTAGGGGTTTACTCCCCTCTAAAGGCAAACTACAAAGAATTGATGGTGACTTGGAGTTTGTTCTGGGCCTGTTTCCTGGCATCTAGAGTCGGAACACTCAAGCTGTGGCCGAAATGATGTCAGCACTTTGAGCAAAAATGGCCCTTCACTGGCTCAGTTCCTAGACATGAACATACGGGGAGAACTACATTACAGCATAATCCCAATTGTGTGGTTGTAATTTTTATTCTAATTTGATGAAGTCTTGTCAACACATTTGGAAACCTTTTTATAGTGAAATGGTAGCCTTTATCTTGCCTCAGTAAACAATTGACTTTTATATGTCAATAAACTCCATAGGTTGCATGTTTGGTGTAGCTACCCAAGAATTGATTAATTAATTATCCATATCCTGGTATCTCTGTAAGAATTGAGAGCTTGTGTCAGTTTTTGGATCACCAAAGTTAGGGGGGCAGCTGGGGGGGCAAGGCTCTAGAGTGGGGGGGCCAGCTGCCCCCCTGTAGATCCGCCCATGCTGTGGATCCATCCCGTCATGTATCTACATTGTTTGCACCCTGGGGAAAATACAGAAAAATAATTATATTAGTTCATCTAATCATATAATAATCATATATAAGTTCATCATATAATAGTTTTTCTCAGAACTGTCTGTTCACTCTCACGCTAATCCTTCCCCATCCCATCAGTGTAGGCTAGCATGAGGAGTAATGGTTTCAGTGAAGCCAGCCAAATAGGAAATAGCCCTTGAGCTGTACAGGTACCCCCCAACCCCAGTTACCACTGGAGGGAGGAGGGGTCAAGTGGTGATGGGGAGGAAGCAAGAGAGAGAGCCAGAAAGCGATACAGACACCCACCCTAAAGGTCACCCCCGATCACTGTCAATCAGGGTAGGGGTAGAGATTTGCAAGAAGGGTTTCCAGGATATTGTGAGACCACAATATACACATATCTATATATATATATATATATATATATAGCTATAGAAATAGAAATAGATATTTAGATACATACTAGACTTGTGAATTGTTCAGGGAAATACAGCCTTGTCACACATGTGGCAATGTTTGTGGATGTTTTGTTTACAGCAAATCGCTTGTTTGTGTACTACTGTGCAGAAATAATAGCGGCCCCTTTGATGTAATCTCCTCAATTATCTGTCCTCAAACGCTCCGCTGATTAGTGCCACAGCCCCCCCCCCCCCCCCCCCCCCCCTCGGCTCTGTTCAGAGAGGGAGAGAATGGTTCCTGTTTCTATCAGAGGAACAGCTGCAAGCACAAATACGGACAGCTACCCCTCCACGCTTTTCCAGCCTTCTTATGCCCCACCACCTCTTCTCTCTCTCTCTCTGTCTCTCTCTCTCTCTCTCTCTCTCTCTCACACTCCTTCCCTGCCTCTCTCTCCACATCCCTCTCTCTTTTCACGTCCCTTTCCTTCCCGCCCTCTCTCCTGCCCTCTCTCTCTCTCTTTCTTCCTCTTTCCCTATCCCCCCCTTGCTCTCTCTCTCTGTGGTGTACAGGTCACCCTGAATTATTCATCAGTGTGAAATGAAAAAGCTCATGGATATTGAATATCGCCCTGTGAAGTGGCAGCCAACCTCGTATTTTCTTTTTTTCTTCTCCCCCATAAGAGTGAAGAGCAGAATATATCTTTGCTTTAGTATTTCACCTCCCTCACATATTTACTTTTTCTTCACGGTGTGAAAAGGAAGTGAAAAAAGGGATGGGGGGGAAGAGAGAAAGCGGGGAAGAAAACACATTTTGTTATCGTTTATTTCCAGAGTAAGTTGGGGGGGGGAGGGGGGAGTGTTGGTAGAGAGCATTAGAGCGTTACCTTAGTTGCAACATCTTGACACGCGTTTGTGTATCCTCAGTACACCTGTTTGCTGTACCAGCCAGCTGCTACGCAGGAGGAAGAGCCCGGTTGGGGTTTTCGTTGTGGTCTTCCATCTCAACCGCTCACTGTTCTCTGTTAGCTCTGTTGGTCCCTTTCTTGTTCTCCTTGTCTTTCTTTTTTCTCTCCTGACATGGATCTGTAGTCACGTGGCAAATCAGTGCTGCCTCAGACCAAACAACCCCCAAAAATGCTTTAATACTGTATGTGTTAACAAAAACTGCTCTCCTCTACCGCTCCTGTCAGTGCCTGGTACAGAGCCATGTCTCAGGGATTCAGCGTAGTGAAACATTGAAACATGCCGTGCATGTGAGTCACCCCGGCAGAAAACCTTAAACTAAATAAAAAAATACAGGGACAAAAAAGAGAAACTATACATTAATTGTCCCTGATATGATGGGCATTAGCATGTTTGCGGGAGAGCATGTAGCTCTACACTGCTCATTACATGAATGCAGCTGTATCTGTTTCTGGCCATTTCCCATTTCTAGTTCCGGATAGACAATTACCCAGGAATCCTTTTAACGGTGCTCTGAAAGGCACGCAGGACACCAAAATGGAGTCTCTCCTGGAGTCATGGGGACATGGGGGTCGCAAAGAAAATGGCAGTTTTTACACTTGGCCACGCTCTTGTCCGTATGTGGCGAGAGGGAAGAAAGGAAGTACGAGGAGGAAGTTAGGAAAGAAGAGGAGGAAACAAGGAAGGAAGAGGAGGAAGCAAGCAAGGAAGGAAAGATGGAGCGAGCAAAGGCTCAGGTGGGGTAGGAGCGGATAGAGTGGCTTATCATGTGGCCATCTCCAATTACAGTCGGGGGGGTGGGCCAGAGCCCGGAGGCCACAGGAAGTGTGAAATATCATCTGGCAGAGGAAGAATATGTGTGGTCGGGGGGAGTGGGAGGGGCTGGGTTTTACGATGATGAAAGTGGCTGTAACTGCGTCGATGTGGTAGAGGTGGTCCTTTAGAGCACTCTATAACGAGACACAGCGGTGTGTGTGAGGGTTGACCCACCGTGGACAGGAGCCCTGGACCCTGGTGTATTTTTTATAATGGAGCACAGCTGGCCCAGAGCTGACACGGGTTAATAGCCATGTGACAACTTTGGGAGAAGGAGGGGGGGGTGGTTTGTGCGTTTATGCACCCTAAATATGCATGCCTGTGTGTGACTTGCCACACTGTTGCGTTGCGTACGGGGGCCCCAGCAAAAGGACTGTACCTTGTCCCCGCTCTCTCAGCCAAGCCAGATGGCTCCTGCCAGAGAATGGAGGGAAGGAGAGAGGAGAGGAGAGGAGGGAGCACTGAGTCCCCCTTAACACTGCCAGAGTGGCCCTCCCCAAGAGACCCCACATCTGGAGCCCACCTGCAGCTACCCCCCCCCCTCCTCCTGGCCTCTTCTCCATCCTTCTCCAATGCTCCCTCCTTCATCCTGCATTCTCTCTCCCTGTCTCTCCCTCTCTCTCAAACACTCTTTTTTTCTCCATATCTGTCACTTTTTTTTTTTTTCAAGAGAGGGAAAGGAGGTTGATTGGTGTGTGTGTGTGTTGCGTGCAGCAGTAGGCTGTTTGGCTGGCCTGGGATTTGTGGCAGTAATGCCCATATTTCTGCAAGTTTAACATGCCTCCAGTTTGGGTGGGGGTACACAGGGGGTGGGGGAGTGGGGGGAACAAGAAGCATAGCAAAGCATCATTTTCTTTTATGACTGCGTCAGCCTTGGTGGGCTGTGTTTTCTCCTTCCCCTCCCTCCACTGGTTGAAATGAAAGATGAGGGACTTTTCCCCTCGCTGTGCGGAGCTGAGCTTTTCCTTTTGCTCTGTACGCCACCCCAGAGGCCAAGGGGGGCCGTACCAACATGCAAATCAAGACCGCCTCTGCGTGCCTCGCTTACTCCAGCCCCCAGCCGAATCACGCTCATTTGCATTCTCCCCTGCGTGCTCTAGCCATCGTCTACCGCAATCCCTCATCCCTCCATTTCTGTCCTATCAGGAGCGGAGCATGGAGGAGGAGGTAGAGAAAACAAAGCGATAGGGAGGTGGTAATGTTGACTCAGGTCTGTTATCAGGGCTTGGTGCCGGAGCAGTGGGGGGCGGGTGCTGGTTGCAGGTTATGCCAGCCAGAGGGCTTATTTACCCTGACCCCTGGCTGCCAGCACAGGTGACTAGATCAGTGAACTGTACCTCCCCCATAAAAATATAGTCACTATATAGTCAGCCCCCTCCCCAGAGCTGCTGAAGCCATCTCATTCTCCTACTCACCTCAGGTACTGTTTATAAGACATGGGGGAGGGGAAAAACAGAGCTAGACAGAGAGATGGAGATGAAAAAAATCTAGAGAGTGAGCTAGGTAGAGGAGGTCGATAAGTATTTCTAATAAGAAAACCTATATCCCTTATCAGATGGTGTTGGTATCTGTAAACTGTCACTATCTCAGAGAGCCATGTGTTAATAAAATAGAGGGGAGGAGGGGGAGGGGATTAGGGGCAGGGGTGTAGCTCCCGCCTTTAACGTACATACTTAAACCAAGACACTCGGGAAAAACAGCATGACCTTTTTTTAGATAAGATTACAGAACATTAAGCATTTCTCCGTGCTAAGGAGATGGTTGTTTCTAAAGAGATGGCCCCCAATTACACCAACAGAACCTGGTCACTCAACGGCAACCACACCAGTAGCGCCAGTAAGCTTCTCCCTAACCGGCACCCTGTTATCAGCGGGCTAGCGGCTACCCCAACAGCTAACAGGCCTCGCGCTCAGAACGGACATCAGACATCCACATAAATCTGCTCAGTTTTCTTCAGACTATGACGGATAGTAGACTTTGAGATCTGATATAATCAAGTGTGATGAAGGTGTATTGAAGGGGGTTAATTGTGGAGGGTGTGTGTGTTTTTATGCTGCGTACGTATGCGTTCCGATTGCATGCGTTTGTATTTAGATACATTTGCTGGCAAGTGAATGTTGGGGCTGAAGGAGGAACAGATGTAGCTCAGAGTGCTGGTGCTGGCCCAAATCTGGACGCACTCCGTCAGAGGGGCGCCCGCTGTTCCAATCTGTTCTCATTAGTGTTTATCTGCCCCCATCAAAGTGCACCGATATGAGAGGACACACACAAACACACATACACACTTCTCTCCGGAAGGCAAACCTTGGCAGTGTCAGGCAGGTTATACCCGGCCTTGCCTCTGAACAGGATGCCTGCTGCGACCTGCCTGCTCTTGCACTGGTATACTTAGTCAGTTACACTTGGGGGAGGGGGGGACTTGTGAGTTTGATTTAGGTTGGCTATCTATATCTACGGCTTAGCAGATACCAATTGATACCAATTGGTCATTTGACCTCTATGGCGGAGATCTTTTGTGTTCTATGGTGCCTTTGACAAATGACTGGCAGTATTGTGTGGTGTGTGTTTGTGTCTGTGTGTGTGTGTCTAGCAGGAACACACTGCTGTCAGCTGGTCTCTCCTGTGGGTTCTCTAATGGCTTACTAAAGCAGGCCAGACTAGAACTACAGCTGCATCCCACTGTCAGACTGAGGGCCTCATGTACTAACGCTTTTGCGCCCATTTCAGGCATATTTGTTTCGCAACGTGCGTGTAAAAGCATGGCGAGGTATGTACAAACATGCCGCACTGAGGTAAAAACGCAACTGCCTGTTGCGGGAACTGAAAATGGCAAACTTTTCCGTGTCATGCATATGCATTCACGGGAGGGTCAAGGGGAAAGTGGGAGTTTCCCATAAAAAGATGGGAGGGGATGCTTAAAGTGCGCCTAATTATGTATATATGTAAATTAATTTATTAATGTATAGATTTTATATACTTTATATATTTTGTATATTTTAAATTGTTACTCTGAGTGCTGTACTGTACCCTGCTGCTGTTGCAAACTGCAATTTCCCCACTGCGGGACAAATAAAGGAATATCTAATCTATCTAATCTCATCTATTCCGCGGTATGTACAAAAACCGCCCGCGAAAGCACGCCTCTATTTTGCGGTGAAAATTCTGCGCCTCTTAAAATCTGGTGTAAACCAGGATGCGTGTTTCCTCGCATTTGCCTCCTGGTGAAATGGCAGCAGTAATCCGAGTAAGACGAATACATAGGCCAAGGAGACGAGCTGAAAGGATTTTTGCCACAAGGATCACACTTTTTCAGTTGAGTGAACACAAAATCATTACGCGTTACAGATTAAGCAGCCATGCAATATTACAGTTACTGGAATTTGTAATGTTGGTCCAGATGGCATTTTTTTGTGTTGGTGGGGAATTCTGGCCTTGTATAATATTTAAATTCGCTGTTACCTCATGAACAAGCACATCAATTTAGTTATCACTAAATCTTTGTTTTCGCTGTTTTGACTTTGGTGGCTGACCCATGCTAGAAAGAGAGAAGGAGGCCCATTCAATTGCGCGTTTAAATGCTCGCAATGTACGGTATACTGGGCGGAGAAAGGCGCTGATTACCCGATGAACTGCAGGTTTGGTAAATACGATGTAAACTGAAGTATCACAGCGTGCGCTGTCTGCGGGTTGGCCATGGCGCTGATAACGCTACGTTTGCAAATGTACGTATGAGGGCCTGAATTTTAGGCAGAGCTGTTACCTGACTGGTTCTCTGGCCACTTTGTTGAGTTAACTGATTAACTGGCTAGCTTGTTTTATTACTGGTTTCCTGGTTTGTTGTCTGGCTGGATGGCTGGATTTTTTGTTCGGGCTGCTGGATAGCTAGTTAGTCGACTGTGTGGGGGGTTGATTGTTTGGCTGGCTGGCTGGTTGTCTGGCTGTCTGCTGGTGTCTTTGATGGTCACGCTGTGTCAGCATGTGCCAGTGCAGGATGCCATGGTCGGCTGTGAGATGACATGGCGTGTCTGGGCATGGCAGGATCGCTAACCACCGAGAAATGACAGTCACATCCACTCACACTCACACTCACATGCACACAATATGAGAACAAACACTTTCCCTAACATCCAAAGGAGAACACACTCATATGCCCACACACACCCAACCAAGCTATCCTAACTACTAGGGCCGTTCCACCTCTCAACTTTGCTGTCTGGGATAATCACTTTGGGCGTGTGACGGAGCCAGACTCTTTGTCTCTTGGTTGTGCCTGTCACCCAGATGGTGAGGTGAGGTGTGTGTGTGTGTGTGTGCTGTGGTCTGGGATGAGCAACTCGGCCATACAGCAGAGTTTACCCTGCATTGTTATTCTAAACAGGCAGTTAGTCAGCCATCCTGTCCCCTGGACCCCCCAACCCCCCATGCGCCCGCCCCTGTATTTAGCCAGGGCTGTCAGTCTCCCAGGCTGTCAGTCTTGGGGCCCAAGCTATGAACCCAACACACTCTCTATCTGAGGACTGTTGGTGCGAAACCAAACACACATGGCCCCACATCCCCTGGTGTTATTGCTGGAATGGTCTGAATGTCCCATTGTTCTGCTGTGAAAGTGTGTGTTTTCCAGTGCATGTGTGAGCATGTGCACAAGCACATGTGCGTGCCGGTATTGTAGCGGATTGCATGTAAGTATTCCAATCTTTTCCCTGGTAACATGGAAATAGCGTGGGTTGTTAAGCGCTGATGAAGTGGGGATGTAGGGGAGGAAACGCAATAGTTGAGGGGAGGAAGAAGTAAGAGTGAGCAAGGGAGAGGGGGAAAATGGGCAGTCGTTCTTAAAACACTGTGGAGGCTGGATAACAAATAAAGCAAAAAAAGTGGAGGGAAAAATGGAAGGGAGGGGTATGAGGAGTGCGCAGCGGACGCAGACAGGACTCAAGCTCAGCTCCCAAAAATTTGAACCAGCATTTTTTCTCTCTCTCTGTCTCTCTCCGTCCACTTTAAGCTAGAGCTCTGTTTTTCACGGAAGCTGAGACAAAGACTCGAGGAAAGGAAGAAAGAAAGAAAGAAAGAAAAAAAGAAAGAAAAAGAAAGAAAGAAAGACGGACAGAGGGAAAGACCTAGTGGCCGGGCTTTGCAGGCTGACAGGGCTGATAGAGTTTAGCAGCAACCGTGCTTCGCCACCAGCGGCTTCTCTTCCTGGAAGATTAAAAGGAACGACAGCTTCTCTCGACAGTGTTGCTGTCCCATCGCTGGGCTGCGCTCGTCTCCGTGCTCAATAGAAAGAAAGAAAGAAAGAAAGAAAGAAAAAGAAAGAAAGAAAAAGGGAGGGAGGGAGGGAGGAAAAAGGAAAGAAAGAGAAAGTGTATGTTTGTGTGATGCCTTTTCTCTTTCCTCTCAAAGGGACTGGAGGGTGTTAAGATGGTGCTGCCGGGGGCAAACTGTGGGCTTGTGCCCATTCTTAGCTGAAGGGGGGGGGGGGGGGGGTCAGAGGAGTGAATAGTGGGAGGGGGGGAGGAAAAAGATAGGAGGAAGAGGACTTGGACTTACCCCCCCACCCCCCTAAAAACAACTCAAGTCTAATTTGGAGCGACTCACTTTTTTTTCTTTGTGTAATTGGAAATTTGCATTCTTTTGTTTTTACTCGTTTTCTTTATTTGCTGTCATGCGTAGTTATTAAGCAGAAGGATGTGGAGACAACATTTTCCAGGCAAGGAGCATGTTTCCTGTTTTTCTTTTCTGTAATGTCTAATAAAGTGCGGCATGTGGGGGAGGGAGGCAGGTGAGGGGCTGGTGTGTGTGTGTGGGTGTGTTGTCGACTGACAATGTTCTCTTTTAGACAGTCACACGTGCGCACTAGCATTTTTTTTGTTTTGTTTTCACTAATTTTCCATAATCTGTTAGGCTTGCACCTTTTAGCGCAACGAGAAAGTAGGAGAAAGAGAGAGAGAGGGGGAGAGGTCCAGTGGGTGTGTGTGCCATGGCCCCGGTCAACGCCTGCTTTTGTCCTGTGGATAGTGTTGGCCTTTCCTGGGCAGCACAAAGGCTGCCATTTACACAGAGGCAGGCACGGGGGGCCAGGCATGCTTGCATTTTTTTCCCCTGGCAAAGGGGGAGCTTGGTGGGGCTGTGGCAGACAGCCGGATAGTGACAGAGGTGGGGCGAGCACAAACGGGACAAGTGGCCTTTGTATGGTCTACCCTTTTTTTGTGGGGGTGGGGGGCAAGGAGAGGGCTGCCAACAAATGGGGCTCACACCAACACCCACCAGTTCCTGTGTAGTGACCTTGCACCCTAACAACAACTGTGTGTGTGTTTGTGTGTAATTCCAAAGAGGTATTGTAGCCCCCCCAGAACAGCGACCCAGGGCAGGCAGCGTGCCAGCAGAAAGGAAAGAAAGGCCAGAGTGTTGTGTGACCCATCAGCACATCTGTGCTTTATGCCAAAGCAGTCTATTACTCCACAGTCATGCCCCTGGTGTGTGCATACTACTATGTATGTGTGTGTGTATGTTTGTGTGTCCGCATGCATGTGTGCTGGCTGCTTTACGCCCACATGCTTGTCGTCACTTGCATCACACAGATCCATACCCAGATCCATATGATAAATGCACCGGCTTCAAGTGCACTTTCTCACGTACAACCCTACTGGGAGTGTGATGGGCAGGGGGAATTCTGGTTAGTGTCCATACACTGGCATTCCCCTCAAGGTGCCGGAGCGTGTGGCCAGTTCCAGCTAGTCAGGAGCTCCAGACAGACGTCTGTTGTCAAGGAACCTGCCACCCCGCCAACGGCAGCTTGGGGTTGCTAGGTAACCAGGCAGGCAGCTGTCGGCGGAGGGGTGGAAGGCTGGTCTGCTCTCGCTGGTCACCAGTTGACAGTCTGGAGGTTCTCTCCTATCCTCTCAGTAGAGACCATGCAACAGCAGCTGTTCTAACTAGGGACTTCCACCACAGCATGGAAAATCTGTCTGTCACTACTAATCACTACTGTCTGTGCTGCCAAAGGGTGACAGAGAGGCAGCTAAGCTCCTAGATGTGCAAGGCCACTAAGCCACCAGGTCACTAGGCTAGCTCCAACAGCCATCGTTAGAGTACCCCTCAGTGGAGTGACAGTTGAGCTCAAACCACGTTCTATAAGTAAATTCTGCATGACACCAAATAGTCATTGGTCTTTTTCTGTCGGTAGATATCTTGCATTCCCTACTGAATGTGTGTGCATCCTGTTGTTATGGCTAGAAATGATGAGAGTGAATTATCCTCTGTTATTCTTGACACGTACCATGTTTTTCTATGAGAATGGAGCTATTTGGTTGTCATTATGCGTTTAATAATAAGACAGACACACACACATAGAGAGAAAGCATTGGGACATGAAATATGGTCAAGGTAATGGCAGTCCAGGATGTAGAGTAGAGCATGCCTCTGGAGTGCACATCATTACACACATCACCAGTCCTCCAAGTATGTGTGTTTGAGTGGGGTTTTTTCCAGTGTAAATGTGTGCGCGTACGTGTGTGTGTTCCCTTGGCAGGTAATAAAGCAACAACAGCTGCAGCCTGTTCAGTGTCTCTCCTCAGCCCTTAACACTCAGTCTGAGGACTGGAGAGCCAGTGAAGAGGAGGAGGGCACAAGGGGAGGAGAGTAGACGGGCGGGGATTCATTAAAGGAGAAGGAAATTAAGAGGGCCTCGTCTCGCACCGTTCGGACTAGCCCCCCGATTTGATGGAAGGGAGTGTGGGGGGGCTCGTTTGATTTGCTTTTTCATTGATGTCGTTCTCAGACAGAATGAGAATGAGCCCAGCCAGCCGCTGCCGTTGTCCAGGAGAGAGAGAGAGAGAGGGAGAGAGAGAGAGAGGGAGAGAGAGAGAGAGGGAGAGGGAGAGAGAGAGAGAGAGAGAGAGAGAGAGGGAGAGAGAGAGAGAGAGAGAGAGGGAGAGAGAGGGAGAGAGGGAGAGAGAGAGAGAGAGAGAGAGAGAGAGAGAGGGAAAGAAAATTGCAGCCGTGAAGTGGCATTGAAGAAGCGATGATATCCTCAATGGGCATCGTGGCTGTTAAACATGAAGCCTGTCAGAACACTGTCCACTCTGCATGCTGCCTGCCTGCCTGTCTGTCTGCCTGTTTGGGTTCACACTATCACACTGTCACATTCATGTGTTTTCTCTCAAGTCACTCATTCCAGTCCTCTAAATCCATAACAAGTCATTCTAATCTTAAACAACCTAAATGGCCACCTACTCTATACCAGTTTCCATCTCTTTTGCTCTTTCTTTTGCTTTCCCCTGCTCTCTCTCTGTTTCTTTCCCTATCCCTCTACATCTCTCTATCCCATTCTCCCCCTCCATCTCTGTCTCTGTCTCTCTCCCTCTCTATCTCTACCTCTAACTCTACATCTACCCCTCACTCTCTCTCCATCTCCTCCCCCTCCTACCACCCCCTCTCTGGTTCGGATCGCTTGATATCTTGGCCACTGGTCTACCGCTGAGGAAGTTTATCGCCTCCCATCCCTCTATTCTCCCACACTTCCGCCATCATCTTCTCTTCATCAAAAACCAGCCGAGTGAGAATCAATCTGTCACACCAAAGGAGACTGGAGCACCGGCTCTGGAGAGAGTGGAGAGAAAAGAGTGAGCGAGAGGAGGAATAAAGTGGAAAGTGTAAGAGTAAAGAAAAATTGACAAAAAAAGAGAAAGTGGGAGGGAGAGTTATGGCCCAATAATTGTGAATAAAGAGAAAAGAGAAAGAGAAGCACAAAGATAGCAGAAAGAGTGGTGGAGTAATGCGGATGCGAGACAGAAATGGTAGCATTGGGGGGCATGCAGGGGAGAGAGAGACAAAGATGATGGAGATGGAGAGATAGAGGGAGCAGTAACTGCTTGGTCTAAAAGGTCAGGGGGTGACACAGGCTTCATGATTCACTCTCCTCTCACTGTCTGAGGCTTGTGGGTTCAAAGCCTCCTATGGCTGCTCCCATCACCCCCAAAATACACACACACACTCAACAGAACCACGGTCTACCTCCCCCCACATGCGTCGTCATCACCAGCTTCCTCTTGGGAATATTTGCACTGTGAGTGCAGGAAAAGCGCATTACAGTAAAAATTATTTGTATTATTATTTTTATATTCAGGGAGGTGGGAGACACAACTGGGCTTCTCGTTAGGGGCAGCCAATCACAACGCCCTCCTCGTGTCACCCTATTTAGCAGGAAGGATCTTGGGAAAGAATGTGGTGTCATTTAGTCTCCCTAACATCACACATAAGCATTATTTATTTATTTATTTATGTGTTTCATCCGTGCTCTCTCAGTGAAAGGTATTGTGGCCGTGCCAGTGTGGATTGGAGGAGCTTGCGGGGTTAAATGGTGCCCCCCCACCCTATCTCCAACTTTCTCCAGACTCACTGTCACTGAAAATAAAGCCCATTACAGCCCAGGCGAGGCGTCGTTAGATGATCACCATGACAACATGCATTAAGACATAGATCACACTTTGGCTGTGATTCCATCCCCTTAGAATACACCCGGCTGGACTGCTCTCTTCCGGTCTCTCAGCTCTCCATTCTTCTCCTCTTTATCCTCCTCCTCTTCATAGTGTTTGTGTCTTTTCAAGTCTCGAGGGAGCTCTGAAGCTGAGAACAACCACACTGCTGTTTAATCGGACTCATTTTTATCCACAAGCCAGACTCTTTTTTTTCTCTTTTCTGCCTGTTGTGTTCTGCCACAGTTTATCAGAAGAAGAAAAATAAGATTTGTTTCATTCTGCGTCTGTACAACTTTCTCACCTTCACCTTTCAATCTCCTAATCTAACCTTAATCTGCTTTAAACCTGACCCCATCCCCCTCTCATCCTGGGGAGCGTATAGCTAACCAAAGCGTGCTCGCTCTCCTCTCTCTTAATCTCCTCTCCCCAGAGTGTGTGTGTGTGTGTGGGGGGCTGACGTCAGTGTCTGTAGTCTAACACACACATGGAAATAAACACACACACCCTCGTGGTGAGCTCATCTGTACGCACACAGATAATGATCTTACTGACAAGACACCGGAGACCCAACACATGCACTCTTGGACACACAAAGAAAGCCACACGTACACACACACAAGATAAGGCAGAAGAATATGACATCAGGGTTGTTCTTGTCTCCTGGGGGACCGGTGCAACCTAGCCAGTGTGTAGGCACTGTTGACAGGATCAGTGGCAGATCTATACCTGTAATTACCCCCCCACCCCCGCCCAGGCATGTTCTCCCTCTGGTCCTGCTAGTTATCTAGTACACCCGCCACCCTGTTGAGTCACTCTCCTGCCCATCTTCTTGAGTCGCCTTGCTCAGCTCAGTCGAGCCTAGCTCAGCATAGCACAGCACAGCACAGCTCAACATGAATATTGATGTCGCCCAGCTTGTTAACACCGTATGAAGCTTGCCTGGTAATTGTCTGTCCCTGTGGCGTGACACGTCTCCATCGCGGAGGTGTGACGAGGTCGTCCCACCTGGGACCTGCCACTCCGCTTACAGCCGAGAGGTCGGGAACAAGCGGGGGCTGTGATGATTCAGCCGCTGGTTCTTAAATTGGTGCTCTTTAAAGGGCCGTCTTGCCTTATAGTACATACACATATACAGTACATGCAGACACTAGACCTCTTGACTAGACTAGACTAGACAACATGTAATCTGTTCTTATAGTGATGTCACCATCAGCTTTCTGTCTGTCCTATTCTCTCTCCTCTTTCTTCCTATCAATCTTTTCTCTCACTCTCCTGCATCTCTTTCTCTCCATCTATCTCTTTCTCACCTTCTCTTCCTGCTCTCTCTGAACAGCAGATGCTGCCTCTCGCATCATTGCAAATGTAACAGGTGTAGTCGCGCTGCTTGTCAGTGACGCTTTCTCCCGATCTTCCCCGTGCTGGGATTCAAACTCGGGTCCTCTGACTCACAAACACGAATACGAGCTTTACAAACAGCGCTTTAACCAGCTTTGTCCCCAAAAAACAAGGTATTCAATGGCTCGGGTGGGTGGTATTTATACTGGGGAGTAGTTTTTGGTTTTTGTTTGCACAAACAAAGGCTGACAAAAGATGACATCTTTCTCCAGGGTAGGGCTTCGGTCTGCATGCATGTATACGCTTGCATCAATTTGAGACGCTTGTACTGTGTCTGTACAAGCGTGTGTGCATATGGTTTGGCTGAATGTGTGTGCGTGTGTGTTTGTGCGTGCTAGCGCGCTCACTGTTGCAATGCAGGTGGCTAAGCGGACGGGGCCCCGGAGGAATAGCAAGGTGAGCTGCGTGGGGTTTCCGGTAAAACGAGACTCGTTGGCTAATCCAGTCTCCAGTCAGCTCATTGATTTATCGAGCCGTGTTCGTTAGCTCAGCAGAGCCCTGTTCAGTACCATAACCTATTTAGGCAACACATGGAGGGGGGGAGGGGTTTCTTTGTACCGCTGTGTGTGTTGTGTCTGTGTGGGAATTGGGTTCTGTTTGTTGGGTTATCCTGTGTATATATATACTATATACTGTGTGACGAGGACATGTAATCATCCATTGATCCTGCCATAGAGACTAACCTTCCTCCTCTTCTGACCAGGTATCCGGCCCCAGATCATGAACGGGCCCATGCACCCTCGCCCCCTGGTGGCCCTGCTGGATGGGCGCGACTGCACCGTGGAGATGCCCATCCTCAAAGACCTGGCCACCGTGGCCTTCTGCGACGCCCAGTCCACCCAGGAGATCCACGAGAAGGTGGGACGCCATCCTCGTGTGTACACCACACGCTTGTGATCGACGCGTTCAAGAACACGCAAGCCCGCGTGCAGGCATCCAAACATTGCACACACACACACACAAACTGCTAGCTCGGCATACATCCATACACCGACACACACACACTCTACCTCTACAGGAGCAAAGCTAGCTAGACAGACAGCTGAAACTCCGCCCTGCCGTCAGTCACTCACAGTGTCTCGTTCCATTTTGCCCCCCTCCACTCCTCCGTAACATGGTGCTAATACATGAAGTGCACTGTATTGGCCTTTCGCTCTCTTCGCCTGTTAAAATAAAGTGGCCTCATTATGCTTTAATGTCACTTGGTGGCAAAGTGCACGGTGCCTATATCACTGCCATTGTTCTAACGGAGAGCCTCATAAGGGGAGTGCGGTGTAATTACATTGCCCCAGCTTGTAGGAGCTCTTTATTGCTTTTTATGCAGCGCAAGCGGCTGCTGAATATATATATATATATATATATAACTGTATAGGGCCTCAGCAACTCCGATGGGAATCTCCTCCAGATGCTATCTACATCTGCAGAGGGGGAGGGAGGGAGGGATATTGACTCCCCCTCTCTCTGCCTTTGTGAAAATTGGAGAGGTGTTAATGACATAAATAAATGAAATAATAATAACACACATTTGCATAGAGATCTACAGTATTCCATCTCATACCTTGGGGAGGAGGTGAGGGAGGGAAGGAGGGGGCGTACACTGTAGACAGCATTGTTGTTCCATAGCGCATCTTCTCAAGGGTCACTGTGACAGGCTGGTCATTTTGGAAGACAGTGGCTACTGGATAAGACAGCACTGTTTCATTTAGTCACTGACCACTCAACCAGAAAGGTCTCGAGATGCGCATCAAAGGAGGAAAGGCAAAGAACAGACACACACACACACATGTTTATGTACCAGACCTTATGGGTGAGACTAACATGGTAAAGAGGCAAGCAGCCAAAACAAGAATTCTGACTCCTTTTTACTCCACTGCTGATCACTGCAGTGATCAGCATTGACTTTGTATAGAAGTTAATAGTTTTATGTTCTAGACTACACTTTTACATTCCTTGTTAAATTGTTACAATATGTGTGTTTATTGTAAAGAGCCCTCTGACTCCCCAGTCCCTGTGTGCCAGCTGTGTTCAGACAGAGCTGGTGTAAATGTCATCTCTCAGCAGTCCGACCCGACTCTCTCTGTATCCCGCTACATCAACACCGCTCGCTGGCAGGATGACATCAGAGCCATAAAATCCCTCCCTGTACACCATGGAGTCATCAGGCACCCACTCAAAAATGGAGGGCTCTGCTTCGTGCCAGTGAATAGCTCAGCCCTGTCTCAAACAATACTAGTCCGAACCTATAGGCTCCATTTTCAGTGGACCATGGGGGCCAAAAATAGGAAGATTAAGTCACATTTTCCCTTTAAGTAAATGATGTTCAGAACCAATTTCCCTCTCAAAATCTTTCATTGGCCCAGTCATTCGTCTGCAAGTGTGCTTTGACTCTGGCAGAATGGAGCCCTACGGCTAGTTGTTAAGAGAGTGAAAGAGAGGGAGAAAAAGACTGTGTGTATGCACATGTGTGTGCGTGTATAAGAGTGTGTGTACATCCACATGCTTTCCAAGAGCGCTATAACCTTGAATTAGCATTTCTCAGGCCAGTGACACAACTCTAATAAGAACTGTATGGAAATTCAGTAATCAGCACTAACGCAGTTAGCCAAGCTAAGGATAGTTGTGGACCCTAGCAGGCTGAGCACGGTCTGGATGACTGGAAGAGACAAGCTTGTCTCTTCTGGTCCAATCATCACGTGAGCGGTGTGTGACGCGTGGACTGGAGGTGACACCCTTGCTATCTAACGGTCTTGGGTTAGAGATTAACAAAGCCCATCAACATGGAATTTTCAGCAGTTACAAGTGACACTGCTTAGACACGTGTGTTCTGGTTGTATCTTAACCCTTTTAAGTGTGTGGGTGTGCTTGTGTTTGGGTGTGTGTACAGTAACAGTAACAGTGCAAGGAACCATTTTCCCTAAAAAGTTGAATGTGTGTGTGTGTCACCAGGTGCTGAACGAGGCGGTTGGTGCCATGATGTACCACACCATCACCCTGACCAGAGAGGACCTGGAGAAGTTCAAGGCCCTGCGCATCATCATCCGCATCGGCAGCGGCTACGACAACATCGACATCAAGGCTGCAGGAGAGCTGGGTAGAAACCTCTGTCACACTCACGCAAAACCCCAGCCCTTCCTAGCTCATCCCACTGTTCAAGCATATGGTCACGCATGCAACACTTCCAGTTGAAGCATGTACGTGTGGGCTGAGATCTGAGTGCACTGCTGTCTCTCTGAGGCTCCCTTCCTGTATGACTTCAGCGTCAAAGCAACCCCCCCCCCCCCCCCCCCGTTGAGCCAGTTCAAATGGACACAACTGTGCCTGAGGCCAGTTGTGTGTGTGTGTGTGTGTCTCGATGTCTCCGTGGTGACATCATCCAGCTTCTCCAAGAGAGAAAATGTGGTTCAAACCCAATCTGAGAGAGGAAGAGAGAGAGGGAGGAAGAGAGGGAAAAGAGGGAAAGAGAGGGAAAGAGAGGAAAGGAGAGAGATGAAGGGAGAGGACAAAAGCAGGAATAAATATTGAGGAAGAGGTGTAGAAAGGGAGGAAGAGGGAAAGGAGGAGAAAGAGAGCAGTGCCATACAGCAGGCTAGGCTACCTCAGGCCAAACGGAATCTGCCATTGATGAAGTTCACGACATGACATCATCACACACAAGGAAGATAGGGAGGCCTTGAAGTACTGTTTTGCTAAAACAGACTTTAGCCATGCCAATCTAACCTCTGTGTGTCCTTGGCAGGCATTGCAGTGTGTAACATCCCGTCGGCAGCAGTTGAGGAGACGGCTGATTCCACCCTGTGCCACATCCTGAACCTGTACCGACGGAACACCTGGCTGTATCAGGCCCTGCGTGAAGGCACGCGGGTACAGAGCGTGGAACAGATCCGCGAGGTGGCCTCCGGCGCCGCCCGTATCCGCGGCGAGACCCTGGGACTCATCGGTTTCGGTAAGAAGGAGCGTGGGGTGGAGGACTTTAACAGACTGAGCCACACTCTTTATCTTTTTCTCCCGTTTAGATCTCTCTTCCACGTCAATCTTTACTCTGTCTGTATCGCCTGGCTTGCTCTCTCCTGTCTTTCAACTTTCTCTCTCTCTTTCTCTCTATGCAGCTCGCCCCCTCTCCATCTCTTTTATTTTCTCCATGTTCACATGCCTTCCTTCTTGTCTCCTTTTCTTAAAAGGTTGTTCTCTCTCTGTCTCTCTCTGTCTGTCTGTCACAGATTATCTCAAGGTTGTCTCTTCTCTCCGGGGGCGGGGGAGACCGTAGGGGAGGGGGTGGGGGATCTCCATTCTCTTCCTCTCCTTTTTTTCCACATTATTCCTCTATCGTTCCCCCTTATTCATTCCCCGACATTCTTTTGTTCTTACCCTCTCTCTTTTTAACAGTCTCTTTCCCTCCCTTCTTCTCCCTCTCTCTTCCTCTCTCCGTTTCTCACTCCCTGTTCTCTCCTCTCTGCCATAACCATGCTTCCTGTGGCCAGATGTGTGTGTGTGTGTGTGTGTGTGTCCAACATGGGTCCGGCAGATGGAAAGGCCTGTCCCCTCACAAGCCTCTCCAAAGTGCACCTTATCTACCACACACACCTCCCTCCCCCTCAACCCCCCCCCCACCCCCCCCACCACCCTACCTTCACTTCCGCCTAAACTCTCTGTTGGTGCCAGACATCCCTGTGCCCAGCCTTTCCCTCCCAGCCCAGACCCCCCCCCCCCCCCTCACACACACACACAGACGGCACAACAGGCATTGGAAGATGAGTGGGGTCCAGTGTGAGAGGGCCAGAGAGAGAGATTATGTCTGGTTATGTGTGTGCGTTAATGGATGAACTGGTGCGTGTGTTGGTAGAACTGTCTCCTACACTAAGGTCTCAGCTGTGTGTGTGTGTGTGTGTTGGGAAAGTGTCAGCTGAAAAGCTGTGTTAAAACGCCACCATCCCAGAGTGGACCTTGAGAGAGACTCGAGAGCTATATTGATTCCTTTCACATCGCAGGCAGGCAGGCAGGCATCCAGGCAGGCAGACAAGCAGCCCACACAACAAATGGTGTGTGTAGGAGAGAGGGAGAGAGAGGAAGAGAAGTGTACTGCATACAGTACACTTAAAATCTGAAACGGGGAAAGAATTGCACCCAGCCATGCAGTACCCTTTCTAACAGAGTGTGTTCACATTCTTTTGTGTGTGTGTGTGTGTGTGCATGCATCTGCGTGCGTACATGTGTGTGTGCGTACCTCCCCAGGCCGGTCGGGGCAGGCGGTTGCGGTGAGGGCCAAGGTGTTCGGCTTCAACGTGATCTTCTACGACCCGTACCTGCAGGACGGCCTGGAGCGCTCGCTGGGGGTGCAGCGCGTCTACACTCTCCAGGACCTGCTCTACCAGAGCGACTGTGTGTCCCTGCACTGCAACCTGAACGAGCACAACCACCACCTCATCAACGACTTCACCATCAAACAGGTACGGACGGGCTCCATACACACACTGTGGGCCAGGTTGACTTCTCTGTCTCACCATGTATGGGTGTGTGTATGATGCACACATGTGTTAACAAGCCGCAGTAAGTATACACATGTAAACAAACCCCATCTCCTTGAGCATCCTATCAAACCGCTTCAAATTTGAGTTGCTGCAGAGAGATACACCCACACGTGGTGAGACAGAGATGTCATCCTGGCCCAGAGGGCTGCTCTCTACACACTCTATCATACACTACATCTATACTCTGCACACTCTATGCACAGTCAGACACACTCTACAAACTCCACACGCTCCCCTCACTCCACATGGTGCGGTCTTTCTGCTATACTACAGGCTGCACACAGCCCAGAGCAGCAGCAACCCCCTTAGTTTCTTCATCCTAAGCTCCCCAAAGCTGGAACCAAATGTATTCCCCAGCTCTGTCAAATGCAATTAGCGCCAGCCCACGGCTAGAGCAAATATATCGACTAGGCTCCATGGGCGGGGGGCTGAGGGCACCGAGGGAAGGGGGGGTGGATGGGGGTCTTTGTGTCAACTTGGTATACTGCCACCTGCTGGACAATACAGGACATTACATACTTTGATCCAAGTATATTCATTGGATTATTATGATTATACCATTTCTTAATTTAAAAAAATGCAAGAAGTTTTTTTTTCTTATGGCTTCTAATGTAATCATCCTTCAGTCAGGCATTCATCTTTTAGGGTTCAGATTGGATGTAGACAACCTCCCCCCTCCCCGTTCCATCAGGGATCAGACAGACAGGTCTGCACTCAGGTGCAAGGCCTTCAGTGGCTCACCGCTGTCTCATCTCCACCTCTGTCCCTGTGTAAAACCCTCAAGGAAGAATGACAGATCAATAACCCCACTGATGGAATCCTTACATTTCAAGGCTACTCTCTCTCTCTCATCTCTCTCTTTCTTCTCCCCTTCACTCATCTCTGTATTCATTTGATATTTGTTGTTTATTGTTGAGTTTCCTTAAATCTGACTGTATCTCGTTACGTTTTCTTGTGTGTGTGTGTGTGCGTGCGCAGATGCGTCAGGGGGCGTTCCTGGTGAACGCAGCGCGGGGGGGTCTGGTGGATGAGAAGGCCCTGGCCCAGGCCCTGAAGGAGGGCCGGATACGAGGGGCTGCTCTGGACGTCCACGAGACAGAGCCCTTCAGGTGAGACACACAAATGCACGGACTGACAGACGATTCACTCTGCAAAGGAGTTTGAGCTTTACAGTCAGAAATGACCTCAGACAGTAGAGGTGGGGTTGGTAGTGAGAATTGAACGGGCAGACACAGCTCCCATCGGCCGAGCATCGGAAACAACTAGTTTTGATGTTTTAGTGCAGGCGTCTGTAAACTAGGTGCGGGACCGGACGGAGGACACTCCAGCCGCCACTGAGCATTTCATAACTGGTGTAGCCTGCAACCATACTGCACTACATCAGACACCGGGTCCAGGTCTGGCACGCTGGCAGTAAGCGAGCGAGCGAGGGAGGGAGGGAGGGAGGGAAGGAAGACTGCTGGAGGAACAGAGGAGAGGAAGGCGGGTGGAGAGGAGCAGATTTGGCATATTTTTTTCTCTCTTTTTATATCCTCCTCCCCCAACCTCAGTTTTGCCCAGGGCCCTCTGAAAGACGCCCCAAACCTGATCTGCACGCCACACACAGCCTGGTACAGCGAGCAGGCCTCACTGGAGATGAGGGAGGCTGCCGCCACTGAGATCCGAAGAGCCATCACCGGTAAACCCCCCCTCCAACCCCACCCCTGCTGTCTTATTCCCACTTCAATAGATCTTGCGATGGCTTTCTTAACTTTATGGCCTTTAGTTGCCCCTGCTATAACTGTCACTTAATTCTTCTGTGTGTGTACGTGCGTGTGTGCGTCTTGTGCCTGGGTTTTCTTCTCCCCATATCAAAGGCCGTATACCTGACAGCCTACGAAACTGCGTCAACAAGGAGTTCTTTGTGACAACAGCACCGTGGGCCGTCATGGACCAGCAGGGGGTGCACCCCGAACTCAACGGTGCAGCCTATAGGTATGAGGAGGAAAGGAACCATCAATTAACCCCCCTTCTCCTAACTTCAGGAATATTATCACCTCCGTCATTGCCCATTTTGCCATGATTTGCTTCAAACTGCAGTTTCACCAAACGTCTCGTAGAATGAAAATATACTTGATAGACCTGAGATACAACAGTAAGAAAGCGAGTGACTCAGGTGTATGCCTCTGCCTTCTAGACCCTCTCCTCCTGTAGTGTAGCTGTCGTTATGCGTAGATCCTTTTCGTTGACCCCCCCCACCCCACATTTCTGGGCCCACTGATCAGTCTGCCCCCCTCCCCCACCCTCCATGTGCTTCTCTCACACAGCCAAGTGAACCAAACTCTTCACGCCATTACAACCGGTGTACCCCAAGACAAAATTAATGCCTAAAATCAGGAGCAGGTAACTACTCCCTTTAATTCAGATCCAGATTGACCCCCTCCCCCTCAACGGGATCTGGATTGACCCCTCTATCTCTCTCTGTCCTGATCTGCTGTGTGCCATTTGTGTGCCCCCCTCAATACACATGCTCAAATACCCTCCACCACTACCCCACTACACATTATACACCTATACACCAACCAACTGTAGCAGGTGTGTGTGTGCCAGCATGACCCAAAACCATTTCACCATTGTTCTCTTGTGAAACTTGTGCTTACAAGCGTCCAATGGTACAGGTTGGTACAGGAGACTTGTAGAGCAGCTGTGGAGATGAAAGGGCAATACACAGACCTGTATCTGAGCCACTGGGAGGAACCCAGCTGGGGTTTGCTCACTCCCTGGGTCATTCTCTCCACCTGTCTTAACCTCTGATCCCCCCCGCCCTTTTCCCACAGGTACCCACCAGGCGTGGTGGGCGTGGTACCGGGGGGCATCCTGGGGACGATTGAGGGCATGGTGCCAGGGGGGGTGCCCATCGCCCACACCCTGCCCTCCGGGACACACCCTTCCCAGGCCCCGTCGCCCAACCAGCCCTCTAAACATGGCGAGACCAGAGAGCACCTCACTGAGCAATAGCGGCACAGAGGAAACGGCACACACACACACTTGAACCCTCCGACAACCAACCCCATATCCACTTGGGACCAAGAGACACACACAGAGGAGGCTGGCTCAGTTCAGCTCTGGGAACAGTGAAGTGTTCCATGGATATTTACTCTATTGTTTAGTTTCTACTCTCTCTCGTCTCCTTTTGGTTCAATACCTCTACTCTTTAATGCTGATGTTTTTTCTTCCCGTGGTATCCGGGGCTGAGTCCAGTGTTAGCCTCCACGGGGCCGTGCCCCCACCCCCTCCCCACCACCCCCCTTGAGCTAATTTGATTGGGCTCGCTTCTGGACACCAACAACCAAGGGGAGAACACAGGAACTTTGAGATTGTGTGCTACTGGACCTTGCCCACCCTCCCTTCTTCCCCTCCACTCCAACCCACTCCCCGCCAGCCTCCCTTTCTTATGTAACTGTGTGTGTTGTTAGCTTTCCTCCTCAAGTCCATTCTGTATTGCCCCCCCCCCACCCCCCCGGAAGAGAATATTTTTATTTTGATCTTCAGTGTGAAAGGCAGAAATGAGACGA
The DNA here is from genome assembly GCA_023658055.1 of Thaleichthys pacificus. Taxonomy (NCBI): domain Eukaryota; kingdom Metazoa; phylum Chordata; class Actinopteri; order Osmeriformes; family Osmeridae; genus Thaleichthys; species Thaleichthys pacificus. The sequence goes on from CM042856.1 coordinate 2,572,568, forward strand.
CAAAAAAATATTATAAACTATATATATTTATCATTCATCAAACAAAAGGAAAAACCAAGATTGCTCATCAGTATCAGTAATCTAGTGAGTAAACTTTAACCCTTTCCTGACGAGGTAACGTATTGCTATTATTACAACGGTTGTAAGTTCAACAAGTTGGTCATCAGAGGGCACATTTACACAGTTGTTTGGTGTGCGTGTGAATCTCCTCAATTTTTCCCCCACATAGATCACATTTTCAAACGAATGTATTTGCTGAAAGCTGATCACTTAACACTGGCCAGAACTGAGACAACCCCTTTATTTGAATTGAGTGAAATACAAAAGTCCTGAATCATAGTCCAACTCTTTGATTCCTCTTTGCTGCAACAGTCGGTACTGAAAAGCAAGATCATAAATTATTGGTGCAATAGAGTAAATATCGGTTAATACATTTGGTGTGTTGGTCAGTGTCCAGTAGGCGGATACTCTGAATGTCCGATTGCTGTCCCGTGACTTTGGAGTTAGAAAGAGGGAAGAACTCTGTTGTGTCCTTTGTCTCTGCTACAGTAAGTCTGAACCTTACTCACACTATCTGCCAATAGACAACGTCTCATGGGTAGTGAGAGAGTGAGTCATGTGCCTGTCAGCACAAGGAAAGCAGACATTTTATGTGCAGCTGTCAGTAGAATATTGTTCGCTATCACAAAAGGGGATGTGTTCGACTACCCCCCCCCCCCCCCCACACACACACACACACACACAGCCACCCCCCCCAAACCCCCCAGAAAGAGGGTGGAGAGACTGGGTCTCTGCGTTTTTTGTTTGTGTGACTCCTCATGGTTGCCCAACTATCCATGGTGACCAATCACCGTGTCGGATGGTGGCAATTGTACCTTTGCTACGATTCAGTGTGAGCGGGAAAGGGTTAAAGAACACTTCATTCCTTAATGACTCAGGAAAACACTTTTTTGAAGAGAGTTCTTTTCCCCCAAAAAACTGTCTTGAGAAAGAAAAAAAGCATAATCTGGTTAGTCTGTATCCCCCCCCCCCCCCCTCCTTCATTGTGGTATTTTTCTATAACACGATGCATCCCATGTTTCTGGTGTTGAAGAGTTTTGCAGAGTCCTGTTAGATTTGTATTGCCTAGGTAAATGTTCCTATAACCATAGTCCTATGTGATCCATCCCTCTCTCTCTCTCTCTTTTATTTTCTTTGTTCTATCGAAGGCCAGGTTCTTTGGGGAGTCATGTACTCTGTAAGAGCAATAGCAAAACTCCTACTTAGTGTCCCACCAATAGCAAACGAAGAGGCAGCCAGCAGTATGTTTTTGTTTTTAGTGTGAGTATTTGTATTTGTTTCTTGTACAAGGTGAACATTTAGCATTCAGTGCAGTTCAAATAAAAGATACAATTCTGAGAACCAACTGTCCGTCAGTTTCCATGTGAGAATGATTGACTGGGTGACAAATATCAAAATTAATACTGGACATTCGCACTGTTCAGGGAATTACAAATGACTTCAAGATCATTAGGTTTAACTTCTGTCCTTGTGATATACTCCGTGACTGCCACTAGGGAGCACCCTGTGACAAATATTGAATCATTGCTGCTCCTCAAATGGAAAGGGTTTAGGTCAAAGCATTTATCTTCATATGAGTTAATTACAATGAACAGCTCACTCCAAAATACAAGTCTTGGAAGTCAACCATTATAGACTGGTCTGGCTGGTGAGTGTGACATGATCATTAACGGAAACAGAAGAATGTCAGAATGGTAGACCAGCAACAGGATTTAAAAAAAAAATATTTACACACATATATATATTCACACACACACACTGTATATTTACATGGCACTATACAGCTTTTATTATATACAATGATAGTCTTTGATGGGTCAATGTAGGTCACGATTTAACTGTATGAGGTGCGGTTTCAGCACATTAGGAAGATGGATATACAACCTGGGTGTATGTGTAGCTTCCCTGTAGTCTTGCTGAGTAAGCGGAGAGGTACACCAGACCCGCAAACCCAAGCCGGGAGGATTTGAGGCAGCTGTGTAGGGGGGGATAAGGAGGAGGTGAGGCAGGTGTCCCCCTTCGGTTAGGTAGGAAGCTTCAAGGACACAAAACTGGAGGTGGAGCACTGAGAACCCACTCATCATTGCACAAAGGAACATCAGGTAGGGGAACATAAAAAACACACGAGAATCCCAATATGAGTGAGTCAATTTAATGTTAATGCACTCTTTGGAAAGAGGTGTTTGGTTTTTGCTTCTCCTCCCACCCACATCAACATCAAAACGAGGTACTAAATCACACATAAAAAAACAAAACAGATACAAATCAGTAAACTGAAGGTTTTTCCCCTTCATGTGGAAGGTTTTTTTTGTGTGCAACGTACAATGTCTTCAAGACTGAATCAAAACAGAAAAAAGCAAACAAAACAAACAATCCAATTACAGACTGAATTAAGTATTGAACACCTTCACACGCTAGCCCTCCTAAACAAATAAATAGTGTCCAACCTCCTGAAGTAGTTAGAAGGTTTACAAAAACACAAACAAGAAAAATAGATGCTCTTTAATCTCATTAGACACACACACACACAGGGATAAATGCTTGTGGCTTGTAAGCAAATTCTGTCAGGCAATATCTCTAAATAGAATTTCTCAACGAGTGCAGCAATAAGGATTCTTTAATTATGAACTCTTCCCTAAATATGTGGGGGTAGGTACCTCTGGTTTCAGCTCAATTCCAAAAATAAAGGATTGGATTGGAGTCTGAAGAGGAAGAGACCGGTGATGAAAAGCCTGTAATATGTTTTGTGTTTGCTCACAAGTGTTCGCAAACAGAAAATATTTTGTTAGTTGTATCGCAGAACACATGCATTATTAAACTGGGGTGTGTATGTGTGGGTGGGTTGGGGGTAAACTCATTAAGGGGAAGGGGGGAGGAAAACTGAAAATCTTGTCAGGATTTACATAAGCGACTGTAATCCTTTATTTGTAATAATGAGATACTATTTTTGAAGCAGTAATTCTGTATCTAGCATTTTGTCCTCTGTAACTGGTGGATTGTTGATGTTGGCTGTCCCTGTTCATGATCAGCGCCTCCCCAGTGTCCTTCAGGCAGCTAGCCCTCTCTCTCCAGTGCGTCTGTGGTGACGGCACACCACATCCTTCGTAAGGATAAGGAGGATCTCTGCCTGCGTGTGCTCTGTCCTCCCGGACTAGGGGAGGGGAAGTCCAACCTCCTTAGCTTGTGTCCCACAGCGCCCTCTCTCGCTCTCCTCTCCCCCCCCGGTCCTCACTCGTCCTCCTCCTCCTCTTCTTCCTCGCCGTCGGAGAGCGAAGCGCAGGGGCGGATCTGCCGGTATCCGTCCAGCCACTTCTCAACCATCTGAGTGACCAGGGGGTGGTTGCGGCGACGGGAGCTCTTCTGCATGGCGGCCAGTACTCCCCCCTCCGTCACGCAGCAGTCCAGCCACTCTCTCAGCAGCCTCTCCTGCTGCTCCTCGTTGCCCATCTGGCAGGAGGGAGGAGAAAAGGGTGAGAGGGAGGAAGAGAGGGTGAGAGGGGCTCACAGTAATGGATAGAATCCCCACAGCTCCACAGAAAAGACCAAGAACGAGCTCAGTCACACTCAAAGAACACACCTCCTACACCTCATAATAATACAATAAAAACACCCCACAAAAAAAAACGGTCAAACCTGAGTGCTATACACCAATACAGTTAGGTTCAAACACCAGCGACCAAACGTACCTCTTGCGCGGACAGGAAGTGGATGTGCAGCAGCTTCCTCTCACTGTCCACCAGCGGCAGAAAAGTGACGGTGACGTCGTCATCGGTGTTCAGGTTTGCGCCGGCGCCACGATTGTCATAGCCGTCGTTCTCCATGGCAACCAGGGCGGAGAAGTGGCCCCGTGTGTAACCCAGGGCAATGGGGCTCTTCCAGCAGAAACTCTGCTCCCAAAGGAGGGGCAGGTACACACCTGCGGACACACACGGGTCAGTCCAGCAAGAAAAAAAAGTCCTAAAATGTTTTTTAATCCACATCCCACAAGCCCCACAAGGAACACAGCTCAGACCTCAGATTACACTGTGTGTGAACACTGAGGCCAAGCACAATTTACTACCAGACCCTGCAGTAATGCTAGCTTTGAGTGGGTGGGAATCAGAGGGGGGGGGGGCGCATGTGGACAACTGGCCCATTGTGAATTAGCTACATGGAGGTGGTGGAGAGCTGCTGTGTGTTCTCTCCGTCTGGCGCAGCCTGGTGCCATGGTTTATATGACCTCCCTCCCTCCTGCCTATTCCAGGGGGTTGCTGGGTGATTCTGGGCCTACAGTCCTGCCTACTCTGTTAGGATAAGTGGATAGGAAGCTCATTTACGAGCATAGCACACACTGCCTTCCAAAAAGTTGCAAATGATTGCGGTATTAACCCCTTACATTTGAAACACAACTTCGACTCAATGGCTGAGGGTTTAGGTCTCTGTTCTACCTCCCATACGAATTTGGATAGATGGGTTGTGTCACAGCATTTCTGGATGCTCTGCCTCCCACTTGAAACTCCAGAACATACCTAGGATGAATCCATCAAACTGTCCCACTAATCCACCCTGTACTGCTTCTAGACTCAAAACCCCATGCTGTGGACAAGCAGACTGAACAAGCTCTTTTCAGGCCCTGAGCAGAGAATACGACGAAGCAGGATTTAGGGTTAGGAGGTAACTTCAGATTTAACTCTGGATTTTCAGTGTCACAACGGTGGTTCACTTCTTAACAGGATAGATCACCATGGTAACTCATGCTGCACACCTAACCTGCTCCATAGCAGGTTGTTTGAGATAACAGATCAACATCAGTGTTTCCAACACAGACTAATTCGTAGCGGTGCACCACAGAATCAACACCAGCCGCCACATATTGCGTTTCGTTATTTTTAAGCTATTTAAAACACGCAGCGTATTCATTCAGCTGCATTTCCTTTCCCTGCTCTTCCTTCCGTCTCTCTGTCACTCACGCGTCTCTCTCACATACATACATATATACATATACACACACAGCCCCTCCGTGCACACCGTGTCTGTCCATGAAACGAGATCATCCCTGGAAGCGTGGAAGCTTGGCCTATTTGGTGCAGAGAAGATGGCAGGCGAAATTCACAAGTTCACGAAAGGTATAAAGTGATATAAAACATATTTTATATTCTGAATACAATGTTGTCAGTGTGTTAATGTTGGAGTCCCGACCCGACCCTTGCAAACAAGCGATTGCGCTTTCTTTAGAGAGTTAACTCGTCGCAAGTTTGTGGTAAAATGCAGTTGGGTTGTCGAGGTCAAAACACTATATGTAGCAGCTGTGAATCAAATAAACGTATTATGGAGTCAGGTGGCTGAGCGGTTAGGGAATCGGCCTAGTAATCAGAAGGTTGCCGGATCGATTCCCGGCCGTGCCAAATGACGTTGTGTCCTTGGGCAAGACACTTCACCCTACTTGCTTCGGGGGGAATGTCCCTGTACTTACTGTAAGTCGCTCTGGATAAGAGTGTCTGCTAAATGACTAAATGTAAAGTAATGTATTATAAATAATGTTCTGTCATTTTTTTTTAAACTCTTACACTGAATGTTTGCTGCTTCAATCCAGATGAGTATTGAAAAGTATTTTCCGTGACTGAAAAAGGCACGTGTGCCCAACCCAAAATGTGTGGATTTAGGGTTGGGCCTGTGGATTTTGTTAAGGTGTGAATCATTTTTTATTAATATTTAATATAATTAAGTTCTGTGTAACAAATTCTTAATGAAGGAATTATTTTGACCCTCCCATCCTGGGTTGAGTTAAGGACGTGATAACCACCATTTTGATACTGCTTAGCGCGATTGCGGTTGTTAGGCTTAGTCAAGCAAGATAATTATAAGAGAATAAGAAATAAGAGAATTTATCCTAGGCGTGTTGAACTTGCTTCGTAGTACAGGGCCCTGATCCAGGTGCAACAATGGATTTTTTTAGCTTTTACAGGTCTGGGTGGTGCCACGTTGCCAAGCAATATAGAAATATATATTGTTGCTCCAATTACAAAGCCTTGGCATATGTCCACTATAACCTTTTCTTGTAGGTGGTATTTTTGAACGGAGCTTACCTTGAAAACGAGTGTATCCTAATGTTTCTCCTCGAAAACTCTTGTAGTATTTCACTCCGTATACGATGATTGGTCTGCGAAGGATGTGTGCAAGGACGAATATATGGGTCTGCTCCAGGCTGGCTCCTGGCTGTTGGGGGAAGGGGAGTGGGAGGTAGCCAGGGGTCAACAGAAAACACACCATACCCATCAGATCCACTAATAAGCAAATAACGTGTTCAAAAGGGGAGGAGAGACAATAATGAACAGGGTTCTCATATTGTGGATCCTCGAACTAAACACAGGGTGAATTGAGTGACAACATTTCAGTTATTTGATGAGAAGAGAGGAGCCCCTCGTGGTAATCCAAACAGGACGGGAGGGTAGGGTTGAGCCCTGGCTCAGTGTGGTTGTTTCAGACAGTCTAGAGACTGCTGTGGGGGAGGGAGAGATCCGGAACAGACACTCTAGTGTCTAAAGTCATCTTGTGATGTAATAACGTAAGAGCAGTACGGTGTGGTCTAGTGTATATTATAGCGCAATACAATGAAATCTAGTTTAGTGTTCAGTGTGGCCTAGTATAGTGTAATACAGTACAATGTAGTGTAATGTGGAACAGCGTAGTCTAGTGCTGTACAGTACAGTCCTGTGTGGTCTAGTATAATATAAGACGGTGTAGTACAGTGTAGTCAAATACAGTGTACAGTACAGCATAGTCTTGCGTAGTGTCTCACCCGACTGGCTAGTGAGAGGGTGCGTGTGTGTGTGTGTACACCTTACTGGCTAGTGAGAGGATGTGTGTGTGTGTACACCTGACTGGCCAGTGAGAGGATGTGTGTGTACCTGACTGGCCAGTGAGAGGATGAAGGCCCAGTCCTCCTGCCACTGCTCCTCCCTCAGGGAGAAGTGTAGACCGAAGCTCTGAGAGTACCATGACTCCCACTCCTTCCAACGAGAGTAGAACCTGCGCACACACATGCACACAGATTTTAGATGGGTTGTGGAGGTCATCACTAGGGTTGGGTACCAAAACCCGGTGCTAATATGGCACCGGTACCTATATGACCGGTATGTACTGGACCAAATCAGAACGCAGATTTTGGTGCCTCATTTCATTGCCACTGCCACTTAAATGCCTGAGCTGTCGATTGAAATATTAGCCTTATGTGCTCCGAAACGGACGTAATAAGCATCATAACCACACATGTCATCCACTGTCATTTTGTGGCAAAACCTCTTCTTTTTAAGTATCGGTTCAGGTACCATTTAGGCAGTCTTAAAAGTATCGATTTGGCACCGGTATCGTGAAAACCCAAACGATACCCAACCCTAGTCATCACTGAACAGGATATGACCGAATCTCCTGTGAGACTGCTCACCAGTGGGAGCAGTCGTGCAGGCTGTCGTGGAGCGTCTTGCGCAGGACTGAGTCCTTGTCATAGATCCCCCATGTGGCCTGGAGGACCGAGTCCAGCAGACAGTCCCCGGCCGTACGGTTCCACAGCGCGTACAGCCGGCTGTCCAGACGAGTCCCTAGCTCCAGGGACCAGTTGATGACCGGGGACTCCTCCTCCAGCTCTGCTCACGTCAGGAAGACAGAGGGAGAAGAGGAGAGAGGAGGAAAAGAGGAAACAGCGTTAGGAGGGAGAACGGCGTGAGTGTGTGTATGCGGGTGGGGGGGCGAGGGGTGCAAAGGACACAGTCGAGTCACTTAATGACTACTCTCTGGTTCTGCAGCAACCAACTGGAGAGTCTGTCCTGTAACCCAATTACAGCAGATTAAATAGGTCATAAGACACCTCAGAGAGCTGCACCAGTAATGACCAGCCCAGGCAGGCAAGTAGTGTTCAAGGGACGTGCCATTGGGTAAGTGCATGGAAGGGGAAATGAGAAAGCTCAATTAGCGTAATTAGAGGGGGGATTGAGGAGATGGGAGGGGCTGGTAAGGTTGGTAGCTGGCCAGTGAATGGCAGATTTAAGCCCTAGCTCTCCCTTCTCCTCACCAGTCCACTTTAGGATTGTGTGAGAAATCTTTACCTTTCTGTACATCTCGGTCCAAAACTTCATCAAACAGCTTTTCCTGGACAGCTGGGGGCAGGTCTTCGATGTCTGCAAAACAAAACAAAACTCAGAAAGCAGTCAAACAAACTACATTTAAAGCAGTGCCCATCTGAAACTGAAGCAAAATGTCATAAAAATATTATCAACCGGTCAACTGTAAACATGAACTTTTCTGTGGTAGGGTCATTTGACTGTGCGGTACTGAACTACGCGCATACACACATCAGAACACTGGTGGCCTTTTTCTGACTCGACAGTGAATGCTTTGACATTGTCATGGGCCTCGTGGTGGTCCAGGGCCAAGTCTTGCCTCCTGAAATACTTGAAAGATTTTTAAACTACATAATCTGTCATCCCATGGTGGCCATAAATAGGAGTACCACCAGGGACTCTCTAAGGCACAAATGCTGTCATGGTTACATCACAGGGCAAGACATGCCCTCCTGAGACGAGCTGACCTACCGCGCTCCCCACCCCCCGGGGAGACTCGCGTTTTGGTGAGAACACACAGATATGGATTAATTTCTTGTGTCTCAAAATACAGTATTATAGCTGCACAATATTCAATTTTATACCATGGTCTGGGTGAATACTCGATTCTGATTGGCTGCAGGGGTGTACATTATCCGGTGATATACGGACACCTACTGCGTCATTGCAGCAAAACTGTCTTTTCACCGTTCTAAATTATTCCGCTGGCTACATAGTATATGAGCCTGTACAAAGTGTCTGAAATAAGTAACCATAACAACGGGGACGGAGTCAAAGCCTCCATTTACAATTTTGAAAGACTTTAACAAGCCAACTTGTATTTAAAACAATGAGTGACTTGAATATTTATTTTAACTTATTTGAAAAAATGTACTTTTCTGAATGTAGTGTGTCAGTGTCACGTAACCGCTCATCTCACATCCCATTCGCTATTTACCTCGCTAGTCAATCTACTGCAGACAGGCTGCAGCCAACACGACAGTAGCAGCAACTCTACACATGGCCGATTACAGTATTTTCTTCTTAAAAATCTTGATTTTATTTGGGGACAATGACATGGCTCGATAGCTGGCTAGTCTTGTTGTTAAACATACTGTAAAATTATAATTACTGTTTGGAGAATATGTCAACTTTGATGCGGTCATCTCACATCCATTTTCGATTCAACTCGCTCCACAGGCTGCGGCCGTACTGTAGCCTAGTACTAGTATATGGCCGATATTGTTCGTGAAAATCTTGATATTGATTTTGGGACAGTGACATGGCTGGTTAGCTAGCAAATCTTCTTGTCAAACATACTGTAAAATTATATTTACTGTTTGTCAACCGTACACAATGTTATTGCCTTTTAAACTTGCTAGCAATAACGTTAGCTTTCGGGCTAATAGCTCATCCAAAGGAAAGCCGGTGTTGGTTCTATGAGTTGAGCGGACTAGAAATATCAGTTGGCTAACGTTAAAAAACGTTAGATTTTCTTTTGCAAAACGCATGAAAACATTAATTTATGTTTGGAAAAAAAATCGTTGGCAAGTGACCATGGTATAAGCGGGATAATGCCCTTCGAGGTGTCCAATATCACCTGATAATGGCCTCCGCGGAAGCAACCGTCCGACGCGCAGCGGAGGACGGTTCACGCCTCCGCATCGTCCATTATCAGGTGATATTGGACACCTCGTCGGGCATTATCCCTTACATATAGATTGTCTTATGTATTGTTTGAATAAGACAGCTCATGGAGATCCTTGCTTTCCCAAAATAAATGAAGAAGAAAAGAGAGACGCAGATATACAGTTTTGTCTTCGTCATTGAAATTGGAGGGCCACTTACATGGCTGTTGAACCTGTCTGTCTCAGTGTGTCTGAGGGTGTGTGTGTGTGTGTGTGTGTGTGAGTGTGAGTGTGTGCGTGCGTGCAGACCGGCAGGCAACGTGAAGGTGACTAGGTCAGTGAGGAAGTAGCAGGCAAAATCTCCCTTGCGCTGGTGCAGCGAGGCGGCAATCTCCCTGCGGATCTGCTCCGTCAGCTCAGGGCATGCCATGGCCGGGATGCACTTGGCTGCCTGCTGGCTCACCTGGGGGGCACAGAGACAACCAGTTTACCAGAAGAACACTCGCAAGCCAGCACGCCATGCTGGGGCATAGCCCAACAACTGGGCCTCAACTCTGACCCTATATGATTACACACAAAAACACATTCTGAATTGCGTTTCCTGTGGAACTTTATCATACAATATCCCTTAAAAAGAAGACATGCTGAGGATGTCTTTGGCTAGCGCATCAGCATAACACCCCATTGACCCCGTTTACCGTCCTCCCATCACATCCCATCCTTCCGGCTTCACTCCTGTTATTGGGTGTGTGGCCTTTCTGGGCGTCAGCTAATAAGGGCTCTGTATGGCACCACCTCACATCAGCTCTGTGGCATCAGTGGACCAATGACATGGCAGCATTCTGGGCTAATCCTCCACCTAATCCTGAGTGAGCGTTTCTCCTGCATTTAGTCATCATTCAGTCTGTCATGTCTCTAAAGCACAGCATTTAAAAACAGAAACTTAAACGATTGAAGCAAGACTGAATCTATATGAGATCGGTTTTATAAAGTCTCACTTGGGAGACCACTTATTTGCACTTAAGTAACAAGGATAACGTGAAAGACTGCATTAGTTTCTCTATTCTACCGAGCAAACATTAGTAAACTTTCTCTTAAGTCTGGTGGGTCTTCATTTCCTTACAGCATTGTTCTGCTGATCTGGAGTCTCATTTATAAACGTTGCATACGCACAAAACGGGCCTGAAAATGTGCGTACGCCACTTCCCACGCAAAAGTAGTGATTTATACACCACACCTGGAGGGCAGAGAGAGAGGGAAAGAGAGAGAGAGAGCCAGTGATGGCAGAGATTAGAAGGATAGGGGGTGGCCTGCTTCAAGGACTGTGTTTGGAATTATTGCATGCATAGAACACAGGGCACCTGTGTGCAGGGCAATCTTTTGACACCTGTCTCTCCAAGTCTACAGCATATAAAAACATATGCTTACATTATGTTAATATGAATAAGATAGACAAATCCAATAACAACCACTGTTGGCAAACAGGTCACAGTAAGACAGACATTATATCATGTCAAAAAATGAAAATACAGTCGTTAAGCTCCCGTGCAATCGCTACACTCTACGTCCTCGTGATCAGTCCAAACTTTAATACTGTTCATAACAAAACCGGCATGAAGAAACGTGTGAATATGCTGCCATAATGTGGGTTTTCGGGCCTCCACCTCGCCTACAAGTAGGGTACTTCAATTTCAGTGTCTGAGAACTTTCGCTTTTTTGTTCTTTTCCCATCGGTCGCCGTGATTCACCGTAAAGAACAATAGCATGCCAGGGTCATTAATATACTGGATTAGCATTCATGAGGTACTTTGCATTGACCATTTATGGTTCAAAATGGGCGTGTTCAGGGCGGGGTAAAATGCTGTAAACCGTAAACTTTGTTTACGGTTTGGGTTGGGGCTGTGGAATGAATGGACTGCCCCGTTAATCTGCTCAGTACTATATTCATGGGCTTCGGTAACTCAGAGGAGATGGTATTACCAGATATTATATAGGGCACTGCGCATTTGAGATTTGACGCCCCTTAATCCCCTCTCAGTCTAGTGCTGAGAGTCCTACTCTGCTCCAGCCTCCCTCCCTCCCTCCCTCATGGACAACACTCACCTCTGTCAGCAAGATGGCCAGCATGTCCTGCCTCTGGAAGCGGATGGCCAGATGGACCAGGGTGAAGCTGTCGTCGAAGGCCGAGGGTCGGTTGAGGAGGCGCACCTCATCGGCGCTGAGCTGGCGGGCGATGTCGCCACCAGACGACTTGTAGGCCTCCACCGCTGTCAGGTCTCCCTCCACCACACCTGGAGGGCAGAGAAAGAGGGCAGAGAGAGAAAGAGGGCAGAGAGAGAGAAAGAGGGCAGAGAGAGAGAGAGAGATGGCAGAGATTAGAAGGATAGGGGGTGGCCTGCTTCAAGGACTGTTGAATTATTGCATGCATAGAACACAGGGCTATCTTTTGACAGAAGTCACCTGTCTCTCCAAGTCTACAGCATATAAAAACATTATGCTTACATTATGTTAATATGAATAAGCTAGACAAATCCAATAACAACCACTGTTGGCAAATAGGTCACAGTAAGGCATATACATTATATCATGTGCAAACCTATCATAAGACAAGTTTTTTCCGAACATTGTACTCATAATGGAACCCTGCAAGCGCCAGCAAGTTTGGATAAGAGCCTTAGTATTTGGAAAAGCTCCAGAGAAAAGTCCTAGTCAGTAATTAAATGCAAGATATAATTGACAGCCTGTCATGTTCATTAAAGCCACACAACACCATCCATCAAGTCTGAATATGCTTCATGCTGTTCCTAGTCACTCTCAATTAATCTGAATTTGGCGACTTAATTCTGGTGCCGATGACTGAGCTAAGTCTAAGTAAGAGAGGCAGAGTCAAATATCTAAACATGGCAGGTGCATGAAGCCAGTGGATTCTCCTCAGGCCCCTGACATCAAAGAGTAATTCAAATATGACCTCTAGTCCACACAGCCCCTCTTGTGGACTTTGATGCAAGTGCACTTCCTACTTAGCTTCTTCTACAATGCAGAACATGATCTGGGGAGAGGCATTACACAAGCTCCAGTTTAGGAGCTAACTCCTGCTGTTAACCAGTCTCATTTTCTGTTGTTGTGGAAATGAGAGCCAATGGGAGATAGTACTTCAGCGACCACCGGAAAAGTTGGGATAATTTTAACAGGCTGACTCCATGACGGAGGAAGAACATGCTTTTGTAGGGAAGAAGCCATGAGTTACCTCTTCAGAGGGCTGGGATGTCTCAGAACATCCTGTCATGCCCTAGACCAGTGGTTCTCAAAGTGGGGGTCGCGAGACAGCGAGGGGGGGTTGCGAGATGATTTCCAGAAATCAAGGAACATTTTTAAACAATTAGAAATAGCATATTTTAGCCAACATTTTTACAAGTTAAAAATAGTAGTTAAATTAATGCATGCAAATAAAAAAAGCCATCAGCCTTTTGATCACTGTAAGTACGGAAAACCATGTGACATCCAACCAGGAGGACGCATTAGTTGAACTGTTAAGCGACCGAACGTTAAAGGCAGCGTTCTCAGCCAAGACACTGGCTGAGTTTTGGATTTCAGTGGAGAGGGAATACCCATGGCCGTGGGAACTATGGGTGCTGAGAGTGCTGCAGCATCCCCTGACAGCACGAGAATTTAAAATAATATGACTTGAAAATCCACCACCGCGGCACAGCCCCGCAGTAGCGGACTGGCCATCGGGAGAAGAATAACGATGGAAAACCAGGCTAAGAAACGTAAGGGTGGGGCTGAAGAGACAAAAATACATCACCTTCACTAGACAAGGTTTTACCAATTGAAAATCGGCTGTTTATTTTACACAGAGCTTTGTGCTCAAATAAAGGCCAAATTGTTTTTGCCTCACGCGCTACGCGCGCTCGCATTAACTATCAAACTCCCGAACTAGCCTCACATCAAACTCAGACTGTGCATGCATTAGCAGGTTAGCTGTGGTGTCGTGGCCGGTTCTGGTGGGCCGGTCTGGATCAAAGTCCAGGGCCTATTTTTACTCCCAGGTATACATAAACCACCTCCGTGGATGCGGGGGTCGCGAGTCACTGGCACCATTATTTTAGGGGTCGTGGCTGAAAAGTTTGAGAACCCCTGCCCTAGACTAACAGTGCGTTCACACTGCAGCGGAGTTGGCGGCGCGGGGCGTCGGCTTCCAATTCATTTTCAATGAAACCAGGCGTTGACGCTCGCGTAGGGCATTGTGGGAAGGCGAGCGGAGCGGAGCGTTGAAAGTTGGATTCTCAACTTTATGTAAATGAGGAGCGTGAAAACGCTAGCGTTGGATTGGTTTCTTGTAACGTAGCAACCGTTGGTCATGATAAACATTTCTAGGTTTCACAATTTCGAGATGGAGGAGAAACTTTTCGTATGTGTCTGCACACCCAGTTCTGTTCAGAACAAAGTTACTAATGTGACGAGCCTGAATTTAAAGATTACATTAAACTAATAGTGCATGGTTGCCGATGTCGTCAGTGTTCCTAGTGTGTTTTTATAGCCTACTTTTAAATTCAGTCTCGTCACATTACGTGACTGTTCTGTGCTACTGCTAGCTCGCTAGCCCAGCCTACAAACGACTGGTTGAGTGACCGGTGGCGTAACATGTAACGTTATTCTACTGTAATCTTGCACTCGTAAAAATTCGGTATTTTGATCGATATTGTGAGTACATGAAGTTCATGTACTCACAATATCAGGTATGACATGAACCCAAATCTGGACGCTTGGCCATGACAACAACAGTGACCTTAGAGAACTACAACTCTGTATTAACTTGTCTAACACGCCCCCGAGCGTGGGGCACTGTGGGAAGGCGAGCGGTGCAGAGCGTTAAAAAACGCTGCAGTGTGAACGCACTGGGCAATAGTCAGCAAACAGTCTCAACCTCTCTCAGTGTTAAGATCAGTAGAAGTAGGCTTCCTTTTAAAATGTTTAGCTTTTTGGGCGTTTACCGAGCGTTTAGTTTAGTAATGGACGACAAATTTAATAGAGTGCATAAGAAAACATTCTGGTAATTAACAAGTATCACAGACTACAGTCACCATTGGCTGACAAAGGAAATTATTATATTACACTTGTTCAAACACTGTGTGTTTTCTTCTGCGGACTCAGTGGGATGTTAAGCTGTGTCCGGTGTAACCAGAGCTGAAACAACATCAGATATTGAATGAGGGGAAACACCAGGGCAGAATGAGATGAAGTTTGCAAGGAAGTGCTGGTGCTAGGCTTTAAAGCTGCTGTAAAGCAAATTCCATGATTTGCTTCTCAGTACATTATATACGTGTGAAATGAGTTCCTGAAAGCATGTGCAAAGAGTTTCTCTCCTGTTTTCAGCTCAGGTTTTGTATAGGCGGGGCAAAAACCCAACCTATCTAATTACGACACAGCGACCTATCTACGTTAGATCACAGACGGTTGCATTCTGTTACTCAGCTGGTGCGCTGCAAAGACAAAGTAATTAACACATAAAACAATCAGAGACTGCAGGTAGGTCTGTTCTGATATCTGCAATTGATTTAGCTAGTGTTGCTGTTGTTGCTAAATTCAATACATTCTAGGGGGCCAAGCTTCAGCTCCTTCAGGCCAGTCTCAAGCAGAGAAGATTGCTGATTTTCTCACGATTTCAAAGCCTAATTTAACATACCTGTCTGTGTTTTTTTCTATTTGAATTTGGATGGGTAGTTAACAACACATTCTTCTGTGGTGTGATGAACCTTAAAACTCCTTTTCAATTCCACTTTACAGCAGTTTTAATAGGCTGCTTGGCTCATATATCTACTCCATGGACAAACACTAATGTCATTAAGGAGGACTCCAATGGGGCTGCTTATCACACAACCAACAGGATCTCAAGACCCCATATTGGAATTCAGTGTCAAGGTTAGAAGGTTTTCTATGCTGCAAGTAAAGTTTTCTAATAATCGTTGAAGGGTTGAAATGTTGGCCAAGCTAACACACTGGCAATAGCAATTCTAACTGTAGCATCAAGTTACACTCACTGCTGGTGTCACAAGGCCTATTCAGTTACTCAACAAGTGTACAAACTCTCCATGGTCAGACAGACACACCAGACACTGGGAGGGCAGTCCGTATGAAGGTCAGGTTTGTGGTCATGTGTTGTTGTTTTTTGCCTGTTGCTTCCATGAGTTGTCAAGTCTATTTTTACAGCTGCGTGCTGCCTGGCTTATACAGACAGCAGTGTTTACAGGCCCTTTTGACTGGGAGCCAGCCAGGGGAGTTTTCGCACCTCCGTCCCTCTCTGCTGAGTCTTGCCAGGCCCATTCATATTCAAGGTCTATGATGTGCTCCCATTAGTCTCATCTACTTGGCAAAGCTTTTCACACAAAAAAACACCCAAACTACTTCTAGTAGTTTCCCAAGTCTCAAAGGGACTTGATTCCAATATGTTAGTCTGGGCCACAAATTCCATCTCACTGATTTGTCGTTATATTGCAATCCGTCTATCGTGTCAAAATAAAACATCATGCCATTACTGCACTCTAGTCTTCTAATAAACTCTGTGCATAACACATTTCTCGAGAATGCTCCATTGCCCAGACTATGCCACAAACTCGGGCCCATTTATTTAGCTTATAGATCAAGCTCACTATTCAGTTTGTGCATTCAGTGACAGCAAAGAGAACTGGAAAACGCTGGCAGGGCACAGAAATGCTCTCTTTCAATACCAAAACATGGCTTAGAAAAGCCAGGCTACAGGCCAGGGACACTGACAGGAGTGAGGTCATCCTCTATGTAACAAAGGCGCTGAGGGGAAATTGAACCCAGTGCTATCAGGACAATGACCATAGAAATGATTGCCTCTGGAGCCTCCCTTCTCCGTCACCACTTCTGAGCATGACATCACAGAGGGCCAGAGAAGGCAGCGTTACAATACCACTGTTGTTGTTATGTTGAGGAAGGGACAAGAGCTGTGGGGGCTCTAACTACAGTTCAACTATTCAGGTGAAGGGCTAACAGAGAGTAATAATAGTGAAAGTATCCAAACACAATCAGACCTCATGCTCTCAATCATGTACTATTGGAGAATATCTGTGTTGGCAGAATCAGGGTCGTGAACTAACAGCTGATATGGTGCTTGAGAGTTTTTGGTGGCAGTTCAAAAGGGAACATGCAAGAGTCCCTCCTGTCCTCCAAAAACCAACTCACCAGCACAAGCATTGAGGAACAACCAATCAGTTTTCCTCATGCGGTTTTTAATCTGCTTCATCTTTTTGAAATCCACCTCCTGATCCTCTCTGCTGCTCATGGCTCCAGCTGCCAGCTCAATCCTCTGGAAGTCCATTTTCACATCTGATTCCCTTTTGGAGGTAGGGGGGGACCTTCTCTGGCCCTGGTCCCCACTACAGCCTCCCCGCCACCTGGCCCGGTCCTGCTCATTGATAATGGAGGTGATGGAAGAGGGATTCTCAGATTCAGCCAGTTCTATAGCCTCCAAGTTGTTGGGCTTTGGGTGGTCGCACACCACACACTTCTTGGTCTTAGGCCAGTTCTGATAAGTGCAGGCTGAGCATGTCCAGTGCTGTGTGTGGGTGTTGAGTCTGTTCCTGTCATTGTACTCCTCACAGGGGTCTACGGGGGAGGAGGGTGCAGGACGGCAGCCGCCATTGGAGCCTGAAGTCTGAGGTGACTCTGTGGGCCTACGGGTCCTCTGGCGCTGACATAGGCACTGCGTGCAACGGATAGCACGGGGCCAATTCAGGTAAGTGCAAATCTGACAAGACCACTTACTGCTGGTTTCAGCAGTGGTGACTGGCCTGACGCGGGGTCTGGCACTGGAATCTGGGCAGATGAGGAGGCTGCTGCTGCCCTCAGTCCTTGAGGGGTCCCACTCTGGACCTGGTTCTAGAGTAGGACTGCTCTTATAGGGCTCCTCCGTGATGATGGGTCCACTGGGTTTCTGGGCACGGCACATGGTGCACTTGACGGCAGATGGCCAGTTCTCAAAGGTGCAGTAGTCACAGGCCCATTTTACACCTTGTTCCGTCATCATGGATGAGGCTGCACTGGCTGACAGGCTGTTGAAATAAAGACACAAATGTCAGAGCAAACTGTATATATATATACCATATACTTACTTACTGATTGTGAAAACTCATTGGGATTGGTCATCTGTGAAATTTGTGAAGTCTTAGGCCCAACAAACTTGAGTTTCCGACAAATAAACAATACCCTTTGAACACTGTCATACTACCCCACACCACTAGGCTAGGAAGTGAATGACTAAATCTATCCTACCAACGTTTCCATTTGAATAAATAACTATACGTCCCGTATCCCAATTTCAGACCATTTCTGACTACATGTAGAAATAAAAGCTTAACAGTTATAACAACTAGTAAACACCTTTAAAAGGTAAGCAGATCAGAAGTTGATGCGAACATTGAGCATGGCTCAGACTACTCCCTGAAAAAGATAGCTAGAACGTTACAAGACAACAAATTGACTTGTGGGTCGAATGTAACCTACGATAACACTTGAATTAACCTAATAAGGAAACCAATTCAATTCAGATGGTATAATATTGCAAAAAAAAAAATAAGTATAGGACATCTGTATTACACCCCTGGTAAGGCTAAGGCTCATTCCAGCTAATAGACTGAGCTTTTGCTAGTTAGCTGTTGCTAGCTAACAATCAAAATAGAAAAGTAACAGGAATAGTCCTGCGGTTTTTTGCATGTATTGACCCATGCCGGTACACTAGCTAACAGTTTCTTTTATTTCTTATCAGTTGCGGTCTTACCGTTCGTTAATGCGTTTTCCGAAAGCCGAAACCACAACAAACAGGGCTGTCAGTCCACTCGGGTCCAGTTCCTCCGCCTTCTATCGAATTTTTCCCGATAACAGTGCTTTTGTCGATCCTTTATCTTTCACATGTTTTCCGTTTAACATACGATTAGATGTACAATTACCCACGTAATAATATTCCCCTTTTTATCTGAGTCATCTTAATAGTTGCTCCATGGTTTACATTGCCTCTGTTGTTAATGGCGGCGACAGGGACAGTAGACTACTGTGGCTGAGCCAAAATAAACCTGCAGTTAGAAAAGGCAGGCAACGTCATGAACCATCTGGTACTGAACACAATGTTGATTGGGTAGTACTGTTTGTTAAATTGTATCTTTGACATGCACTTGATATTTTTTATATGAAGTTTTTTTATATGCACCTACTGTTGTAAATGTATTCTACACAATTATTTCAACCCTATTTGTTATGGAATATTAAAGGCAATCCAGATTTATTTAAATAATACAATGATTTATTTATCTTAATGTCAATCAAAACACTTGGCACTAAGTAAAATGTAATGACACAACACTGAACAGAAGATATTTTCTGATTAGAACATTAGGAAACACCTTTCAAAACTCCATCTGACGTCACCGACAAAATGGCAGCCTACTTGAGTCGGTTGCACCACATTTCACTCCATGTTACAAGCGTGGATAAATTAGCTTATGATCTAGTTTCTAAATTTAAATTTAATTTATTTGCAGCGAGACTAACTGACAAGTCAAGACAGCTCGCTTTCAGGAAAGGAGCGGCGGTTTTCGTAGTAAACGAGAGATCGAATCAGACACTTCACACATTGAATGAAGGAACGTCTCCCACGACAAGCAATTCTTCTTCACACAAAATATGGAACGACGCGATAAAGCGCAAAAGAAAAAACATTGATGACAAGTGTCTGTATGATGTCCATCCTCAGTACACCGTGGATACCGCATGCAATGTGTGCTTCGAAGTCGAGGATGTGGAAAGGTCATTCAACTCTCTTCGCGATCAAGGTTGTGAGTTTCTGGTGCCCCCCACTGTGGTGCATGACGAGAGAGGACTTGTCACGTTCTCGGTTGTAAAGTCGATCGTGGGCAATGTGTGCCATACGCTCATTGACAGGACTAAATACGAAGGGATCTTTTTGCCCGGATTCCATGACGTCGATAATGTGATCAGTAGTGACTTGGAACACATTTCAGATTGTCCGATTACCCATTTTGATCATATAACGTATGCATGCCCAAGAAAAAGTACAGCCGAAGTTATGCGGTGGTATGAGAAGCACTTCGGTTTTCAAAGATTCTTCATCGATAGGTAATATACACGACTACTGAGTCTACTGTAGGTATTGACTAGTCACATGCTCATTCTGTAACTATTTCCTTGTTTTTTTCCCCTTAGTGAAGAGGATGTTGATGAGGGTTATGTGCTAAATCAGGATGGCATCGGACTACGTCTTACTGCAATGGAGTTTTGGAAATGCAGCGAAGAAGGAATTCAGCTTCCTTTCAAGGATGTGACAGAACCCGATTGCAAGTTTGTAATTGCAGAGTCTCTACCTGAACAAAGTAATTCTTCCTCAATAAGTTCCTCAATGTAGGCTATGTGAATATTTTGGACTATAGCCTATTCATTACAACAACATTGCATGTATCAAATTGTCAGAATCAGAAAGGGTTTTTATCACCATGAAAGTTTGCACAGACAAGGAATTTACTTTGGCAGGAAGGTGCATACATTAAACATAGGAATCTTAAAACTTAAATACGTTGTCTAACTATACTGAAGGTACAAAGTCTAACTAATACTAAGGGGATTTATAATTAAAAAACAATATATATATAAAGTAGCCATCATTTATTGTGCCACTATTATGCCATAATGTACATCCACACCTACAAATGTGTGTGCATTATTATGTGTGTCTGTCAGGTAGCAACCAGGTGGATACCTTCTTGGAGCAACACAAAGGTCCAGGGATCCAGCACATTGGTCTGTACACACAAGACATAGTCTCCACTACGCAGACAATGGCCACAGCTGGCGTGCATTTCTTCTCCCCTCCTCCTGCCTACTACACTGAGGTTGGCCTCCTTTTCTAATAAATAGACTTTCTACCATTGTGATGGTTGTTCCTGCTCCTGGGGTCAGTGGCCACTGTATCTATATCCTCTGTACTTGGCAGGTGGGCAAACAGCAGGAGATGGAGGATGCAGGTTACGACCCCCAGATGCTGTCCCAGCATGGGATCCTCCTGGACACAGACCTGCGCCAAGACTCCTCCCCCTCTCACACAACAACTAATCAAAACAAACGGTGAGAGATCAAGAAGTGTGTTTTAATGTACATACAGCTAAACATACTCCTTTGTTCTCTCGTTCTCACCACCCAATCAGTATCTAGTTTAAAAAATATATATACACAAGGCTAATCAGTTTGTCTTTATTGCATTGTATTCTGTCTGAACAGGTACCTTCTCCAGGTTTTTACCAAGCCAATATTTGCAGAGGACACCTTCTTCCTTGAGCTGATAGAGAGAAGAGGGGCATCTGGATTTGGGGAGGGTAACATTCGGGCTTTGTGGAGGTCAGTGCAGGCCTATATGGAGAATGAGAGTGCAATGCCACAAAGACAAAACACTCATGACATCACTGTGCAAACTGGTCAACATTGACAGCAATTTGATTCTAAATGTGAGAAATGTATAAAGCACTTTAAAAAAAAAAAACCTTACATGTACTGTAAATGTGATAAATTATAATCTGATGATACAAATATATAGGCGGGTTGCCTTGACCAGAGAGAGTTTGTCACACTAAATAAAGTGATACCACATGAAGTCATCCAAAATGTCTCAGTACTTTTTATAATTATATACCATGACGACTAAGCTGCCATACCCTTGACTCTCAAAGACATTTGTTCTTGTTTTAGAACCTGTCTGAACAATCATCTTGGTGTAACAGTGCCACACTGACAAACATTGGCTTACTGTAGGGCAGAAAAACATTATCCACACCTTGAATCTTTAAGATTGCGGTGCCCTTCAACCAAGACTAAACCTGTATTTAAACATTTACTCCAAATGGTAGCCATCTATGATCCTGAGCTTCCATGGTAAAATGTTGATGCACTTCCATGGCTGCACCTGCATTGGAAATTCATGAAGAGTTAGTGGTGGTATATACTGTACTGTGATGTATTGGTCCTGTGGACTGGAGTCTTCTGATATTAATTACTGTAGACTTTGAATCTGAATTAGCTTGGATCTAAGTGGAAGTCTGACCGCGGCCTTGTCATCACGTCCGGGGTCTATAGAAGCCAGATGTCCCTTTTATGCTTTATTGGGTGTGCTTTGCCTTCGGCAAGGGCACAACCTTTGTTCTCTCACATATATATTATTATTATTTTTATTTCTTTTTGCCCCCCTAAAACTCAGTCAATATTTGGCCTACATAGACAACCTAGGTGTCAAAAGTTTCGTCTTGGTAGCGATTGAGTTGCTTGTATTGGGATTTACGTTCCGTTGCATGGTTTTCGGCTCAAGTAAAGTTTTGTGGCGAAAAGTGAAGCTAACGGTGGCTAATTTGCTAGCCACTGTCACTGACGTTACTAACGTCACTAACGTCACGAAAACACGCGTGCCTACCTGTAGCAGAACATTCGTTTCGCATCTGTTAACTTGGGGGATAGCTAGGCTAACTATATCTTTACTGCAAGGTAGCTGCAGAAACGCCACAAGCAAAGAGGCCAGGGTGATAACTATTTACTCATTTTACTTTGTGATGTGAAACACAATTGTGAAATGTAATGTACAATATTAGCTGATATTATTAAGGAAGTAGGCCCACGTCTACTTTCGGAAACGGTAGTCTACTATTTCACTGAAGCATTAGCATAATGACATTAGCCTCTGTTGCCCGGGCAACACATACTACATTGGTCTATGATGCATCTGTTTTCAGTCGTTAAAATAAACATTCCTCACAAATACATTTTCGTTGTAGGATTTATTATGACATTACATTACAAGTAAACGATTTGTTGGTGAAATTATCATTACCTGTGGTTACAAACCAGTGTTGCTCACTGCAACGCTGTAGCCTACGCGAGACACACTGCAAAAACATCTAGCACTACACAGCTGTTTAGGAAGTCAAACGTCTAACTACTAACCTGAACTTCATTGCCACAGCCTAAACTTT
Source organism: Thaleichthys pacificus (assembly GCA_023658055.1). NCBI lineage: Eukaryota > Metazoa > Chordata > Actinopteri > Osmeriformes > Osmeridae > Thaleichthys > Thaleichthys pacificus. The sequence continues at coordinate 2,595,377 of CM042856.1, forward strand.
GTTCTGTTCATCTGTTCATGAAAATAATTAATTTCAGCCTAAACCGTACAACGGAATGTTACATCCAATTCAACCAACGCAATCGCTACCAAGACGAGCACTGCCAGTCTAGTACTGTACTGTAGTAGTACAATTTACCGGGGCAGCTTCTCCACACAGGGCTATATCGCATTTTGCGTTGTTACTGACAATGATCGCTACCTGTGAGCTTTTTAACGAGCGATTTTCCACTAAATAAATGTCAAGCTTATTTAGGTTTTTGGGGGCATATTTTCAGTTAGCAGATGGTACTGTTTGAATCGCGATTCCATATTCTACTGCCGGTAACGTCGTAGAATAATCTTCAAAGGGGGTACTTTATTAATGAAAGAATGCAATATGAGTAGGCTAAATGCCGGAAAATATCACGAGAAGGGAAAAACTTAAAAGGACGTTTAAGTAATAGAGATTAGGTAAATTTTTACACCGGTCTGCCAAATGTATTCGTTTTGATTCAGCTATGAGGCTGCCTCTTGCAGGGGAAATGAGAAGACATCTATTTCATTCTACACTTCACTCGTATTTTGATTTGTAAATGAGCAGCAAAAAAAAGATGCTTTTAAATCTATGTAATCTTTATAAATAATAAGTATGCATTTTTATGTAAAATATACAGAAATATCAGTTGTAAAAATGTCATTAAAAAACGGACCCTGTGCAACCGATGCAAGCAAGCACACCCTACAATTTCCCCAGAAATTGTACCCTCTCTAGTTCTAGATATTATTTGTCATTGGTCACTCCCAGTAATAAAGGACCTGATATTCAGCCTCTCAGTTTGGTCATTGTACAGGTGCCATGAAGCCTAGATTAATGTATTTGCACATTTATACATATCACAATGTATGTAATTACATTGTACAATTAGTAAATTGGGTGTCATATTAACTGAGCAGTAGTCAGTTGTTGATGTGAAAGATGAATTTATCTTAAAAATGTAGGACAATTATTTAACTGTGACAAAGTCTTCAGTTAATTCAGAAAATAGACAAAATACAAGCTCAATCAAACATTTAACACTGTTTGTCCTTTGTGGGCCAGTGTGGCCGGTTTATTAAAACCTTTTGGCATTTAGGATTATTTGGCACCTCCAGGCCTCTAGCCATCTGCCCTGTGGTCATAAAGCCCCCTTAATTGCACCAGGGTCTAGGCTATTTTGTTCAGTATGGTGTGCATGTATAATTGATTAATACTGCCCCCTATGGTTTCATGAAACACAGCACAGAGAAAAATGTGTGACACTAATATGAACAGATGAAAAAAAATAGGACGATGTCTCTGAGGAGATAGTATTAACATCTGAAGCCTACAGACACACACACACTCACTTTGCGTTGTTAATATTTTCAACTTTTGCTTGAAAATGAGAGGCTATATACCACCCTAAAATATTGCATCCAAGTGAGCAACAAAGAGGCACTGTATGACTAAACAATATTGCTGCTTTAGCTGTCACATCACATAAGTTAATTCACTGTGGATTGAAGTTAATATTGAGGCCTTGTAGGGGTGGGGTACCGAGGATCACCCCTGGCGGACACCATTGTTAATCAGAGGGTAACATCTGCTGTGTGCCACTAATCTCTTTTAGCAGGGCAGACTGTCCGCCTACAAGGTTCAGACTGTCTGCTACTTGTGTTAAAGGACATCAAGGATTTGTCTCCCTCAATACATAAGGGAGAAAACTTGTAGGATACATAGCCAAACCCCTAACTTCATTTTTGAGTCATGCACCTCACACACTTTATGATTTGAGAACTTAAACTACTCATTATTTAGCTCACTATTGTTAAGCTGCTGGAACGGACGAGTATTTCCGCAATTTGCCTTTGGAATTAATAAAATACCTACCTACCAATTATTAATCACATTTAATTAACATTTTATAGTATGATTTATATTATTAATGTATACATCTAGATATTCAAAACCCTTTTAAAAATCACACATGGCTGTATAATTATGACTACTTATATACAACTATACCCTCTAAGCATGGTTCTGTAGGTGCCTGTGGCAAAACACAACAAATTGTTGCTTTCGATTACTGCGGAGCAGACTAGACCATGACTTGGGTAGAGGAAGGTTTATTGGCTATCCACAGCTCTAATAAAATAAGTACGTTTTTATCTTTGCTTATAACAAATGTAATTATTTGTACTATTTCATACAGTTGTACCCAAACGTGCGTGCTTTCGAGAAACAATATCCTCATAATTATATCTAATAAACAATCACCCCTATGACAATGGTTTTTCCCTTGAGCTCGTGCTGTCACAGATTGCAAACTTCTCCTTCTGTCCCGTGGAGTGGATGTGGTAGTTAGTTTCAGCTACCTTGGTTCAGGGACTCCATGACTTGTTTTTGCCATCTTTACGCGAAAACCTGAAAATGGTCTGGCAGGCTTAACCATCAGTTGTGGGAGTCAGGGAGGCATTGGACTTATGAGATGCACAGCCAGATAATTGTGAGTTCTCCAGTTAGCCACTGTATATTTTGCTGGCAAATAATGATGACTTGCTAGTTAGTTCACAAAGTTCATTGCCATGTACAAACGAAGTTATTTCATGTTCGATGACATGTGAGTATTATGATGCTGCTCTGTAGCTTGGCTTAGCTTCTGCCTTGAGCCATAAAACTAATGATTTGAAAACGCTTTTCTTATACCCCATTTCTTTGTCTGACCGACAGAAGAACGTTAACGCTGGAAAATAGTAGTTTCTCAACTTCTGTCTGGCAAAAGAAGGTTGTGTAGCTAACTAGACTGTAACTTAGGTAATGGACAGATACGTGTTTTAAGGAACCTCACCATGTACAGTACTGGATCAGGAGTTTACAGTTTATTTTGTTAGATGATGGAAATAGTTTCGCCGTTCTATGAGCAAAAATAACTTAACTATCAAACTAACATATCCTACCAAGTTTATAGTTGAATAATTTCCGCTATGCCTTTGAACACTTGAGTATTCAACATACATTTGCCACCTACATAAATAGCTAACTAATTAGTTAAAGAACAAAGCTCGTACATTGAGCTGTAAGTATGGCTGCGCTTGTGCAGTGCTGTGGCAAGCTATTGGCTGCGCATGACAACTATGGTAGCAGAGCGCTAGACAATTTACTAGGGAGACCATAGTTGGCTATCCACTAGTTATTACATAGTTAGTTGTCGAGAATGTTTTGCTTTGTTTCGTCCTACACTCAACCCACAAACTGGGATTTGGACTTGCTTAGTTGCACTTAGCCAGTTGGGTCTGGAGTTGGCTTTACCCAGGCTGCTGCATTGCAGTCCTAGCCAGTCTTAGTCCAATGCAGTTCTAGTCAGTCTAGTCCATTGAAGTCCTAGCCAGTCTTTGTCGATTGCAGTCCTACCCAGTCTTAGTCCATTGCAGTCCTATCCGCTATCCAAACAGTGTCAGAGTTGGGTTATAGCAAGTGGTTGTACTGATATGCTGTTACAGGCCTTTTGGATTTCATTCATGGTGTGGTAGGTTGAGACTTTACTAGAACAATTGGTTAGGCTAGCTAGTGCCTTTTCTGTTACTATGCAGTGTCACTGGAATGTTGACAATCTTATCAGTATCACCTACCCATAGGACAGAGTTGTTGCTTAGAGAGGCCTTTTCCATGTCTCATAAGATATCTGAATTTTGTATTTTTTGGGGCTCCTTAATGTCTGGATTGATTCTCCTAAACCCCCCTTAGGAGCAATAAGTAGACACCAAAGAGAAAAGCTTATGTGACTCTGATAAGACAGAGGAGCTTGAAATAAGATACTAGGTGAGCAGTACTTAAGAAGAATAAGAAAAAACTAATACTTCTTTAAACTTAACCAGAGCTAATTTATTTCTGAGCTATTTCTCCTTTAACACTACTAGAAGCATTAAAAAGACACAATGGAGAAATAATAGTTTTTAGGCTAATCTAAGAACAATCTGAGATGCACAATATTGCAGTAAGATCTCAATATGATCTACACTGAACCTCAGTCATGTCTGATAATTGTCTTACACTATTGCTTTGGAGCCCAATTTTAAGAAATACATAAGAATCTAAATAGAGACATAAATAAGACATAAATCAGATATAGTTGTAAAAAATATATTTTTTATATTTTGGCAATTAACCTTTTAATATTACAAATGAAAATAAGAAAAGGTATATTCTTCTGAATAACATAGGTTATTGATGCCAACATATACACAAACAGTAAAGCAGCATTGTCTCCAATGAATTCCTTAAACAAAATAAACGTTTCACCCATTGATCAACACATATATCCCAATTCTCAAAAAGTCCCATACTCCAATTTAACTGCTTAACAAAAATCCATAAATGTCACTGCCAAATGCTAAATTTGCAAGGCAGTACATAAAATAAGTGTTAATGCCAGAACATTTTAAACTTAAGCTCAAGCAATTAAACCAAAAAGAACAATCAGTATACATGTAAAGGTTGTACTGACTAAAATATACGGTGACCGACATGTGCAAACACCTTGCAACTGAACATGCAAATAGACAAAACACAAGCAAATAAAGAAAACATCTATTGACACATGCACAGCATTCAGCAAACGCACTGCAAATATAGAAACATGCTTTTCGATCCAGAGAGAGAGCAGATAAGAGGTTTATTTTGGAAACGGGACCAAAAGTGAAGTAAAGAGGCGACATAAAAAGGTTAGTATTCAGTTAGTATTCAGTTTTACACTCCTCTTTTATAGTATTTTAAAAGAGCGTTTCCCAAAAAAACGAATCTGCTCTCTCTCTGGATCGAAAAGCACGATGTTCCACTTAGCGCTCCCCCTGGAGGCCTGGAGCACTTCCATTGTGTAATCTGGGTGCAGCATTTTTTTTGTCTAATTTTTGGGAGGGTTTGTGTGCTTTTTGCAGCGCGTTTCTATATTTGCAGCGCATTTATGTATTTGGTTGTGTTGTGTGTATTTGCAGCGTGTTTCTATATTTGCAGCGCGTTTGCTGAATGTGTTGTCAATTAATGAAGATGTTTTCTTAATTTGCTTGTGTTTTGTCTATTAACATGTGTTTTCTTAAGTTGCAGGGCGTTTGCACATGTCGGCCACCATAGACATAGCCTGTTGAGAACAATATTTAAAACTAATCAACAAGCATTATCTTAACAATGTTGATGTACCAGGGCTGTCAGTTCCCTGAGGTCTACAGTCCTGTAGGTTCTCTCCAACCACATTTGTGAGTAACCAAAATTAAAATGGTAATTATTAAAATCAGGTGTGAAGAATCAGGGTTACAGAGAACCTTTAGCATGCCGTAGCTGGAAAACCAAACTTTTCCCGAACCCCGTGGGGAGGAGGGCCACAACATCATGACCACCAACAAAACTCAGCAAGGATTGTTCTTGCTCCGGCTTTAACTTATGGATATTCAGCAGTGTTGCCACAACCGCAGAATAGCTTCGCTCGCATCTTTCTCCGCTGCCATTACTGAACTACAACTCAAACTAGTGCACGACATCAACGTCATCGTTCTCAGCCACTCCCTCTGTTCGCTGATTCGCCAGTAGAAAATCAACCTGGAAAATCTGACTTGCGTACCTCATGGCCAGACCTATGTACAGAAGCGAAAATAAATTTGAGCGGAAGTACGTAGGAGGGCAGAGCCAGGCTAGCAGAAATGTAGCCATAGAGGAAACACTGCACTATATATTATCATTCCAGGTTAAGAATACCAATGGCGGCTGCGTTGGAAATCGTAAATCAAACTTTTGTCAGCATTTTGTGTGGAAATTTCATTTGCATTTGTACAGGTGTATTCGTGCACGTTGGGCTCGCCCCCAAATCCCGAGTGCCTTTGGCGCTCGGGATTTGTCATTGGCGCTCGGGAAAACGGCTTTGGCGCGCGCCAACATTTTCTCTGTGCAGGAAAAACCCTGGCATTGGCAGCATCATCTAAGGATACAGTTAGTGTATGTTGCTTTGCTAATATCTAAGCTATTAGATTAACTACAGTACAGTACCTCAGTCATGCCTATTAATTAGCTACTTAGCCAGTACAGTATTAGCTGATCTACTAGTCAGATAACTGCTGTTTACTTTGCCCAAAATTATCCATGGACTGGGGGATACTGCTCAGTCTAACTGGTCCACACAATTTGTTAGAGCGAGGACGAAAGCACACAACCCATCCAGCCATCTTTCTCTGGCATGACTGAGTAACTGTAAACTAGCTAGCTAACTTTAGCAGATGTGGCTAGCTAATATTACTCTACTGCTGAGCTAAAGTTAGCTAACTGTAATCCAAATATTATAACTGCTTAACTCAATGTAATGTAAACGTATCAGTCAATAATAATCTTAGCTATTAATTATTAAAAGACAGCTAATACGGTAACAAATGTTACCTGCCTACATAACTTTGTTAGTTAGCTAGCAAGCTACTGTAAGCCAATACTGTAACCTAGATAACAAATCCAATATTACTCTTTAGGTTTAGCTAACGAGGTGAGCTAGAAAGATAGCTACGTCTAGCAAAACAAAATGGCTGGAGAACTTAAATTAGATACATATTTCGGTTAAATGTATATAATATGACACATAAACGTAATTGTTATGCTCACCTACTTGGTACAGTATGCTGTTAGCTTAAAATGAACAGATAGGTTTTCAAATTTAACGTCTGTAAATCCTCTCGTGCGTTCATCTCCAACTACCAATCACAAAAGGCGAATGAGAACGTGACCAATAGAGGGCATATAATTTGCCGCTTCGTTTTCAGTCAATCCTGAGACAAATAAGTCAATTTTTATTTATTATTTTTAAATTGCTCATAGCAAATCTTAAGAAATATAGTGAGAATTATTATGAGACTTACTTCAGAAATGTAATAGAACTTACATTTTTCTTAAATATAGCTAAACCTAAGGTTGTTTCTTAGGAGCTACATTTCAGAAACATAAGAAAAAAAATTATATCTGAAATTGGTGTTAAGTAGAACTCATTTGTGTCTAGGAGAAGAACATCAATTTGCCGCTTCGTTTTCAGTCAATCCTGAGACAAATAAGTTTATTTTTATTTCTTATTTTTTAACTTGCTCATAGCAAATCTTATGAAATATAGTGAGAATTATTATGAGACTTACTTCAGAAATGTAATAGATCTTACATTTTTCTTAAATATAGCTAAACCTGAGGTTGTTTCTTAAGGCCGATATATGCTTCTGCGTTTTTCGACACATGGGAACGCCCTCCTCTACGGGGAACCGCCCTCCTCTCCGAGCTCTCTGAGAGCCCTCGGAGAGCCCCGGAGAGCTCGACGTGCACCCCCTGAATTTTCTAACTATCCGTCGTAATTTCGGATAGTTACAGATACCCCCTTGGCTGTGATTGGTCAGTATTAAGAACCGCTTGCGTCAGGGCCGTAGCCTGACGATGTCAGACTCATAATTCTTGTCAGAATATGAGTCTGAGGACTCTCCATTGGGCTGTGACTATGGGGCGTGTTTCAACCGAACCCGGAAAACAAATGCCTCCTCGCTCAATTGGATAGACCTACAACCAATCAGAGCTACGTAGTATGTTAACTTTTACCAAACCCCGTAGGAAGGACGGCAAAAACATATTTTCCATCGACAAATGCCTTGATTGCGTTTCTCTGTTCCTCTTTCAAAACTAATGCGCTGTCGATGTCTTCTAAAACAGACTCGATGGCAGAATCATAACATCCCAGCTCTCCAGCGGTAGCCATGTTTGTTGAAAACGAATTCAACCAAAGCGCTCTTTGGTGACGTGGTTGATTACGTTACTGTTGATCATCTGTCCATCATCGTATAAAGCCCGCCCTGACAATTTCATTGGTCCGGACATTAGTTGTTCCCCAACGGAGATTCCCCAGACCCATCTTCACGACCAAATAATTTTGTGGGCGGGGATAAGATGGGCTGGCAGCCAGGCTATCAGGGCCGGGGTTGCCGTGATAAACAGGACGAACAGAATCCTTTGACCGCCATTGCTGTAAGTTTTTACAATTCATATTTCAGCTAAACAGTACATTCTGTGACGAGAAATGGGCAGTGTAGTTGCTAAAAATGTGCTTATTTTATTGATGAAACGGATAATTAGTAAATTTGCTCCGACTTCTTGATAACCTAGGTAAATAAACACTCCACGACGACTTACAAAATCACAAAAATATCCCAGCATTGATCCTTATCTACGTTGTCCTTGTAAAATTGTTGCTGGGGGTCATATAACAACTCCCTGTGCTTTTCAACTTCGAGAATTCATTTGATGCTGATTTTAGAAATCGACTTGGGGGTTCTCTCTCGGTAGGCTATGTCTGCACGCATGTGTGTTGTGTGCAACGCGTGACAACTCGTTTCTCTCAAACAAACAAAACAACTACGGGCATGCTAGCTCAACGGATCAGTCCGTTTATTTTCATTCGTTTTCATCAGGGTAACCACATGTAAAGGCCGTTCGTTACCAACATTGTGTAATTATAAAGTCTACAACTTTACAAATGTTCACCGTAGTCTACAATTAATGGAGTAAAATCTTAACATGTTTTTTTATTCAAATATATCAACTAATATGGTGTATTTCATCATCCTGCAGCCGATTTCGCAAGCGTCTAGCGAAAAAATTCGACCAGCTGCTGAAACGATCGCTGGCAATCGCAGGCGATCGCAGCAGATCGCAGGCAGTGTGTCCCAGGCGTTAGTCTCAAGATCTCTACAGACCGTGCAGATAATTTAATGCTCAACACTTGAACGGGGGCTTATTATTTGAAAGATGAATTATTTACTGTGTCGTCTCAGTTACACAATCAGGGCTTGGATATACAATGACTTGCTAACGTAGGCAAATGGCATAACATTTCATAATAATTTCAGTAAATCAAACAGCTGCAAGACCCAGTGAAATGTTATGTACAACTAGCAAACTAACGTTAGCTAGCATCGCTAACAACATTGGCTAATTCAAATTCGGTATTCTATCCTCCGGATTTGCAAGCTAGCTAAATTTATACTATATCTCAAATAATTTTGTAGACATAGCAATGGATTTTGCCACTAAATGAGTGACTTGGCTTTATGTCTAGACACAGCCTACTATCCACAACCTTGGCAACTTGGTATCATTGTTCCCTTATCAAGTGCAGCATATATTCCAGTGCGGTTTAAACTCCGATTTACAAACACAAAGCTCCCATTCTGGTGGGGTGCAGTTTATAGAAAATGTGGCTTTTTTCCGAAAAATACGGTATACACAATTTATTCATAGCATGTTAGCCTTTTCCCTGGGTTTGAAATCCTGTTTGCTGTGTAGCCTGTGTGTAAAATTCTGTGAGCTCCTGCCATATCAATTTGCTTGCCAAACCCCTTTCCCTTTCATAAGGGATTTTGGAACAGACTCTTACAGATGGTTGTGCTAGTTATTGGGGTGTGACAGTAGTGACCCCTATTTCTCTCATTGCTCATTTAAAATGCGGATTTGAGCAATTCTTTGCATTAAGGTTACAATAACTACCATGCAACTGCATAGCCAGATACCTATCGTAACAACATTGTAGTTACAGAATTGCAATCTACGCTTCATTACGGTTTAGCAGTACAATTTATTACACAAGGGGTGTTAGGGAGGTTGGGTTATTCAGGGGTAAATGGATGTTACTGATGATCTTGTTTTGATAACACAGTCTTCAACTGCCCCTTTACAACACCCACTTACCCCTACCTTCCCCCATACTGTGCCTTCTTACACTTTTGTGATAACCTATACCACTAACACTTAATGCCATATAAATACATGAGCAATTCCTTAGTATTTATAATGTTTTAACTGACGGTATTGCTGTGTAGTTACTTGGTAGTTAAAGGTCCCATGACATGAAAACTTCACTGTCACTTCAATGTCATGGGATCTTTAATGTAACCCTTATGTAAAATGTTGCCAAGAATTCTCATGAAATCCAAGGGATGGCCATGTTAAGACACAATTATTATTTCATGATCATTTCTATACTTTGCTACGTCCGCAATGGAAGCAGAGACGTGTCACATTTGATCTTAGCCCCATTGTAGTTAAGTGACATATCAGACATGCATATTCATGTGGACAACATTTCTCCAGAACTAACCACTTGTTCCGAACAAATGTATACAGTGCAAGTGATTATGTACGAGATAATTAAACAGCAGGCCTTCTTTAAAAAGCTGACCTCCTTTGCTGCTATGCATGGCCTTGCTGGGGCTTTGTGTTTATGATAAGTGGGCAGCTGCAACGCTTGTGAAACCATCTCTGTGCCCCAGACCCTCAATTCCAAAACCTATAGAAGCCTCCCATCTATGCACTCTTTTCACTCAACTTTATGTTGATCAGATCATCACACCCAGGCACCATTACCCTGAGTGTTCTTCACATGTTTGTGGTCATTTCAGAAGTGGACAAATAGATTCAGTCTGTCTTTTCTTGTGTCCACAAGGTAATTTTCACATCATAATCCCATACATATCACAGTCCTACTCTTGTATGGTTGGAGCAAAATCACCCCTTTTCAACTTAGTGAGCCAGTTGGCACTAGCTATCGTGATCATAAATTATGACACCAAATATGGATCAAGCTGAGACTTATGAAAGACATGTAGGCAGGCCTATTGCTCAGCACAGCCCATGGCTCTGGGACAGTTCCACTTTGAGGAACATGCATATTTTTCCCATGGGGAGGTGAGCTGAGTGTTGCTGTCTTCTCAGGCACTAGTGATCACCGGCAGAAAGGCTCAAATCCCTAAATTGGATTTCATCGCCTGTGGTCGGGGCCTGCTGTCTCAGGTAGCAAGCAGACACAAGGATTACTGAGATGGCCTCAATCCCAAGATTGTTCACTATGTGACTATGAGACCACAGATCCAACATCCTTATTTGAATACTGGCTTGTTAACCTGGAATTGTTAACGAGAATTGAATGTATGGAATAGTGAATGTCAATAGTTTACCACAAGCTGTCCAAGGGCCTTTGTTTTGAAATTGATTGGTTCTCGATAGCCTACTAAATTGTTAGTGTCAGCCTAATCACTCTGGAATAGAAAATGTGTAGACTATAGTATTTTATTGAATATGTAGGCTACTTATTTCCCCTATATTATACAAATTGTGGGCTTTTATTCCTATTTTGTGTGCTTCAGATGGCAAGTAGACTCGTTGATGGCAAATACTAAATGTACCATGAAAGGCGCTTCATCTAGGCCGGGATGTCGAGTGTTAACCTTTTCAGTGTAGGCCTACTACAAAAAGCCTTCCCATGAAAAATATTTGTTCCGGTCTAACCAACTCTGATTTTTTGTCAAACATGCCTGACACGATTTGGTATACAACACCCTAAATTTAACAACATTTTTGAAAACCCTTAGTTCGAACCCGTTGTTACCTCAGGGAAAGAACAGCCCAAGTATGAATTTAACCATTCCCATTCCTTATTTGTAGATGGCTTCTGTATGTACACTGAATTAATGTTTGTGCTACTCACTGCACAACCCAAAAGAAAAAGTAAGCACAGCTTATACATGGCTGACACTAGTTGACCCCTCCCCCCGCCTTGAGTTTATTTTTAATGTAATTCCACTATTGAAAGCCTCAGACCACAGAGGAAGCGTGCAGCTCAAAAAAATTAGTGCTGCTAAATGTTTGTGTGGCAACCCTTAATAAATGGTCACCGCCACTGCTATTGTCAGTCAGCCACAGCATAACACAACTATCCAGAGATGAGGAGCACTGCTCTGCACCCCCCACACCCCTGTCCCTCCCCGAGAGATCAGGCCTCTCAGCTGTCATTATTGCTGACGCCCTGACCCTGATAAAGGATTCTTGGTTGTCAGAAAGTTTTCACAGATTACAGATAAAGGATTATGGAGGAGTGAGAGGCACTGGGTTGTCTATGATAGTAACAACCCCATTTTTCGTCCATTTATTAAAAGCCCATTGAAGGACAGTAGGTGATTTGCGGTTTATCAACATCTCCAAATCACGAGACGTCGTTAGTGCGAATATCTGTGGAAACAGGACAGAAGTGTCTGACCAGCTCATCAGAGAGAGTTTCTAGGTATGCTTTGCGTGTTTGTTTTACCTTCTCGTCCTTGCATGAGCAACTCCAAGTCCTTGCCAATGCCTACTCAAGGAGAGAATTTCTCAAGGTACGTTTTTTTTCCACCCTCTGAGCGCTCTTCTTTATTCTGTCTAAACACTTTTTAAATGCCAAAGAAGTTTTCAAATTTACTGTATTGCCTTCTCTCCTCTCCTTTTATTTGGGGATGACAAGTGTGTTCCAAGTCCCTGGACCTTCAGGGGATGGGATTTTTGCTTGGTTTAACTTGTTCTTAATGTCATACATGCATAGAGCTATAAAATTAATATAAGATATCATAAATCTAGACTAATACCATTTTTCTTTTTAGGCCACTTATTATTATGTGTCAGGTAGAGGTGTAGTGTAAGTCTTCTCTACTCATTCTTGATCAGAGAACTTACTTGGTCTATTGGATGGTGTTTAAAAAAGCCATGTCCAAAAGCGTTATCGTCATTATGGGTAATGTATTAATTGTATGCTAGGCTACAGAATATCTCTGGTTGTCTCCGGCTGGGAACATGTTGTTAGTTAGCAGTCACACGTGATAAACTTGCTGCTCTATCTTATCTGTCCTATCTTTGTGCTTTAATGAAGCATATTCACTAGTGCTGTCAGTTTAACGCGTTATTAACGGTGTTAACGCAAACCCATTTTAACGGCGTCAATTTTTTTATTGCGTGATTAACGTTCTTTTTGGCCTAGCAAACGTTGTAGTTTTTTCACATGCTGTTGCAACAACTACTGACGTTAGAAAAACTACAACACCACACCGGATCTAGCTAGACCGGAAACAAAACAACAGGCACGCCGCACACACTTGTTTGGGCTTGCTTCTTTAGCCTTGGGCTAAAGAGTAGTAGGCTAACGTTACGTTTTGAGTGGATGGCGAGCGCAAGACGCCGAAATGGATGCCAATAAGTTCTGAATGGAAAGTTTACTTTTAAAAAGTTGCCAAATGGTTCCATTGACAAGACCAAAGTGATCTGTGTGTTTTGTCGTTGTGAACTGAGCTATCATCACAGCACGTCCAGTCTGAAATACTACTTGATGGCCAAGCACACAGCTGATGCGCATTCTCCGCCCCCTCGTCAAAGCCAGGCGATTGCAATGTAAAAAAAAACATTTGCACCTAGCAATCCGATCCACTTTTCCATGTTGATAAGAGCATTAAAATGAGAAAAAAATAATGGGACAAAAAGAAATCAAGGGACATTTAGAATAGATAAAAATGTGTGATTAATTGCGATTAATCGCGAGTTAACTATGACATTAATGCGATTAATCGCGATTAAATATTTTAATCGTTTGACAGCACTAATATTCACACATGTAAATTCAATCAAGAACATTGCTTTAATGTATTTTCCCCTCTAGGGTTAAAAGGAACATTTGTGTTTTAAAAGGGGACTTGGTTTCTTAAGTTGTTGTTGTGATGTTATAAGTGTTTGATAATGGAAATCATATGCTGGGTGCAAACACAACCTGGCCCAGCGCAGTCAGCCACAGTGTCTTGTGATTCAATCCTTTTTTCTGTCCCTGAATCTCTGATGTCATCTCTTTGTTTTCCCACGTTTCTCATCAACGGGACAACGCGCTTTTGTCTCACGGACAACACCACTCTCTCTCTCTCTCTCTCTCTCTCTTTCTCTCTGTTGTGTCATTTATTTGACACTCTCAGTCCACCATCACTCTACATCTCTCTACATTTATCCATCCACCCATTTCTATCTCTGAAGTGTTGCTTTAATCAGACTCTGATTACGCTCCATAGATCCACATCTGGCACTAATCAGCTGGTTTGCATCCATCGATGCAGCGCTAATGTGCAAGGGGTTGTTTTGATAACCACAAGGTCACAGCGGTGCTATTCCGAGCCCCCGAGGATTCAATTACACAACTCTTGACTTTGCTCTGCTACAATCCCCTATTCCTGTGGAACACTTGCGAGAGACTTGCGCTCTTTCGCTTTCTCATATGACCAATGATCACTAATGGACATTCAGTACAATAACATGGTTCAGATTACCAACTGTGATGGCATGTTGAGGAAATTGCATAGAAAGTTGTGAGGGAGGGCAGATAAACTCAAAAGTCCCAACTGTGAAAACAATCCTGTACGGGCCTAATGCCGACGCTACGCCTAGAATGCATTAAGTATGAGAAGTACAATACTTGCTGACACCAGAATTAAAGGAAAGTGTTAAACCACACTGACTTTCCACTGTGCTTTGCCCCAACTCTTGTAGCTAGCTGCAAGATACTTTTGCATGGTGGTGACTGCAGCAGGCTCAACCACCTCCAGTGCTCAGAATTATCTTTCTGAGCTGCCAGACACCTCACCAGAGTGGGTCGGGTCAATCTGGGGAGATGCCGGCTCCCTTACAGTTCAGCTGTGTCCTGCTCAGCTCAGATGAGTTAACAGAACTTCAGAAATGTGTAGAATTCTAATCCTTCCATGTTTCTGTCTGCACAGGATTGGTTTGAGCTGTAAAGACGTGCGTTCCTGGAAGAGCCTGAGGTGGTTCTACAGATGAGGATCCGGCTGACTCTCACCATGCCCACCAAGATGGCCTCCGACCCCGTTTGCATGCACTGGATCCAGTTGTGGCACAGATGTGTGTTGTCATGGTGATCATTTACAAGAAAACACTGGAAAAGAAGGGTGCTGATGATGTAAGGTCCAAAGAGGCAGATTTGGGTCTGGTAAGATGATTTCTCAGCAATCGTACTATCGGTTCATGAGCTAGTCTTGAGTTTTTCTGCAGTTTGAGCCAGGTTAATCAGCAGCCAAATTAACCTGTGATTAAAGTTTGTGCATTTGATGGTGTAATCCCCCAGTAATCGACTTAATTTCCTCAAAGTTGACTTCAAACTTCAAGCATTGGTTTAGCAAATCCCAGGGAATTTGGGAAAAAGCTTTTGCATTATTTCAACATTAATCATTTGAGTGGGAAACATTGAATTCCCCCCTCCCCCAATTAGCAGTGATTGCATAATAATAAAAGCTTAAATTATTGCTGCAAGGGTGCATCTTCTGGTTTGAATCCTTTCCCTTCCACAATCAACAGGAGCTTCCCCAGGTGCTGAGGTGGAACGAACATTCCTTTATCCATTCTCCTTCACACACACGCACAAAAAACACATACGTTTGTGCTCTTACACAGTACAACCCCCCCCAGAAATGTGGAGATAGTCAGCACCTTGCGCATCCCCATGTGAAATGAAACCCCCTCGGTTGAGGTGGAGAGAGCGGGGCTGTGTGCCGTATACCGTCTCTGGCACAGGGGAAAGTCTGTCTACAGAGTCTCGCCACCTGTGGCTGCTACACATTTCCATAACGCACATATAGTCCTTGTCCTGCATGCTTTTATAGACCCGTCTCTGTTGACTGCTTTTCCTGCGAAAAGGGCTGGAGGGAGGGGATACTGACAACTTCCTCTTTTCTTTTTTTTTGTATGAGGTCCTCTGCTACGCTTTTGAGCTTCTGTGTTGAGGGGACTTTTTCGTACTTGTCTGACAGTCAACTTTCAAGGATGTCTCTAACGTGTTTGTGTGTTCTCTCTCCATAGTGCCAGGCGCAGACCATGAGCCAGGGAACAAAACTTTTCTCTTGCGGACTCATGGGTGAGTTGGTGCAGCCAAAACTTCCTGTGACCTCTCTGTGTTGATTAGCAGCCCCGACCCACTGACTTACCTCAGCCCCACTCCTTATGTTCTTATCTGCTTATTGTTGTCACTCTTTGGGCTTTATTCAACATTGCAAACTAGGGAGACGAACTAGAAGTATGTGCTTATGGCACCTTTCAGCAGTTTGTTAGGAAGGATACGTTTGGTGACATGTACAGGTGGTGGCGGGTGAGGGAATTGTCACTTCACAGTAAGGTAACATGGTCCAATGGTTGATGGTGTTATGCCTAACAGGTGTTTCTTTTATGATGGCAATTAGTTTGTGTTTGAACGTTTTGTAAAGGCTTTCTTTTCTTGCCACATTGGACACTGCACCATACGCCGGGGGCCCTTTACACCATTTCAGAATCTGCCGAGTTGAACAGCCTTTTTCACTTCATAAAATGTACTACAGAGGGGTCAAATGGATTTCAAAGAGAAAAAGAAAGAGCTTTAGGCGCGTGCCTGTCTTCTGTACTGGGAAAACAGACCAAAGCCCAATCTTGATTAGTATCCCCCGTAAACCCAGTGCCCATTCCCCGGCCAATTCGTAGATCAATAGGGAGTTTGTGAAAGCCTCAGCCTGGTGCTGGGTGCATGGGTCCCCATGCCTGGCAGAGCACACCCACCGCAGCATGTTAGCTGTCTTGCACAGTGCCTTTTGTTCTCCTCTCAGCTCCTCCAACCAAAGGCATTTTTGGGATTTTTTGTTTTCTGACCTCCAATGGGAAAAATATTTTCTCCTCCTCCGTACCAGGCGTCAGCCCAACTCAGCCCGGAATGTGTCGTTTGTATAAAAAGGTCCCCCTCTCTCTGTGAATATAGTCTAAAAGAGAGAGTAATCCCTCTAGTGTGACCACAGCACCTGTAGCACAGCATAGGAACGGGGGGAATGGGGGGGTGCTGGATTATAGCTGTACCTCTGTGCCGTTGCAATGTTAGAGTTGTGTGTGGCAGTTTGCAGCCAGGTTACCTATTTGGAACTGTGCCTGTTTTCTCTGATATAAAGCCTGTAGGCTGTCTGCTATCAACACCCTCCCCAGCCTAGGTAAAGGCTCTTCCCAGGAATGTTTATCAGGGGCGATTGTCAAGAGGCCAAGTATGTCTTTGGTTGTTTGGAACATCTTGGGGAGGTCAGACATTGAGCTGTGTTCCCCCTGTCTGCTGACAGATCCCTCTTCTTCTCCAAGAAGTGCTTCAGGACTTCAGAAGAAATCTGTCGTAGTCTACTCTTCCTTCTCCTCCAGGTGTAACGCACACAGTACAATGGGTAGCCCTGAGCTCTCTCCTGCTCTCAGTGTCTTTGTCTCACTCTGTTTCTCAGAGCAGGGTGCTGTGTGTGCTGGATGTTTCCACACCACGGCCTCTACAGATGTTGAAGGGCTCGAGTGCAGTAGGCCTCCCCAGGTCATGGCAGAGAGCCATTCACCAGGAACTGCTGTTCCTGGGGCTTATGTCTGGCTCCCAGCCTCTCTATTCTCAGAAGAGAAGGGTTCTCAGGGCACGTCTGCTGGAACTTCATGCCTGAAGGGTTCTTCTGACATTTTACAGATACAAGGGGAAAGCTTAAATACATAGAGAGGGGGCCCTGTTTGTTTTAAGTGTTTCACACTTCTTTTCTAATGGCGGCTACCGGTGGTGTTTGCAGAGACGGGAAGGTGGCGAGACGTGGGCGTGGGCTGCGCCATGCAGCAGAAGGCTGTGGGCTCCAGCCTGGAGAGCCTGTGGGATGCGCTGCCCGAGGCCCACCAGAGACACACTCACTGGGGGATGGAGGTGGGTGCCACCTCGGGCGCCATCAGCAGCCTCCTGCAGGACTTGAGCCTGACCGAGGCCGCCTCCTCCTCTTCCTCCACCACGGCTCCACCAAGCAAGCGCCAGTGCCGTTCCCTGTCCTGCTCGGACGAGCTGGGGGGCTGGCGCTCCAGCTGGCGTCCTCAGGGCTCGCGGGTGTGGACGGCGGTGGAGAAGAGGCGCTGCCACAGCGGGGGCAGCATCCAGCATGGCCTGGCCGGGGGGCTGCACCAGGCAGGCTTTCCAGCCATGCAGCGCAGCTCCAGCTTCAGTCTGCCCGCCCGCTCCAACACCCTGAAGCTGCCCTGCTTCGCCCAGGCTGGCTGCCCCCCTTCCTCCTCCTCCTCCTTCGTCGGTCTCGGACCCTCCTCCCTCCTCTCCCCGTCCTCCTTGGAACCCCAAACCCAGGCTTTTTACCTCTCCCATGAACAGATCTTCCCCCAAGAGCTCCCCGGGCCCTCGCCGCCCAGCTCCCCAGACTCCACCCCCGAGCTGGAGCGCCGTGCGGGGCAGGGGGGACTGGCACGGAGCCGCTCACAGCCCTGCGTCCTCAACCACAAAAAGATTGGCATGAAGCGGCGGAGACCAGCTGACACACACAAGCAGAGGCCTTCCCTGGATCTGGCCAAGATGACCCAGGTCAGTACAGCAGGGTTGGAGATCATGGTTCATTAGCACCAGGGTAAAAGAGTCTTGGTCTATCTAACAAACATGAGCCTGTTAGTCATGTTTCATATACAAAGGTAAAGCCTTTGTTCTCCAATTTAGCCATAGGAGAAAGACATCATCTGGTACAAATTTTGTTGTTGGATGGTTAAAGATAATCATCCAACAACTCACCCTCATCTCCCAAAGCATTGCAGTTGAGTCAGTGAGTGTACAGATTATGTACACCGTGTGTAAAGTCACCTTCAGACTGTTCCCTCAAGGTTGAGATGTCCCTCAGTCACTCCATGGGCCTGGATGAAGTTACAGGGTTAGGGACAGCAGTGTACAGAGAAATAGACTTTCAGCTGGCCTGGCCAATCAGCTGTTAGGAGGGACACTCATTATTTGTAGGTCACTTTAGTCTGTTGTGTGTGTGTGCGCAAGTCTCAATCCACTTCATTTGAAAGTGGTTCTGTTGGCGATATAAAGATGATTTTGTTCATATCAAGTCCAGGGTCACGCCTTTCTCAGCAATTGTTTCCTTTCACTGAAGAAGTCCTTAGCTAGATGGTCTAACGAGGCCAAGCAAACTTACCAGAGACACAGGCACGCACCTATAGACAAGACGGTGGGTGTACTTTGACCCCTTAACCCCACCAAGGGACAGACCTCTGAATCCACCTGTGGATCTGTCTTTGGTGCTGACCGACATGACAGCTGTCAGACATGTCAACAGTTTGAGACTACAACTGTTTGGCTTCCATTACTATGACGATGCCTCAACCCAGAGACGCCATATCTCTGAGGCTTTTCTCTTCTCAGAAGGGTTTACCCACACAAGCACTCATACACACATCCTCCCTGTCACACAAACACACAAGGCCGCAAACGTGTCAGGCTTTGGCCCGTATAAGAGAGTCACTCAGAGTTCAACTGTGTCTGAACAACAGGGCTTCTTTGACGCCAACAGCGCCGACCCACACACCACCACGACACACACACGCACTCACACTCCACCCTGGTTAGCGGGAAGAAAGGAGTATTCCACTCAGGGAAACAAAACTGTTTTCATTGCGAGACTTAAGAGGTCTCAGTTTGTTAAGAATGCGTATTTCCTGCTGTTCATCATGCAGGGCCCCAGTCCATCTCCATTGTTGTTTGTGTCATCCTTCTGGGATTCAAGTCAATCCTTAACCCTTATCTCCTCATGGACAATGTTTACATAATGTCTACACAGGAAATAATGCACTTTGACAGCATCAATATGATTCTTTCAAGAAATCTTTATTTGATCAATTTCCATCTCATATCCAGTGGCTTTGGTTTAGAACCGAGGCTCAGAGGAAAATCGCTTCCAGAACTCACGAGTGGGGTGGATGGGAGGAAGGGGGGAATGTGAAAGTCAGGAAGTGGAGCAGATGGAGCAGAGATTATAGATCAGCTGGGGGGTGGTTGAGTGTAGAGTAAAGAGTTATTGATCTCTGTAAATTCTGCTCATGAGCTATTGATAAGCCACCATCGACCCGGGGGACTCAAGGTCATTATGGATGAGATCTGTGCCTTTGCTCTTGGGCTCTATTTCACTCCACTTCACCTCCCTGTATCCCCAGGCAGTAAAGAAGCCGGAGAGGGAGGATCAGCCTGATAACTAGTAAACTCCTTCCACTTTTACACATCTCCTGTTTTTTCAACCACTAAGACTAAGTTCAAATAGTCAGTATCCTATTTGTCAACAAACACTTGGACATTTTGTGCTGATATAAAGTTTTGAGTTTGAGCAAGACCAACCAGGATTTGTATTTTGTTACATAGGCTTTGTCTCAGGGCCTGTTACCCAGAGTGAAGCAGTAATGAAAGGGCCAGACTGGGCTAGACAGTACTGGGGCACAGGTCATACTGGTGTTTGAGGAGTGGGCCTGGAGACTGGAAGCTGAGGAACAGCAGAAAGATCTGCTTTGATCTCCAGCAGCTCCGACATGGGCCTTCCTCTGCTGCCGGGGCTGCTAGAAGAGAGAAAATCAGCTTCAAGTCAGCGTTTCCATTTCTCTTCCAGACTGTGTCCATCTTCTGCCCACTGTTCCCAGCTCAGTTGTATCCTGGGCGTGCTTGTCCGTCCGCTCAAGATACAGACATGGCGTGTGTGTGGTCAAATACCAACCGTGCGTGTAACCCCATTACGTAAAAGGCATGGTAGCACAGGTGAGGTTGAGGGTGGGGGTGAGATGTGGAGGGGCCCCCTGTTCTGTAAAGATCTTCTGGCTCCCCTCCAGAGGTCAAACATCAGGGACAGCTGCCCTGGCCACCTGTCCAGAAAGCAGGGGGGCGTCGGTGATCCAGGCTCCAGTGAACGGCACCAGCTGTCGAGAGGCCCGACACGCCTGCTGTGCCTCTGGCACATGTGGATTTACCAGAGGAATTCACATGGCGCCCCAGATGTATGCGCTCATTGTGCACCGCCAGTGGCAGGGCTGTGCAGTCCAGGGGCCAGCGTGACATGAATGATGGCCCCCACCCCCCCACTCACTGCCTAAGTCTCTCTCTCGCTGTCTCTCTTAATATCTCTCTTTCTCTCTCATTATTTCTCCCTTTCCCTTATTGCCACCAGTTGCTCTCCTATGTTAAAGTTTTTAATTAATTAATTCCACTTTCTGTCATTTTTTTTGTTTGTATGGTTCTGATCTCATAGCCAGCAATGTACTGTAACTCAGTTGGTCTTCCATACTGTTCACAAAACATAGTGGCCTGATGTATTAACAGGATATGTGGTTAGCAGAGGGCCTGTGTTCAGCTCAGGGGTCTGACAGGGAGAGGATTGATGACCAAATATTCCATCACCACGGAGATCGATTGGCGGAAGCTGCCAGTACTACAATATTTGTTAGGTTTCCATTCCTGTTTTTGTCTCACTCCATTCCAGCGATTACACTTGTTGACTTGGGTCTGGGATTGTGTTTCTGTTTGGTACATGAAAAGTCTAAACCATATCTATTTACATCGATCCACAGAAACTCCGGAATTTCCATAGCCTTAGCTGCCCTGGGATCACGGGGGAAGACTGCTGCCAGTCAAGCCAGGTCACACCCATCACCAGGAGCTCCACCCAGTATCAGACAGACTCCCACCCTCCGAGCCACCAGGGGTCAGACCTACCTCCAGACACCAAAGAGGATGGTGTCACGCTGAGCACCAAGTCATGCCCCACCATCGAGGACCTGGACCCGGACCCCCCAGGCCACCATGACGTGACAGTGGGGACGACCAATGGCAAGGAGCACGAGCCAGTATGGACGGGCTTATGTGGCACCAGAAGAGATCAGTTGGGGGGCGAGCTTGACATTGAGCAGATTGAGAGGAACTGAACCCCTACCTAGTGCCCTCAGGGTGAGCGGGGGGGGGGGGGGAGACGGTAGAAGATGATCTGTAGGTGGTATAGGAAGAAGAAAAAACACGGAAATAGTCTTAAAGGAAGAAGCAAGTGGAATAGCTATTGGGGCTAGTGCCTAGACACCTGCTTTGACTGTGAACACTGTGGAGACGATGGAGAGCATTGAGAAGGAGCCCAGAGAGGCCCTCGCTGGGCCTGTGTGCACCCTCCTACCCGCCTGTGTCAAATATCATGTCTCTGTATCTCAAGAGCACGGGTGGACACACACACGTGCTCTGGAGGGGTGTGGGTGGGGTACAGAAGAGCTGAGGAAGCTCTGTTGTTTTGACTTCTTAAAGCATTTCTCTGTTCGCCCCGATTACCTGTACTTGGATATGGAGAGGATACACAGCAGGCTTGTACAAACTCTCTACACTAGGGATAGCAGATGTTTCTGGTGATGTTTCTTCAATAGTACACAATGGGTACATGACGATGTGCATGGAGACTACTTTGAGAGCTGCTGTAGATTCCTTTGTCTAATGGTAAATGCACACACACACAAACCTGAAGCCTGAAGTATACCACTGGGGCTTAACATCAACAGACTATAAAATTTGGGCTACCAACATCTTTCTCCTCTCCGTTTGAGAGAACCTTAGTGATGCTAATAGCATTTATATTCTTTCTTTTTACAG
Organism: Thaleichthys pacificus; assembly: GCA_023658055.1. NCBI lineage: Eukaryota > Metazoa > Chordata > Actinopteri > Osmeriformes > Osmeridae > Thaleichthys > Thaleichthys pacificus. Next base: position 2,617,683 of record CM042856.1, read on the forward strand.
TTTGTAACTGCAAAGCTATGTAAAACATGAACATATTTCTTTACAAATAAACACAGCTTTAAGTGTGCCATTTGTCAGATCCTGTCATTTTTGTTCCTGGTTCCGATTAGTAAATTATTTTTTCTCAGCAAGTCATAGATTTTTGTAGTTTGTGAGCAGATACAGTATTGCCCTTGGAGGGCTTTGGATAACAAACACAATGTTCTCTTGAAAGTTATTGTTTGACTAGTAGTTAAGACAGTGCTGCAGTGTGACCCAGTTCAGTTGCAGGAAGCAGCAGTCTACCAGAGGAGCCTTGGTGGATACACTTTGATGACCCTGCGTTTGTGTGCCGAGACGAGTTAGCAGCCAGGCCAGGGACAACAACCTGGGTTAGGAAGTTCTGTTCCTGTTAAATGGCGGCTGGGGTGAGGTGTTGGAGCGGTGGTTCACCTCAGAGACCTCTCTCACAGCCTTCCCTCCCTCTGCTGGGAAACAAAGGGGCTTTTTCTCTGAGGAGCACCGTGACGTGAGAGGTGGTTGTGAATGTGGGCCATGTGTCAGGGCTACTGCCGCTGCTTTCTGCTGCTCTCTTTGCTTCCCCTCCCTTTGTGAATCTCTCTCTCTCTGCTCTGTCTTCTATATTTGTCATCTCTGCTTTCTTGTTTCTCTGCTCTCTCTTTCTCTCTCCTCGACAGCTGCATGTCGCCAGGGCTTAAGGGGCCTACTTGGCTTCGTAGTTCAGACTTGCCATAATGTCAGTCATTCCTCAAATGCGTGAGCTACAGTACATCTCCGCCTCACTGAAACTGACAAGAGACAATTTAAGGAGGGGCTGACATGCTATGTTACCCTAGACTTGAATTCACACAGAACAACTGTTGGCTTGATCTTTATGTAAAAACAATTATCTTTAATGAATTTGATTATATTGTCATCCAGATATTTTAGGACCAGTGCACAGGTTTTTCAATTCAATTCCATTCAAGTTTATTTCTCATGTACAGGAAATACAAATATACAGGTACAATGAAAATCTTTGTGCCGCTGAGCTACCTACAATAGTGCAGTGTTTAAATAGTCAAATAGATAGTACGGACAATAATAACAATAAAAGGTAAAAGATAAAATAATATTAACTAAAAAGTCATGATGTGCAGGAATCAGAAGGGAGGTAGTTATCTGTTCAGGAGCCTGATGGCCTGGAGATAGAAGCTGTCTCGCAGTCGATTAGTTCGGGAACTAATGCTGCGGTACCGCTTGCCAGATGGTAGCACTGTGAACAGTTCGTGGTTGGGGTCGCCGATGATCTTCCTGGCCTTTGACAGGCACCGCCTGGTGTAGTTATCTTGTAGGGAGGGAAGTTCACCTCCTGTGATGTGCTGCGCTGACCGTACCACCCTCTGAATTGCTTTGCGGTTCAGCTCAGTGCAGTTTTTCATACCAGGCAGTGATGCAACCAGTCAGGACGCTTTCTATGGTGCAGCTGTAGAAGGACTTTAGGATGCAGGGACTCAGGCCGACTTCCTCAGTCGCCTGAGGTGGAAGAGGCACTGTTGGGCCTTTTTCACCACATGTTTGGTGTGTGTGGCCCATGTCGGGTCCTCTGCGATGTGAACACCGAGGAACTTGAAGCTGGTGACCCTCTCCACTGCCGCTCCGTCGATGGTGATGGGGGAGTGCTCCCCCCTCTGCTTCCTGAAGTCCACGATCAGCTCCTTGGTTTTGCTGACATTTAGGGAAAGGTTGTTCTCCTGGCACCAGTGTGTCAGGGTGTTGACCTCCCCTCTGTAGGCTGTCTCGTTGTCACTGGAGATCAGGTCTATCACCGTCGTATCGTCAGCAAACTTGATGACCATGTGGTTGGAGTGTTGTGTGGCCACGCAGTCGTGGGTGTACAGGGAGTAGGGGTCTCAGCACACATCCTTGTGGGGCTCCTGTATTTAGAGTCAGTGTGGTAGAGGTGGTGTTGCCCATTCTCACTGACTGACGGCGGTCCGACAGGAAGTTGAGGATCCAGCTGCACAGGGAGGAGTTTAAGCCCAGGGCCCTGAGTTTGGTGTGTAGACTGGCAGGGATTATGGTGTTAGAAGCTGAGCTCTAGTTCACAAACAGCATTCTCACATAGGAGTCTTTTTTGTCAAAATGGGAGAGGGCGGTGTGCAGTGCCATGGCAATTGCATCATCAGTGGATCTATTCTGACGTTATGCAAATTGCAATGGGTCGAGAGCAGCAGGTAACATGGAGGTGATAAAGTTCCTTACTAGCTTCTCAAAACACTTGCTGATGATGGGAGTGAGGGCAACACACTGTGGAAAGAGACAGACAGTCCACCTCCACCCTTCAATCAGCAGTAACAGAAATGAGAGCCGTCTGTGTTCTGCACTGGAGATATGAGCAGGAGGGGGAAGGTTCTCTGCCTGTCCTGAATCCCAAGAACCTGCATTGACATAACATGACATCTGACCCCATCTGTGTCTGTGGACCTGTTAAGTAAGGGATAATGTATAGAACGCCGGTCATTATCGGGAAAATAAGCCCCGACAGGGCGAACAGCACCCCGATTGCGAAGCGGAGGGGTTTTGTTTCACCCATATTTACTGTTTGTCAACCGTACACAATGTTATTGCCTTTTAATCTTGCTAGCATAACGTTAGCTTTCAGGCTAATAGCTCATCCAAAGGAAAGCCGGTGTTGGTTCTATGAGTTGAGCGGACTAGAAATATCAGAGTTGGCTAACGTTAAAAACGTTACATTTTCTTTTGCAAAACGCATGAAAACATAAATTAATGTTTGTAAAAAAAAATCGTTGGCAAGTGACCATGGTATAAGCGGGATAATGCCTTTCGAGGTGTACAATATCACCTGATAATGGACGATGCGGAGGCGTGAACCGTCCTCCGCGATATTGTACACCTCGTCGGGCATTATCCCTTACTTAGCCATGTGTTGCTGTGCTTACACGCTCTACACATTTCACTTAAAGTCTCTCTGCAAGGAAACTAACTTGGAAACTACCCAGCATGCATTTTTTGTGTGCGCTTATGTCCCTGGTTAGTCTCAGTCTCTCTCTTCTCTCTCCTCTCTCTCACTCTCTCTTCTCTCTCCCTATCTCTCTCACTCTCTCTCTCGGCGACAGTTTGTGCATATCTACCTTGGTGGTAGCTAAGCCCAGAGCTGCCAACTCTCACGGTTTCGCCGTGTGACACACACATTTCAACCATTTCTCACGCTCTCACGCCACACATTGTATTTCTCACGCTGAAAAGGCAACGCCAAACAAGTAGCCAAGCTAACGTTGTAAACAGTAACGGACGAGGCGCAGGTTAACGGAGTGAAGCATCATTGACGTGCAAACAGCCGTGTAAACTCGCCTGCGGGGGGGAGTGAAGCTCGCGAAAGCTCGCCTAAGGAGGGGGGGGGGGGTTGCTACCAAATCTCACGCCAAGGTTTTTGGAAAAGTTGGCAGCCCTGTAAGCCCCTTTTTCATGTGGTCACAGTAACACTCATCTACTGCAGCTCATGCAGCCACAGAACATTTCCAGCCCTGTACATGCCATTTCAGGGCTCTTTCCTTTTTTCTCAAGTGAAACAATACTCGGGTGTGTTTTGCTTAGGGTGACCAGAAGCATGACCCTGAAAAGGAGGACACTTGGGTCAAAAAGGAGGACAACCCCAAAAAGTTGTTGGGGGGGGGGGGTCATTAGGATGAAATTAAGACAATAACATTTGTCATTTTAGTAGGCCTAAGTCAACATTTGTAATTTGAATACAAATCCAATACTTCAATACAAGTGAGACAAGTTAGTCAAAAGATAAATAAGACAGACATTCCCCAAACTATTTCAATTGTAATAGAAATTAAAATATATAATTTGGTCAGCTCAGCAGCCGTTTTTTTTTATCATCAGCTGTTGTTGTGTTCGGAGCAAAAAATGATGTCAAGGAAGAGTGCCCGGCAGAACTAGTATTATCTGTGCCGTTGCCCAGCGCTCTGGGTTGAACGACGTCTGATGTTTAGGCATGTTTCTTCTATGTGTTAACGGTCGTTCTGTAAATGTATTAACGGTCGTCTGTCAATGTAGACAGCAGCCTATGTATGACGTAGCCAGCACATGGAGCCATGTTTACGTTTTTAACCAATGATATAGGGTTAGAACCTAATTTAAGCCTATCAGATATTAATCACGAACACCGCTTTAAGCCAATCATTTGTTAGACTGCGTTCCAGCAAAATATTCTAGAGCGCGTCTCTTTAGGGCCCAGTGCAACTCCAAAAAGGAGGACAAATATGCGTCCGGCTTGATGCTGCGCCGGATGCCGGACAGGGCATTGAAAATCCGAACTGTCTGGCCTAAATCCGGATGTCTGGTAACCCTAGTTTTGCTACATTTCCTGGGTTACTGGGATGTGGCACACACACTACCTGGTCTAAACCCAGACGTCCTACAAATAACTGGGTATGCCACAGGAGGTGTTGTGGGTGGCATAACACATTGCTTATGTAGTCATGCATTATGTATAGTGCATCAACTGCCTAGTGGCCAATCTATCTCTAGTTGTGATCCCCTTTCACAATAGTTTACCATGTGGATGTTTGAGGTTAATAAAGATAATATTTCTGTCAATGCTTTTCTACAGTGTTATTATTAAAAGTTAGTTCAGAACATACACTCTCAGCCAACCATGCCTCCATTACTAAAACGTCCTTGTAATTGCTGAACACCCTAACCTCTCACTTAGGGCGATAAACATGTAAAGGTCATACAAGCCTGCTCATGTCAAAGCAGGGTTAACAGACACACGCAGCTAAGTTTTGATTTGGTGAGTAAGGTTGAGTCCCGGAGGCGTCCCATCAGTGCTGGGATTATGAGATGTGGGGTGTGTGCCCTTTGTCAATGGCTGGCCTTTTACAAAAGGCAATTGGACACCTACACCAATACAGCCCGGCCTAGCCCAGCTCTGCTGGAGTAAATACAGCCTCAGATCTCCAGCCAGCTCTGCTCAGGCGATAAGCCATCCAACCTGCTGGCTACAGAGACACGTGACCACCCAGTCACCCCCCCCACCACCATTCCATACACACACCCAGCAATGACATCATGGGGTTGCAACCTTGTGTTAGGGGAGGAAACTCTCAGGCTTCAGTAGACTGTCCGCTTGGGGGCGGCGGAGGAAGAGTTGCATCCCTGGAGAGGCATGTGACTCCAGTGTCCATGTAAGCGCAGTACAGAGCCTTCTCTGTATGAACCCAGACTCATCTCAGATTGCTTGGAAAAGACAGAGGGCAAGGGAGGGAAAGAGAGAGGAGTGGTGGGAATTCTGGACTCGGTTCCATGGGCCCTCCCACACTATAAAGTCAAAGTGCTATTGGCATAGCTGCCCCTGGGGTTGGAACAGTGATCAAATAAGGGGAAAACAAGCGGCTTTAGCCAACATTGTAGGCCTTCCCGTGGACCATTGCTCCACACACAAAAGAGAGTAGGTAGTATTGGGTGGGTACAATAACGAGCTGGTATCAAAACAAAGACTGTTTCCACAGGTTACAGTGGAATCTGAGATGCAGGTGTACAAGCACCGTCTGGTCAGCTGACCTACCATTTCCTGTTAAACAGGAAGAGTTTAACGAGTGCAGATGAAAGCTCAAGGTAACACAGCTGGCAGTTGAGTAGATGGTAAAACGCAGGTGTGTACAAGAGCAGCGGTGTGTGTGCTCTGAGTAAAAGGAGAGTCTTATGCAAACATGACATAGAAACCTATACCTATGGAGCCGAGTGTGTGTGTGTGTGTACACCATGAAGATTCAATACCTCCTGGATAGAGCAGTGTGTTGGTGTGGCTGGGGAGTGATGAGGCCAGTAGAAACAAACTATAGTAGGCTGTGATTCCACAACGTGTCAATCAACCTAATATGGAAATGAGATAATCAGCTTTGTGACCCAAGGTTTTAGCAGACTGGAAAGAGAGGGTGGGGACATCTCCCTCGGGCACAAGCATTATCCTGTCCTGGATGTAACATAGAATGTAACATAAACATCTTGCAGAAGTCATTATGATGAAACATTGCATGGAGTGTTTGTGATATTGGATAATAAGGTCAATTACATCTGGCAAACAATATTAAATCAATGTCTGGTACTTTTTGTGTATCTTTAGAAATATGTCAAGGATCTGAATGAACATCTGTGCCTCTGTCACAGGGCCAGTGTTGTACAGAAATCGATGACCTATCAAAAACCGTGATCTAGGGTTGCTGTTTTAATGACTTGCCAATGTTACGGTTAGAACATTTGCTGAAAGGTATGGCAAGCCATTAGAACAGCAACCCCTCAGTTTCGATAGGTCACTGATTTCAGTACACCGGGCCAGCGCATGCGCGAAATTAAGTGCCTCCTCAAAGCCACGAGGCCACAGAGGGCCCCCAAAAGCACTTGAAATGTCCCGCAACAGATTTGTATTTTATTTTTTTATATTATGTCAATGGTTACATTACAAGCCCGCTAATACTACTGGTTTAATCAATTTCATCAAAGTGTCAATCATCTCTGTTCTCTTGCATTATTTCATGTCCGGGTAAAAGACGACGTCTGGTCACCCTAAGAACCAATTTATGAACCAGGGGTTCAATTTCTGCATTTTTATTGAATACCGTCACACATAGTTCATAGTTTGATGCCCCATTTCTAAATTATAATTTATGTCCAAAATACTGGAGAAGGTGGTTCTTTCTCAGCTCTCTCCTTTTCTTAGTGAGAATGTTGTGTTGGACAACTTTCAGTCAGGTTTCAGAGCACACCATAGCACAGAAACAGCACTGCTTAAGGTACTGAATGATTTGTTGTTGTTCAGTGACTGGGAATTGTGCTGTTTTAATATTACTTGACCTCAGTGCTGCTTTTGATACTGTTGATCATGCTATCGTCCTGGATCGTCTCCAACAATGGGTTGGGATCCAGGGTGTGGCTCTACAGTGGTTCCACTCTTATTTGAAAGATTGAACCTTTTCTGTTAATATTGGAAATATTTCCTCCTCTCCGGCAGCGATTACATGTGGAGTACCTCAAGGTTCAATCCTGGGTCCAATTCTTTTTTCTCTGTATATGCTCCCTCTGGGCTCCATTCTCCGTAAACATAATATACCATATCACTGTTATGCTGATGATACACAGTTATATTTACCGTTAAAACCAGGTGATACCAACTCTCTGGTGTCCCTGTTTGATTGCCTTAAAGACATCAAGGGCTGGATGGATAATAACTTTCTCCAACTTAATGAGAGTAAGACGGAGGTGATTCTGTTTGGTACCCCCAGATCGATTGATGATTTATCAAAAAAATGGTTATCTTTGATTCAGCACAAAAATTTGACAAACAAATTAATTCTGTTGTCAATGGTAGTTTCTTTCATTTAAGGACTATCGCAAAACTAAAATCTTTCCTCTCTTTCAAGGACTTGGAAATTGTTATTCATGCACTTATATCGTCTCGAATTGATTATTGTAATTCTCTGTATTATGGCATTTGTCAATCATCATTATCACGCCTGCAGGCTTGTCCAGAATGCAGCTGCTAGAATGTTGACTGGTACCAGGAAAAGGGACCATATCTCCCCGATATTGGCCTCTCTTCACTGGTTGCCAGTCAAATATAGAATAGATTTTAAGATGTTGTTACTTGTTTTTAAAGCTTTACATGGATTGGCTCCTTTTTATATTTCAGATCTTCTTAGGCAGTATAACACTTCCAGGCCCCTTAGATCATCAACCCAGCTCCTTTTAGCCATTCCACAGACTCGGTTGAAAACGAAAGGTGATCGTGCCTTTTCAGTTGTAGCCCCTACTCTGTGGAATAAACTGCCAATTTTGATCAGGTCATCCCCCACCACCGAAACATTTAAGTCTCGTCTTAAAACATATTTTTATTCTTTGGCTTTCGAGGGTCACTTTTTAGGGTCACTCGTGCTTACTGTAATTGTGATGTTTGTCTGTTGTTCTTATTTATTGTTGTTTTTCCCTATTTGATGATTTTGTACAGCACTTTGGTCGGCATTGGCTGTTTTTAAATGTGGTTTATAAATAAAAATTAATTGACTTGACATCACAGATTTGACGCTTATAAATACATCTTAGTTCTTGTCGGAAAAGGCTTAAAAAAACTCCCTGTTTGACTAGGATTTATAACAAATGTTGATCACGCATTTGTTAACCACCAAACTTTGAATTCATCTAAACTAACTATCTTTCAGCATTATTACTCACATATTTATGCAGAACTATACCCTCTGGGATCACCTTTGTAAAACTTAAACGTAACGGGACTCTATTTTAGCCCCCACCTTTCTCCATCTCTCCTCTGTATTTCTGTAACTCATGTAAAGTATACTCCACTAACGAAAAATCTTGTTAGCAAATGTATCAAAATACTCATCACGTAACATATTTCAAAAGTAACCAAATTAGTATGTCAAATTAGATTCAAATTCGTCTATTTCTCTAAATTTGCGTCTTTGTCAATTTCTCAATTTATGTCTGCGCATGTGTGACGGTATGTAACAGACCTAGCCACGCTCCGTCACAACAGGGTGTCGTTCGCCACTCGCTGGGCTCGAACGCACAACCTCTGACTTGCCAAACGCGACCACTACCAACTACGCCAAAGAAAAGCTAGCTATTCGTTGACACGGGTGGCCTGTTACATACCTGAGGAGTGAGTTTCACAGGTTCACACCCGTTACATTCACCCCTCTGAAATTCACTATGGCAGTTAGCTGACGCTAACCTCGTTCATCCGGGTCACGGCACCAATGTGACGGTATGTAACAGACATAGCCACGCTCCGTCACAACAAGGTGTCATTCGCCACTCGCTGGGCTTGAACGTACGACCTCTGACTTGCCAAGCGTGACCACTACCAACTACGCCAAAGAAAAGCTAGCTATTTGTTGACGCAGGTGGCCTGTTACATACCTGAGGAGTGAGTTTCACAGGTTCACACCCGTTACACATGTATCATGCGGTTTACCCACTATCAATTGTCAAGCTGCAATTCCTTTACTAGCCCATAGTCGCCACCGTCGCTGTAAAACTGTAAGACAAATGTCTAACTTCCTGGACTTCCATTTGTCTCGTTTTCACCAGATCCCCACCCCTCGCCCTTCGACTTGAAGCGGTGGATGTAGGTGGTATTGCATTTCCGATTTGCTATCTGACTCGTCCGGTCGTTTTTATTCTATTAACTCAAGTCAACCAGTGACGTGTGGTGATGTCAGTAAGAGGCTAGGCACTGAGTTATGAAAGCCAGATTACCTAATTTATTGTTAGGCTAATATGTCAAAACAGTAAACGCAGTAAACAGTACAAGCACTTGAAGCAGTAGCCTACTACAGCCGCTGAATGTTAGCACAGCCACATAGCCAATCTTTTCTTCCATACCAGTCTGTTTGAAATGATCGAAAACATGTTGTCCCTTTTGCTGCAGTAGTCCATCTAAGTCTGGCATAGACCTTGGAGAAATTCCTCAACTCTGAATATCGGCAGACACCGCTGCTGTCATTTTGACTAGAATTTTGCGGGGATTACGCTTACAACGTAGCCAGTGTAATGACGTTCGCTGCGCAAATGTCCAGTAATATCTCGATTTTAATTGGTCCATGTTTGATACGTAACGTAGATGATTACTGGCATAACATATTTACGTGCAAAGGCACAGAAGAGTTGTGCCTTTCGACGTACATGTTAAAGAATACAGGATCGAAGTGTGCATGCGCAACATGAGTTTTTCGCTTGTCGTCCACAATGAATGGACAGTAAAAGCACTGCTTATTCTAAAAAAAATTTTTATTTGATTTTGCGTAACTGCTACATTTGTCATTGTAACGTCTAAACAATTGGAATTACATACATATTGCATATATAAATCACAAGAATAATCAGTAAAAATACAAATACAAGTTTATTAAATAAATTGAAAAATAAAGTGATTTAATAAACATTTTACGTTAGAATTTTGGCAGGGTAGGCAGTGCCTACCCTAGCTAGGAACAAGCTTCTGCGCAAGACCGGACGAGTCAGTCTGGAAAGATGGCGCCGTCCATTTCGCGCAGCTACTTTTGTCTTCCAAGATGGCGTCCCCATTCATTTCTATGAAAAGTGCTCAGTGAGGCAAGCAAGAGCGCAAAAGCGGACCGCGCCATCTTTCCAGTTCCGGCTCTTCCGGTCTAGCGTTAAACAGTGGCTCGCTTTTTTCCTAGCTCCGAGACTTTTTTTTCTTCAATTAATTTATTGAAAGCATTTGCAGTTACAAACAACACATACGAGTACATATACACACAACTACAAAAAAAAGCATAAACAAATCATATCCCAGGGAGTCCAGCAAGGCTAATTAGCAAGCAGTCCAAATCATAGCATCACTTAGAGTAAGAAGAATTACAATTTCATTCAGTCACGTGATGTCACAAGTGTTGAATATATCTGCACCGTCTTCAGAGCTTTACAGTTCTGTGAATATCTTATGGAGTCCAAATATTTATTGACTTCACTCTCAAACACAGTAAAGAAAGGTTTAGAGCCCCAGAACTTACACTTATGGATGTGATATTTAGCGAGTAGGAATAAAAGATTAATAATGAAATATTTTCCATCCTTGTCTGTCTTAAGCTCGACCACACCAAAGAAAATATCCTTAAAACAAAATGAGAAATCCGTAACAAAATAGGTTTGGATAAATTCAAGAACATCTGACCAGAATTTTTCTGTGTAGGAACATTTCCAAAATAATTGGATAAAAGCGTCTGCTAAATGCATAAATGTAAATGGAAAAATATCTTCATCTGACCTTTTACAGAAAGAGCATTCAGATTCAATTATCTGGTTTATACCGCTTAAGCACACACTTTGCTGGGTAGAATCTGTGAATTAATTTAAACGTAACTTCTCTCACTTTATTAGTAAGCATATATTTGAAAGGCAAAGACCAAACGTTTTTCCAAGGGACATTCTCTATTAAACTGTTCCAATATTGGATTATATAAGGAATAGTAACAATATCTTTTTGGTATAAAGTCCTAATTGTTTTATTTTTAGTCCGGCACGCGGCAGAAAAGCATAAATTCCCCACAGCAGTATCAGATAAATCCATATTGTGAGTCAGTGGCCATGGGAAATGAATGCCTCCCCGCAGCATTCTGATTCCAGAAGGAATTGCATCAAAGACAATTGCATACTCCTTAATCGAAACAGGAATTTGAAATTTCCGCAAAAAATCTGAATAACTGTACAGTCTGCCATTTGTGTCATAGAGTTGGCCAACAAGTAAAATATTATTCCTGTACCCGTTTTCAAAAAATAAAGATTTGTTTTTGAAGAGAATGTCCTTATTATGCCAAATGTAATATCGATGGGGTGAGAAGTTATTTTTAAATAAGAGAGACCAAGCCAAAAGCATGTGTTTATGAAAATTGGACAGTTTGATTGGGATTTTGCTAATATTATAATTGCAGAATAACAGAAAATTCAGGCAACCGATTTTAGAGAAAATATAGTTTGGAATAAAATTCCATAGTGATGTTGGATTATTAATGAATTGTCTGAGCCAGTTGATTTTGAATGTGTTGCTTAAAGTTGTGAAGTCCAAAAAATGTAAGCCCCCACACCGATTTGTATTCATTATTACAGACTTTTTGACAAAATGAGTTTTGTTTTTCCACACGAAATTAAACAACATATTGTCAATTATTTTCGATACCCCACAATCAACATCCAAAGAGGCCGCCAAATAAGCAAGTCTGGAAATTCCCTCCGCTTTTGTCAGTAACACTCTTCCTCTCAAGGATAAGTCTCTTTGTAGCCAAGAGTTTAATTTGTTTTTTGTTTTTTCAATGATTGGGCTAAAATTGAATGGACTTCTTGTATTGTGGTCTTTAGTTATTATTGTTCTCAAGTATGTAACCTGATCCCTCACAGGGATATCACATATACTTGGCACATCACATTCTTTAACTGCCATAAGTTCACATTTTCTTAAGTTTAATTTGAGACCTGAAGCTTGTGAAAATCCTCTGATCAACTCTATCGCAGGGGGAATCTGGGAGGCATTTCTCAGGAAGATGGTTGTGTCATCAGCCAGTTGACTAAAGATGATACTTCGTTCAGCCAATGTTTTTCCTTCCAAGGCACTGTTAGAGACATGTAGAGCTCAAATTTGGGAGGCGATCAAAAACAAGTACGGGGAGATTGGGCACCCTTGTTTGATTCCACGTGACGTCACCAAATTTCAATTTTACTGCACTACTACCATTTTCATACAGGGTCCTGACAGTTCTGCAAAAACCATCTCCAAATCCAAACTTTTTAAGCGCTTGCAGGATAAAGCCATGTTCAAGCGAGTCAAACGCCTTATAAAAATCAAGGAACAGAATGAAGCTGTTGTCAGTGATAAGATCATTATAATCCAATAAGTCTAGCACTAATCTAATATTATTTGCAATATGTCGTTGATATGTCTCATGAACCCAGACTGTGATTCATCTATAATAGAGTCTAACACTTAGATTTTGTAATCGTTATTTAAGAGAGAAATAGGGTGCCAATTCTCTAGACAGTTTTTGTCCTTGTCTGGTTTTGGAATCAATGTGATGACACCCTGCGTCATACTTGTTGGAAGAGCTTCTTTCTCTTCTTTCTGAGAAAACTTTTACCAGAAAAGGAGTTAGTAATTCATCAAACATTTTGTACAATTCAGCAGTTATACCATCACACCCTGGGCTCTTGTTGTTTTTGAGATTTTTAATCGCCTTCAACACCTCTTCTTGGGTAATGCTATCATCACAGTAGTCTCTATCTTCTGGGGATATAGTTCTACAATGGCTCCTAGCTCCGAGACTTTTTATTTTTATTTTTTTAATTTTTTTATTATTAGCAATTTCAACAATGTCAAATGCATTTGAGTTTACAAGATACATAAAGTAAACAAAAAAACAATTTACATTGAGAGTAAACATGTATCAATACAAATTAAAATAATCTAAATTAACGCTAGGGGATATAAAAGTTTACATAAATATATTTAAATTACTACAGATTGTTACTGTTTTAATTGCCTTTTATTTAAGATAATTTTTTATTGAAAACATATACTGTCTGAGCTCTCCATTCAAGACAATAAAGTAAGGTTTTCTTCCCATGAATTTGCATCTATGAATATGATACTTGGCCATAATAATAATAAGATTAATTATATATACACAGATGTTTTTCCTGGGGGCTATTGCACGAAACCAGGATAAGGGATTAAGTCGGGATATTCAAGTTATCCTGGATGAATTTAGCTTTGACTTGGTTGCACGAAAGCAGGTTGAATTAAATCCAGCCAAGTAACCATGGAGATTAACACAGAGTCGTGTTAAATCAGCTGCCGCTCTGATCCGAAATAAATGTTTTAACAGTTATTCCGTTGTCTTCTGAATGTGTTCGAATTTATTTTTATTAACATGCATTACTTGTCAAAATTCAGCACCGCACAGGGCGAAGCCATGCTCTCACCATCCCACAGATGGTCTGTGTGGCACTGCGCTTTTTCGCAAGCGGCATGTTTTTATATGCCGTGGGAGATGCCGAAACCTTGAATAAAGGTACTATTTGCCGTACGGTCAGAAGTGTGTGTTTGGCACTGAAGTCCTTGGCACACATCTTCATTACCTTCCCTGGCCACAGAAGAATGTGTTACATCAAGGAGGATTTCCACAAGATTGCAGGTAACATGAATTATAGATTACAAAAAGCGTTACGTTAGAATAGTCACCAAATACTCAGACTATTTTGTGTTACAGGTTTCCCTAATGTCATTGGTGCGCTGGACTGCACACACATCAGAATTAAACGCCCCTCAGGGGCCCATGAGGGAGATTATGTGAATCGAAAATCCTTCCACAGTATGAATGTTCAGGTAAAAATTATGTAATTACTGTCAACTAGCTAAATATTCTGTGCATTAAATGTGTAATGAATAGGCAACATTGCATCGTTTCAGATGATCTGTGATGCTTCCTGCATGATAACCAATGTGGAGGCAAAGTGGCCTGGGTCTGTCCATGACTCCCGAGTTTTCAGGTCCAGTACCATTTCCCAGCGACTGTCACAAGGTATGCCACACACATTTCACTGATAAACACAATTGCGTCAAAGGTTTAACTTATGTGTAGTTGTAATGATTACATTTTGTATTCTCAGGTGAATTCTCTGGTGTTCTTATTGGAGACAAGGGTTATGCCTGTGAGACATACCTTCTCACTCCACTAGCAGACCCTCAGACAGCAGCACAGCAAGGGTACAATCTTGCCCATGCAAGAACAAGGGGCCGAATTGAAATGGCATTTGGCCTTCTAAAGTCACGTTTTCAGTGTCTCCACCACCTGAGGGTCACCCCAGACAGGGCATGTGACATCACTGTAGCCTGCACTGTCCTACATAATGTTGCCTGTCTGAGGAAGGAAAGGGGTCCTGCACTGGCACCGGAGATTGAGTGGGACAATGCAGCAATCTTCCAAGATAACATAAATGGCAGGCTAGTCAGAGACCAATATATTAATAATTTTTAGGGCTGGGCACGTTAACGCGTTAATCTTGCGTTAACGCCATGGGCGTAGATTTAGGGGGGGATGCTAGGTACTTGTCCCCACCAACATTTGAAAATGACAAAATTGTCCCCACCCATATTTTAGTGAACTCCTTTGTGCTGCAATTTGGATCTATTCCGAAAAAATATTTTGCACAATATATTTGCAAAACTCATTTCCTATTATTGTCCGTTGCCCAGAAAAGTGAAAAAAGTTAACCAATGCGCCCTCGAGCGTGCGAGACAAGATGTCATTTAATTGGCTAAAGTGCCAGAGTCAGAAACACTTCGTGAATCTTGACTTGCAGAAAGAGAGCTGTCAGTAGTCTGACACGGGAAACTACTACATACGCCAGGAAATAATAAAGCCTCATATTAGTATTTCGTTTGGTCTCAGCATTGATATTTTTGACACTTTTGTGCTTTGTAGATAGGAAAATGTCATCCAAAAAGAAGAAATGTATCAGAAGTGTTTTCACCACCCAGAGAGTAAGTAGCTAGCAAGGTCGTTGTTAGTTAGCTAGTAGGAAAACTACCCATACAGTGCAAACCTGCTAGCCTTACATCGCCACCCATTCTACAATGGAAAGATGTTTTGAAAGTTGTTAGTGTAGTAGTGTAGTAGAGCATGTAACTTTTGCTTGTATTAAATCTATCCCTAGAGTCTGCAATCTTTCGACCAGTGTGTTAGCAGCAGCTGGTCTTGTTGAAGCCAGAAGGATAAAGCTAACCTACCCACATAATGGGACCGTGCTAGTTTAGCCTAGTGCCAGCAGGCTAGCAACTCAAAAGTGATATTAACTGATAATAAGTAGGCCTATGATCCCTTGGATAGTAATATCCCTGTAATCTCGACCAATGTCAGCAGTCAACTAAGCATGGTTAGTGTCTGTATTAAATTGATGAATTACTGTGCAGGAAAAACAGCACTCTGAAGCTACAGATGTAGAGCAGGATGGTGATGAATCAGCATCAAGGGTTCAGGTGAGAAGTTGAATTAGTCAATTTTGGTAAAGATTGCATTAAATTGCTGTTTTTTAAGGGATGTTTAGACAATGTTACCCATGAATGTTATCATTCACACTTATACTTGTAGGTAGTAAAAAGGAGCTATAAATTGGGATGCCCAAATATAAATCATTATTTCATTGCTCAGAAGTCCATTTTTTATGGGGCGTTCAGTGTCCCTACCGAAGCTGAGACCAAACCTACGCCCTTGGTTAACGCATCAATTAATTAACGCCGACAATTATTTTATCGCGAGTTAACGCAGGTTTTTAAATTATTTTATTATTGTAAAAGTTTGTTGCTCACAGGCTTTTATTTTGTAAAAGTCTGCTACTGATTGCTGCGGAACCGGAAAAGAAAGTAATTCGCGGTTTAACAAACATGGAGAAGAGTACGGAGATTTTAAATGGCCATTTTCAATTTAAAGTTCTTAGAAAAAAGTTCTTAGAAAAAAGTCGACAGAAACAAAGTCATATGTAACCACTGCCAAGATGAATTGTCTTATCACCGGAGTACTTCCAGTCTTAAATATCATTTAAATGCTAAACACACCGTTGATGCCAGCAAATCATACAACCAAACACACAGTGGAGCGAGGCTTCGGCAGACTACGCTAGATGCAGGGAGGAGTATAGATAAACCAAGGCAAGAGAAGCTAACCAATGCCATAGCGAAGTGGATAGCTACAGACTGCAGGCCGATTAGTATTGTGGAAGACGTCAGTCTGAGAAACATTTTAAGAATCGCAACAAATGACGGCAGGTATGAGATGCCCTCAAGACACACTGAACTGTAAATCTTGTTCATAGCCTACTGTAGGACTGTACAAAGGGAAGAGCTATGTTAGAAAATATAAAATGTCTTTACAATTAATACACCTTGGCTAACTTCCTTCTATGTTTGTCGTTTTCTGGTTCACGTAAATGTAATCAAATTTTTGGTGCTTCACCACACTCTAACATTAATGCCCTGGCAGTGGCAATAAGCTTTATTTTTGTGTTTGTTTTGATCAAATTGTTTAAGTTGAGATTTGCACAAAGTATTTATTTTATTTAACTGCTACTATATACAAATGCTGATGTTAAGTGTTTGTTTGCACAACAGATTTTAAGGCACTTTAGTTCATATGGCAGTACATTTAAAATAAGTGTCAAGTTCTAGGAATTGACAAACTGCACTGAAAGTGTTTTCTGGTGTCTCACTCTAACAGGGACATTTGGTCTAGACTGGTTATGCTGCTCCATGAAGAAAGTACAATGTTTCTGCTGTTACCACAGAAATTGCATTACAAATGCACAACAAATGTTTTGGGCTATACACTACTTTTGAATTAATTATTGGATTTTGCGTATACAAATGCGATTAATCGCGATTAATCAGGGAAATCATGCGATTAAAAATTGTAATCGTGATTTGTACATCAAGGTCCAGATCCTGGAGACGCCTCTTATTTACAGCTATCTTTGCATCTGCCAGCTCGATTTGCTTTTTTTAGATGCTGCGTGTACAGACATCTGACAGTTTGTGATGTCTGTAAACCATTAATTGATTAGCACAGCAGGAATTGTGCATGATTTAGATTTCCTTTAGCCCATACGTACTATGTTGCCAGGCTGGCTGTCAGGCTGTAGCCTACTGCGTCTGGATCCTGTTACAAATATATATTATGAGTGCTATATAACTGACTTCTCATCCATTAGGGGCTAAATATGCATTTCCATACGATTTACATGATACCTCAGGCCTTCTGGAATCCAGTGACACAGTCTCCTCGTCATCCCATATGGCAGAAGTTCCTTCCCCCTGACATATTGAATATACTTTTTATTGACAGGATGTGCCAAGCCATGTGCTTTTAATTAATAATACTCACTGGATCTTCGACTGGTGGCAGGAGTGTAACTGTGTCCCCGGACACTGCAAGGCAAAACAAGGTCAGACAGTCCACATATGGCCGTATAAATGGATGATTGTGTTTGATGTGCAGTACTGGAAAATGTACCATGGATAAGGAGGGCAGTTTCTGCAGGTGGAACACAGTCTGTAGCTGTCCCACCCTGAATCCCTTCCATCACTGGCCTTCCCTGATTTAAATCCAGGGCCAATTCCTCAGCTGGGGTGAAGCTTGGAGCTGGTGGCCCTCCCCCAGTGCCAGACAAATGAGCCTTCTTCTTAACTGCTAAAATCAGTTTAGATAAAATATGTGAGCAGGCATATTGTAAGTAATTTCTACATACCATTTGCAAACTGTTAAGGCACTTACCAGACTGCAAAATGTTTTTATATTTAATCTTGACTTGTTGCCACGATCTTTTCTGTCCAGTCATGTTTGTTCTGTATGAACATTAATTGTAGAAAGATATTTAGAATTAGACACATTTTATAGAGATTTGTGCATATGGTTGTGAAACATATTCTCGCATGGTGAATAAGGGTTTGAAATTAGGCCTAGATTTTCCGAGGAACATTAATTCCCTCTGCTCACTTTTGAGGGAAAGTAGCCTTAATAATAATACATTTTATTTATAGAGTGCTTTGCATGGTAGGCTACTCAAAGAGACGTTACAGTAAAACCAGCACATAAACACAGATAGGCCTACAGCAATAAAACCAACACATAAAACAAGCATATTAAAAGCAATTAAAACAGAGTGTACAACTTTCCTAGTAAGTACATATTTTTAAATAGGCTACTTACGCATTCAGTCGGTCAGCGATTGTCTGCCAGGCTTGTTCTCGCTGTTTAATAACGGCTGCCGTATTTCCCTTTTTGCAAATAATATGCTTCACCTCCTCATAAATCTCCATTATTAATTTCTGCTCAGCAGGTGAAAAATATGCTGCACGCGTCTTCTCCAGTTCTGCATCAGTGAATCTGTGATCGATACCATGGTCTATTTAAGAAATCCGTGAAGGTGCACTTATCCCAACTATGTACACCTGGATTGACATAGCGCCACCTTCTCATCCTGGCTTGGCAAACGTGCAACCGATTCAGCCGCGATGAGTGGATAACACTAAGTCAAGCTGCGCTTTTTCAGTTATCCTGGATATCTTTATTCTACTTTTGTGCAATAGCCCCCTGGAACCGTCAAATAGACCAAACAATACATACAAATACAAATAAACAAAAATCAACCTCAATATTTTCAGTAATAAATTTACAAAGATTTTGCCAAAATTATTTTACAATTGGACAATGCCAGAATAAATGCACAACCGTTTCTTCACATTCATTACAAAAACTGCAAACAACATCAATGTCTTTCTTAAATCTTTTCTTAATATAGCTTTTTGCTGGATAACACTTATGGATAAGTTTAAATGAAATTTCCTTCACTTTATTTGTGACTAAATATAAATTAGGTAAAAGCCAGACATTCTTCCAAACAATATCATTGACAAAACGATTCCAGTAAGGAATAACATAAGACACCGTAGTAATATCTCTCTGAAACAAAGTTCGAATAGCTCTATTATTATTTCTACCAATATTGGAAAAGCAGGTTTTGCCTATAGAGGAATTTGTAACAAGATTATGCACAAGGGGCCAATGTTGGAGTGTAACCCTTGGCTGAGATTTAAAGAGCATACAAATACCAGAGGGTATTGCTCCAAAGACTTTTGCATAATCCCCAGGTGTCACTGGTATTTTGTATTTAGCAAGAAACTCATCATAAGTGAAAGGACGACCCTTCTCATTAAATAATTGATCTACCAGCAAGATATTATTACAGACCCAATTTTCCAAAAAGAGAGATTTGTGTTTATATAAAATGTTCTTGTTATTCCAGATCAAATAGTTGTGAAGGGAAAAATTGTGTTTGTATATGAGAGACCAAGCCAAAAAAGCCTGTCGATGATACGTAGATAATTTTACAGGAATGTTGTCAATGTCATAGTCACAAGCAAGAAAAAAGTTTAAGCCACCAAGATTAGACAACACATGGAGAGGTATCATATTCCAAACTGAAGAGGGGTTTCCAAAAAATTGTTTTAGCCAATTTATCTTAAAAGTATTATTTAAAGTACAAAAATCCAATACATTTAGTCCACCATTTTCATAGGAATCCATAAGAACAGTCTTTCTTATATAATGTGTCTTATTTTTCGAGATGAAATTGAATATAATTTTGTCTGTCTCCTTTAGTAGCGTATTATCCAGGTGCAGGGCCAAAGCCGCATAAGTCAAACGAGAGAGACCCTCTGCCTTAGTAATCAACACTCTACCTCTCAATGATAGATCTCTTAATAGCCATTGATTAAATCTTTCTTAAGATTTTTTAATGACAGGAGAAAAATTGGAATGACTTCTCTTATGTTGGTCTTTGGTAACTACAATACCCAAATACAGAACTTCATTTTTAATTGGAATATTGTAAAGAGAAGAGGAAGTGCTCTCCTTAAAGATCCTGTAAAGTGGACCTGGAAACAAGTTTTAAGTTCGCCACACCACAGAATAATGTGTTATTAACTACCCATCCAAATCCTGAGTGAAAAAATAACACCGACAAGTATGTTAAATGAGGCTTTGAAATCGTGAAAAAATCTGCAGTCTTCTCTGCTTGAGACTGGGGGGGCGTGTCGCCTGAAGGAGCTGAAGCTCCGCCCCTCGCTGCCTAGTGCCTACCTCCGACCCTACGGTGGCCCTGAAGTGCAAATCACACCCACTAACATGAGTGCATCCCCCAAATGAAAACACTCCCCCCAAATACGAGTCAACTCCCCCCAAATAGGATGACTTGCTCACCTCCCCCCAATACAAGGACACGCTCCCCCAAATGGGAAACGACATTACATTAACTCAAAAACACATTACATTAACTCAAAACGGAAAGGGTTGGTACTACACTTCGTTGCTGAATGGATGCAGTAACTAACAATAAATTGATCGACATAAGTACAAAATGCAATAGCCTGAGAGAGTTACGTGCACCAGGACATTTGTTTGTCTATCGAAGCATGTAGCAAGTAGTAGGCTACTTATGCAAAAGTAGAAATTGCGTGTTAAACGTCAAGATCAATAGCGAAACAACCATCCTGGTCCACGTAACTCTGTCATTACCATGATGTTTATCGTTTTGGTTGGAATAAAAGAAGAAACATTGTGTTAACAATTCAGAGTCATGACTTGCACTACACTTTATTTTAATCAGGGACATTCCTATAAAATAATCTTAGATATGCTGTTAACGTTTAACAACATTAAAATAAGTAGCCTATGCGCACGCTAAAAACACAGTTGAAGGAAGCAGGACTTTTCAGGAAAAAAAACTAATAGTCCACAACAGAAGAACGAAAATGCCACAATGACAGAGTTACGTGGACCAGGATAATTGTTTGGCTATCGATTTTTACGTTTAACACGCAATATATACTTTTGCATAAGTAGCCTACTATTTGCTACATGCTTCGATAGCCAAACAAATGTCCTGCACGTAACTCCGTCAGGCTATTGCATTTTGTACTTCTGTCGATCAATTTCTTGTTAGTTACTGCATCCATTCAGCGACGAAGTGTTGTACCTACCCTTTCCGTTTTGAGTTAATGTAATGTGTTTTTGAGTTAATGTAATGTCGTTTCCCATTTGGGGGAGCGTGTCTTTGTATTGGGGGGAGGTGAGCACGTCATCCTATTTGGGGGAAGATGATTCGTATTTGGGGGGAGTGTTTTCATTTGGGGTATGCACTCATATTAGTGGGTGTGATTTGCACTTCAGGGCCACCGTACGACCCAGATAATGGACGCTATGTCAAGCCGAACAAAACCGTATAGAATTAGAATTTATTTGTTTAATGACTGAAACATACAGATGCATATAAATGAAATGTTCCCCTGAGCTGTAACAGTAAAAATGGACACCAGAGACAGCAGACAGTGAGCTCTCCAACTAGGCTACTTCTAACACATTAGCTACCATTTCACCAAAATACCATCATTCTACACCGAGTAGCCTAATATCAATTTAGCGGTTTGCACTAACTCATAGCAGAGATACCTCTGCGTAATTCATATTGCGTAATTCATTAAAAAAAACTTTGAAACAAACGACTGTAACAACGCTGTCACCGCCAGTATTTCAGATGGAATCGCGATTCAAACAGTACCGCCTACTGAAAATATGCCCCCAAAAACGTAAATAAGCTTGACATCTATTTAGGGAGAATTGGCTAATTTAAAAGAGGTTTGCTACGAGCAAGCTAGTTGTGGTGGCTAGCCAAACTGTGAGGGGATTGTTTGAAAGCGCCGGAAATTAGAACGTTTCTTTTGACATAAAGTTTAGGCTGTGGCACTGAAGCCAGCGACGCACCACACAAGCTTGAGTTTAATACATTATTTAATGTTACATTACTTACTGTACATGCAAGTCTTGATTTGCTTAAATGTACATGTATGATGCTGTTAGTACACCACAGCACGATACTCGCTGTATCGTGCAACATCTATGCACGTTGTATCCATGCGTCGTTACGTGTGCTGACGCTGTGACGTAGGCTAGCACTGAGTACCCTTTGTTGACAAAAGGCACTTTTTGCCACAAAAACTTAAGTTCAGCCTAAACCGTGCAACGGAACGTAAATCCCAATAGAAGCAACGCAATCGAGACCAAGACGAACATTTTGACACCGCCGTTTTCTATGTAGTCCAAATATTGACTGATCCTTAGGGGTAGGAAAATAATAAAAATAATAATAAGATATATGTGAGAGAACAATGGTTGTGCTCGCCGAAGGCGTGAGCACACCCAATAAGATATATGTGAGAGAACAATGGTTGTGCTCGCCGAAGGCGTGAGCACACCCAATAAAATACCGTGTATGCCTTTGTTGACCAAATAATTCCCGAAAACTGAAACCTGTCTCTCCAAGACAGTTACAGATGATGAGTATTGCTTACTATTACTAGCTTATTGTTAATGCCATCGTTGTGGTGTTAACTGACAAAGTTCTAGCAATATAACGACCATAACAATATTGTGGTTATCAGACATGATTTATTAATCTTCGTCTTTGCTCCATAATATGTCAACAATCTATAATGACGCCGTAACATGCCACGATATTATAACTAATTATATTAGGCTATAATTACGTTTGTCATGCCATGAGTAGGCTATAATATGCGTTCATTACAAAATGGTTAAATCTGCTTTAAAATAACGTAAATAAACTCTACAAACAACCGTCATGTATGTGTGCAACCATTTGTAAAACTTGCTACAATAAAGGCAGGCAACTGTACATTATCCTTTGTCCTTTCTCCTTGTTATCATTCAGCTCAGGTAAATCAGCGATTTGCTGATGTTCCCTTTTGTGCTCGTCCCTTGTTCGTATCCGCGAGCACGTTTCCAGGCAACTTTTCTTGACGTAAGCAAATAAATGGGGTGCTGGTTTACCATTTCGGATTGGTTTCAAATTTAGCAAAAATCTGGAAAAAAAATTATATGAAAAAGCTAGTAGTATGAGCCAGGTTCGAGAATCGAACAAAAATTATTGGGGGAGATAGTGTTGTAAATGTTGACTGGAGTTAACAGAATAAAAACAACCGGAAAAGCCGGGTGCCTAACCGCAAATGCATACCACCTACATCCACCGGGGCCGTTGCTTCAAGCCGAGGGGCGAGGGGTGGGGGCTATGGGTGGGGGTCTGCGCTTGCCTCACTGAGCACTTTTCATAGAAATGAATTGGGACGCCATCTTGGAAGAAAAATCTAGCTGTGTCTATTAATATATAAGTCCAGAGCTGCCAACTCTCACGGTTTCGCCGTGTGACACACGCATTTCAACCATTTCTCACGCTCTCACGCCACACATTGTATATCTCACGCTGAAAAGGCAACGCCAAACAAGTAGCCAAGCTAACGTTGTAAACAGTAACGGACGAGACGCAGGTTAACGGAGTGAAGCATCATTGACGCGCAAACAGCCGTGTAAACTCGCCTGGGGGGGGCAGTGAAGCCCTCGAAAGCTCGCCTAAGGAGGGGGGGGGGGGGGGGGGGGGTGAACCTCGCGATAGCTCGCCCAGGGGGGTGGGGGGGTAGTTGCTACCAAATCTCACGCCAAGGTTTTTGGAAAAGTTGGCAGCCCTGTAAGTCTATGGTTTTTATCGGAGATTAGTTAGCTATTAGCTAGCAAAGCCCACAGCCAAGATCTTTCCTCTCTGATCCCAAAGCTATCCTACTAGCAATTATAGCAGACATTCTTCAACAGACAGCGCTGACTGGCCTATTCGGAACCAGAATCATGTCAGCCTTCTTTAAGACACATTTGAGACAAAAGTGACCACATTCTCCTCACTATATTCTTCAACTTTAAAAATCGGAATTCAAACAAAACTTCAATATCACCAATGAACCTGATTTTTGGTTTCCATATTTCTAGCTCTAAGCATTTCACACTTCCTCTGTACATGTAAAACAATTACCCATGGCTATATTTTATCAACTATTAGTACAATTTTATCTTCAAAAATTGGGATCCAATGTCCATATGCACCTAAGATTACTCTCAGAGAATGGTTTACACAGGGACATATTGGACAGGCCTTTAACTAGTCCATTTGAATAGGTATTATTAATATTAGGGGAGACCGGGGTTGGTTGGCACACTTTTCACTGTCTGCCATATTTCTCTGGCATCATTTATGTTAGAATATTACAACCAGCAGCAAATGAAACGTTATAGTCTAAGCTATAATTAAATATGTTTAAATTTACAAAAATATTTCCTCAAATGTGGTGATTTGTGATTAAAGTCATGTTGTGCATTTGTCCCATCACAGGGTTGGTTGGCACACAATATGGGGTTTGTTGGCACAATGTTAAAATGCTATAGTTACACAAAATGAAGCAACCAATAGAAACAATTTGAACATTTAATAATATATTTTAAGCAATTAATCATTTAATAACATGTTTTATGCAACTTATTAGTAGGATCAATATTTTAAACAAGTAATAATTTAATAACATGTTATATGCAACTTATTGGTAGGATCAATATTTTAAACAATTAATAATTTAATAACATGTTATATGCAATTCATTAGTAGGAATGTTTCTGTGTGTGTGTGTGTGTGTGAACCCATGCTGATCAATCTGAATCACAGGAGTCACAGTTCTGACAGTGGTACTGGGAGTGGAGCTGGGGAGTGCACAACTCATGTGCCCATTTTTTACACTGAGTACATTGTATCCAGAATTCCCCTTGCCGGCTGTTGGAGAAGGGCTCAACACACACAAGACAGTGTTCCTCCTCTGACTCCGATGAGGACTCACACCTTCTCTTTTTAGCAGCTGTTGTTTTATTTTTATTTAACAGCCTATATTTTACATTTCCTTTGTCCTCCTCCAGATCTTTTTTCTCTGGTGTGTCTCTCAGAATTGCAGATTTTCTTTTCCTCCTGACAGCACCTCCCACTTTCCTAGGCCCAGCTTTGGGAAAAGGCCGCAACTCCTCAGGGGAAACTCTCCAAGTGCTGCTGGTTCCAGGCACAGCATTGTCCAGGCTGGGGTGGAGCTGTGGGACAGCATTGTCCAGACTGGGGTGGAGCTGTGGCACAGCATTGGTCAGGCTGGGGTGGAGCTGTGGGGCAGCATTGGGCAGGCTGGGGTGGAGCTGTGGGGCAGCATTGTCCAGGCTGGGGTGGAGCTGTGGGGCAGCATTGTCCAGCAGGGCCGGATGCAGCCTGCTTTGACTGGGGGGGCAGTGAACATTTCTGGGGGGCATCATGATTACGGAAGGGGGTCATATAATTTTTTATATAACCATTATGTTATCATTTGAGTCTTAATTAAACACTTTGAGTGTTAATCAGGCACGGAGCCAGACATTATACAGTGCGAGCGCGCACTGTATAATGTCGCGAACATTTTTGGCCATTCATTTGAGCGCAAAATAGTTTTTTGAGCTCTATGTAAAATAAACCGCCGCCGTTTTCCAATTGGTAAAAACCTTGTCTATGAAGGTGATGTCTTTATCATTTCTGGCTCCA
This sequence comes from Thaleichthys pacificus, assembly GCA_023658055.1. Taxonomy (NCBI): domain Eukaryota; kingdom Metazoa; phylum Chordata; class Actinopteri; order Osmeriformes; family Osmeridae; genus Thaleichthys; species Thaleichthys pacificus. Next base: position 2,643,276 of record CM042856.1, read on the forward strand.
AATTGTCGATAGGGGAAGCAGAAACATGCATGTAGCTTGGCTGAGTACTCTAACCAAGTTTGAGAGCGATGCCTAGGACCTTGGCTGAAAATGCGCATGACGCCTGGGACACACTGCCTACGATCGGCTGCGATCTGCTGCGACGTGCCTGGAAGCGCCGCCTTTTTTCTTTCGGTGCCCATGTTATCAAATGGGACCGACCACACTGGCTGCGAAGCGCCGCGATTGCCTGCGATCGCCTGCGATCTGCAGCGATCCGTTTCGGCAGCTGGTCGAATTATTTCGCGAGACGCTTGCGAAATTGGCTGCAGGATGATGAAATACACCATATTAGTTGATATATTTGAATAAAAAAACATGTTATTAAGATTTTACTCCATTAATTGTAGACTACAGTGCACATTTGTAAAGTTGTAGACTTTATAATTACACAATGTTGGTAACGAACGGCCTTTACATGTGGTTACCCTGATGAAAACGAATGAAAATAACCGGATTGATCTGTTGAGCTAGCATGCCCGTAGTTGTTTTCTTTGCTTGAGAGAAACGAGTTGTCACACGTTGCACACAACACATACGCGTGCAGACATAGCCTACCGATAGAGAACCCCCAAGTCGATTTCTAAAATCAGCATCAAATGAATTCTCTAAGTTGAAAAGCACAGGGAGTTGTATGACCCCCAGCAACAATTTGACAAGGACAACGTAGATAAGGATCAATGCTGGGATATAGCCAATGCCATGTTTATGTACCATGTCAGCGTAAAGGAAAGCTCAGAGTAGCAGAAAGGCTTGGTGACCGGCAGAGAAATGCACGTCTGGTGTGAACAGCTTTTGCTCAGTCGTAGCCGATCGTGGCGCTGCGCGGCGCGTCCAGGCGCTTCGCGGCCAGTGTGTCCCAGACGTGAGGGTACGTTTGCAGAACAGGCTGCATTGGATTGCTGTCATTCAAACCATGCTCGCCTTCACCCACAGCAGCGGTAATGTTGGTACCGAGAGACAGGGAAGTGCTTCCACTAGGACCAGCACGCTCTGCCTGCTCTGGAGTATGACTTTAATATCCCTTGTCGCAGGGGCAGTAGTAGATGGTTTGGGGATCAGAAATCGAAAAGGTTTTTCTTTGACACGCGCGCAAAGAACAATCGATGGCTAACGAAGCTAAAAGACTACTGTTAACGTCTTTAACCTGTGTATCTTCTATGAAAACAAATAAAGATTACAACTGAAACAGAAGTATGAAATTACAGGGTCTAACATTAAACACCAATGCTACACTTTACTATTCGTCAAAAGCCCTCCACAAAAGACCGATATACAATAACTTCGAGAACAAGTGAGTGAGTGGCAAGAGATTCGAGGTTGATTTCACTTTTATCGGTAAACGTGGATGCGGAGCTCTAACCTACGTTGCCCATTATCAACCAGGGGGGGGGGGGGGGGGGGGGGCGCGGCAGGACATGGTTTTTCAGCATCCACCCATCGCATGCTGTATTTACATGCCTCTGCAGAGGCCCTTAAGGCCGCCGAAATATGCTTCTGCGTCTCCGTTTACGGATGGGCGGGCTCACGGATACGCACGGATACGGACGGATAGACTTCGTTTATGTTCTCCGTAGGCTGTGGGTGCTGAAAACAATTCACCGCCAGAAGAGTAGGTGGCGCAACGGTTTTTTGTAAGTCGTCGTGGAGTGTTTATTTACCTAGGTTATCGAGAAGTCGGAGCAAATTTACAAATTAGCCGTTTCATCAATAAAATACGCACATTTTCAGCAACTACACTGCCCATTTCTTGTCACATTTTAATTCAGATACTGATTTACATGTACTGTTTAGCTGAAATATGAATTGTAAAAACTTTCAGCAATGGCGGTCAAAGGATTCTGTTCGTCCTGTTTATCACGGCCCCCGCCCCTGACGCAAGCGGTTCTTAATACTGACCAATCACAGCCAAGGGGGTCTCCGTAGCTCTCCGTCGCTCTCCGAAATTACGACGGATAGTTAGAAAAATCAGGAGGTGCACGTCGAGCTCTGCGTTGCTCTCCGAGGGCTGACGGAGGGCTGACGGAGAGCCCCCCCCCCCCCCCCCCCCCTTACAGCCAACAGGGCCATTTATTATAAAATGGTCCCTGAAGTTTACCCTGGGAAATATAAAATAGGGTGGAATGCTGTTCCCTGTTGCAGAAACTGCACATGCAAGGGTCACCAGTGTCCCTCGCCCGGCAGAGGTGAGGGACCCGATTTGCTTGAAGCCCCGCCTGGCAACAACTCTGTTTGGTCTATGGACTGTGGTCACCCCCATTTCATCCATATTCCAGATGTCACTGGACTGAAATTTGTGCCTTTGCATGACAAGGTCAAGGTTGACCTATATTATCCTTGTTGAAATTTGTGGAACGAGCAAGGCTAGTTGACTCTGGCTTGCGGATGTGCGCGTGTGTGTGTGGGAGGGGTGTTAAGGCCGATTTATGCTACTCCGTTTTCACGGACACGGACACAGGGAACGCCCTCTCCGATGTGAAATGCCCTCTCCGAGCCCCTCGGAGAGCTCTACGTGCACCTCCTTATTTTCCTGACTAGCCGTGCGTCTGTCCGTCATTTTATGGATACCCCTTGGCTGTGATTGGTCCGTATTAAGAACCGCTTGCGTCAGGGGCGGGGTTGCCGTGACCAACAAGACGAACAGAATCCTTTGACCGCCATTGCTGTAGGTTTTTACAATTCATATTTCAGCTAAACAGTACATGTAAATCAGCATCTGAATTAAAATGTGACAAGAAATGGGCAGTGTAGTTGCTGGAAATGTGCTTATTTTATTGATGAAACGGCTAATTTGTAAATTTGCTCCGACTTTTCGATAACCTAGCTAGCATCGCAGTGCAGCGCCACCTACTCTTCTGGCGGTGAATTGTTTTCAGCATCCCACAGCCTTCAGAGTACTATAAATTCAACCAATCCGTCCGACTCCATCCGTCCGTCTGTCCGTAACGGAGTCGGAGAAGTATAATTCGGCCTTAATTTGTAAATTTGCTCTGACTTTTCGATAACCTAGCTAGCATCGCAGTGCAGCGCCACCTACTCTTTTGGCGGTGAATTGTTTTCAGCACCAACAGCCTTCGGAGTACTATAAATTCAACCAATCCGTCCGACTCCGTCCGTCTGTCCGTAACGGAGTCGGAGAAGTATAATTCGGCCTTAAGTGTGTGCATGTGTAGCCTAATAATATGAATATGAAACAAACACACACCCTATTAATGCTGTGTGTGCTTCCGTGTGTGTGACAGCTTAAGTTAGCAACACGTAGCGATTTTGATCAAACTAGCAAATATGACATTTGATTAGCCTTTTTTAACTAATATAATTCAAGATTATGAAATGTGATTCCATTTTCATTCAATTTTTGCCTAACTGGGTGGGAATGTTAAGGAAAGAGAAACATATATTGATAAAAATACCATAAATGAATAATTTGATACTTACTTTTACCTCAGGATCAGGCAACAAAAATGATGACCGGAATGTTCACAACAATGTTATTGGACAACATTTAAAGGGACAGTAACCACAATAGTAGCCTAACAGTAGCCCTCCTAGTAGCCCCCCTCCCTTATCACACACACACACAAATAGAAACACAGACAGACGTATAATACATTTCTTATCACTTTTTTATTAAATACTTAAATAAAATCACTGCGCCAACCAACCCAGCTCAAATTTAACCCAACTTTGTGATGAAATTATGTTAGCCAGCTACCATCACTCATCACAAACTTTCAAATTTTAAATGAAAATGTAGCTGATTCCTATGTCTATTAACTACATGTAACACTTTTTTAATATCTTTAGCTGACACAGTTTTATAATACATTTAGTCCACAGACCACTTTTTTTACTTTTGATACTATAAAAGTGAAATGTTACCGTCACCAAAACATTTTTTCCAGATGTTTTAACATAGTACTCTTATCACCCAAATAAAAGTACCCCCTGGACAAATCCTCAAAATCTAATAAAAGTACCCCCCGGAATAAAAGTACCCCCCGAAAAATTGCCAAATCAGCACGCAAACTGTGTCCATATGCTATCAAAATGTGTTCCTACCAGTGTAAGTGCGCATCTTTTACTGTCACTTGCAATCAGGAATAGAAATGGACAGCAAATATACCATTGCTAGGAAAAAACTTCAACACTTGTAGTTTGGAAATACATAATCATTGTTAGAAAAAAAAAAGAGGCTGTCTGGTTACAAATATATGGTAGTACTTTTCCTCAAAAACTTACAGTCAACATGACTGCAACATAACATGAAAACCACTGGAAATACATAGTTATTACAAAGTAAAAAAAAGAGGCTGTCTAGTTACAAACATACATGTACTAGTACTATCACTTTTCCTAAAACAGCTTACAGTCAACATGACAACATGACAACCACTTACCAAATAAAGCATTGCTAGGAAAATACTTCAATGCCTGTAGCTTGGAAATACATAGTTACAAATCTGTCAAATAACAAACATGCCATGTCTACTGGTATACCTCAACAAACTTATAGTAGACACGACTGCCGCGCAGCAGGTGCTGTGATATTTCTAATGACATCATCTCGCAGCACCTCATATTCCGCATATTACAGTAGCTAATGTCGTTAGCTAATGTAAGCTACTTGCCAGTAGCTAGCTAGCTAAGGTAGCTAACGTTTTCACATCAAAGAGTTCAAATTTATCTTCCCTTCCGAAAAAAATGCATGGAATTTTCTAAAATTATGTCTCGATTTCCCCCCCAAAAATAAACGTACCGTCCAAAAAAAGAACGTACCGGGTGGATTTTTCGGGTAAAAAAAAAAAACGTACCGGTACGTTTATTTGGGAGATAAGAGTAGATGAGTGCAGGTCGAGAAAGCAAACATTTTGATGTTACAATTTAGTTGCTGTGACCTTCAAAACGACCAAAAAATGCTGTGTGCCAACCAACCCCTGTAGCCAACCAACCCCGGTCTCCCCTACTACCACCAAACTCTAACACATTTCAACAATTCATCTCAGAAGCATGAAACACATATATGCAGCACCTTGCCCTTAACAACAATTGCGCTTCAGTCTTTCGGACTGGTTCAACTAGCATGTTGTGCTAGCAAAAAGAAACCGCTCTTGACGGTCATTGGTTAAAACAAAGGCATGCAAATGTCCCATGGCTCTTCCTTCATTGGCTCCCTTGCATAGACCTGGCGCACGTGTGCGTGTCCCTTGCAATGGACATTTACAACATCAACCCTACCACCACTAGATGACAAGTGTTACGAACCCTGTGGCTCTAGCGGTCTAGGGTGGATGGTACAGAGACCCGTAACATTGACCTCATGCAAATCGGTGCAGTGTAAGGCACAGTGAGAGACGATCAACGACACAGAACCACCGTCAAACGTAAATGTTTAATACAAACACACGGTGAAGGGGTTAGGGAAAAGGGGCTGAGCTGGACCCAAGAAATGAAAGTATACCACAAAAACACCCCTAACTGAACTTGCCTGCCTCAAGTCCTCTAGGCTAACTGCTATCTCATAAATACAGGGGGTGGTCGGCTCAGTTCTGACTAGTGTGCATAGACAACGTATTCTCTACGGGTTGTGTATGCCCAAGGGCGACTGGCTAGGAACCCCCCTTCTCCCAGGGACATAGGGGTCAACAAAACACAGGTATACAGGTATAACGGGACCTAAACAGCTAACAGAAAACAACTGCCCCCACAGCAGTACATACTCACATGAAATGTAACTGAAATGTATAACCAAAACGAGGTGTATGCATGCATGTACTAAGTGTTGTAGGTGTGTCAGTGGAAAAACTAAAGAGTCTCTGTTGGCGATCCACCTAGCTGGGCTTTTATACAAGGAGGTGCGAGGCGATTAGGATGGCCATCCGCTGATTGGTCCCTCCACGGTCAGGCAAGGCGGGAACACCAAGGAGCACAATCAGGCACATAGGGAACACCTGGCAAAACCACAGGAGGGAGAAACCACAAGCGCATATAGGGGAGACCTACATGCGTAACAACAAGCTAATGGTCACCAGGGGGGTGTTCCATCAACGTCGATTAAGGAAAAGCGAGACTTATTTCGGCAAGTCTCACTTACTTTAGCGAAAGTTCCGTTCCATTAAGGTGGCTTATTTGAGTTCTAGCTACGTAACCAAGGTAACTTATACTTCGGAATTTAAATAAACAAGTTAAAAAATAATGTCACTTTAACTGTTTTCAAAAGCCATTGGTTAATTGACATAAAATAAGGACTTAGAAAGTAAGCAGAGCGTCGAGACCAAGCCCCCACTCCTCGCCCCTCGGCTTGAGGCAACGGCCCCGGTGGATGTAGCTGGTATTGCATTTCTTGTTAGACTTCCGGCTCTTCCGGTCGTTTTTATTCTATTAACTCCAGTCAACATTTACAAAACTATCTCCCTCAATAATTTTTGTTCGATTCTCGAACCTGGCTCATACTAGCTTTTTCATAGAATAATTTTTCCAGATTTTTGCTAAATTTGAAACCAATCCGAAATGGGTAAACTAGCACCCCATTTATTTGCTTACGTCAATAAAAGTTGCCTGCAAATGTGCTCGCGGATACTAACAGGGCACAAGCACAAAAGTTCACATTGGCCGATAGCCGATTTACCTGGAGCTGAATGAGCCATATTGAATGAGCACAGGGAGAAATGGCTTGAGTTGCCTGCCCTGTTGTAGCAAGTTTAGCAAATGGTTGTCACACATACATGGAATGTTGTTAATATAGTTTATTCCCGTTATTTTAAAACAGATTAGATTTTTCTGTCATCAAAGTTTTTACGTTCATGACATGATGGCAAATATTATATTATGTTAAACGTGAGCATAGATTGTTGACATGTCTATCTGGAGCAAAGACGAAGATTAATACTTTAACTGATAACCACAATAAGAAATTATATAAATATGATTAGTCTTGCCTTCAGAAGCTTTTGTTAAACACACCCATTATTCTTTTTTTTAATCGGGTCATCAAGCCAGACTGCTTTTGTGGGACAATGAAGGTCCTCAGTGACTATGTTTCACCCCCACTTATATCTGATGGAAACGTCTTGTATATAGTTCTGTTAATATGTCCCTTTCAAAGGCAAATGTTAAATAAAGTATATTTTAGACACACTTCTCAAGCTTTTATTTATTACATTATTTCCAAATCTTAGATTATTATGTATTAGATCACATTATATCCATTAATAGGCGTTTGGTTTTGTAGGTTGAACATATAAAACACAGGCCACATTTCTACACTGATATGTAAATTGAAGGCAGTGTGAATTTCGTGGCATTTCGTTTGAATATACAGTTGACAGTAAGCTATGGTAAGTCTGCATTATGGAAGATTTCTGTTACCAAAATAACTATTAAGCTTTCTTTGCCTGGCGAGAACAACGACGGAGCTAAGTGTTCATGTTAACAGTTTATTTAATCCGATACAATGCGTTGGAAATCATACTCAAATCACGAAGAAAAAAACCCCATATGTGATGAGTTCCATCTAGAATAGCCCTATATTTAGCCCTATAGCCTATTTCTAAAAAACAAGTGAAAGGAATACTATACAGTGACAGCATACATTTCCGTAAAGTTTGCATCATGTCTCTGATTCTTATCGGACTTGTACCCCATTCTGCCACTGCAATACCTTAGCTCACACGCGCGCAACCATATAAATCTATGCTCGCGACTGGTTGTCGCAAAGTATGACGTGTACAGCTAGTTGCAAGCGTGCACGAGGTCTCGGAGCTAGGAAAAAAAGAGCCACTGTTTAAAGCTAAACCGGAAGAGTCGGAAGTGGAAAGATGGCGCGGTCCAGTTTCGTACTCTCGCTTGCCTCACTGCGCCACTGAGCACTTTTCATAGAAATGAATGGGGACGCCATCTTGGAAGACAAAAGTTGCTTACTCTAGTTATATTAACTCTATGGTCTAGACAAGTTACAATCAATTATGGCTTATCCGTTCTTTGACAACCCTGTGGTGGATGAAGGTGCTCAGATTATACAAAGAGCGTTTATCCCACCTACCTGCATTTGTTTGTTTTGTTTTAATGTATGTTTTTAGATGCCGTAACTTTGCGGATTAATTAACAGGAATTGGTTTATAAAGAAATCAGTAGTATGAAGTGTGTGGATATAGTCATTTCTATAGACGATGTTAAGTCGTACTTTAGACATGTGAATCCCCGTAAGGCTAGTGGGCCTGATGGTATTAGCAGCAGGACATTAAGGGTGTGCGCAGATCAGCTGGCACAGCCCTTTCAAAGGCTGTTCCAGCTGTCAATAGACACTGGTGTAGTTCCTTGTCTATGGAAAAAATCTTTGATCGTGCCCTTACCCAAAAATAATAATCCTAGGGAATTTAATGACCTGCGCCCTGTTGCCCTAACATCTACGGCAATTAAATGTTTTGAAAAGATAATTCTGAAACAACTTTCATGTGAGGTCACAGCATCCCTAGACCCAAACCAGTTTGCATATCGTGCGGAGAGAGGGGTTGAAGATGCACTGCTGACTCTGACAAATAACATATATGTGCACCTTGAACAGGCAAAGAGTCTTGTCAAGATTGTGTTCATAGATTTCAGCATTGCCTTCAACACAATCCAGCCCCACCTTATGGTAAAAAAATTGGTTCACCTTGGGGTTAACCCAAGACTAGTTTTGTGGATTTTTGACGAACCGTAGCCAACAGGTCAAATTTAACTTATGTCTCATCGTTAAAAGCCATAAACACAGGGGCACCACAAGGGTGTGTTCTGTCCCCTATTCTATACACCTTATACACTAACAACTGCCAAGCAACCATCTCAAACCACACCTTTTTTAAATATGATGATGATACAGCATTAGTGGGTTTTGTACAGTCCAATACTGCATCCCTAGAGGGCTTCGAGAGGGAGGTGCAGGGTTTTATTAATTGGTGTACAGATAATTTCCTTGTGGTTAATTCGAAGAAAACAAAGGAGCTGATCATAGATTTTTGTAAAAAGGGAATTATAGTTCCACCCTCAAATATAAATGGTGTAGTAGTAGAGCGGGTCACAACATACACATATTTGGGTGTTGAAAGAGATAATAAACTGACTTTTAATGAATGTGCACAAAATAAGTCCAAAAAGTTGCAGAAGAGGATGTTTTTTATGATGAAACTTAACCATTTTAGAATAGACAGCTGTATTCTTCAGATGTTTTACAAAGCTCTCTTGCAGAGTGTCTTATCTTTTGGTCTTATTTGTGCCTTTGGTAACATGTATATTAAGGATCAGAATAAATTGCAACGAATAGTCAAAACAGCCAGTAAGATCATTAGAGTTGATCAGGTATCTGTAGCCCAATTGTACAACAATCTTAGTCTTAAAAAGACGGAACAAATTATAAATGATTCAGAATTTCTTAAAAAGCAACAGGTCAAGTGGCAGACTACTGCAAAGGAAAATTAGGACCACAAGGTACAGCAATTATTTTGTGCCTACAGCAATTAGACTGTACAACAATCAGCTAGCATTCAGCTAGTTTATTTTTTTAATATATTACATATATTACATATGTTACAATGTTAACTGTTTTTGTATTTAATGCTTTTGTGTTTATGTTTTTATTTGTATGCAGCAGGCTATCTAACAATGGATCGTGTAATGGTGACCATATGAATTTCCTACTTGTGGATAATACAGTTTACCTTGACCTTGACCAGCCCCAAGGGTCTTCAGAGACAGAAGTAATGCTTCCCTGACCAGTATCTGTGGAAGAAGTATAGGTTCAGCAGGCCCAGCATAGTTTATCTAGATACATTTAATTGTCATTCTTAAAAAAATAAATACATAAATATATATATATATGAAATAACACTTTAGCAACTCTTAAGGATGGCAATAAACACAAAAGAGCAGCCTACCATCCTTTGTAGAAAGTAATAGAAAGGAGAGTAGACTATAATAGTAGAAAGGAGGGTAGTAGACTGCAGTCTATGTAGGTAGGCCTAGACTATGTAGTCTGCTGGAATCACACACAAGGAAGCAAACCCACTGTGGCCAAGCCTTGACACTGTTCAGTCTGTCTGCATCTGTCTATGTCTTTGCATGTGGGACATTCTTGAATGGGCAACTATGCCAGGAAATATGAAGGGTATACCTTGCTCCAAAGCAGTACCTGAATAGTATCATCAGTTTTTCAGGTCATCTTGAAACACAAAGAATCAAGGAGACTTTTTATTCAATTGTATAAAGTATTTTCATTGTTTAAAGTAGCCTATATGTTATAATATATTACCTCTCCTCTGGCTTCCCCAATATTATAGGTGAAATATACTGTCCCCATGGGTGTATCCAGGCCCTTTGGAAGACTCAGGGGGTGACTGCCTGGTGCCCCCATGGTTGAAAGTGTTTCTAAAATGCCCTGTAGAGTGGCAAAAATTAGACCAAGTGCCCTACTGTCTGCCATTCACATTGTGAAATATGCTTGAGTGCACAGGATGCCCCATGCAATAAATGACAGTGTGCCCTCTATAAATGTAAAAACTTCTTTATGAGTTCCTTTATAGTATAGAAAATGTGTTGCAGTACCCTATAAGGTGCCCTTACAAGGGCCTAAATTGGACTGTTCCCATGCCCTTACTTCCAATGGAAAAAGGTTCTGTTATGAAGTGCCCTTTATGCTGCCCCTACATGACAGTGTCCCAATGCCCTCTAGAGTGGCAAAAATTAGACCAAGTGCCCTACTGTCTGCCATTCACATTGTGAAATATGCTTGAGTGCACAGGATGCCCCATGCAATAAATGACAGTGTGCCCTCTATAAATGTAAAAACTTCTTTATGAGTTCCTTTATAGTATAGAAAATGTGTTGCAGTACCCTATAAGGTGCCCTTACAAGGGCCTAAATTGGACTGTTCCCATGCCCTTACTTCCAATGGAAAAAGGTACTGTTATGAAGTGCCCTTTATGCTGCCCCTACATGACAGTGTCCCAAATGTTGCCCTTTCCAAAGAAGACAATTAGATTCTGTGCCCAACAGTCTCCCCTAATGTTCCCAGTAGGGCATGCTTTCCCAAAGTGAGGCTGTGACAACACTTGGCACAGCCACAGTCTGTCACTGTCCAAGCCCCCTCTGGATCTGTGGAGGCAGACTATGTTAATTGGAAATACTCGTAATATAATAATGATAGTCATGCTGAGCAATTTTAAATGACTGTTCAATGTCTGTGCAATACTAGTCATTTCAGTGAATCCCCATTTAAGTCATGGTTATCTTTCCTTTTTATCTTAAAGCTCAGCATTTAGCCTATCAGTTAATAAATGTGTGTGGCAAAGTTATTTTGAAGTAATTTTTTATTTTGTTCAAGATGTGAAGACAAAAACATTATTAGCCCACATCAAGTGCAATTAACCATGGCCTTCTTCAGAATTTTATCCTACAATTTTCAATTGCTGCCACGTTCTTTTTTGGGCTATTATTCTCAATCTCCTGTTGAGAATATCGGCCATAGGCTAGCCTACTGTCAGAACGGTTTCAGACAGCTCATCAAATTACGCTAATTATCAGTAGGCCTAAATGCATATAGGGCCTATATATGTTAAGTAGATTTGGTAGGTCTACAATTTACGCACTTTAACGGTCGTAATGGTTTGACAAGTTGTCTCCCTTGCCATGTTAATTGCAGGGCTGCCAACTTTTCCAAAAACCTTGGCGTGAGATTTGGTAGCAATTTTTGACCACTTGGGGGTGTATTTAACCTTGAACAGGGTTTATTGACACATTAAATTCTGAAAAGTAACATTTTCCATATATAGGTTACGTTACAAGAAATAGGCTATTGAAGTCACTCATTGTTGTAATTACAAGTTAGCTTGTTAAAGTCTTTCAAAATTGTAAACGGAGGCTTTGACTGCGTCCCCTTTTTTATGGTAACTTTTTTCAGACAATGTGTACAGGCTCATAGCCAGCGCAATAATTTAGAACGGTGAACAGACAGTGTTACTGGAACTACTTAGTCGGTGTTCATTATCACCTGATTATACGGACACCCCTGCAGCCAATAAGAATCGAGTATTCACCATGACCATGGTATATGTAAGGGATAATGCCCGACGAGGTGGCCTCCGCGGGGCGTCGGACGGTTCACGCCTCCGCATCGTCCATTATCAGGTGATATTGGACACCTCGAAGGGCATTATCCCGCTTATACCATGGTCACTTGCCAACGATTTTTTTTCCAAACATAAATTAATGTTTTCATGCGTTTTGCAAAAGAAAATCTAACGTTTTTTAACGTTAGCCAACTCTGATATTTCTAGTCCGCTCAACTCATAGAACCAACACCGGCTTTCCTTTGGATGAGCTATTAGCCCGAAAGCTAACGTTATTGCTAGCAAGATTAAAAGGCAATAACATTGTGTACGGTTGACAAACAGTAAATATAATTTTACAGTATGTTTGACAAGAAGATTTGCTAGCTAACCAGCCATGTCACTGTCCCAAAATCAATATCAAGATTTTCACGAACAAGGTATCGGCCATATACTAGTACTAGGCTACAGTACGGCCGCAGCCTGTGGAGCGAGTTGAATCGAAAATGGATGTGAGATGACCGCATCAAAGTTGACATATTCTCCAAACAGTAATTATAATTTTACAGTATGTTTAACAACAAGACTAGCCAGCTATCGAGCCATGTCATTGTCCCCAAATAAAATCAAGATTTTTAAGAAGAAAATAATCGGCCATGTGTAGAGTTGCTGCTACTGTCGTGTTGGCTGCAGCCTGTCTACAGTAGATTGACTAGCGAGGTGAATAGCGAATGGGATGTGAGCGGTTACGTGACACTGACACACTACATTCAGAAAAGTAAAATTTTTCGAATAGGTTCAAATAAATATTCAAGTGACTCATTGTTGTAAATACAAGTTAGCTTGTTAAAGTCTTTCAAAATTGTAAATGGAGGCTTTGACTCCGTCCCCGTTGTTATGGTTACTTATTTCAGACACTTCGTACAGGCTCATATACTATGTAGCCAGCGGAATAGTTTAGAACGGTGAAAAGACAGTTTTGCTGCAATGACGCAGTAGGTGTCCGTATATCACCGGATAATGTACACCCCTGCAGCCAATCAGAATCGAGTATTCACCAAGACCATGGTATAAACTGAGGTATTACAAGCAATCCGGTCACTTGGCTTTCGAGCTACGCTACCTGCATTACAAACCTTGACGAAATCAAAAGGCTTGCCAATTGAGATTTCCCCAATGCTTTTATCTTCACGTTCCTGATCTTCAGTGCTACTGATATTTTGCCAACTATTTGCTTTTCAATCGTCACTCACAGAGGTAAGACATTAAAATATATATATTCTAGCGTCAAAAGATTGACATGAAAATGTAACTGGGTAATGCTAGCTAGCATTGTTGCTACTGATATAGTGACATATTTTGCCAAGTATTTGCTTTTCAATCGTCAGTCACAGGTAACTGGGTACGCTAGCTAGCATTGTGATCGGTAACAGTGCAAACCGAATTAAACCAGACCAGAGCCGTTTTTCTAGTTAGAGCGAGCTAGCTCTAGCTAACTAATTTGCCACAGTTTGCATTGTTCGCTTATATCTGGAGCCAGCAGTTAACCTGTAGCCACTCAGGCTAGTTGGGCTTTTTAAATATTTAGCTAGTAAAGGAACAGTTAAAATGCAAGAACAATAGCTACATTTATAGTTTGCCGTGAATTTTTTTTTATCACCAACGGCCGTTTTGAAATGACAAATGATTTGATTTAATTGGTTTATCAGTACAGTAGTTGAATAGAAAAAAGGATATTAACTTAATTTCATGTCAAGACTGAAATATTAAAGTTATCCAGCACTTATGGCAATTCTAGCCAGTATGCTAGAGTAAGAATTCTGGCCGTTTTCGTGTTGAGCGTGCTTGGCCATCTTAAATGTATTTTAGGTATAATTTGTCATAAAACGTTCTCATGACTTTTCATTGCATTTTTGGGTCTCTGTGCAAATTATGTTTTAATTTATTTCGAATAGTTCCTAATCTGTGCTCGGCATCTCCAGAAGGCCAGCCTGAGCCCTGTTGCCCAGTGACATTTGTGAAGGTAAATCTTTATTTCTCCTATAACTGTACTCCTGTAAGGGACAACGTTTAACAATAATACAAGACACAATGCTTCACTTGTCATGGCTTTACTGAGAATTATATAGCAAGGATAAACAATTACATACCAACAGTTGTATGCAATTGTATAACAATTCACATTGTAAATGATATAACCTGCACATCATAAACTCATAGTATAAATCCGATTGTACTACATCCAATCGTCCCACATACATGTGCGGTTTACAATACACTAGACAACTGCATGGTCATGTTAGCAGATTGCTTTATATCGCAGACTACAGTTTTTTAATGACTTATTTTACACAATATTTACTCCAACTAATTTAGGAACACTACAATTATTGTATGTGCCACTGTGTGTGTTGAATACCTGTTAGGGAGAGACTATTTTTTACCAGTAAGCACACAAGACACAATGCTTCACCTTTCATATCTGTGCTGAGAACGAAGCGCCGCGCGAAAGTGAAGTCATGCAACCAACACACAACTGCATCAGTTTTTAATGTGCTTACAATTCTGACTTTAAAAAAACATAAATTATTGTAGAATCACATATGAGTATTAATAATTATATAAGCTTATACCTTGTTATATTAATTTACTTAAATAGTCCCACTGAATCGACCTTCATAAGACACAGTATATTTACATGCCATATACTTCAAGGTATCACATATAGTCAGTCATAAATTACTTTCCAATAACACAAAACACAAAAGTTTGAAATTGTTTTTGTTTTCTAGTCGTTCCAGAGCTGTGCCCACATCTCCAAGGTTCTTTTCTCTACAGTTCGGACTGCTTCTGGTTAAAGGTTGGTAATAAGTACAGGCTACAGTAGCCAGCGTTTGAGGTATGTAAACTAGCTTATTTACTCTGTATAAAGATCTTCAGATTCTACTTCACTTTTTCATCCCAGACGAAGCTTACAGGTTTGTAATTACTATTACACATTAATCAGAATTTCAGCCATTTCAGCAGTGTCAATACAGTCATGCCACGTAAGGGAAAGAAATCTCAGGCTGCAAAGCTGCGCTCGTCTAGATTGGACCTTTCAGACCCACGCTTACAGAGTGCAGAGCCACACAGAAGCGACAGTGACTGTGAACAAGTGTGTAGTCAACCTGTGGTGTCGTCCTCATGCACAGCTCAGTTTACTGTTCAAGAGCACAATGGAAGTGTGATTGCCACTTCTGAAAATGACAATATTCAAGAACAATGCATCCTACAAAGGCAGACATCAGTGCAGGCGTCAACTTATCAGGGTCGTATTGGCTATGTAAAGTCAAGGAACAAGCAGTGTACATGCATGGCTCTGACATTTTTGGCATATCACAATGAGGTTGATGACCTGAGGAAGGCTGATCTTGACAAGATACTGGACACGGGCAACAGATTGTATGACAAAACTATAAAACAGCTAAAGCGAGGAAAAAAATATAAAAGCCAACACTTGACCATGGAGGAACTACCACACAGAATCAACACTGACCAACATGAGTACAATGTTCTTAAATCTCCAGTGGAGATGGGATGCGTGAGAGCCAGGGGAGACGGTCACAACCAGGCTTGGTTTCTTGATCTCTCCACAAGACTTCAGTGTCTCTCTGCGGGTGTTACACATGCCCTCCTTATCATATCACCATATTGCATTGCTGTGTTCAGAGACAAGTCTGGAAGATATGGACTGTTTGATTCTCATTGTCGAAATGCAGATGGACTACCTGACAGAAATGGAAACGCGGTTATGCTTACTTTCACACATTTGAATGAGATGGTTGCAAGGATTCATACGTTGTATGAATTGCTACTGACAGATTGCAGAGGCCCTATTGATGGACTACAGTATGACTTCATGCCAGTCGCATTTCAACATGCAAGACATCTTTCAATGTCCAAGACATCCGGTGGTTCGCCATACCTATCAGTGCAATCTGAAAAGCCACAAAGTGAAAAGCATGTGGAGAAGGTGACACAGACCAAAGATGTAACACAAACTGGATTCCCACCCAACAAACATTATCTGCAGTCATTCAATGCACCATCCACACAAGGCATGTCAAAGGACAGTAATGCATTTCCCAAGTTAAATGTAGAACAGCGACAAAGAGAAAAGAGAAGACAAAGAAACCAAATAATGCATGGTGCACACAACACCAGCAAATACAGAACAGATGCAGATTTCAGAGAAAAGCAAAAAGAAACTTTGCGCCTAAAGTACCATAATGATCCTGTCTTCAAAAAACATCACTTAAATAAGCAAAAAGAAACTAAGCGCCACAAGTATCATGAGGATCCTGCCTTCAGAAGAAAGGAAAAAGAAGCTTTGCGCCACAAGTACCACAATGATCCTGCTTTCAGGAGAAAGCAAAAAGAAGCTTTGCGCCACAAGTACCACAACAATCCTGCTTTCAGAAAACATCACTTAAATAAGCAAAAAGAAGCTTTGCGCCACAAGTACCACAACAATCCTGCTTTCAGGAGAAAACAAAAAGAAGCTTTTCGCCACAAGTACCACAACAATCCTGCTTTCAGGAGAAAACAAAAAGAAGCTTTGCGCCACAAGTACCACAATGATCCTGCTTTCAGAAAACGTCATTTGCAACAATGCATCAGTTACATGAAAAGCAAGTGACGCACATTGTAAGATAGCCCACAAGATGCGCTGTGCCTTGAAAGTAAGTAGGAAATACAGACAATGGACTCATTCTACACATGAATACAGTCAACCAGTGGACAACAGCCTAATGCAGACAGCTATAACCACTTTCAAGGAATGCATTAAAGCTGGCCCAACTTTTGTGTGCACAATGTGCCATCGCACCCTTTTCACCAACCAAGTAAAGTGTTGCAATCGCAGCAATTACAAGAAGAATCCACACGTTGTTGCTGTCTGTTTGACAGGGCAATATGTCCATGTGTGCGACGATCAATGTCAAGGTCCTGAACAATGCCCAGTACCAGAAGAAAGGAAAAAAGAGTGGATTTGTCACAGCTGTCATTCCCATTTGAAGGCAGGAAACAAATCATCCATCGCTGTGGCTAACAACTTGGAGCTGGCGCCCATTCCCCCAGAGCTCTGTGATTTGAACGTGCTGGAAAGACAACTTTTGGCCAGATTGTCACACTTCCTAAAGGTCGACAAGCAGCTATACATGGCGCTGTGGTGTGTGTGCCATCCGAGGTGGAAATGACGGTAAATACTTTACCAAGACCATGCAGCTCATCCCAGTTATACAGAGTGAAGCTGAAAAGACGTCTGGTTTACAAAGGCCACCAGCTGTTTCACACTGTAAACATGAGAAATGTAGTAGCAGGACTATCAAAGCTCATTGACACGCACCCTGACTACAGAAACATTACAATCAGAGCTGATGAGGGAACGGATGATGATGATGGGATGGACCTTGATAGCGGTGATGAAACTGAAACGATGGAGGTGCTTAATCGCATAGCAAGTGCTGATCTATCAGAGGTAAAGTCTGCAGCTTTACAGCCTGCTTATGAGCAACAGGAAGGCCATGACCAACAACCTCCCAATGCAGAGGCTGAGAAAGCTGCACTAAGACCCGGAGTCGGCTTGGACAGTTGTTTACAGCCACTTGACCTTGGAGAAGAAACACAGACCTACGGGGATGGGATTTTCAGCATCGCCCCAGCACAAGGAAACACGCCTGTTAGCTTTTCCCAAGGCTTGAGGCAATGGCTTTCCCTGTTCAGTTCCCTACTGGAAGAAATACATTAGACGAGACAAGACAAGTCAAACTATCCCCTAGCATGTATTTCAATGCAAGGCTTTTCTGGGTTGACACTCGTTTTGCAAGAGACCAAAGCTACCATGTGCATTTTTGACAAGAGGGTTAATGCTCTGATGAGACAGTTGCTGTTGGGTCCTGTGCAGCCAATCGGTGAAGTTATCCATTACTTTTACCGGGTAGAATTTCAGGCGAGAGGAAGCCCCCATATACATTGTCTCTGTTGGGTAGCAGGAGCTCCTATCGTCGGAGAAGACCGGGACGACGAGGTATGTGACTTTGTGGATCGCTACATTTCATGCCAGCTGCCTGATGAAGACAAACAACCCTTACTTCACAGATATGTCACGGACGTTCAAATGCACAGCAGAAGTCATTCCAACTCATGCAGGAAAGGTAACAAAGTATGCAGATTTGGATTTCCAAAACCACCTATTAAAAAAACACGCGTAACTTACCCTATGCCACAAGAAGAGGAAGGACCACCCCAAGAACATGCAATGGCACCACAAGCAGCCAAGAACAAACTGAAACCGGTCTGGGACTTGCTAAACGACCCAAAAGCACAGGTTGAAGACATGTCACAGCTATTGGCGCAGTGTAATATGACATTTGATGAGTACGACACGTATGTTGAGTCGTTGACCTCCGCAAGCGTCATTTTAATGAAGCGTGATGTCAAGGACTGCTGGGTGAACAACTACAATCCAAATTTGCTAATGACGTGGAACGCAAACATGGACATCCAGTACATTCTTGATGAGTATGGTTGCATCATGTACATGCTCTCCTACATATCCAAGCCAGAGCGTGAGATGAGTGACTATCTCAAAACGATAGTCAAAGACATGAGCCCAGAAAATCAGACGGAACGAGAAGAAATGAAAGGTGTTCTTCAGGCTTATTCAAAACACAGAGAGGTCAGCGCCCAGGAGTCTGTGGCCCGTACGTGCAGCCTGAAAATGAAGTCTTGCTCACGCGAGGTTTTATTTCTACAAACGAGTGACAACGCACTGAGAATGAGTCTCCCGCTTAGCGCGTTGCAGAAGAAACCAGAAGAAAGTGAGTGTAATATTCTTGGACTGTTTTTACACTGTTAATATATTCCTAATAGCTAAAGATGACGGAGACCAATTTACACACGTCTGCTTCTCTTTATTGCCACTCTCAGACTAACCACGCAGGCAACATACGGGGATTACCACATAACTAGATGGCACTGTTTAACTACCAATAAGATAGCAGGGTCTAGCTACACAGTTATAGTATCAATATACTACACTCCTCCCCCTTAAACTATGAAGTTCCCATTAACAATAACTCCCTTATTTATTTAATTTTAAACAAAACATTTGCTCTGGCAACTACTTTTCAGAAATTTCAACTAAATCATTACTGCCAACACAATCCATTAAAACCATTAACATTTTAGTCTCAGGAACTCTTTTTGTTTTCACATTTTCTTCATGAACAGGAACTCTTTTGTTTTCAGGAACAATGTTTCTCAGGAACTGACTGATCACAAGGTCATTCGTTTAGGAGGCGCCCTCTCTCTCAGAGGGTACCTGCGCCCAGACACCTCAGGGGAAGTGGCTGCTCGGTTGGCAGGTGTCGCTGCCTTGTCACAGGCCACTGAGCCTGGTAAAAGTGTAGCAAGCGTCTCCTTCGCCTGCATCCGTGGCAATGGTGTAGCTTCAGGTGAGTACGGGCTCCCACCTACTGCTCCAAGTGTGCCTTTCCCCCCCAAATCCGCATGAACCACTGCAGGGTAGTCGTCGTCGACGTCCAACTGCTTATCCTGGAACTCACAGGTCTCAGGACTGGACGGACGGTTGTACAGCAGATGGTCGATGTGGACTGTGCTTCGGCTCACTCCGTTCCACACCAAGTAAGTGACTGGATCGAGTCTCTTTTCCACCGTTCCTTTCGTCCACCTCTCCTTTCCTCCACGGAAGTTTCGGATCAGAACTGAGTCACCCACAGACAGATGTCTCAGCTTGGAGGCGGTTTGATCATGGTAGTCTTTCTGTTTTTGTTGTTTGGCTTTCACCACTCGAGCGAGATCTGGTTTCAGTAGGCTGAACCTGGTCCTGATCTGACGTTTGAGGAAGAGTTCAGCTGGTGGGCAACCAGTAATGCTGTGTGGTGTAATCCTGTAGGACATCAGGAAGTTTGCTAGCCTGTGCTGAATTGTTATGGTGACATTTTGTTTCTTCTCATCAAGCACTTGTTTCAGCAGTGATGCTTTCACTGTCTGGACTGCTCGCTCTGCAGCTCCATTAGAAGCGGGATGGTAGGCTGGTACCAAGGTCTGCTTTATGCCGTTGCTTTGCAGGAAGGTCTTGTACTCCTGTGAGGTGAATTGAGGACCGTTGTCGGAAACAATCTCCTCGGGAAGACCGTAGGAAGAAAAGATGTTCCGCAGCACCTCAATCGTTTTGGCAGCTGTGGTTGTTGCCATGGGAATTACCTCAAGCCATTTCGAATGACTATCCACCAACACTAGGAAGTGGTGTTGATCCTTCTCTGCAAAGTCAATATGTAGCCTCTGCCACACCCTAGTAGGCCACTGCCAGCAGTGTAGTGGTGCTACTGCTGGTAGTTTCACATTGCATCACATTGCTGTACTGCACGTTCTATATCACTGTCTAACTGGGGCCACCACAAGTAGCTCCTGGCCAAGTTCTTCATCTTGCACCCTCCGGGGTGCCCTTGGTGTAGGTCGTGCAGTAGTCGGTCTCGGTGTGCTGGTGGGATGATTACTCGAATTCCCCACAGAATGCATCCTTGTTCCACAGACAGTTCATTCTTTCGGGTGAAGTATGGTTTCAGTGTGTCATCCTTGACATAACTCGGCCATCCGGAACGAGTCAGCTCCAGTACCTTGCATAGGACTGGGTCCTTTAGTGTGCTCTGTGCAATCTCTGTAGCCTGCACGGGAAGCTCATCAACTAATGAGAAATAAAAGATACTGTTCTCCTCCGCTGTATTATCCTTTCCCTTCTCTGGCAGTCTAGATAATGCATCTGCATTTGCATTTTCTGCTGACGTTCTGTACTCTATACTGTAGTCATAAGCCATCAGTCTCAGCGCCCATCACTGCATACGCAAAGCGGCTAGTGTGGGGATTTCAGACTTGGGTCCTAAGATGGCAAGGAGGGGTTTGTGGTCAGTTATTAAACTGAACTTGCGGCCATACAGATATTTATGAAATTTGGTCACGCCAAATATTATGGCCAAAGCCTCCTTCTCTATCTGACTATATTTACTTTCTGCCTCTGTCAGTGTGCGTGACGCAAAAGCGATTGGTTTCTCATCCCCATTTTCCATTATGTGTGACATGACCGCACCTATCCCATAAGGGGATGCATCACAAGCTAATCTCAAGGGTTTCTTTGTGTCATAATGAACTACCACTGAGGTCTTCACTAGCTGTTCTTTTGCATTCTTGAATGCTGCTGCGCACTCTGGTGTCCATTTCCAGTCGACTTCTTTCTTTAGAAGTTGGTGTAGCGGCTGCAGTACGATCGACAGGTCTTTCATGAAACGCCCATAATAGTTTAACAGTCCTAGAAATGACCGTAGCTCTGTGACGTTTGTGGGCTGGGGTGCATTTCCTATGGCGGAAACCTTTGTCTCAGTGGGGTGAAGTCCCTCTCTGTCAATCAGATGCCCCAGGTACTCCACCTTCTCCTGCATGAAAGTACATTTTGCCCTTTTTACTCTCACCCCGTAGCTCTCCAGCCGGCTCAGTACCTCCTCTAGGTTCCTCAGGTGCTCCTCTCTTGTTCTGCCCGTGACCAGTATGTCATCTAGGAAGCAGGTCACATGCTCCAAGCCTTGTAGGATCTGGTCCATCACATTCTGGAACATAGAAGGCGCACTGGACACCCCATATGAAAGTCTATGATAGACATACAGTCCTTTGTGAGTATTTACTGTCAAGTACTTCTCTGAGTCCTTCTCTAACTCAAGCTGTTGATAGGCATGTGACAGGTCTAATTTGCTAAAGAGAGTGCCCCCGTCCAGTGTGGCAAAGAGATCTTCAGCGTTCGGTAGTGGATAGTTCTCCTCCTCCACACTCTGATTTACCGTGACTTTATAGTCGCCACAGATACGAATTGACTTGTCTGATTTGAGTACAACTACTATTGGGGCGGCCCACTGACTACGTTCTATCTTTGAGATAATGCCTGCTTTCTCTAATCTGTCTAACTCTTTCTCCACTGCGTCTTTTAGTGCATATGGCACTGGTCTTGCCTTCCTGAAAACTGGCTTGGTATCTGGCTTCACTGTGATGCTGGCCTTAAACTCACGAATAGCACCAGGCTCCTCAGAAAACACTGCTTTGTGTCTCTGCAACATTTCCTCTACGTCTGCGTTATTTCTGTCCCCTGCTGGTTTAACTGAGAATATGCTTGCCCAGTCTAGTTCGAAGTTTGTGAGCCAGTTACGGCCAAGGAGGGCTGGTCTGTCACCTTTTACTATCACAAGGGGTAAATCACCACTCTGGTTCCAATATTTTGCATTGACAGTCACTTGTCCCATCAAGGGAATGTTCTCACCGGAAAAGGTTGACAGCCGC
Organism: Thaleichthys pacificus; assembly: GCA_023658055.1. Classification (NCBI taxonomy): domain Eukaryota; kingdom Metazoa; phylum Chordata; class Actinopteri; order Osmeriformes; family Osmeridae; genus Thaleichthys; species Thaleichthys pacificus. The sequence goes on from CM042856.1 coordinate 2,665,781, forward strand.
ACTTTGCTTTCTTTCAGTGGCAGATGAGAGCGATGTTTCTTATACACTATCTCAGACACAAGTGTTACAGCAGCTCCTGTGTCAAGCTGCATATCCACTGGAGTTCCTTCTAACTTCACATTTACTCTAATGTCCTTTTTTCCATTACCAACTGTATTGGTTGGGTACACTGTATTCATGGAATATGACTCAAACAGATCATCATCCTCATTTCCTGATGTGTCATTTGGATTGCTGTTTTCAGCCACATACTGTGTATGTCCCTGCCTACTCTTAGCTTTACACATCCTTGCTATGTGTCCAACTTTTGTACACTTGTGACATGTCTCTGTTCTGTACCTGCATACCTGCGCTGCATGACTGCTACCCCCACATCGGTAACACGTCTGGTGCGTTTCTGTTCTCTGTGGTCTGGAACCGTCACTTGTGACCTTACTTTTCCACTCGCTGGTGGCTGGTCTACTTTTCCACGCACCCTTGCTTGCTCTCTTCTGGTCTATGTTGTTCACCGCGGCAGCTCCTTTCATTTTGCTGGCAAACTCCATCATATTCTTCGATGCCATTTCCATTGATAACGACAATTCACATGCTTTTGCAAATGTTAGCTTTTGTTCAGTAAGCAACTTTCTCTGAATAGCCTCCACCCTCAAACCACTAACAAATCTGTCCCTCAGTGCTTCGTCTAAATGAGGACCAAATTCACAATGTATGGACAGGTGCTTTAACACTACCACATAATCCGTTACATAAACCCCAGATTCATTTTCTTGTTGGTTCCTTTTTTGAAATTTAAACCTTTCAGCGATAACTAGTGGCTTGGGCTTATAATGGGACGTTAGGTTCCCGCTTAGCACATCATAATCGAGGCTACTTGGTTTATCTGGTATGCAGAGGTTTTTTAACAGTCCATAGGCTTCTGCGCCTATTATAGACAGGAAAACGTTGGCCTTTTTTCCTTGCTCCACTTCATTGACGATCATCCATTGCTCGAACCTCTCGAGGTATGACTCGAAGTCTTCTTTACCTTCCTTGTACTCGCCAATGTTTCCGATGAAATATGCCATGCTGCCGTTAACTACACGCGACAGTCCACGTTAGCTTGGCTCGTCTTGCTAGCAGCTAGTTCTCTGGTAGTCACGTTACTTTCGTGTAAAACGATTTTAAATTACTAGCTCTGCAACTGGGAATCCCTTTCCACTAAAAATATATCTCATCCTCGTCGCCACTGTAATATTCTTGGACTGTTCCTAATAGCTAAAGATGACGGAGACCAATTTACACACGTCTGCTTCTCTTTATTGCCACTCTCAGACTAACCACGCAGGCAACATACGGGGATTACCACATAACTAGATGGCACTGTTTAACTACCAATAAGATAGCAGGGTCTAGCTACACAGTTATAGTATCAATATACTACAGTGAGAATGTGTGGATGACTGGTATACCCGACAAATACAGAGCCAGGCCTGAAACGCCAGAGTTTGAAAACATGTGTCTAGCAGACTTTGCATCACATTACAGGATTGTCTACGTAAAGGAAACAGAAGACGGCAAGCATGTCAGCCTATTAAACAACATGGGAATGATCCAGAAACGCACCAGAGGGAAGCCTTCAGTCATCAGATATGCTCGCTTTTCAGAAAAGAAGGACCCTGAGAACTTCTACGGAAGATTGCTCAAACTCTACCTCCCCCATCGGTCAGAGTCATCGCTGAAAATGTTCCTCACACACCAGGAGTTTTACAAACATGCCCATGTGAGATTACCAGGAACACACGAGATATGCGCAGTGACTGCAATTGTTCAAATAAACCAACAGAAGTTTGAACAACACAGTAAGATAGTGGAACAAGTCTTAAACGACTACATGCAGAACGGCCCTGTGGAAGATGCTTGGAACACCTTCGCCCCGGAAGCTGAGTTGGAGAAGTTGGAATGTATAGAAGAACGAAAACAAGCAGAACCACTTCACGAGAATGAACAAGATGATGTTCCGGAGTTTACACGTGAGAAGCAAACTGGGGGGATTGCATTTACTGTAAAGGCCCCACAAATGTGCCCAGATTTTGTTCGCAAAATGTATCGAAACCTTAACCGGACACAAGCTGGCGCATTCTACTTTGTTCGTGAGTGGTGCGTTAACCGTGTGCGTGGCCTAAATCCTGACCCTTTCTTTTACTTTGTCACTGGTGGCGCAGGCACAGGAAAATCTCACCTTATCAAGTGTGTTCATGCTGAGGCAACAAAAATACTCAGTAAACTGCCTAGACTATGCGAGGAAACCGACATATCCATGCCAACCGTTTTACTGACTGCATTTACAGGAACCGCTGCTTTCAACATTTCAGGCAACACTTTGCATTATGTCCTGAAGTTGCCACGATGCTTAAAGCCACCGTACCAAGGACTTGGAAATCTCATAGATGAAGTGAGGGCCCAGCTGTCAAATGCCGAGATCATCATTATTGACGAGGTGTCAATGATTTCAAAGCCCTTGTTTGCCTACGTCAACTGGAGATTACAGCAAATCAAAGGCAGTAAGAAACCGTTTGGTGGCATGTCGGTACTGGCAGTAGGAGACTTTTATCAGCTCCCCCCACTGGGAAGAAGTAAACCGCTCTGTGTGTTTGAAGAAGATACAGATGACTTCTGGAAAGACTACTTTCAAATGATCACACTCACAGACATCATGCGCCAGAGAGATGATGTTGCATTCGCTGAGCTTTTGAATAGAATCAGAGTGAAGCAGAAGACGGATGCCTTGAGCAATGATGACAAAGCTCTGCTTCATCAGGCAGTGACTGACCCCGCCCGCTGCCCTAATGACGTGCTACACATCTTTTCCACCAACAAAGAAGTTGATAAACATAATGCTGCAACTGTGTCTGTTCTCCATTCCAACGTCATCAACATAGATGCAGAGGACTATAGAAGAGACCCTAAAACTGGAGTGATGAAGAAGCAACGCCATCCTTTAAAAGGACAAAAGGACAATCTGCTTGACATGCTACAAGCAGCTGAAGGTGCCCGAATCATGATCACCAGAAACATAGATGTGGAAGACGGGCTTGTAAACGGGACATTTGGAAAGATTGTGAGAATAGTCACCCAGACAGAGAATGGTGCTACGGCTATAAACTCGTTGGGACTTGTGCTGGACAATCCAAATGCAGGACAAAGGTATCGGGACAATTCATCAGGTGATGCTGGAAACTTGGTGTACATAGAGAGGGTAGAGGAAAACCTGAAACAAAAAGGAGTGGTTCGCAGGCAGTTTCCCGTCAGGCTGGCTTTTGCATGTACAATTCACAAAGTCCAAGGAATGACAACACAATCCGCAGTGGTTTCATTAAAACGTGTCTTCCAACCCGGAATGGCCTACGTGGCTCTGAGTAGAACAACTTCACTGCAAGGACTGAAAATGACGGACTTTGATGAGAAGAAGATATTTTGTGATCCTGCAATCACAGCATCTCTGGACTCAATGACAAGAGCATCGTTGGACAGCACTATGCCACTTATCAAGTATCAACAGACCACAAACAAGGCGCAAACATTGACGATAATCCATCACAACACGGAAGGATTGGCAGCTCACGTTGCCGATATCAAATCTCATCACCAGTTGACACTTGGAGACGTTTTATGTTTTACCGAAACTCATCTATCAGGATCTTTTGTTGCTGAAAGTCTACAGCTGGAGGGCTACAACATGTTCAAACGCAACAGACACCTCTCTTACACCAACCATCCTCACATTGCAAGTAGAAGCGGAGGTGGTGTCGCTATGTATGTCCGAAACCATTACCATGCCTGTGAAAAGCAGTACCTTCAAAATGTTACTGACTTGGAGTTTTTGGTCGTCAAACTGGAGTCCCCTTTCAAAGCTTTGATTGCTGTTGTGTATAGACCACCGGATTACAATATTGGCCACTTCCTTTCAAACCTGCAAAGCCTCTTGGAATCTTTAGACGTTATGGATTGCCAGCCTATCGTACTTTGTGGAGATTTCAACGAAGATTTACTGTCCAGTGGAAAAAAGCCAATATCCAACCTTCTTCAGTCAAGAGGATATACACAACTGGTCAGAGAAGCCACCACTGAGAAGAACACACTGTTGGATCATGTTTACATCTCCAGAGCACAAGACTGTCTCCAATCAGGATTATTGCAAATTTACTACAGCTATCATAATCCTGTATATTGTATTCTAACTTCTAACATCTAAAAAACCATGACTCTCCAAACACAGTCAGCGGCTCCAGAGTCTTCCAACACAGGATCTCATCAACACGACAAGAAGACGTCACGCCACAACAGCCGACCAGCCACTCAACTCTGGTGTATTTTCTAATGACATCTTGGTGATATGAGACAGGGGGCCCTAATAGAGGGTGACTCCTTGTTAAGCCAAGGTGTCACGCCACAAAACCCACCAGCCACTCAACAGCCTTTCAAACCAACACAGTCTCATGGGCACAGCAGCAATATGTCACGCCATGGCAACTCACCACCAAACGACAACCAACCAGCACTTGTCATCATATGGATAGTACGCCTCCAACCCTCCATTTCACGTTGTCTGATCAAGTGGGCCTGTGCGGCACTGACAGACCTAACTCTGGTGTATTTTCTAATGACATCTTGGTGATATGAGACAGGGGGCCCTAATACAGGGTGACTCCTTGTTAAGCCAAGATGTCACGCTATAACCACAAACCAGCAAGTCCACACAGCCATGACAAAGGACAAACCAAAGAATGGACCAGCAAAAGCCAACAAACCAACATGTCATATTATCGTTTTTTTTTTCTCAAAACCTTTTTACAATCTGTTGATGTTCACTTTGTTATAGTTCCTGCTTCCCCCTCCCTCCTTCCCCCTCCCTCCTTCCCCCCCCCCCCCCCCCCCAAAAACAAATAAAAAATAATTTTTACAATCTGTTGATGTTCACTTTTTTATAGTTATACATTGATGTTTATTGTGTTACGTTTCATGTTTTAACGTCTGTTGTTTTGTCACCCGTTCTATTCAGTAGGTGCGGTGGGCAGCTGTGGAGCAGTGATCAGGCACCACCTCCAGATTTATAGCTTATGTTCATTTAGTTACAGTTTGTGTAAATGTTATAAATGTGTATATATTTTGTATCCATCTTGTACACTAGGAGCAGTGAGCAGCTGCAGAGCATTGACCGGTGACCAACTCCAGATCCATTTCTAATTCCCACCACTGGTCATTCTGGAAAAGTGTGTACAAGTCTCAATTATCCAGATAAATGAAAGTGCACCAGTACTCAATGTTCTTGTGATTCCATTCACATTGAATATGAGATACAGGTGCTACAAGGGCATCAATAATACACATTTCCGACATTTAGGACCGTATTTATAATAAAATCATTTAAATGGACCTGTAGTTGTTACAAAAAAAACCTGAACTTGTCCAGAAGGGATTTCAAGTGTGCTTTTTTAAATACTTATTTGTTTGTGGAAATCTGATACCTTTTGCGGGAGACACTTATCTATATGATGCTTAAAAGCATTTAGAAAATCAAATATCCATTTTAGATACACTTGTTGCTGTAAATCCTAAACTGGACATAAGTTTTGATGGAATTTTATTTTTAGAAATTTCACACAAATGTCATGTAATAAGGTAAAACATGTTCTTTAAATAACATTCCCATATCCTTTTGGTTACTCAAGGCTATCTTTCTGTCGCTTTGGATGAGTAATTTGTATTTATGTTGTCTATCAACTGGAAGAAATGTTGGTTGTATGGTTTATTACAAGTTTACAAAATTACATGTCAACTAATGGTTGCTCTCCAGGAATTATAATCCTGGTAACCAGATAACGGGACGAGTTGACCAACAACCTACACACATTTTCTTTGCTGTCTTAATACCAATGTAAAAACACACTGAATGGTTGATATCAGTAAACACCAGGAGACTATGGGCAGCTGGGGCAGCCGCAAGCACACCCTCACAATTTCCCCAGAAATTGTATCCTCTCTAGTTATTCTTACAGTGCGTTCACACTGCAGCGGAGCGGGTGGCGCGGGGCGTCGGCTTCCAATTCATTTTCAATGAAACCAGGCGTTGACGCTCGCGTAGGGCATTGTGGGAAGGCGAGCGGAGCGTTGCAAGTTGGATTTTCTCAACCTTATGTAAATGAGGAGCGTGAAAACGCTAGCTTTGGCCAATCGGATTGGTTTCTTGTTTCTTGTAACGTAGCAACCGTTGGTCATGATAAACATATCTAGGTTTCACAATTTCAAGATGGAGGAGAAACTTATGTGTCTGCACACCCAGTTCTGTTCAGAACAAAGTTACGTAATGTGACAAGCCTGAATTTAAAGATTACATTAAACTACTAATGCATGGTGCAGGGTTGCCGACGTTGTCAGTGTCCCTAGTGTGTTTTTATACTTTTAAATTCAGTCTCGTCACATTACGTGACTGTTCTGTGCCACTGCTAGCTTGCTAGCCCAGCCTACAAACGACTGGTTGAGTGACCGGTGGCGTAACGTGTATTCTACTGTAATCTTGCACTAGTAAAAATTCTGTATTAATGTTGTGTAAAAGTCGTGTTTTGATCGATATTGTGAGTACATGAACCCAAGTCTGCACGCTTGGTCATGACTACAACAGTGATCTTAGACAGAGAACTACAACTTTGTATTAACTTTTCTAACACGCCCCCGAGCGTGGTGTACTGTGGGAAGGCGAGCGGTGCAGAGCGTTAAAAAACGCTGTAGTGGACACGCACCGTAACAGTGCGTTCACACTGCAGCGACGCGATGCGGGCGACAACATGTTTTCCATTCCTTTTCTATGGACCCAGGCGAATTGCTTGCGTGGTGCATTGTGGGTAGCGACACGACACGACAGAGTCGAGATTTTCTCAACTCTATGCAAATGAGGAGCGATTTTCGTTAGCGATGGCCAATCAGAGTGTATTCTTGTTTCTCGTAACGTAGCAACCATGGTAAACATTTCTAGCTTTCTAGGTTTCAAGATGGAGGAGAAACTGATTGTTTGTGTGGCTGGATACCCAGTACTGTATGACACGTCTCTGTATTCGTACAGAGATGTTAATATAAAAATGATGCATGGCGCAAGGTTGCCGAAATTGTCGGTGCTCCTGGTGGGTATTTTGTACTTTCAAATTCAGTCTAGTCACATTACGTAACTTCGTTCTGTGGTAACTAGAGCTAGCCCGGCTGGGACTCCCTAGTTGTATCGACAGATTAGCAGACGATTCGAGTAATATAATACAACGTGTTTACACATCACATGTGTAAACATGGCTCTGGTCTGTACGGTGGCCGACATGTGCAAACGCGCTGCAAATTAAGAAAACACATGCAAATAGTAAAAACACAAGCAAATTAAGAAAACATCTTCATTAATTTGACAACACATACGCAGCATTCAGCAAACGCGCTGCAAATACACACAACACAACCAAATACATAAACACGCTGCAAATACATACACGCGTTGCAAAAACGAAAGCACGCAAAACAAAAACGCTGCAGTACATAAACGCATTGCAAAAACGAAAGCACGCAAACCAAAAACGCTGCATCCAGTTTTCACAACGGAAGTTCTCCAGGCCTCTAGGGGGAGCGCTAAATGGAACAGCTTGATTTTCGGCCCCACGGAGCGAGAGAGAGCATTAGCACTAGCACTAAATCCCATATTTGTATGTCACTTTGTATAAAAGTGTCTGCTAATATCAATGAATACAATGTCTAAGAGTCTTATGACTCATGAATTTTCCATTAAAATATGACCATTCTATGAATGTACATCTATACCTCCTGGGGACCCAGACCAGATCAAGACCCATCTGACATGGCACACAATACCCAAACCCAAATATTCTAATTCATGTAATTCTTCAATATTGAATCAAACCACTATAACCACTCCTGACTTGTTTCAGTTTTTTGTATTCAAATAATGATGCCTACACATTTAAGTAATTGTAGGCCTATAAATGCTATTATTGTATGTTCTAAAAGTAACAACAAATAAATCATCAATAACAATTGTTAATAACAATAATAGTCTGATTTTAACCTTTTTATATTTAGCTGAGACATCTTTAACCTCTCCCTCAGCCTGTCTGTACTCCCCACTTGCTTCAAGAGGAAAACCATCGTCCCTGTGCCCAAAAACACCAAGGTCACCTGCATGAACGACTATCGCCCGATATCACTGACCTCTGTCATCATGAAGTGCTTCAAGCGGCTAGTCAAAACATTAATTTGCTCATCGCTGGACCCTATGCAGTTTGTATACCGGTCGAACAGGTCTACAGACGATGCCATCACCCTGACTATGCACACCGCTCTCTCCCACCTGGACAAAGGAATACGTATGTGAGGATGCTGTTCATTGACTACAGCTCAGCATTCAATACCATCATCCCCTCCAGACTTCGTCTCCAAGCTTGTGGACCTGGGACTAAGCACCTGCCTTTGCAGGTGGATCTTCAACTTCCTGACGGGGAGGCCACAGGTGGTGAGAATCAGTGACCGCACCTCATCCACACTGATCACCAACACAGGCACCCTCCAGGGCTGTGTGTTCAGCTCTCTCCTGCTCTCCTTGCAACGCACAGTTCCAACCTCCTCGTTAAGTTTGCTGACGACACAACCATTGTGGGCCTCATCTCTGACAGTGACAAGTCAGCCTACAGAGAGGAGGTTGATACCCTGACATCATGGTGCCAGGACAATAACCTCTCAATGTCAGCAAGACTAAGGAGATTATTGTGGACTATAGGAGGCGGCAGGAGGAGGAGCATGCTGCTTCAGGTCAGCTGCAAGCAGGTCAGCTGCTTCAGGTTCCTCGGGGTGAACATCAGCAATGATCTCACCTGGTCTGCTCACACGGTAGTTAAAGCTGCCCGGAAACGCCTGTTCTTCCTGAGGAGACTGAAGAAGTTTGGCATGGACTGAGTCATCCTCACTAACTTTTACAGATGCACAATAGAGAGCATACTGACTGGTTGCATCACAGTGTGGTATGAGAGCTGCACAGACAGGGACCGCAAGGTCCTACATAGTGTGGTCAGGTCTGCTGAGTTAATCATCGGCAGGAAGCTCCCAGCCCTACAGGACACCTACCGACACGATGCTTCAGGAAAGCTGGCAGGATTCAAAGAGACTGTTACCACCCATCCTTCAGTCTTTTTACCGCGTTGCCTTCTGGCGGGCAATAGTGAAGCATTCGGTCTCGCACACGCAGACTGGAGAATAGTTTCTTTCCAAGGGCCATCAGGCTTCTAAATGGACACTGATACATTCTCACCACTTTCTCACTAGCCACTTTACACACTGTCACTTTCAGCTACTGGTTGTACTATCAGCAATATTGCACTAATTGTTACCCCACTTGTCTTTAGGTTAGTATAGGTTTATACGGTTAGTGTAGGTTAATATGTGTATTATTACAGGTTTAGTATACTGTATTGAATATTATTTTGTATATTTAGGAGTTATTTTATTTTCTTATCATAGATGTAATCTATATTCAGGGTACTTATATGTTATGCCAGGTTGCTTTGCATTGTCGTGTCCTAAGAATTTCAGTGCCCAGTCTGACCTTGTGTTGTTCTGTGCATCTGACAATAAAAGACTTGAACTGGGGGGTGTTCCATCAACGTCGCTAACGCAAGTCGCGCTAACACAAATAAGTCTCACTTGGGTAAACGTCAACTTAGACTTAAGCCTCAAGCCGTTCCACTAACGTTCCGTTCCACTAACAGGCAACTGTTAGTGGAACTGAACGACTAGTATTGCATAGATCCAGCACTGACTTTTTAGATCAGAAGGTGACCCAAACTGCACACTTTGTTTGGCAGAACAGTCATTTAAAATTGCTCAGCATGACTATCATTATTATATTACGAGTATTTCCAATTAACATAGTCTGCCTCCACAGATCCAGAGGGGGCTTGGACAGTGACAGACTGGCTGTGCCAAGTGTTGTTACAGCCTCACTTTGGGAAAGCATGCCCTACTGGGAACATTAGGGGAGACTGAATCTAATTGTCTTCTTTGGAAAGGGCAACATTTGGGACACTGTCATGTAGGGGCAGCATAAAGGGCACTTCATAACAGCACCCTTTTCCATTGGAAGTAAGGGCATGGGAACAGTCCAATTTAGGCCATTGTAAGGGCACCTTATAGGGTACTGCATCACATTTTCTATACTATAAAGGAACTCATAAAGACATGTTTTTACATTTATAGAGGGCACACTGTCATTTATTGCATGGGGCATCCTGTGCACTCAAGCATATTTCACAATGTGAATGGCAGACAGTAGGGCACTTGGTCTAATTGTTGCCACTCTAGAGGGCATTTTAGAAACACTTTCAACCATGGGGGCACCAGGCAGTCACCCCCTGAGTCTTCCAATGGGCCTGGATACACCCATGGGGACAGTATATTATATTATATACGGGGGACGGGTTGTTTTCATCCTTATTCGTATAAGTATAACTTATTTTAGAGTCCTCTCTCCTGGAACAGATTTCATGTTCCAACCGAGGGGGGCTGTCGCTGTCTTGGTGTGTGGGGCTGCATCAAATACCCCTTTTTGCTCTGTTAAATTGCTGCACTAGTCCACACTTGACCGGTGGGGATCTCATTCTATTATGACTGTAACTGTTAGCTGCTCCTGGCATTCTCTAATCCCTGCTCTCCTCTCTCTGTCCCCCCCCACACACATCCCTTGTGGTGTGGGGGGTTTGAGCTGTCAGCACCTGCCTGGTCATCGGTCGGCCAACGCTGGACCTGGTCGCGAGTCTCCCGGTCCTGTCCTACATCTATAAAGTTGAACAATGGATTTTGGTGTTTCAAAACCCATTGACACTGTATGACTATGTTTAAGCCTGTGTTCTGCTCCTCTCTCTCACCAACCGTCTCTGGAGGAGGGGATCCCTCTCTGAATTGCTCCTCCCAAGGTTTCTTCCATTTTTTCTCCTGTTGAGAGTTTTTCTGGGAGTTTTTCCTTGTCTTCCTTGAGGGTTTAGGTTGGTTGAGGGGCAGTTCTATGGGCGTATGTGAAGCCCTCTGTGACATGCTTGCGTGTAAAAAGGGCTATACAAATAAATGTGATTTGATTTATATTGCACCTATAATATTGGGGAAGCCAGAGGAGAGATAATATAGAGGCTTGTCAACATATAGGCTACTTTATACAATGAAAATACTTTATACAATTGAATAAAACGTCTCCTTGATTCTTTGTGTTTCAAGATTACTTGAAAAACTGATGATAATATTCAGGTACTGCTTTGGAGCAAGGTATACCCTTCATATTTCCTGGCATAGTTGCCCGTTCAAGAATGTCCCACATGCAAAGACATAGACAGATGCAGACAGACTGAACAGTGTCAAGGCTTAGCTACAGTGAGTTTGCTTCCTTGTGTGTGATTCCAGCAGACTACATAGTCTAGGCCTACCTACATAGACTGCAGTCTACTACCCTCCTTTCTACTATTATAGTCTACTCTCCTTTCTATTACTTTCTACAAAGGATGGTAGGCTGCTCTTATGTGTTCATTGCCATCCTTAAGAGTTGCTGAAGTGTTATTTTATATATATATTATTTATGTATTTATTTTTTTAAGAAAGATCTAGATAAACTATGCTGGGCCTGCTGAACCTATACTTCTTCCACAGATACAGGTCAGGGAAGCATTACTTCTGTCTCTGAAGACCCTTGGGGCTGGTGGGATAAACACTCTTTGTATAGACGCTTTCATCGAACTTACGCTTGTTGCCAAGGTTATGCGCTTGGCCCGAAGTCAACTTCCGGTCGGTGTTAGTTTGTATCGGGTTAGTATTTGCTGGATAATATGGCACCAACTACAAAATCTGTCAAAGTGAAGCTAATGAGCAGACTGACTTTGGGCTCAGGTTGTTGTGCTGTGGGGTGCAACCTGACATCAGGAACAAACGCCCTTTCCAAAATAAAAATGTTTCGGTTTCCTAAAGAAGAGGGGAAACGACGAGCATGGATCAACGCTGTGCGAAGAGAGGCTTGGCAGCCAGGCAAGAACTCAAGGATCTGTAGCAGTCATTTTGTTTCAGGTAACAAACTCATGATAAACAATAGTGGCTACATGACCAGTAACAAGCCAGTAAAAGTTATGAATTCGCGTTAGCTTAACTAAACTCATTGTAACTAGTTAGCTAGCTACACGTCGCTACATTGTACATTATACGCAACAGAACAGTTGATACACTTTAATGTTATGAAACACATGATATGACTTTACAGTCACAAACATAAGAACCACAATGTTTTCCATCAATATACAATTAAATAACCTACAGTAATTGCCCACTTGCTGCCCACTAACCCCAGTCTGTGTCTCATGTAGCCATCATTTTTAAGCAATATAATGGAAATAGTAGGCTACACTTTTTACACTGGAATGTGTATGTAACCAGAATGGTTATGGATTGTGCTAGACATGTATGATGCTCAACAAGGTGAAATACTGTTAACACTAACTGTTTCTGTCACTTTTATTTTAGGTGCACCATCAGTGGACCCATGCCACCCAGATTATGTGCCATCAGTGTTTGCGCACAAAACCACCACTGATGGCTCAGACAAGTTGAAGAGGTACCAGAGAAGACAGAGTAGACCATCAGAGGTTGAGTCCATTGATTCTCCTTCCATAGAGGTCACTAATGCTGACCCCGAAGAAGGATGCACTGCTGTGGGTACAGATATGTCAATGGCAGACATTGACCAGCTACAAAATGAAAATGGTGAATTGAAGATAAAAGTGGCTTTACTGGAGAAGAAATTGGAATATCAAGAAAAACGCCTGCAAGATCGTATGTTTGGCAGTCTGTCTGATTTTATTTTAAATGATGACAAGCACACTCATTTTTACACTGGTCTATCATCTGCTGCTGTGTTTTTCACCCTCCTCACTCACCTGACGGCAATGTAGAACGCTTCATCAACCATACTTACCCTTCCCGAGCAGTTTCTTGTAGTCCTGATGAAGCTTCGTCTAGGCTTAGCTCATGAAGACCTAGCTTTTCGCTTCAGAGTTAGTTGTGGGACTGTCTCAAACATCTTCCATGAATGGCTCGAGGTGATGGCTAAAGAGTTGCAATGCCTTGTTCGGTGGCCCTCCAGAAGAGATATAAGAAGAAATCTCCCCACCCTCTTCAAGACTACAGGTTTCCAACATGTTAGATGTAACATAGACTGTACTGAAGTGTTCATTGAGAGACCAACTAGTTTGCAAACACGAGCAATCACCTACTCCCACTACAAGTCACATAATACTGTGAAGTTCCTCGTTGGCATTAGTCCAACAGGAGCTTTTACATTTTTATCAAGAGTCTGGGGTGGTCGTGCTAGTGACAAGGTTATAACAAAGAACTCCGGGTTGATTGACCTTCTTGAACAAGGAGACCATGTAATGGCTGATCGGGGCTTCAACTTTCCTGAATACTTTGCCACCAAATGTGTCCGTCTCCATGTACCAGCATCTACAAAGGGAAGAAAACAACTGACAGGGTTAGAGGTGACACACTCTAGAAAAATGTCACGAGTGAGAATCCATGTGGAAAGGGCCATAGGAAAACTGAAGTCATTCAGAATTCTGCGGAACACCCTACCAGTCAGTATGGTAAAACGGAGAAACGATACCAGTCTTTGCACAATAGACAAAATTGTAATTGTTTGTGCGGCTCTATCAAACCTGGGGAAACCACTGGTACCAAAATAAAGGAAGACTGAATAAAATCTTGGTTTGATCAGTTATTATTATTGACTCCAAAAGCACTGTAGACTAACATTTCTATTTATCAAAGTGTTTTATTGGAAAATATTGGTGGCACAAAAATATTTAAAAAGGCAGGAGAGCAACCAATGCTGCTACAAGAAAAACACCCCTTGCCCTATCTCCATGTCTGATTATAGATCAGCACTATTGAGCTGCTTTTGAGACCATGTCCTTGTATTTGTTGCTCAACTGCAGTCTTCCCTCCACAAATTCATCCACAATTTTTGGCAGCATGTGCTTGAAGTAGAAGCCACGTAACCTCTGCATATATGTGGTGACGAAGTCACTGTCATAAGGCACATCAAGCTCCAGGTGCTGTACTGGGGTCCAAATTACAAGACTGGATGTTTGCAGTCCAAGACAGTGCATCCCTAACTGTACCTGCCTGTAGTAACCTCTGGGGCCTTTTGGGTTTACAATGTACTGCTCATTCTGCACTCTGATGTCTTGGTTTGTGGCAGTGAATGCATCATTAAGGGATGTGCAAGTACTGAGGGTGATAGGGCATTTGACTTCTAGCAGCTTATCATCAATGATGCCATCAGGGCTTGCTGCTAGCCATGGGTCTCCTGTACACACCACCAACCCTTTGTCCATCATTTTGCAGCCCCTCTCCTTCATTTGCATCTTAGCAAGTTCCTCACTTACCTTCCCATACCTTGTGGCCACACTCCCCTGGAACCTTGGGTAGAGGTGTTCAGCAAGAAACTTAGCTGGGTCAGTTGTCTCTCGCTGAGGCACCTTGCTGGCTGTGCTTGCTGTTATGCGCAGCTTGCGTGCATCATGCCACAGTGGTTCTAGGCTCTGTTTTCTGGTGTTTCTTTCAAGTTCCACCACTTGCTCAGGGCTCAGTTTAATGAAGACATCATAAAATGTCATGCACTTTGGACAACTCAGAGCACTACCATGCTCACTATGGGGCTGAGCTAAGCTGCTGAACACGTCAGGTTCCTCTCTCTGCACATCCTGCTCTCCCTGACTGCTGGTGAAATCCTGACTACCTGCCTCAGAGGCTGTGTCTGTCTCACTGCTGTCACACATGACCGAAAAGAGAGCACAGTCTGGCACAACTTCCTAAAAGAAATGGTGAAAAGACCTTATTCGCCTACACTGCCACATACTATATCCTATATAGTACTGAATATTTTACATTAGGCTAACTTGTGTATTTGTTGGGCATATGTGGACTATACCTTACCTTCAGGGCTTTAAAAAGTTTTTTGGGTGACCCACATGAACTTAGCGGGGGAAGACAGAGGGGAGCTTGTCGCCGCTTCTTGCCAGGTTTGATGAAATTGCATTGAGCAACAGGTTGTGGATCAGCCTGAAAGAAAAATCGAAATTATTGAGGAAAATGCTGTATTATAACATATGTAGCATTGCATCGGACCTAAAGTATTATCAAAGCTACATTCATTTTGCTCAAACAAAATATCACAAATTTCACACTGAGATTTGAAAAGGCAGGGAAGTAGTATTTTTAAATGCTCACCTTCTTAGTCACCCGTGACCAAACACTTGGTTTTGAGGTGACAGATGGGCCACTCTGCAGTCCATCCTGGACACACTGCTCCACAGTAATCAAAATCGTGCCTACATGGCTACACACCTCTCCATTGCTGCACAGATCCAAAGACATTCCATTATCATGGGTAATTGCAAGCATTTAAAAGGCCTATCCAAATGCTATTATCAAATGAAACATGGCTGTATTGTTAGCCAGCCTCTTACTTACCCTGCCATGCAAGTGCAATGCCCGCTTTGGACTTCGCCGGACTTCGTTGCAACGATCCAGGCTGAGTAGCGCTTGGAAAGCGTCTGACCTGCCTCGATTTCCCCGTAAACCACACAGATATTTCCATTCTTAAACGTAAGAATGCTTTTGACTTTTCCAGAGTGGAAATAGTTGTAGGAATCCAAGCTGCGATATGCCTTGAACGCCTCTCTTGAATATACACATTCCCTCTCGACCAAGTATTCAAAGATATGCACCTGACTGATCTCCGGTAAATCAGACAGGTCCGTAGAAAAACATTCTTGTCTCAACATTTTGTTGAACGGGTCTGGTAACGTAACGTTAAAGCAATTTAGTTTTCTCTCTTTTCTCTTTTCTCTTTTCGTAGGCTCTTTTCTACGACTGGTAACCCTATATAATACTGGCTTGACATATTTATAATTAGCTGGCTATTTAATAACGAATCAGAAAAAGCTAGACTGTTGTTATGAGTTCGCCGGAAGTTAACTTTGGGCCATAACAACGCACATGCGCAGTAACGTTTGTTTATGTTGTCATCTTGAAACCGTCTATAATCTGAGCACCTTCATCCACCACAGGCTTGTCAAAGAACGGATACGCCATAATTGGCCTTATTTTATGTCAATTAACCAATGGCTTTTGAAAACAGATAAAGTGACATTATTTCTTAACTTGTTTATTTAAATTAATATATTTTTTGGAAATGAAGTAAACATGTAGCTAAATCATTAATGTCTGCACTTCAAAAAGTCTGAATTTACGTTTCTGAACACGGACTAAAGTGGTTTGCGCGCAGGAATTTACTCGACGGAACTGTCTTTTGAGATTCTGTTTCCGCCTGTTTGAAATTATTTGCAACACATTTTAGTTTAGCTTGACTTTTAAGCAGCTTGCACACTGCCCCGACAAACGCCAACATTCTACAACAAACGCCAACAAACACCAACAGTCGGGTCAGTGTGGGCCAGCAGTTTGTGTTTGTTGGTCATTGTCGGGTACTGTCGGAAGAGTTCAACATGTTCAGTCGGATCGGGTGAAGTTGCTGAATGTCAGACCAATGTAGAGGGATGTCCAACGAACTCCAACATTCTGACAGCTCGTTACCTTGACAAATAGGCTTAACTCGCGTGCATAACATCCTCGAGCTCTCTTTGATGTCGATTTTAGCTCTTTACTCACTTCGTAATTTTAACTGATTTTAACTGATTTTAAAATCTGAAAAAGGGTGGTTTCTGGACCCAAGAACGGGAAGATGTACTCCTGGAGTTATGGGAAGAGAGAACCAATCTATACGACGTTAGGAGTCAGGCATACTCCAACCGAGATAGCAAAAGTGCCGCAATAAGAAACATCGCAGAAAAATTGGAGACTACTGGTGAGTAGCTACTGTAGCTAGTTCTACCATGTTAATCTGTTAACAAGATAACCTATTTACATTTAGTCATTTAGCAGACGCTTAACAAATCTAACTAGTTGCTAACACGGTTGTTTCATTAGTAGACTATGGTTCACTGCTCCCTGGCCTGATCTAGTAGGTTACAAGTAGCAGTGTATTGAGAAATGCGAAATAATCTCCCTGATCTAGTAGTAGGCTACAAGTAGCAGTGTATTGAGAAATGCTAAAGTATCTCCCTGATCTAGTAGTAGGCTAACGTTAGTTAGTATCCGTGTATTGAGAAATGCACCAAAAGCATTTGTGTGGTTAATAATAATACACTGGGTACTGTAGTTGATCTTGTGCTCCTTGAAAAAAATCATTAGCCTCATTACTAGAATCATTAGCTTATGTTGTTGTTAATTTAGTCTCAATCTATTGTATGTTACAGAAAATGCAGTCAAAGCAAAAATGGAGTCGATGAGAACACAGTACAGTCGCTACCTAAAGGCCAAGCCATCGGGCAGTGATGGATTCGTCACACCACGCCAGTCCTGGATGCTGCAGAAGATGAAGTTCCTTGAGATCCATATGAAAAAAAGGCCATCAAAATTAAACTTGTCTCTTGATGTAAGAATGTATTCACACATTTAAAGCACATCACATTTAAAGATCATCTTTTCATTCATAAGGGTGATGAATGATTAGTCTACCTGGCCTACAAAGTTTCAAGGAGGATTCAGAGGAGACAACCAAGACGGATGAGGAGGAGACTGTGGCGTACAAGCTGGATACTGCATCGTGCGAAGCAGGGAGCCTATACAAATTTATGTAGGGAGCTTAGGTCTGAAGACACCCTGGCTTTTGCAAACTGTAAATACTATAACACATTTAAAGACTAGAGACCATTACACATTTACATGATCAGAATTTAGATATTCTGTTAGGAATTCCCTGATCCTTTTGGCCTGCTGAGTGGGATTTGTAGACCCAGGCAGAGCAGCCTGCCGTAACGAAGGATCCTCTCTCCAGCAGTCAGGGGTATCAGGTACCTCGTACACACTACTGTGTTCCTCCCGGAGAAAGTTGTGCATTGCACAGCAGGCCAGAACAATACTCTCCACAACCTGTGGCTTTTGATTTATGGTCGTGAACAACACACGCCATCTGTTTGTTAGTATGCCAAAGGCATTCTCCACGACTCTTCTTGCTCTTGACAGCCTAAAGTTGCAAAGTCTCTGTTCCTCAGAAAGGCCTCGCCTTGAATAGGGTTTCATTATGTAGGGCTTTAGCGGGAACGCTTCATCGGCCACTACATAATGCGGTACCGTTTTTTTGGATCCTGGCAGGGGAGAGGGTGGGGGGATGTTGGCTGTTTGCTGTTCCAGTGATTGTTGGAGAGTACACCCCCTGAACACACCTCCATCAGACACCCTGCCATTACATCCTATGTCAACATATAGGAACTTGTAGTCACTGTCTACAAGGGCCATGAGGACAATTGAATTGAAATGTTTATAATTGTAATACAGTGAACCACTGTTTGGTGGAGGTCTGATGGCAACATGCTTCCCATCTAAAGCACCCAGACAGTGGGGAAACTGCCAGCTCTTCTGGAATCCTTCTGCAATCTCTAACCACTCAGATGTTGTGTTGGGGCACTAAAAGGAGATTAAAAAAACACATGTCAATATTTTCTGTCAGCAGGATACATTAACTGAAATGGACGATACACCATCAGAAGGGATTGAGGGTGAAGATAGCTCTACGACGGCTATTACCATCAGCTCCGAAGACCCTGATGTGACGGCAGTTGATGGGGGAGAGGAGGAAACTGCCAGTACATCCTATTTCACACCCCCACTTTCTACACCTCGACGTAAGAGGAAGTCTCCAGACACTCAGGCTCAAGACAGAGACTTACAAATGCTTGAGGCTATTAATTGTACACTGCGCTCTCTCACTGAGAGTACAGCTGTGAAGCATCAAGACCACATAACATCTTACTGCCAATACCTGGAACATGAGTTTAGAGCAATGGAACAACTAGATCCACGGTATTTTCGATTTGTGCAATGTGAAATAGGTCGGCTTATTTATAACCCTCGTTCACCCAACCATCCATATGGACCTTCCGAAGGCTAATTGTGAGTGTGTGTGTTTGTGAAGGAGGGCATTCAGCTCTCTCTCTCTCTTCCTCCCTATTCTCTTCTCTGCCCGCTCTTTTCTGTCTCTCTCCCTCCCTCTTTCTCTCTGTCTATTTAATAATTATTTATTCTATTTATTAAACATGCCCAA
Source organism: Thaleichthys pacificus (assembly GCA_023658055.1). Classification (NCBI taxonomy): domain Eukaryota; kingdom Metazoa; phylum Chordata; class Actinopteri; order Osmeriformes; family Osmeridae; genus Thaleichthys; species Thaleichthys pacificus. The sequence goes on from CM042856.1 coordinate 2,685,057, forward strand.
TTATTTGATCATTTGTGTGTTTTGGCATCTTGTAATGTACTATTGTGACTACACTTTCATTTTGTTATTAACCATCTTGCTGTTGGCCTAGTGAGCAGTACTCACTCAACTAAGCATCTATGTAGTCTACACAGAAACAATTAACTGAGTTAGGCCTAATGATAAATTATGCTTACCTTGAGGTATTTTTCACACAGCACCTGGTGGATAGCTGCACATGTTTCGGGAATAATTCCCTGGATTGTTGAGCAACCAATTCGAAATAGATAAGCAAGGCTCTGGAAAGTTTCGCCTGTTGAACAACACAGAATGGTATTAACCTTGTTACATAATGATCTTTACACTGTGTAGTTAAAGAATTGTATTGTGAGAGAATTTATAGGAGTTGTAGCAGCTTACCTGTTGCCAAAAACCGTAATGTCACCATCAGACGCTCACCAGGAGTAATGCAGTCTCTGAAATTAGTGTTTTGTCTAATTAGTGGTGTAACCAGGTTGAGTAAATTATCAAAAGCCTGAGGTGCAAAACGGGCGAAGTTTGCAAAAGCTGGGGTGTCTTCAGACCTAAGCTCCCTGCATAAATTAGGATAGGCTCCTTGCTTTGCACGACGCAGTATCCAGCTTTTACACCACAGTCTTCTCATCCGTCTTGGTCGTCTCCCCTGAATCCTTCTTGAAACTTTGTAGGCCAGGTAGACTAACATCACCCTGGCTACATTTAGGAGATAGGTATCAACCTCATTCATCTTATGATACTAGGCTACAACACACAATTTAAAAAGTAGCTAATTAGTTAACTGAAAAAACTGTTATTGTCTGAGCAGTGTGAAACTGGCAGTTGGTTTACTGGACATTCTAAAGACAATCACCAACAACTGCCAACTTTAGAATGTTGGGATTTGTTGGGGCAGTGTGCAAGCTGCTTTAGCCTGACATGGATCAGGCTAGTTCCAAAGTATAAGTTACCTTGGTTACGTAGCTAGAACTAAAATAAGCCACCTTAATGGAACGGAACTCTCGCTAAAGTAAGTGAGACTTGGCGAAATAAGTCTCGCTTTTCCTTAATCGACGTTGATGGAACACCCCCCTGGAACTACTGGTGAAAACCAATCCTCCTGTGGACACAAAACAACTTAAAATACATGAAATGGTATTACATTTTAAAACCAGCACATATTCACCTCTTGTTTGTCAGGGACACATAAAAAGGCTCTCTCTTGATAGTGACTTAGGACTCCAGCAAATTCTATTGTCCAAACATTGAAAGCAGGCACAAGGACAAGTAACTTTAAATGCAAAAACATCGTTTATTCTCAAAATAGTAAGATAATCAATACATTATGACAATGTAACAAAATCAATACAGAAACAAACGCTACCTTCAGAGCAAACAATAACAAAGGTATTTTATAAACCTATAGCACACCTAACCTGAGCAAGTATAGGAGGCTAAACAAACTCAGTGATCGGTTTAGCTTCTCCTTTTGAACCATCCTGCATACTAAAATAGCGAGGCCGGCTATATGAAAGAACAATTGCCTGACACATACAAATTCAAATGGTCCATCACCGGTACTTCGTGGCTGCAGTAAATAAGCCTTTGCAAGACAAGAGAATATGTAAACATATTTTGGGCCTCTGCACGACAAAACTCTAGCCTATAAAACCAGCAAATATACATTTTACAACACTGAAAACATTACTAGAATGTAATGCATACAATACGAAATTAATAGCCTACATATCAAACATGACATGAAAACTGGCTTAAAACTATATTTACACACAACACCATATTCTATGGTAATTTCGGAGTCTAATTCAGGTCTGCCAATACAGCCCAACACTAGCTAGCTGAAACAGCCACACTGAAGATGTACTTTCATTATGCTTGAGCAATAAGCATAGCTAACTTACCACATAATGGCAGACGCTTGGCGTAGCGGCGTCCGTGATTGCAGACGCTTGGCGTAGCGGCGTCCGTGATTGCAGACGCTTGGCGTAGCGGTGTCCGTGATTGTCAGTTGCTAGCTTTGTTAACATTGCCTGGCACAAATCACCCCCTATTAGGGATGGGAAGATTCACCGGTTCGCATCGATGCATTGGCATAAAAGCTGTGCACCGGATACAATGTGGGATGAATCGCGATGCATCGTTTCTAACATTTTTGCATCGGTATAATCCGGTGTATTTGTATAGAATCGTGTGTAGGCGAACACCATTTAGCATTTAGAAATGTGACCAATAATTTTATATTTCGATAGATTGCTCCTCTCGCGCTCTCATCTCCACTGCTGTCAGTGGCCTATTCTCGTCAAGTCTCTCGGCCAAGTTTCGCGCGAGTTGGAGGCGTGTTCGGGCGAGTGTTATCATGGCGAATTACACGTTCCTACGAATTGCAATAAATCCAAGGTTTGGCAACACTTCGGATCTTACAAGAAAGATGGGCAATTTGACAAGACCCATGCAATTGGCAAGATATGTCGTGCTGCTATAAAGTACACAGGGAGCACGACTAATTTAGGTAGTCACCTGAAGAGGCTATAGGCCTACATGGTATTTGTGTGGAGACGTCTGCCTCCCCCTCGGATTCAGCTATGGCTAATGACAGTCAGTGGCTAGCTCCACCGGTACCCCTAGCAAGAATAGGAAGCTATTCTCCGAGAAACAAATCCCTGTTGTGTACAACAAAGTAAGACCAGAGATAGCTGAGTCATTGAGAAAAACCTTAAAGTAGGACGTATGAGTTCAATTTAGTGTGTGGTGTTATGACTGTTTACAGCAGCTTGTGACTGCCAGTAATAGTTTACCCTTTTTTACATTCAGAGAACACAACAGGAAAGAAGGACTGGTTTAAGGCAAGGTCCAGGTCTGATGTTATTTTATCTTTTGTCAGAGACTGCTTAATATGTGAAGTAAACCTTTCACTTGTTTAGTTAATTGATGATTTGCTGTCTGACAAATAAATCATTATGTACCATATTAAATTGCATAGCATCATATTCTTTTGCATCGCATCTCATTGAATCGCATCGTGTCGAATCGCACTGCATCGCAATAGGGGTGAATCGTATCGCATTAGTAGTTGCTTTTATGTATCTTTAATGTATCGGATCGTTGGCAGTGCATCGAGATGTGTATCGCATCGTCCTCAGTGATGGAGATGCACATCTGCCTTCGATCTTGTGCAGCTGCGTTGGTCTGAAGATAACCACGCCCCTCTCGTTTGCATGTGAGATCGGAAATAAATACAGCACAGAAATAAATGTGGCGTGGAAATATATGTGGAAATAAATGTGGTGTGTAAAAGTCTCAAAAAATAAATAAATGTGGCATTAGGAAATAAAAGTCCCATGAAATAAATAAATGTCTTTACAAAAACGTAATTTTGAAATAAATAAATGTATTTATTTATTGATGTCGGTAAATGGATTCAGCTATATAATTATATAATGCTATATTTATATATTTATTGCCATCTTTTTTTAATTTCTGAATTTATTTCATAGCCTTATGTATGTATGTATCTATTTATTTACCTATTTATTTAATTTTGACTAACTCGGCGTTCCATACCAAACACTCGACGGGCATGGCTGATGTTTGTCAATAAGAAAATCCCTGTGAATTTCGAGACTCATTGATTTGCTCGAACCATTTCACCAAAGACAGTTTTGAAATTAGAACATTTTAAAGCAGGATTTGCTAAGCAGGCTTAGCAAATTTGTTGCTGAAGAAAGGTGCTGTTCCGACCGTATGCTCATCACAACCGCAAGCTATAAGCGATGATTTTTGTCGCTAACAGTTATTAGCAATGCTAACGTCTCCTGTATCTCTAGCATATAGTAGAATGTGTGTGTATTGTTGGAATGCAACAATAACTAGAGAGGGTACAATTTCTGGGGAAATTGTAGGGTGTGCATGCTTGCGTCGGTTGCACAGGGGTCCGTTTTTTAATGCCATTTTTACAACTGATATTTCTGTATATTTTATATAAAAATGCATACTTATTATTTATAAAGATTACATAGATTTAAAAGCATATTTTTTTTGCTGCTCATTTACAACTCAAAATACGAGTGAAGTGTAGAATGAAATAGATGTCTTATTATTATCTGATTATTCTACAACGTTACCGGCAGTAGAAGATGGAATCGCGATTCAAACAGTACCATCTGCTAACTGAAAATATGCCCCCAAAAACGTAAATAAGCTTGACATTTATTTAGTGGAAAATCGCCATTTCACCAAAGACAGTTTTGAAATTAGAACATTTTAAAGCAGGATTTGCTAAGCAGGCTTAGCAAATTTGTTGCTGAAGAAAGGTGCTGTTCCGACCGCATGCTCATTACAACCGCAAGCTATAAGTGTGGGAAATATTAATTTATTAAGCATTGCACAGTCAGTCGGTGAACAAGTTTAAGAAAGTATTATTGCTTGCGGCCGGCCCACAAGGAGACAAAAACATCACACGCCATTGTGATACAAAGTTTGTCTGGTTCACCAAGGGCGTAGGTTTGGTCTCAGCTTTGGTAGGGACACTGAACGCCCCATAAAAAAATGGACTTCTGAGCAATGAAATAATGATTTATATTTGGGCATCCCAATTTATAGCTCCTTTTTACTACCTACAAGTATAAGTGTGAATGATAACATTCATGGGTAACATTGTCTAAACATCCCTTAAAAAACAGCAATTTAATGCAATCTTTACCAAAATTGACTAATTCAACTTCTCACCTGAACCCTTGATGCTGATTCATCACCATCCTGCTCTACATCTGTAGCTTCAGAGTGCTGTTTTTCCTGCACAGTAATTCATCAATTTAATACAGACACTAACCATGCTTAGTTGACTGCTGACATTGGTCGAGATTACAGGGATATTACTATCCAAGGGATCATAGGCCTACTTATTATCAGTTAATATCACTTTTGAGTTGCTAGCCTGCTGGCACTAGGCTAAACTAGCACGGTCCCATTATGTGGGTAGGTTAGCTTTATCCTTCTGGCTTCAACAAGACCAGCTGCTGCTAACACACTGGTCGAAAGATTGCAGACTCTAGGGATAGATTTAATACAAGCAAAAGTTACATGCTCTACTACACTAACAACTTTCAAAACATCTTTCCATTGTAGAATGGGTGGCGATGTAAGGCTAGCAGGTTTGCACTGTATGGGTAGTTTTCCTACTAGCTAACTAACAACGACCTTGCTAGCTACTTACTCTCTGGGTGGTGAAAACACTTCTGATACATTTCTTCTTTTTGGATGACATTTTCCTATCTACAAAGCACAAAAGTGTCAAAAATATCAATGCTGAGACCAAACGAAATACTAATATGAGGCTTTATTATTTCCTGGCGTATGTAGTAGTTTCCCGTGTCAGACTACTGACAGCTCTCTTTCTGCAAGTCAAGATTCACGAAGTGTTTCTGACTCTGGCACTTTAGCCAATTAAATGACATCTTGTCTCGCACGCTTCCGAGGGCGCATTGGTTAACTTTTTTCACTTTTCTGGGCAACGGACAATAATAGGAAATGAGTTTTGCAAATATATTGTGCAAAATATTTTTTCGGAATCGATCCAAATTGCAGCACAAAGGAGTTCACTAAAATATTGGTGGGGACAATTTTGTCATTTTCAAATGTTGGTGGGGACAAGTACCTAGCGTCCCCCCTAAATCTACGCCCATGTGGTTCACAAGTCTTCAGGTAAGACCATTTATTGGTGAGAAGCCTCCTCCCCTGCATATCAGCTGTCAGTATGATCGATCCCAGAGACAGAGTGCGCGTGGAAACTTACAGAGTGCTCTGACCCTAGGCTTGACCATATGATTCACTCAACACAGATAAGGTTTATTGCACCTCTAGTATGATAATGGTCAACCTAGGTCAGTTTGTTACGTAAGCCTAGTGTCATCTATAGGTCATGTAGGGAGAGGGCTCTCTACTGACAAAGGAATGCTAGCACCAGTATTTTCAGAATATAACCTTACATTCTAAATTTCTCCGACAATAAGTAAGCGATGATTTTTGTCGCTAACAGTTAACGTCTCCTGTATCTGTAGCATAGGTAGAATGTGTGTGTATTGTTGGAATGCAATAACTAGAGAAGGTACAATTTCTGGGGAAATTGTAGGGTGTGCATGCTTGCGTCGGTTGCACAGGGGTCCGTTTTTTAATGCCATTTTTACAACTGATATTTCTGTATATTTTATATAAAAATGCATACTTATTATTTATAAAGAAAAGATTACATAGATTTAAAAGCATATTTTTTTTGCTGCTCATTTACAACTCAAAATACGAGTGAAGTGTAGAATGAAATAGATGTCTTCTCATTTCCCCTGCAAGAGGCAGCCTCATAGCTGAATCAAAACGAATACATTTGGCAGACCGGTGTAAAAATGACTATGACTTAAACGTCCTTTTAAGTTTTTCCCTTCTCGTGATATTTTCAGGCATTTAGCCTACTCATATTGCATTCATTCATTAATAAAGAACCCCCTTTGAAGATTATTCTACGACGTTACCCGGCAGTAGAAGATGGAATCGCGATTCAAACAATAGGCTACCATCTGCTAACTGAAAATATGCCCCCAAAAACGTAAATAAGCTTGACATTTATTTAGTGGAAAATCGCTCATTCATAAACAGCTCACTGGTAGCGATCATTGTCAGTAACAACGCAAAATGCGATATAGCCCTGTGTGGAGAAGCTGCCCCGGTAAATTGTACTACTACGGTACAGTACTAGACTACTGCTGTGTTCGTCTTGGTAGCGATTGCGTTGGTTGAATTCGATGTAACGTTCCGTTGTACGGTTTAGGCTGAAATTAATTATTTTCATGAACAGATTGACAAAGTTTAGGCTGTGGCAATGAAGTTCAGGTTAGTAGTTAGATATACTTTTGATTTAAGCAAGGGGAGTGCCGAACATGTTCTGTCGCCGTTTGACTTCCTAAACAGTAGGCTAGATGTTTTTGTAGTGTCTCGCGTAGGCTACAGCATTGCAGTGAGCTACACTGATAATTTCACCCACAAATCGTTTACTTGTAATCTAATGTCATAATAAATCCTACAACGAAACGATTTGTGAGGAATGTTTATTTTAACGATTGAAAACAGATGCATCATAGACCCCTGAAGTATGTGTTGCCCGGGCAACAGAGGCTAATGTCATGATGCTAATACTTAAGTGAAAAAGTAGACTAGCCTACTGTTTCCGAAAGTAGATGTACTTCCTTAATAATATCATCTTATATTGTACATTACACATCACAATTGTGTGTCATATTGTCGTGAAAAATCTTCTACGTTTTCAATCAATATCAAAATTTAAAAACAGCACTGGAACTCAGCAAAGTTTGACGCAAAGTGTTTATTGGAATTCAGAGTGACTCAGAGTGATTCAGAGATTCCAACAAACGTGAGAAAAATCCCGGGGATTTTCTCCGGACAATTGAACTTATATAGTGTTCTCCCCATTGTATGTTAATATGGTACGATATTTGTTGATTACATAGACATTAGGTAATCTTACCAAGCGTCCCTTTGTCTCAGGGGATTCAAATTACAGGTACTTTCCTTCATAGACAAATCTCCCAATTTAGGCTCTTTCTGACCTTGAACAGCCAGCTGCATTAGGCTTCTGGGCGTAAGGCCACAACTATGTCTCATAAGTTATAGCTATGCATCCTGGTCCTTTATGAAAGCATACACATGCTCCTCTCCCCCACTCATCCTTTAATTATTTAAACCTTATATTTTGGGCTTCATGTCTCCTACCATTGTTTACGGATAACAATAATCAGCCAACAGCTTTGCATCTGGTTTCCAATAATATAGCATGTACTGCAAAAGTGATTACAAGTTTCATTAAATCCATAATCATTACCCATCTTCATAATTACAACAGTATGATGTTTTTTCCACATCAGTCCCCCCTGTGGGACTCGCAAAGTCCCACCACAACCCATACTGGAAATACCACTGCAATTATTCAACAGAAACAATCATGGAAAAACTTAAACGACGATAAAATACAAATAGTCAAAGCATGAAACATAAAAATCATACACTTTAAAAGCATACAACATGACCATAGAATCATCAAAATTAAAAACAAGGCATTGGAAATTTTTTATCTTATTCATAAATGTCATCATGTGCGAAGCTCAACATAGGTGGCCTAGTGGGCTGTCCCTCTTCCCCCAACCACACTAAGATGCTCAGCACTGAGGTCCTACTACACATATTAAAATTGGTCTGTTTCGTTTGCATACGATCAAAAGTGATAAGAAAGGATTACTGCGTGTTGTATATGTGATTAAATGTATATATGATGTATATATGGTTATACTCGTCACCCCAGCCGGTGGTCGTGACCTTCTAGGTTAGTACATTCGTTGTCTCTCCCTTGACAGCGAGCGTCTTACACTCAGGGACTGCAGGTCATATGACGAGCCAGTGAGCGATGGGGTCTTGCCCCACCACTACATTCTGCAGATGTGAATTGCAATGGCCATTAACACCTCTACCCATCCCACATAATTCTACACCCATGTGATTGAAGACCTACACCGTAAGGGCATCTCCAAACAGTATCTGAGACAAAACGAACTCAACAATGACATTAATACAGACATACTGTGAGGTTTTCACAAACGCAGTGGGTACATGCGTTTGTAGTTTCCCCAACGTCGCTGCACGCTCTCCAGCGTTAACCTCAGCGCCTCATTACGGCGCATCAGCACCCGATTCTTGTCTTGAAGTGCCGCAATCTCGCCCTTCTGACGCTCTTTTTCTTTATAACACTGCCTCCACCGAATTTTTGCTCGTCCTCTCCTTCTTGCAATTTTCAGACGTTCCGATATCATCTTGGTCAGTTGTTCCTGGAAGCTCTTAAACTGGGCCGTTGACATTTCTCCCACCCGCCGTGTGGTCTCAGCGGTCCAGGGTCCGAAGATCATCTCGGCGGCCTCCTTGTAGATGGTGGTCTCTTCTTCTGGGTCAGCATCCGTGTCTTCCTCTGGTCCTTCTCTCCCGTCTTCCGAGGATTCCCTTTCCATGGTCTGGTCTTCTGGAGGTGGTGGTAGGCTGCGGAAGGGTGGCCTGGTACTTCCTGGGTCACTGCGCTGCTGGATCCAGTGTGATGGTCCTGGTGAACTGAAAGGTGGTGGCCACACCGGGGCTTGGACCAGTAGGGCTGGTGGAGATGGGTCTCTGCCGGCGGTCTGGGTTGTTGGTCATTCAGCCGGTTGGGATCGTCTTCCATGTTCATCTTCACGTAGACCCAATCTCCAGGTGCAACCATCTGCAGGTTCTCTGGAATCTCTGCTTCCCTTTCCTTGGTGGGACCTTTCACCTGTTGAAAACACTACCTTACGTATCTGTGTTAAGAGCAGTAGGTAGCTATGCAGCTCCCTTTCAAATTTTTCGTGGGGAGGACCCTCGATGGGTCCTCCTAAATTAGGTGCTGGAAGGGGCCTTCCAGCAGCCATCTCATGCGGTGACACAAATGTTTGGCAGTTGGTACTCGAATCTTGGAAAGACCTCCCTGCACAGGAATTTTGCTACTGATCGGGAATATGGACCTACAGTTGGCACTGCCTCTACCCATCTACTGAACCGACAGATTACTACCAAGATGTATCTCAGTCTTCCTATACGTTGCGTCATGTCTACATAATCTATCATCAGATGTCTAAATGGTCCGTCTGCTGTTGGAATGTGTGAAATGGGAGCAGAAAATGTTTTCCTAACATTATAATGTGCACATTGTTTGCATTCGCGTAACACTCTATCAACTGTGGCTGCTAAATATGATGACCCCTGTACGACTTGAAGGTGACCTGTAATCCCCCCTGGCGTAATGGTGACCACCATGCACATCCCTAATAACAAAGTTACATGAACACAGGTGTGTGGTAGTTGCTGGGTTCACCGTGCCACACTTTCGAATGGTTAGTTCTGGAGCAGACAGTATCACCTCTTAGCCAGTCCTTCTGGCCATTGTTAAAACAAATTGTGGGCTTGTGAGTAACGCATATAGTTGATAGGATGTGTAGAAAGTTACTGGGTGTCCCATTGTCAGTGATGATGCTTGTTTAAAAGCAAAAACATCAGCTGCCAGTCCCTGATAGCAGGGTGGAAGTCTTGCCTCTACATTATCTAGTTATGTACTGTGATAGGCTAATGGTTGTTTCCCCATGAGCGTGTCTTTCAACAATACAGCTGTAGCATATCCAGATTGTTCCGAAACATATAGATGAAATGGTTTCGAGTAATCGGGATTGCCAAGGGCGGAGGCGGAGTGCATGTTACTTTTGAGAGCTAAAAAAGCTCCCTCCGCCTCTTCGGTCCACTGCAACGTAGCAGCATTACTAGTCAGCCCTGCCGCCCTAGTAAGGGCTCGCAAAGGTGCTGATTTGAGGGCATAATCACAAATCCATGGCCTGCTGTATCCCGCCATTCCCAGTAAGGTAAGCATTTGCTCTACTGTCTGAGGTTTCGAAGCCTTGGCTACGGCCTCTATCTGTGACAGTGCTATCCGTCCCTTATCCCCACTAAGCCGCCTGCCCAGATAATCAACTGTCATCTGACAAAATTGTAACTCGTCTCTACTTACTTTACGTAGCCTACTGGATAACGGTACTGGTAACCTGTAGATTCTGCAGGTCCTGGGCCAACATTGATATGGCTATCCAGGAATCCCTGGGGTAATAGGGTTTAAGTACTGTGTTTACCTTCAAAGGTGAAAGCAAACGGGTATCGTGAGTCTGGATGTGCTGAAACATAAAAATGCAGAGCACAGGTGAACAACTGTTTACCATTTTGTGCCTGGCGGAATGTTGGAAAGTAATATGTGTGCATTAGAACAATCGCCTTTGGAAAGTCTCCAGTGGAGTTAATAGCCCGCAGATCATGTACCAATTGATAATCATTAGAGTGTGGCTTCTTTATTGGAAAGATGGGTGTATTACAGGAGCTTTCTGTCTCTATCAGGACTCCTGCATTCACTAGACCCTTAATAGTGGGTCTAATCCCGTCTATAGCGTGGTGTCGGAGAGGGTACTGTCTCTGGTAGGGTACCATAACGTTGGGGGTACCTGTCCTAACAAATATTCATGCTCTAAGAGTAGACATCACATTTTTACATTTTACATTTACATAGTTTTGTTGGTGTTTTTATATTCACTACCACTGTCTCAGCTGTCCCTACGTTGTAATTTTCCTGAAATTCTATAATAACGTGTGTCAGGGGATATGTGTATTATTTTGTGGGCTTCCATTCTAATACCTGTAAAGCTACTTTTATTATTGGTCCTAATTCATAAGATCTATGTCCTTCAGTTGTAATTAATGTAACGTAGGGGCAGAATCCTGTATTTGATACCATTCTTGTAATTCTGGTGGGAGTGTTATAGCTGCGGCAGCTCCTTCGGGGCCTACAAAGATATCCTGGTTGATGATAGAGGACAGTTTTATTTATTTTTTTAATTTTTATCAACTCTATCCAACAGTCGGCATAGTCCGTGTGACCTTTTTGTTCGTCATAAAGAAGAGTGCAGTGGCGCGGCATCTGTTGTAGTCTTGGTTTCCCTACTAATGCTTGGATCCACGGCTCCCATTCCTCCCATGATTGGGTCAGTGAAGATTCTTGTGGTGTAAATTGTAGCCAGTACGCTAGTGGTGGTGTCTGGCTGTGGGGATCTTGAGTTGTTACATTCATTAGTCGACTTAAGACATATTGTAGTTTCTATTCAACCGTCACTGGTTTGCTGCAGGATCTTCATGGAACTCAACTTGCAGGCCGCTTTGGGTACACACGATATTGGCTTTTAATATGCAGAGAATGTCTCTTCCTAATAGATTGATGGGAGTGTGTTCTGAGTACAGTAGAGGTGCTACAATAGTTTTTCCTTCAATTTGCATTGTGAGTGGCTCCGTAAGTGGTATCACTTGTGTTTTCCCAGAAAAGCCTACAGTTTTTTTTTTTGGTGGTAGTGAGATTATTGGTGACATATTTTCCACCTCAGGCTCCTCTGGGCACCTCTACTGCCAGCCTGCAGCTGGCCCAAAGAATGGGTTTGATGGACAGTCTCTTTTGAAGTGTCCTTGTTGTTTACATCCCCAGCACACCCATGTTTGCTGATAGTCCGTCAGATTGGGGTTGGGCTGTGCTCGTCTGTCCTGCTGTGGGGGTGGGCCTCGTCCTCCTCCCCCACGGGGTCTCCCTCCACGTTGCATAGGTCCACCTGTTCCCTTCCTGGATTGGTGGTTGTCATCTGAGGGGCCGCCATGCACTTGGATTGGTGGCAGGGTGGTATCTGGGGGGTTGACTGGTGCTGCCTGCACTGGTCCTGGTGGAGCAGGAGGTTGGGGTGGTGGCTGGAACATCACTGGGGCCTGGGGTGTTGGGTTCTCGGGAACCTGGGCCTCTGCTTCCTGTTTTTCTTCTCTGCAGTTATTGACGTGATGGAATATGTGTTCTGGCCAGTCCATTCTCATCAGGCCTACCACACCGTCTAGACACTTTTGTACATCTTGAAGCGTTGCCTTCATCACCATCAGCATAAACAGTCTATGTGTGGTGTTATTTGTGTTCTAGGCACCCCCAGTCTCATCTCTCCATCTGCGTTGGAAAACATGCAGGAACTTAGATAGACATTCGTCGTCTTTCAGCATTTCGCCATCTAGCTTGGAGGGATCCATCTTTCCTGGGTAGTGTTTCCTTAGCTCTGCCCACACTTGATTGTGGTGACCTCCGAACCCTACGCTGTCCACTTGGTTTCCGGTCACCACTCTTGGCAGTTGTGAATTTTGGAAAACTTCTTCTGTTATCTGTTTTCCGGCCGTGTGCATTAGCAGAGCCTTTATATCTCCCAGAGCCAGTGTCACCCCTGCTGTGCTCTCTTCCAGTGCTGTTATCCATTTGTTAGCTCCATCAGTGAGTGCAGGCAGTCTACCTGTCAGGCCGATCATGTCCATGAACGACCATTGCATGTACAAGGGATCTTGTCCAGGTCCTTTTACCACCAGTGGGCATTGCTGGATCAGATCATCTAGATCCTCTGTTCCCCTCCCTTCTAGGTGGTTGTTTAGGTTGGATCTTCTCCCCAGTCTTCCTCCATTTCTCACCCAATGCTGCTCTTGTTCTTCATGTGTGTGTTGCTTGTGATGACTTAAGTGCACGACCCCTCTGCCGCTGAGCTGTTGCCATGCACTGTGGGGGTCCTCGTTTGGTCTGACTTCAGGTGTTGGCCTGGTTGTGGACATCTTGTCACTGCGGTTCCGTAATTTTGTCATCAGGTTGTTTATTTCATACTCCATCCTTTGTATTGCCTCCTCCCAGTTTTAACATTTCTGATTGATGTTGTCCTATTCCAGCGATCGCTCTCTGCTGCTTTGTTTGGGGCGTGCCCCTAATGAGCGATCTGTTGATGGTTGCATTGGAGGTGCTGCTTCAGTTTCTTTACTGTCTAAATATGGGGGTGGCTCCAATGGCCATACTGGTGCGGTGGGGCTCTGTCTCTATACTTCCTTTATTCCTGTCTCTGTTGGATTGGTTATTTTATCTGTATTCTTTCTTTCATCACTTCGTATTTTCCGTCTTGTTCTCGCCATCTGCTGGCGTCTGTGTCCTTCCTTTCTAAACCAACCTAACACTTCCTTTTCCCTCGTCTTCTTTCAAATCTTTAGAATTATGGAGTTTTATGTTGACCTCCACCTCCTCACAGCACGCTAAATCAAAGGATCCTCCTTTCGGCCAAACTGAATTGCGAGCATGCCATTTCTTCATGAACTGTTAAATTAACTTTTTGTCGTCTGGGTGGCATTTATTTTATTTTTTTTATTACCTCCACTGGAGCCGTCACCTGGCTGTCCAAAGCCTTCCCACTGTTTTTCCCGTGAATGATCCCTGTATAAATGTGTTGTGTTCTGCTGATCAAGGACCTGGGAAATTCTGGTTGGTCGTCCGTTTCCCTGATTTTATTGATTTCTACAACATAGCTCATTAGTTGTCCCAGTTAGCTCACTGGAGCTAAATTGGGGTCCTACACTAGCCTCTTTTGTCTATCGTTTATGGAGGTCTGGTTGTATAATCCCACCTTCCTATCTCCACTTAACCCACTGGGAACAACGGTAATACACAGCGATGGATGTGTGGCTGGCTTGTCTCGTACTACTATTGTGTGCCCTACTGGCACTTTTAAACGGATGTCACTAGGATAGTGGCTACTGTGGTCTGCTCCAACCTGGGCCGGACTTGTAGAATTAAGCCAATTGTGCTATTGCTAAGACACGTCAGGGAAGAATTTGTGATTTGGCAATCTGCCAAATTTTTGTTTATCAGCTGAGCGTTCTGCCAATTCTTAGCTTCTCTAAATGTGTGAGTTTGTTTGCATTAATCAAAGTAGAACAAGTTAGGAGTAGAGTTTTATCACTTATTATATAGTATATCAATTTATTAAAATGTCACACCTTCTTTAACTGGATCTCTGATCCTTAATGTGTTCAATAATAACTTTACTTGCTAATGCTGTAGTGTATGCTTTACAAAAAATCCCTGTCCCTTCAGACCTCTGATTGCCGTCAGTATTACACACAATCCCTAGTGCCTCTCTTCCTGTCTTCCTACGGAGCCGCTTCCTGCTGTATACACACACAGCCTTGCTCCTAGTTGTAAAAGCAGTCGTTCTCTTATCTTCTGCAGGTGGCAGTGCTCTCTACAGAGCCAGTGTCCGCCGCTCGGTAACTTCAAACACAACTCAGTGAGAAACGACGAGAAGCAGTGAGACACGGAGAGAGGGTGTGAGTGTGTGTAACTGGGACTAAGTGGGTATGTGTGTGTGAGTGCGAAAAGAGTTTGTGGATGTATGTGCGTATATGTAACTGGGAATGAGTGTGTGTATGTGTGTGTGAGTGCGATGAGAATGAGTGGGTGTGTGTGTATCAGTAATGTGGATGTATGTGCGTGGGTGTGTATGTGTGTGTAAAATGAGAGAGAGAGAGAGAGAGAGAGAGAGAGAGAGAGAGAGAGAGGATGTACGTGTTTGAGAGGGAAATAGACAAAGAAGGTGTGGGTGTGTGTGTGTGCTTGAGAGCCGTTAGTGTGAGTGAGTGTGTGCGTAAAATGTTTGTGGATATATGTGTGTGCGCGTGTGTGCGATGAGAATGAGTGGGTGTGTGTGTGTGAGAGAGACAGAGAGGATGTATGTGTTTGAGGGGGAAAGAGAGACAAAAAAGATGTGTGTGTGTGTGTGAGGGAGAGAGAGAGAGGATGTGTGTGTGTGTGTGCTTGAGAGGGAGAGAGAGAAAGAGTCTGTGAGAAATGAACCCTGATGCTTCTGATTATATTAATCACAAGACTTCTCTAATCACTTGTAACCGTTTCTAGCCATCCACAAATATCAATGATTCAGAGATATGTTCAATCACAACTTACATGTCTCACAACTTAGGATCCAAAAGACTCATAAAACATTGGAGTTTCACTTGCCATTGACTTACAAAACCGTTCACTTGTTTTTATCTATAACTATGTGGTTTTCTGTCTGGGGCAGAAGCAGTGTGGCTATTTACTGGTACATTTTTTCGGTCTTTTCTCCCTGATAACCCCACTGTTCCCCTGGTTGGAGTGCCCAGGTTATTAGTGGTTCATTTCTCTGTCAAGCCTTACGGGCTCACAGAGATCTGCAGGCTTCTCTCCCTGATAACCGCACTGTTCTCCTGGTTGGAGTGCCCAGGTTATTAGTGGTTAATTTCTCTGTCAAGCCTTACGGGCTCACAGAGATCTACAGGCTTCTCTCTTTTTTCATTTTTTTCATTCGCTGCCCAAACGACAACCCGACTGCGCTTGTCTCTGCCGGCCACGTCTATCACTGTTTAGGTGAAGGCGTGAAGTTCCAGGAGCAATACGCAAGTCTGGCTCTCGCCCAGCCCAGCGGACAATTTGAAGCCTTTTCGTCTTTCCTTACTCTACCACACTTAATGTTCTTGGTGCATGTGCAGACTTCGCTGTGTATGTTCCTCTCTATTTACAGTACAATACAGTCCTTTATATGACTTTTGTCTAATATCTACTCATCCTGATACATAAGCATATTCACAAGCATTAAATTCTGGCCAATGATGTTATCTGTCGCTATTCCAGCGACGCGCACATTTGTTATCTATTTGACAAAGTACTTAACTTCTCTTTCTACCGAGAGAATGCCAGCTTATAGAGCTATACTTGCTCTGGAAGGGCATCAAATTCGTACAGATAACCCCAAAGATGTCTTCCTTTGATATACTGTCTCAGGAGACCATTTATACCACATATTATTTCACACTAAAATATGTCTTCCTTTGATATACTGTCTCAGGAGACCATCTATACCACACTAGAAGGGCATCAAATTCGTACAGATAACCCCAAAGATGTCTTCCTTTGATATACTGTCTCAGGAGACCATTTATACCACATATTATTTCACACTAAAATGAAAGCACACAGTTATATATACACTAACGCAAGCGCTGCGCCGTCAGTGCAAGCCAAATCAAGCCCATAGCAAAAGTTAGACACAAAGCACAAAAAGTCAACAGACATATTAATCATTCATTCTTTCCGCACCATACAAGACATAGGCCTACACAATACATAGACAAACATACAAACAGACAAATGTTTGCATCAAACTTTGGTTTCAGTGCTCTAGTTTAACAATCTTATTAAAATAATAGGTTCTTTTGAAAGAGACTTACCAGTATCCTGGCCCGTGGATGAACATGCACTCGGAAAACGCATAGAATTAGCAGATGAAAAGGTTCTGCCGTACCTTTTACATTTTGTGGCCAAAGCGGAATCCGACTGCCTGTCCCCCCACGGATCCAGGCTGGTGTCATCAATCTCCTGATCGCTGTAGCTCGCCAAATGTCGTGAAAAATCTTCTACGTTTTCAATCAATATCAAAATTAAAAAACAGCACTGGAACTCAGCAAAGTTTGACGCAAAGTGTTTATTGGAATTCAGAGTGACAGAGATTCCAACAAACGTGAGAAAGATCCCGGGGATCAGACTGAAGTTTTCTCCGGACAATTGAACTTATATAGTGTTCTCCCCATTGTATGTTAATATGGTACGATATTTGTTGATTACATAGACATTAGGTAATCTTACCAAGCGTCCCTTTGTCTCAGGGGATTCAAATTACAGGTACTTTCCTTCATAGACAAATCTCCCAATTTAGGCTCTTTCTGACCTTGAACAGCCAGCTGCATTAGGCTTCGGGGCGTAAGGCAACAAATATGTCTCATAAGTTATAGCTATGCATCCTGGTCCTTTATGAAAGCATACACATGCTCCTCTCCCCCACTCATCCTTTAATTATTTAAACCTTATATTTTGGGCTTCATGTCTCCTACCATTGTTTAGGGATAACAATAATCAGCCAACAGCTTTGCATCTGGTTTCCAATAATATAGCATGTACTGCAAAAGTGATTACAAGTTTCATTAAATCCATAATCATTACCCATCTTCATAATTACAACAGTATGATGTTTTTTCCACATCAATATCACAAAGTAAAATTAGTAAATAGTTATCACCCTGGCCTCTTTGCTTGTGGCGTTTCTGCAGCTGCCTTGCAGTA
This sequence comes from Thaleichthys pacificus, assembly GCA_023658055.1. Lineage (NCBI taxonomy): Eukaryota > Metazoa > Chordata > Actinopteri > Osmeriformes > Osmeridae > Thaleichthys > Thaleichthys pacificus. The sequence continues at coordinate 2,702,704 of CM042856.1, forward strand.
AAGCCATAGTTAGCCTAGCTATCTCCCAGAAGTTAATGAGCTGCTAAACTAATGTTCTGCTAGAGGTAGTCACGCGTGTTTTCGTGACGTTAGCAACGTCAGTGACTGTGGCTAGCAAGTTAGCCACCGTTAGCTTCACCTTTCGACACAAAAACGTAATTTCTACTTAAACCATGCAACGGAACGTAAATAAAAATACAAGCAACTCAATCGCTACCAAGACAAACCTTTTGATATCGACGTTGTCTATGTAGTCCAAATATTGACGAAGATTTTGGGGTGTGAAGAGAAACAACAATAACTAGAGAGGGTACAACGTTGTCACTGGCAGTATTTCAGATGGAATTGCGATTCAAACAGTACCGTCTGCTAACTGAAAATATGCCCCCCAAAACGTAAATAATTTTGACATTAATTTAAGGGGACATAGGCTAATTCAAAAGAAGTTTGCTAGAGGCAAGCTAGCTGCTGTTGCTAGCCACACTTCAATGATTGTTTGAAAGGGCCGGAAATGAGAAAGTTTCTTTTGACATAATAAAGTTTAGCCATAGCTGTGGCATTGACGACAGTAGCCTACTACTACACACCATAGACATATATACATGTCTATGCTACACACTGCCAGTGGGCGAGCTGAGTCTGACTCTGAGGCTAACGTCAAAACAAGACGTTGTCTCACTCAAGTTCCAAGTTTTACACAAATCACAAAAATATGCTGACCCGCTGGCTGTCTTCGCAATCGCCATATCTTTAAAACACTGCTCTCCCTTTTGATGTAGAATTGACCCTGGTACGAAATTAAGAAAATACTCATCAGACGCAGATTAACAACAGCTGCCGCAATCGTCCATGGAGGCTGACGGGGCTCTCACGTAGCAAACAAATCAAAGTTTTTACAGCAACCTACATTAAAATCTCACCACCTGGCTGTCTTCACAATAGTCATATCGTCATAACATTTCCCTCTTTCTATTTTTTCGTGTACAATTGAACTATAAAATTACGAAAATACTACTATGACGCTTTCTAGCATGGCTGCCGCCTAAAAGACTAGGCGGTCTCACGGGCGACCCACAAGACGAACATTTTGACACCGCCGTTTTCTATGTAGTACAAATATTGACTGATCCTTAGGGGTGGGAAAATAATTATAATAATAATAAGATATATGTGAGAGAACAATGGTTGTGCTCGCCGAAGGCGTGAGCACACCCAATAATGTGAGAGAACAAAGGTTGTGCCCTTGCCGAAGGCAAAGCACACCCAATAACTAGAAACGGCTGTTCCTGCGAAACAGCAGTGAGAATGCTGAAAACCTGAATGGGGATAGCTGACCATGCTAAAAAAGCGGAAAATTGTGAACATTTAGTAGAAAGTTATAAGCTGAAGCGCCTGAAAGGTATTTTGGAAAGGGGCTGGAGCTGGACGAAGGTATAAAACTACAGAAAAGAGAAGAAACATGCAAAAAGAGAAATAATTCTGAAGAATTTGAAAATTTAGCATAAAATTATTTGCTGCTTATTGGAGTTTCAAAAGGCCTGAAATGTATGTTAGAAAGGACCTGCAGCAAGATGAAGGCAGAAAAGTACAGAAAAGAGAAGAAAAATGCAAAAGTACTGGCAGTTGGAAGGTACTGCTGTGAAAGGTATTTTTGAAAGGACCTGGAGCAAGATGAAGGCAGAAAACAGAAGAAAAGAAGAAGAAAAATGCAAAACAATAAGGGCAAAAATTCAGAAAGATGAGCTGCAGGAAAATGTGAAAATGTAGCAGAAAAACAGTTGCTGAAGTCTGGGTTGAAGGAATTTGAAGATAAAAGGACAACACTGGAATGACTTGAACTTGCTGGAAAAACGTAGCAACCGTTGGTCATTGGCAACAGACTGGCAACATTTCTAACCTAGAATCTAGGTTTCAGGTTCAAGACGGAGGAGAAACTAATCATGTGTGCCTGCACACCCAGTCCTGTTCAGACACTTAATTTAAGATGACATCAAAATAATAATTCATAGTGCAGGGTTGCCAATGTTGTCGTTGTCCCTGGTGAGTTTTTTATACTTAAATAATTAGATCATGCTACATCTAACCAGGCTTGAATAATCGAAGGTGTGAAGCTAGAGAGAGGATGCAATGGAAAATGTCCTACATAAGCTATATCTACTGCTTCAAATTGAAAACGGAGACCATCTTTTGATTAAAGACAAGTTCCTTAACCTCTGTTGTCAATATCGCCAATAAAAAGTAAATACTCTTCAGTTACGAAGCATTTGTTTGTAGCTAGGTAATGAATGATAGTTAGACCGTATGTGACCTGGTTTCGCCGTTCTATTAGCAGCCATGATGACAGTAGCGTCACTAGAATGGCCATAACTAACAAAAGATCAAATATCGAATCTGTCCGCTGTTCTACATTGCCCACATAATTACGTTTATACCATGGTCTGGGTGAATACTCGATTCTGATTGGCTGCAGGCGTGTACATTATCCGGTGATATACGGACACCTACTGCGTCATTGCAGCAAAACTGTCTTTTCACCGTTCTAAATTATTCCGCTGGCTACATAGTATATGAGCCTGTACAAAGTGTCTGAAATAAGTAACCATAACAACGGGGACGGAGTCAAAGCCTCCATTTACAATTTTGAAAGACCTGTTCATAATCCTGTTAAATTTGCCTGAAAACGCCTAAACAGCATACCCAAAGTAAATTGAAAGCTGTTCTTGAACCATTTGGAGTACATGCATGTAAATGGTCTCTTTTGAAAGCTGACACTCTGAAGTTATTTCACCTGTTGTCAGGACCCCTGTCAGTCCTACTAGTGTTGAGGAATAGAAGCTTGAACACAAGGAAAGTGAAAGTTTCTATTTCCGCCTAGATTTTGTTTTGAAAACAGAGGCCTGAAGAGGCCTAGAGGTGGCAGGTATTAGCTGGAAGACTAAATTGGACCACAGGTTGAAGCCTTACCCAATTCAAATCAAAAGTCAAACATAATACCACAATATATTCATATTTGACACATGTTTTTATAAGAGTACATCCAGGTGTTTTCTAAAAGGGCCTTTTGGAGACTCCAAAATGACCCTTTGTAACCAAGGTCAAATACTTAAGATAAAAAGGTATTATATTCATAATTGTTATCTCTAATGAAAGGTGGTACTTAGAACTATCATATACAACGGCTAAATCCCTAATTAGTATTACTGGAACACAAAAACTGAAGCATGAACACATTGGAGTGCTTTATCTGATTCCCAGGATTGGCGCACAAAGATATTGCGCAATCGACAACCATATTGCGCAATCGACCTTTATTTTGAAGGCTCCACAGACCCATACAAATGGGGTATTAGCATTTTCAGCTAGGTCTCAGCTACAAGGCTAACGAGCTCATTTCAGAGCCCGTCAAAGCTAGTTCGAGCCAGTTGTTTAGAACGAGTGTGTGTGTGTGTGTGTGTGGGGGGGGGGGGGGGGGGCAGGACGCATAGACCTAGTTGGCTTTAGAGGGCTGTCAACGGGGCATGGAAGCTCCTATTGGGTCAATCTTGGTGTCAATCGAAAGGGGAGGGTTCAGCGGACATTTGGTGCATTCATATCGTAAATACTCCGTTGCTAACCGGAGAAAAGAACACTTTTATGTGAACAAGTTGTTTCTTCCGTCGGCTAACTTGCATAATGAAACAAAGGATAATGGCTATACATGAATGTAAACATTGGATTCGGACGAATTACTTCACATGGTTAGATACTTTGGATCCCTTTGGAATGTACGCAGATCAAGTTTTGATGAGTTGTTAGCATATCTGGAGGACACTGAACCTTTGAGGGTAAGTAGAGACGTTTGGCTCTGGTGTTATTTACAAAGTGGTGACTGGACAAAGACGTTGACTAAACTTGTTGTTGTGACTCGATCTTGAAATGGTTTACATATCTACAAGCACAAGAATCGTAGCTTTCCAATGATGTATAACATGTGTAGTAGTCGAAAAAAATATATTTATTAACATTTAGTGCGGTAGTAACTGGGGGAGGAGGGGGCAGTGTTTCGGGCCCGCGGGCGGGCCTGGACGAAAAACAGGTTTTAACAAGCTAACTTGTATTTACAACAATGAGTGACTTGAATATTTATTTTAACCTATTTGAAAAATGTTACTTTTCTGAATGTAGTGTGTCAGTGTCACGTAACCGCTCATCTCACATCCCATTCGCTATTCACCTCGCTAGTCAATCTACTGCAGACAGGCTGCAGCCAACACGACAGTAGCAGCAACTCTACACATGGCCGATTATTTTCTTCTTAAAAATCTTGATTTTATTTGGGGACAATGACATGGCTCGATAGCTGGCTAGTCTTGTTGTTAAACATACTGTAAAATTATAATTACTGTTTGGAGAATATGTCAACTTTGATGCGGTCATCTCACATCCATTTTCGATTCAACTCGCTCCACAGGCTGCGGCCGTACTGTAGCCTAGTACTAGTATATGGCCGATACCTTGTTCGTGAAAATCTTGATATTGATTTTGGGACAGTGACATGGCTGGTTAGCTAGCAAATCTTCTTGTCAAACATACTGTAAAATTATATTTACTGTTTGTCAACCGTACACAATGTTATTGCCTTTTAATCTTGCTAGCAATAACGTTAGCTTTCGGGCTAATAGCTCATCCAAAGGAAAGCCGGTTTTGGTTCTGAGTTGAGCGGACTAGAAATATCAGAGTTGGCTAACGTTAAAAAACTGCAGGTGTTGGGAAAGAGATGGCTCGATGTAGGTTGCTCCAAATGTGTTGAGCGGTTTTGTGTATGACTCGGGTGGACTGTTGATCAGGGTACATTGAATACCCGTGACACTACACGATACGACAGTCCATGAGCAAGCCAGTAAACATATATGAGGACCTCCAGTTCATGGCCCCAGCCATGATCCTGCTCGCTTTTCAGCAGTCTCTGCAGGGCATGTATGGCCCGTCTACACAGTCTGAAGTCCTCCATTAGCTCCAGCTCTACATTTAACCACAACTGCAGGATGGGCACGTTGATATTCAGATGACAGTAGGTCATCATACGGCCACTCTGAAGAACAAACAATAATCAACATTATTGGACAAAAGTCACCAGCTTCAACATGCACAAACAGAGGCCTAGGCTAAACTTCACTGTTTTTACCAATGAATTGTGATGTCTCAAATGAAAAATAAGTAGGCCCCTAATCTAGTTGAACTGTTTGTTGAGTGCTTGTGTTTATGTTATTTTTCCTTCATTTCCAACACAGGAAATTGCAATAATAACATAGAAGAACAAATAACCTTTTGTTTTTAAAAATTTGTTTTTATTTACATTAACCATGAACGTCACTAGGCTAACGTTACTACTAAACAATAACAACAGGTATCTCTCTTCGCGAGAAGGCGATAATAGCTAACGTTACGATAACTAACGTTAGGCTAACTGTTTAAACAAAAGTCATTCAAATTTTAACTGTAACTGTTTCAACAGAAATGTTCGCAAAATGTGTTCCTTACTGTAACGTTATGATGTGAACGCACCTTTTGAGCAGGTTAGACTAACGTTAACACATCGCCATCATACCAGCTAAGTTCAGTACAACGTCACATGTCTAAAACAAATTTACATACCTGAAAGACATCCACCATCGCTAGTTGGTGTCGAAGCCGTCTTCTGTTCGTCTCATTTCTTCTCCGTTGGTTAAACGGAGAAGGATGATAAAAGCCAACAGAACAGCTGGAGCCGGCATTTTCATGAATGGAATTACTACTTTCGTTGATGCGTGTGACGTAGGTGAACTCGTTGGCTACTAATGACGCAATGACGCATCGAGTGGTGTCCCTTTTTGCAGGTAAAGATTTCCATCCCTTAACACTTCTCACTCCGTTGTGAAGGGGCACACCCCAGTGAAGGGCACTTCAATGAAGTGGTAGGGTGAAGGGAAGATAATTGGGACAGGGCCTAAGCGTTTCAGTCAGCACTCTAGGCTCTCACATACACACCCATGTAAATCTCAGAAACGGTTTGAAAAACTCATGAAACATAATCAGTGATATAAAGAAAAGTTGAATAGATATCAAAAAGCTGATTTTTTTTAAAAATGGTTTAGGGTTTCGTCAACATTTTAAAGTTTAAATGGTGGCTGTAGCTGAAGGATTGAGGAAGAAGAAGGATTTGAAAGTTGAAGACGTTTAAGAGGATTGAGAGGATTTGAAAAAAAACTCTTGGAAAACCATGTTAAAAATATTATGAATATTGATTTATATTAATTCAAGCATAAGAGGTACAACGCTGAAAAGATATAGCAGTCATAGGCTGAAACTGCAGAATTTTTTGATAGCTGAACGGTTTTAATAGCTGAAGATTTGAAAGCGCTGAAAGGTGTCGCGGAAGAAATAGAATAAGAATATTAATATGAAGAAGTTGAATAAAGATTCAAAGAACAATACTTGGAATGCTGAAGCAGGATTCCAACAATAATAATAATAAAGAGAAACTGGAAAATAACAATAATAATATATATGTGAGAGAACAAAGGTTGTGCCCTTGCCGAAGGCAAAGCACACCCAATAATAAAACCAACAATAACAATAGGTTTCCTCCTTACGGAGGAATCCTAAATATAGCTGCAGGCAACAATGGCGGGTTCCTCCTCAACATTGCAAACCATTACAAAATTGACATGACACAGACATGTATTTCATACATGCACACAACATTTCAAGGCAATTGGATCAATGGCTGATTTGAAGTCATTTTTTGAAATTCTTCACAAATTGTCACTGTAGAGAAATATCCATGCTGCCGACATTATGGGTTCTTGAGACTTCTTTGTTCCCCATTGGCAATAAGGCATGCATACCAACTTTTAGACATTTTGGACTGACGGTTAAAATGCCACCCTTTTGAAAGCGACTTTGAAGCGTGTTCTGTCAGTCTGTCACCATCTGTGCTCTGGTCAGGCCCATCATACAGAGATCCATTCTTTAACCCGTTGACACGTAAGTTCAACATTTCTTGACTGCCCCCACCATAGATATATATAAACATGTTTATATATATCTATGGCCCCCACAGCGTGAGTTATTTTGGCACGTGAGTTTGTTATTAATTTCAACGTTCCAGAGGTTGATTATGACGCATTAAAACACATTTCCAGGCAATTTCAGCACTTCTCGGTTCGCATTTGAAATTGACCTAGTTTGCACCCCGTATTAGTGATGACTACTCAATTCATTGGTTATTTTGTTTATCCCACCTTCTCGTGACGTATTTCTCTTTCAGTTTTTGCCAAACTAGCTAGCTCGTAGTGTAGTAAAGTGTCAATCAACAAGTTAGCTGTTGCTAATTATCTAGGCTATGTTACGTTGTTTGTGTGGTCGGACTATAATGAATACACAATAATTCAGATACATCCAGTCAGTCTAACTTGATTGCTATCCATCGTTTTGTTTTCTCTAGCTGGCTTCCATCTCGTAAACCTACTGAGTTGGCAACACAGCCTGTGTTCACAAAATAAGTAAGGAAAATAAAACGATGCATCCTAGCAAGTTCTGACTGGATGCACCTGCATTATTTTGTACTCCTTTTAATCTGACCACACAAACAACGTAACATAGCCTAGTAAATTATCAACAACTGTTGATTGTCAACCAAGTTGAGCCATAGGCTCTGGAAAATAACTCCCAGACCCCTTGTAGTTTAACTTTTATTTGATTTGCTATTTTCGTTTGACCTTGAAGCACATTTGCGTTGGTCTGACGGAACGGAGTGTATTTTGTCTAAGCGGACCACATTCATGCCGATGCTAATTAATTATATATTTGATGACCCATTCTGCAGGTAACCAATTCGATTTGTTGTTCAAGTTTTATGTCTCGTGCTGTAAAATGATTGTTGTAAAATTACACTGGTGGCATTGCTAGCATTCTTGATCTAGGATGACTAGTGAAGGCTAACTATTTACTAACTGAGAGTGAGGTCATGCCGGGAAATATCAAGCTTTAACATATCGACCGAGCTTTAACGAGGTTGATACGCCGAAACCGAAGTTAGATATGGATATTAAAACTCAGACTGATCGCTTTCGCTCATTTAGAAATTTTCGTCGGAGGGCGAAATCGGATCCGTATTGAGCTGTGAGTAGGTCACCACGCGGATGGCATGACTGCGCATCAGCCAATCGGAACGCTCGTACTCGTAACTTTTTGCAGTCTTTTGTTTTTAACTCAAGTGTTGTCTCATGTTGTTGTTTTTGTTTGTAATAAATAATCGAGTGTGATGATGAGTATGGTATGGTTATTTTGTACAATTTCTTAATTGAATTTACAGAACAATTACTATACCGTGATATATACCGTAACCGTGATATAAAATGACTCATACAGTGATAGAAGATTTTAGCCATATCGCTCACCCCTAGTGAGGACAGCCGAGAAGATAGTCGGGGTCTCTCTTCCCTCCCTCACAAACATCTATACCTAACACTGCCTCCGCAAAGCCACACGCATTGTGGACAAACCCATGCACCCCACACGCTCCTGTACATCATCCACTCAATATTTTTGCATATGGATGCTACCTCAATAACTGATGTTCACATATGGTATTAGTATGTTATGTTTACATTCACATATTGTATATTATCTGTATATTTAAGAGGTTCCCTATATTTTAGCTTATCATAGATGTAATCTATGTTCTGTGTGCTTATATGTTATGCCAGGTTGCCTTGCGTTGTCTTGTCCTAAGAATTTCAGTGCCCAGTATGACCTTGTGGTGTTCTGTGCACCTGACAATAAAATACTTTAACTTGAAGTATCCCCACCTCTTTGTGTCTTGGGGAATTTGTCACAAATTTCATCTCGTCTTGTTGGACCAATTTTATTGACCTAATTCTACTTAGTTGTTGTAGTTGTCTAGGTTATGTCTAGGTCCTGGAAGAATGTTGTTTCGTTTCATTGTGTAATGTAAGTGTATGATGACAATAAATGCCAGTTGACTTGTCAAGACAACAGACCCAGATATCCCAAGCCCATCATGATCCTGGATGTCCATAGTGGATCCTGTGTAAAGGTCCTAAATATAGCCAGCACAACTCAAACATGCTGTACATGTTTGAGTTGTGATATGTTTTATGGCTCAATGTTTGTGCTAATGATATTCCTTGATACGTAACGTGAGAGTGATGTGATTGTACCCTTTCCTGGACATGTACCTGAAAACAGAGCCATAGAAAAATACTTTTTCTATGGCTCTGCCTGAAACGAATTCAAGGTAATACTGTGGTAAAAATTAAGAAACGTGTTTGTGTGGGTTTTTTATAGGTTGTTGCGAATTAGGGTTATAACTTATTACTGTCATTGCTGTTCCGAATTTGAAATATTCATATAAGTGAATCCACAGTGATAGGATATGGAATCGTATGTAGCTGTCGACAAGCTAACTTGGCTATAACCGATCATGTGGGCTGCCATGTTTTTTGTTTTGATCAGTACTCAATGCATTGTGGGTGTCAAAGGGTCAACGAGATAACCTACTTTTCTCACGAGAAAATACTGAGGTGTACGGGGTCAAGTGGTACATCATCAAAGTTCATCTTTGTTGCCGGAACACAAAAAAATCAAAGATGGGCGCAAGTAAATATGAGATGAAAGACAGACGAATGTCGGATGTTTTAGATGCATATTTGTGAATGTATATCTATTATTTTCGATCTCTGGTTGGTTGTACAATAGTAAAATATGTTGAAAGTGATAGCCAAGTCAAGGAATACGGATAATATTATGGTTTACTAGGTGGCGTGAGTAAAAGCGTGAGTTATTTTTGGTTAGCTGTTAGCTAACATTAGCTAAAACTACATTGTCTGAACGTTTTCATATAGATAATAAAGATAAACTTTCTCAAAATATACAGTAAATTGAGTCTTATGTTTATAATATACACGTAGGCTAATGTTTGACTCTCTATTGTGATAATTGTTTATAAACAAAACTGGACGTTCTAAGGACGCGTTCTAATCACACATGTGTGATCGTACGCTCCTCGGCCCAGCCAGAACTGGTCACACAGGTGTGATCGTACGCGTCAAAGGGTTAAAAGCTTTGATTACAACAATAACTTTATGAAAGTGAGGATACACTTTAGTAAAGGACGTGTGTAGGTTATGTACTACTACTGCTTGCTCTGCCCACACACTTTCCCCATCCATGCTGTTTCCCTCTTTCCCAGTGCAGGTCACACCAAGGCATAAATGCGGCGGCCGCATGAGGATTAGAAGTAGCCCAAAAAACATACCCCACACAGTGACACTGTTTTCAAAATTCCCCGAAACTGGTTAGAAATCCATGGTTATAGGAACTCTCCCTGAATTGACCTCTCTGTAGTCTCAGTCATACACAACTGACAAGAGTCATGCAGGGAACTGGACCAAGGTATAGCTAATGTCCAGCTTTTTGCAAGTGTACCTTGTGATGGTACAGCAGCTTGACAATACTTTATCATGGTCAGACTCTTTGATCCCATTAAAACTACACAACATTACATTACATTTAGTCATTTAGCAGACACAACATGCACAATCAGGGTGACCAACAGTATTATCTTAACTAAAAAACTATAACATTACACACATTTAAGTGAACAAACACACCAACTGAAATCCCTGCACAGCTGTTGTAACCAAACTATTTTCCACAACTATTTGCGTTTTTGGCACTGCATGCTGGGTACCCAAGGGCGCTGACGCTACAATATTTATCTAGCTGTCTTCCGACTGCGTAATATGACGAGATGCTAGCGATGCAAACATGAAAGCTTGTCTCGGGGGGGTCATGCATGTGATCTCACTGCAAGCTTTTGATTAAACGTGAGGACCCAGTTAGCAAGGTATTTCTATTCATGTTTTGTTTGTGATTGAATGGTAATGTCAGCTAGCTAAAAACAATGTTAGTTAGCTTGGCTAAAATGGTTTTCATAGCAACATATATCAACAAATCAGATCAATCAAACTTTATTTAGAAAGGGGGGGGGGAACATATACAGTAAAGGTGAAATGGTAGGTATTGTTCTGCCTTGAAGCTGCGTGCGCATCCTCATTGTTTGTAACCACCAACCCATCTAAATGTAAAGATAACATCCAAGCTAGCAATTTCGCCAAATTTGACAGCAGCTTTTTTACACCATGTACTGTTATGGTTTTTGAGTCAAACAACTTGCTAAATGATTAAATGTTAAATCCAACTTTAAATGTATAAAAGAGAGAATTAAACCTAGAGGTTTAAAAGGCTACGTTTGTCTAAACTGACATGCACAAACTCAGAGCACTGAGTTTCAACATCCATGTACACATTTTGTCTCTATTTTTTACTCTACTCTTAACGCATGACTATGTTTAACTTAATGTCAGCACCTCTCTGTCATCAATTGTCTCTGGAGTGGGGGGTGGGGGCTTCTTATCCAACAAATTACATCCCTGAACTTTTAAAACATATCAATGGCCTACTACAATTGTAAACATCCTTTGGCCTCTTCTGCAATTGGACCTTGATACAATCTAATCTATAATCCAATATTTGTTGCCCATTCTGCAGTTTTTGAGGACTTTCCACACCAGCACAATTTTCCCAGTTCTTCCATTCTGCACTAGTACACTAGTTATTAAGACCAACTGAGAACAATTTATCTTGCAAATGGTTTCCACTTTAAATTAATGTTTCACCAAAAGAATCATGACAGTTTATCACAAATAACCAAACCTTACTGTTAAGATACTGCCAAGCCACTGACTCACATCAGAAAATGTAAACAAATAAACATACCCTATAAGATGTACCTCTAGGTACATTACATAATCAAGAGCATGGGGTAGGAATGGATGAATGACAAAATACCCAACTTTTACTTGTTATTACAAAATACTCCACTGAGCCCAAACCATTGAATATTTCCTACCCATAAGTTAATTTCCTGAAATGCAATAATTCACCAACATTTTGAACAATTTCATGCTCCAAACTTTGTGGGAACAGTTTGGAGATGGCCCCTTCCTGTTCTAACATGACTGTGCACCAGTGCACAAAGCAAGGCCCATAAACACATGGATGAGCGAGATTGGTGTGGGACAACTTGAGTGGCCTGCACAGAGTCCTGACCTCAACCCAATACAACACCTTTGGGATGAATTAGAGCAGAGACTGCGAGCCAGGCCTTCTTGTTCAGTGATCAGTGTTGGACCTCACAAATGCACTTCTGGAAGAATGGTAAAACATTTCCATAAACCTTGTGGAAAGCCTTCCTAGACGAGTTGAAGCTATTATAGCTGCAAAGGGTGGGCCGACATCATACCCTATGGTTTAAGAATGGGATGTCACTCACCTTCTTGAGCGTGTAAAGGCAACCGAGCGAATACTTTGGCAATTTAGTGTATACAATTGATACAAATATAAAATGTTATCAAGAGATAGGAAATCGTGCAGCATAGTACAACATGCCGATTACAAACGTATTGTAGCTCTATAGGCTTTCAATGGAACTCCTAAACGATCAAACCATGAACCCAAACAAAGCTAGCAAGTAAAACAACCATGGTACCATTGCTACTTGTTTAATGCTAGGTAGCTCTAACTATGCATAGCTTGCTCGGCATTTGTTTGACCTCCTTGTCTATTTGTTTGTGTATGGCCGCACTGCAGCTACAATTCACTGAATCTGTCTTACTAATTAAACGTTGCCCTCAAATAAACGTCGCACCACAAATGATCATTGTGTAATAAACGCTGCAGTGTTTAATCGAAGGACACATTTGGAACTCACTATCCATCCATCCATCATCTGCCGATTTTCCGGGGTCGGGTCGCGGGGGCAGCAACCTAAGAAGGGAGGCCCAGACTTCCCTCTCCCCGGCCACTTCCACCAACTCTTCCTGGGGGACCCCGAGGCGTTCCCAGGCCAGCCGAGAGACATAGTCCCTCCAGCGTGTCCTCGGTCTTCCCCGGGGCCTCTTCCCAGTGGGACGTGCCCAGAACACCTCACCAGGGAGGCGTCCAGGAGTCATCCTTATCAGATGCCCGAGCCACCTCAACTGGCCCTCTCGACGTGGAGGAGCAGCGGTTCTACTCTGAGCCCCTCCCGGATGACCGAGCTTCTCACCCTATCTCTAAGGGAGAGCCCAGACACCCTGCGGAGAAAACTAATTTTGGCCGCTTGTATTCGCGATCTCGTTCTTTCGGTCACTACCCACAGTTCGTGACCATAGGTGAGGGTAGGAACGTAGATCGACTGGTAAATAGAGAGCTTCGCCTTTCGACTCAGCTCCTTCTTCACCACGACGGACCAATGCAGAGCCCGCATCACTGCGGACGCCGCGTCGATCTCACGCTCCATTCTTCCCTCACTCGTGAACAAGACCCCGAGATACTTGAACTCCTCCGCTTGGGTCAAGATCTCCTCCCGACCCGGAGATTGCACTCCACCCTTTTCCGGTCGATAACCATGGCCTCAGATTTGGAGGTGGTGATTCCCATCCCAGCCGCTTCGCATTCGGATGCGAACCTCTCCAGTGAGAGCTGAAGGTCACGGCCCGATGGAGCCATCAGGACCACATCATCCGCAAAAAGCAGCGACCCGATCCTGAGGTCACCAAACCGGACCCCCTCAACGCCCTGGCTGCGCCTAGAAATTCTGTCCATATAAGTTATGAACAGAATCGGTGACAAAGGGCAGCCCTGGCGGAGTCCAACCCTCACCGGGAACAGGTTCGACTTACTGCCGGCAATGCGGACCAAACTCTGGCACCGGTCGTACAGGGACCGGACAGCCCCGATCAGAGAGTCCGGTACCCCGTACTCCCGGAGCACCCCCCACATGAGCCTCCAAGGGACACGGTCGAACGCCTTTTCCAAATCCACAAAACATGTGTAGACTGGTTGGGCGAACTCCCATGCACCCTCCAGAACCCTGCCGAGGGTGTAGAGCTGGTCCACAGTTCCACGGCCAGGACGAAAACCACATTGCTCCTCCTGAATCCGAGGTTCGAGAATCCGACGGACCCTCCTCTCCAGAACCCCTGATTTTCCCAGGGAGTCTGAGGAGTGTGATTCCCCTAAAGTTGGAGCACACCCTCCGGTCCCCCTTTTAAAGTGGGGAACCACCACCCCGGTCTGCCAGTCCAGAGGCACTGTCCCCGATGTCCACGCGATGTTGCAGAGTCGTGTCAACCAAGACAGCCCAACAACATCCAGAGCCTTAAGGAACTCCGGGCGGACCTCATCCACCCCAGGGGCCCTGCCTCCGCGGAGCTTTTCAACCACCTCGGCGACCTCAGCCCCAGAGATAGAAGGGCCCCCCCCAATGTCCCCAGACTCTGCCTCCACGTCGGAAAGCGTGTTGGTGGGATTAAGGAGGTCTTCAAAGTATTCCTTCCACCGATCCAGGACGTCCCCCATCGAGGTCAGCAGCACACCATCCCCACCATATACAGCGTTGACAGTGCACTGCTTCCCCCTCCTGAGTCGCAGGATGGTGGTCCAGAACCTTTTCAAAGCCGTTCGGAAGTCATTCTCCATGGCCTCGCCGAACTCCTCCCACGCCCGGGTTTTTGCCTCCACGACCACCAAAGCCGCATTCTGCTTGGCCTGCCGGTACACATCAGCTGCCTCTGGAGTCCTACCAGCCAATAAAGTCTGATAGGCCTCCTTCTTCAGCTTGACGGCTTCCCTCACCTCCGGCGTCCACCACCGGGTCCGAGGGTTACCGCTGCGACATGCACCGACCGCCTTGTGTCCGCAGCTCCGGTCAGCCGCCTCAACAATGGAGGCCCGGAACATGGCCCATTCGGACTCAATGTCCCCGGCCTCCCCCGAGACATGATCGAAGCTCTCCCGGAGGTGGGAGTTGAAGCTCCTTCTGACAGGGGATTCTGCCAGCCGTTCCCAGCAGACCCTCACATTACGTTTAGGCCTGCCAGGCCTGACCGGCGTCTTCCCCCACCATCGTAGCCAACTCACCACCAGGTGGTGATCAGTTGACAGCTCCGCCCCTCTCCTCACCCGAGTGTCCAAGACATTCGGCCTCAGTTCCGACGATACGACTACAAAGTCTATCATCGAACTGAGACCTCGGGTGTCCTGGTGCCAAGTGCACATATGGACACCCTTATGCTTGAACATGGCGTTATGGACAAGCCGTGTCTAGCACAGAAGTCCAACAACAAAACACCGCTCGGGTTCAGATCGGGGGGGCCGTTCCTCCCAATCACGCCCCTCCAGGTCTCACTGTCATTGCCCACATGAGCATTGAAGTCCCCCAGGAGGACGAGGGCATCTCCGGGAGGACCGCTTTCCAGCACCCCTCCCAGAGACTCCAAAAAGGGTGGGTACTCTGCGCTGCCGTTTGGTGCGTAAGCACAAACAACAGTGAGGACCCGTCCCCCCACCCGAAGGCGGAGGGAGTCTACCCTCTCGTCCACCGGGGTGAACCCCAACGTACAGGCGCCGAACCGAGGGGAAACAAGTATTCCCACCCCAGCTCGACGCTTCTCACCGAGGGCAACTCCAGAGTGGAAGAGAGTCCAGCCCCTCTCAAGGGGACTGGTTCCGGAGCCGATGCTGTGCGTTGAGGCGAGGCCGACTATATCTAGCCGGAACTTCTCTACCTCGCGCACCAGCTCCGGCTCTTTTCCCGCCAGCGAGGTGACGTTCCACGTCCCTAGAGCTAGCTTCTGCAGCCGAGGATCGGACCGCCAAGGCCCCCGCCTTCGGCCGCTGCCTGTCTCACACTGCACCCGACCCCCATGACCCCTCCTGCGGATGGTGAGCCCACTGGAAGGGGTTCCCACGTTGTCTCTTCGGGCTGTCCCATGGGAAAAGGCCCGGCCACCAGGAGCTCGCCATCGAGCCCCACCGCCGGGCCTGGCTCCAGGGGGGGGGCCCTGGTGACCCGCTTCCGGGCAGGAGCAACTGAGAACCATTGTTTGTTTTCTTCATGGTAGGTTTTTGAGCCACGCTTTGTCTGGTCCTTCGCCTGGAACCTGTTTGCCTTGGGTGACCTTACCAGGGGCATAAAGCCCCCGACAACATAGCTTCCAGGATCACTAGGACACGCAAACCCCTCCAACGCGGTAAGGTGGTGACTCAGGGAGGGGGGAAACTCACTATACTAATTTAAAATATAGCTGCAAGCAGCAATGGAGGGGCCATGCAGTCCAGAGCAGGACAAATGGTTATTGAGATATGCTTCTGCATCTCGTTTGGGGGCTTTGCCGCCACCTTTGATCGGCTCTACCGAACAAACGGTTTCGAAAATGGAAAATCCATCTGATACCTTTTGTAAAGCTGGGTCTGAAGATCATCTGTGCCAAATTTGGTAAACATTGGAAAGAAATTGGGGCATGCAAAAGGTTTTTTACCCTTTTCCATGAAATCCAAAATTGCGGCCGCGTCAATTCGGTTATTATGAAAAGTTATCAATGGTCAGGCTTGATATCTCACAAGACATCAAGAGACAAATAAATTACTTTATTAAGGTAAACATTTCAACAGTTATTAGCCAAAACACGTTTATGCTTCCGGCCACGCCCCCTTTTAGTCACATGACACAATTTTTTGGAGGACATCCTCAGAATAAGGTTCTCCGAGTAGGCGTACCAAATTTGGTGTCACTGCCTCAAAGAACTGCTGAGATATGACTTTTTGGTGGCTTTTCTGCTGATTTTGATTGGCTGTACTGGACAAACGGTTTTGAAAATCAAACATCTGTTGAAGAATTGAGTGAGAGTTGCTCTGACGATGATGTGTGCCAATTCTGGGGAAGATTGGACCAGAATTGAAGGAGTAGTAGCAAAAAAACGTGTTTCCTTAATCTTTATTGTAGATAAAAATCCAATATGGCGGCCGTTATAGGTTCTTAGGATTTTTTGTTCCTCATGAGAAATAAGGCATATCTAATGAATTTCAGAATTTTGGGACAATTGGGATGCAAATGGAATCACTTTGAAAATGGACAATTGGGGTGTGCCCGTAGCGCCACCTATGGATAATGGTGGGTGATTTGTGGTGTGGTATTTACTCATGGCCTATACTATCAATGTTTCAGGATTTGGAGAACTTTTTACCATTGCATACAAAATCGGAAATGCAATACCATCAAGATCCACAAGGGCCTTCACTTCAAGCCATGGAATGCGTGAAGGCTTGGTCAGCCCACAATTGCCTGAAATGTTGTGTGTGTCTTGCCAAGCTCGCGTGTGTCAAGGGAAAGGCTGAGTGTGTGAGAATGTGGAGCGCGCGCACTGAGGAGCAGGGGAGACATTTCATTAGAAATTTCACTAGCAATTAGCCAAGCATGCATGTTTCAAATATTCACCAAAAATCGACTTTTCATCTTACAGTCAATGTTTTCTCAGATTTGTGTACTAAACATTCTCAAAAATCTTCATATGAACTTGTGATTGAATCAGAGTATCAGTTTTTGACCGGCGGATGTGTAAAGCATTATTTTAGCGTTAGCGATAAATTCGATTAGCTTTATATCAATCATTTTTAGAGGTATGAAGTTGCATTTGCACATGGTAACATGTTGTAGTGTCTTCCACGTGACATACCAAGTTTGGTGTTGATATCTCAAAGATTTGCTGAGATTTGAACAAATTTCCTGTTTGGTTGCTTTGTTGCAGATTTTGATTGGCTCTACCGGACAAACGGTTTTGAAAATCAGAAATCATATGATAACTTTTATGAGGCTCAGTCCGGAGATCATCTCTGGCCATTTTGAAGAAAATTCGACCAAAAATGTAGGAGGAGTGGCGAAAAAACGTGTTCCCTTGCCGAAGGCAAAGCACACCCAATAATAATACCACCAATAACAATAGGGTTCTCCTACCGGAGGAACCCTAATAATATATATGTGAGAAAACAAAGGTTGTGCCCTTGCCGAAGGCAAAGCACACCCAACTAGAGAGGGTACAATCAACTAGAGAGGAGTCACATACAAAGCTCTACACGGACAAGGACCTAGCTACATTGCTAACTCCCTTATAAACTACACACCAGCTAGAACACTGTGATCATCAAATGCAGGCCTATTAGAGGTCACCAGAAGCAGTCATAAGAAGATTGGTGATTCGGCCTTTGTCAATTACGGCCCAAAACTATGGAACAAATTAACCATAAATATTAGGGAAGCAAACACTCTAGACATTTTTAAAAGACAGCTTAAAACCTACCTTTTTACCGAAGCATTTAAGTAATTTGATCTCAAAAGGGTTTTCCTACTTTTATTAGTTATATTATTGTAGAATCTTGGTTTAGTAAATTTGGGTCATTATTTGACTTGCTATTTTTACTTTGTCTAGGTCAGAGTTGGCAAACTCTGATAGCGTACAAGAACTCTGGTCGCGTGAAGTATTTAAACAAATATGTAAAACAATCTGTATTCTTGATCTGAGGCAAAGGATCTGTTAACAGAGAATACGGCCCATACTCTTGACCTGGGGAAAGGATCTGTTAACAGAGTGTATGGTTTTATATATACAGACCAGGGGTGAACCAAATGTATATGTTACTTTTAAGATGCATGTTTAAAGTTGTTTTCTCTCTTGAACAGAGATCTGATTGGGCTTTTTATTTTAGTTTGAATTGTTTATCACTTGTATTATTGTTTTTATTGATTTTATGTAAAGCACCTTGAGCTACAATTCTTGTATGAAATGTGCTATATAAATAAAGTCTTATTATTACAATTTCTGGGGAAATTGTAGGGTGTGCTTGCTTGCAGATGGGTCCGTTTATTAACTGCTATTTTTACAACTGATATTTCTGTATATTTTATATAAAAATGCCTACTTATTTATGAAGATCGCATAGATTTAAAAGCATAGCCTACATTTGTTGCTGCTCATGTACAATTCAAAATACAAAAAGTGAAGTGTAGCATGTCCCTGTACTTACTGTAAGTCGCTCTGGATACGGGCGTCTGCTAAAATGACTAAATGTACTGTAAATGTAGAATGAACTTAACCTATATGACTAAAACGTCATCTTAAGTTTTTCCCTTCTACAGTAGTGATATTTTCAAGCATTTAGCCCACTCATGTGCATATTGCACATGAAAATATGCCCCCAAAAAACGTAAATAAGCTTGACATTTATTTAGGGGGAAATGGCTAATCCCAAATAAGTTTGCTGGAAGCGATCATTGTCAGTAACAATGCCAAATACGACCATTTGATCTTAGACTAGAGCCCTGGACGGTTGAGAAGCTGACCTCAGTAAATTGTGCTACGAGCAAGCTAGCCTAGCTGCTGTTGCTAGCCAAACTTAAGGGGATTGTTTGACTGCGCCGGAAATGAAAAACGTTCACATCAAGTTTAGGCTGTGGCATTGAAGACAGCGATGCACCACACATGCTTGAGTTTAAATACATTATTTAATGTGACATTACTTACTGTACATGCAAGTCTTGATTTGCTTAAATGTAACCTACATGTACTGCTAATACACCACGGCACGATACTCGCTGTGCAACAGCACATCTATGCACGTTGTATCCATGCGTCGTTGCTAACGTGTGCTGACGTTATGACGTAGGCTAGCACTGAGTACCCTTTGTTGCCAAAAGGCACTTTTTGCCACAAAAACTTAATTTCAGCCTAAACCGTGCAACGGAACGTAAATAAAAATACAAGCAACTGAATCGCTACCAAGACGAAACTTTTGACACCGACGTTGTCTATGTATTCCAAATATTGACGGATCCTTAGGGGGGCAAAAATAATAATATATATGTGAGAGAACAATGGTGCTCGCTGAAGGCGTGAGCACACCCAACTAGGGTTGCAAAATTCCGGGAATATTCAAAATTGGAAACTTTCCACGGGAATTAACGGGAATATACGGGAATTAACAGGAATAAACTGGAAATTTTGGGGTAATTTAAGAGTATTTACCTCGTCATAAGCAGACATCCATGTAAACATTTATAGTACAACTTTTGTGTGGACATACATACATCCTGGGACATAGATACATGCTAGGTAATGACAAACAGTGTTGGGAAAGTTAACTTTCTACATGAACTAGTTCAGTTCATAGTTCACAAATTTTAAAATGAACTAGTTCAGTTCATAGTTCATAATTCAAAATGTTTAACTAAGTTAAGCTCCAAAAATGTCTTTCAATATGTTGCTAGCTATATTTGAAATCTCTATCTGTCTGCAATACCGCTCTTGGCCTCTACGCAATTCGGCGCTCTCACACTTGCCAGGCATAGGGCTGAAAGGTTTAGATGCAACACTGATGACAAAGACCTTCAAAAACAACAGAACATTTTACGTTTAGGTTTATGTTTCTGGCAGACAATGTTCCCAACCAGCTGCATTCAGGGTCTAGCTGAGCTAGGCGTGCATAGTCTTGTTCTCAACTACATTGAAGTTCCCTGTTATATGCTTTTGCAAAAAACTTATGCACATTTTTTTCTTTTCAAAATTCCCGAGCCAAAATTCCCGTGGAAACTTTCCGGAAACTTTCCGCCCCTTTGCAACCCTACACCAAACTAGAAAGTGCATTTCCTGCAGAAAATGCGTTGAAATGCTGAAATGAAAGAAAAAAAAGAAGCTTTGATCCATCCCCCCTCTCCGCTGACCCCACACATCAACTGCAGGGATGCAAGGGGCCTATTAACCAATAGAGGAGGTGATACTCCCTTGAAATTACAGGATTGGGTGAGGGAGAGAGGGGGTGATGAGACAGATTCAGAATGTTTGGTATGTAGACTAAAACGTGATTAAATTATACACCTCATCACAAGAATTACATATAGAATTCCTTCAAAAGGGCTTTTATTTTGAAATGTGTGTGTGGGGGACAATATGTCAGAGGTATGCATAAGCAGAAAGCTTGAAAAATTGGGGTTTTAGAGGATAACGCCCTCTTAAAATACCTGAGTGACAAAAAAGCCTAATTTATTTAGAGATATTGGGGGGGGGGGGGGTCAGTGTGGAGGAGGGAGGGACAAGCGAGGGGTTTGCAAGATGTCGGTCTGAGTTGACTGAAAAGCTCCACTAATCAGCTAATACCAATCACATGTGTGAGAGACTGAGTAATGCGTGTCTGTGTGGTTGCCACGGTGATGGCGCAGCTGTGATCGTTAACGAGCTGATCAAAGGGCAGGGAGAACTAGAGAGGGTACAATTTCTGTGGAAATTGTGAGTAGCATGTACCTGGGGTGTGCTTGCTTGCGTCGGTTGCAGGTGGGTCCGTCCCCTTAAGTTTTTCACTTCTAGTGATATTTTCAAGCATTTAGCTTGCATAATTCATTAAGAACCCCCTTTGAAACAAGCTACTGTAACAACGTCACCGGCAGTATTTTTATTAATGTGACATTACTTACTGTACATGCAAGTCTTGATTTGCTTAAATGTACATGTTCTGCTAGTACAACACGGCACGATACGATACTCGCTGTGCAACAGCACATATATGCACGTTGTATCCATGCGTCGTTGCTAACGTATGCTGACGTTGTGACCTAGGCTAGCACTGAGTTCCCTTTGTTGACACAAGGCACTTTTTGCCTCAAAAACGTAATTTCAGCCTAAACCGTGCAACGGAACGTAAATCAAAATACAAGCAACTCAATCGCTACCAAGACAAAACTTTTGACACCGACGTTGTCTATGTAGTCCAAATATTGACAGATCCTTAGCGGTGGGAAAATAAATAGGCCTAATAATAAATAAATATATGTGAGAGAAACAATGGTTGTGCTCGCCGAAGGCGTGAGCACACCCAGTAACAGAAATTTACCTAGAATCCACACCTCAAACAAGTTAACCTAAACGCAAAACTATACGTCCAATCCAAAAAATACAGATATTTTCAGAGACCCAAGACTGCCAAACCAGAGATATCCTTTATATGTCTGTGCGCACAGAAATACGACTCTACCGGCAGTTTCAAAAACTTGTACTTTCTGCTTTCTCTGAGAAATGTGTCACCAGATTTGCATTGGTCTCTATGGGGCGAGAGTTGGACTTTGTCTCGCTCTCGTGGGGCTCTGAACAAATGTGTAAGTCTGTTGGATTCCACAGACAACTGTCTACGACCAGCACAATATGTCCTATCTATTGCAAAAATGAAGCATGAAGAGTGAAAATTGTGGTAATGCTGGCAAACTAGACATATTTTTTTAACCAGATTCTGAAGCTCCTCTCCACTCCAGCATTTCAGTCCGCACTCTAGCTGAATAAAAAAAAGTAGCATAGGGTTTTGTCAACATTTTAAAGTTTAAATGGTGGCTGTAGCTGAAAGATTGAGGAAGAAGAAGGATTTGAAGAAGTTTAAGAGGATTTGAAAAAAAACTTGATTGGAAAACCATGTTACAAATATTATGAATATTAATTCAAGCATAGAATGTAGAAAGCTGAAATAAATTTTAAGATATTGAAAAAAGTTGAATAGACATTAAAGAAAATAGGTTATGGTTTTGTCAACATTTGAAAGTTTAAATGGTGGCTGTAGCTGAAAGATTGAGGAAGAAAAAGTATTTGAAAGTTTAAGGAGTTAAAAAAAATAAACTCAATTGGAAAACCCAAAATATTATGAATATTGATTTATATTAATTCAAGCATAAAAGGTAGAAAGCTGAAAAGTCATAGCTGGAAACCCCTGAATTTTTTTTATATCTGAACGGTTTTAATAGCTGCACTCCATTGGGTTATAAAGAGGACGTATGCAGATAATGAACTTTGCAGAGTGTCCGGTTCTTTAGTTGAGCGTGGGAAACTTAAACCCATTCTAATTTGTACACACACACAGATGTATTTTTGTCATTATTAGAGAGATTAGTGGCCCAAATCAAATTTTGCTTTGGGCCCCTTAAAAGCAGACTGCTCTGCTCAGACACACACAGACAACAGATAACTCTACATAAGGCTTACACTAAATAATGCACCCCAAGTCCACAAATATGGAACCAATGTGACAGAGCTACTGTCATTTACACAGGAAGGAGAGTTGTCAGAGCAAGAAAGGGCGTGTAGTCAGCAAATGATTGGCTTTCTCCTGGCGGCTGTCAATCCCTCCCGATAACACCTGTGTCCAGACATATCCTCTGAAATGAGGTGATTAGAGTTAGTTGTGAAATGAACCAACTTGTCTGTGTTTGCAACACACAGAGATGAAATCCTGTATGTGCAGACCATGTTTTCTTCAATTTTGATGAATTGCTCTGTAAATGTCTGACCATTTGGTGTGTATCAGAGTATCAGAGTAATAGGCAATATTTTTTTTTTTTTTTACAAAATCAGCGCTTATATTAGCCTGATGTTGTCATACTCATAATTATAGTCAGAATATGAGTCTGATACCGCTCCGTTGGGCTGTGAGTATGGGGCGTGTTTCAACCGAACCCGGAAAAAAATGCCTCTTCACTCAATTGTATAGACCTACAACCAATCAGAGCAATGTAGTATGTTGTTTGTTGAAAACGAATTCAACCCAAGCGCTCTTTGGTGATGTGGTTGATTACGTTACTGTTGATCATCTGTCCATCATCGTATAAAGCCTGCCCTGACAATTTGATTGGTCCGAACAGCTCTTGTTCGGACATAGTTTTTCCCCAACCGAGCCACCCCAGACCTAGCCTGACGATGTCATACTCATAATTCTTGTCAGAATATGAGTCTGAGAACTCTCCATTGGGCTGTGACTATGGGGCATGTTTCAACCGAACCCGGAAAACAAATGCCTCTTCGCTCAATTGGATAGACCTACAACCAATCAGAGCAACGTAGTATGTTAACTTTTACCAAACCCCGTAGGAAGGACGGCAAAAACATATTTTCCATCGACAAATGCCTTGATTGCGTTTCTCTGTTCCTCTTTCAAAACTAATGCGCTGTCGATGTCTTCTAAAACAGACTCGATGGCAGAATCATAACATCCCAGCTCTCCAGCGGTAGCCATGTTTGTTGAAAACGAATTCAACCAAAGCGCTCTTTGGTGACGTGGTTGATTACGTTACTGTTGATCATCTGTCCATCATCGTATAAAGCCCGCCCTGACAATTTCATTGGTCCGAACAGCTTCTGTTCGGACAATAGTTGTTCCCCAACCGAGACTCCCCAGACCCATCTTCCCGACCAAATTATTTTGTGGGCGGGGATAAGTTGGGCTGGCAGCCAGGCTACCCCAGACCCAACTTCCCGACCAAATTTTTTTGTGAGCGGGCTAAGTTTGGCTGGCACCCAGGCTACGCTTATATAGGTTAATGAGGTAATTCCTAATTTGCATATAGGCTAATACAATTTCAAAAACTTGTAATTCAAAAAATGCGAAATTGTGAAGTTTCATTGTGATGAGTAAACTTTGAGGAAAAAAGCCTATTCGACTGTGGTGTCTAATGCTGTGTTTACACCAAACGCGAATTAAACACATTTTCGCTTTACATTTAGTCATTTAGCAGACGCTCTTATCCAGAGCGACTTACAGTAAGCTTTGCATTCATTTGCATGAATCGCTAGGAGCCAACCGTTTTTTTTCTTTGTCAACCATGTCCGAAATGTATGGAGTTAAATCAGGGCCAAATGTTTTGTTAATTCGAAAAAAAAATCTATAGTTGAAAAACTAAAGCTTGACATTGAAAATTTAAGTTTTGGTCTAAAACTTGAAAAATTAAACCATGTATTGAAACAAAAAGTAAGTATACCAAAATTTCGATTAAATTCTAGAATTATTTTGAATAAACCATTATTTTTCATTTTTCACTTTCATATTTTCAGTTTAACATTTCATGTTTTCAGATTTAAAAAATCATTTTTTTGAGTTTGAGTTTTATTTTTTTAGATTGTTTCAGATCTGTTTTTCAGTTTCAGACCGGTCACCAAGCCTTTCAGCTACTCTGAGCTTTCCTTTACGCTGACATGGTACATAAACATGGCATTGGCTATATCCCAGCATTGATCCTTATCTAGCCTACGTTGTCCTTGTAAAATTGCTGCTGAGGGTCATAAAACTCCCTGTGCTTTTCAACTTCGAGAAGTAATTTTATGTCATCCATCTCCTTGAATTTCTTGCGGATTTTTTAAATCGACTTGGGGGTTTTCTCTCGGCAGGCTATGTCTGCACGCGTGTGTGTTGTGTGCAACGCGTGACAACTCGTTTCTCTCAAACAAACAAAACAACTACGGGCATGCTAGCTCAACAGATCAATCCGTTTATTTTCATTCGTTTTCATCAGGGTAACCACAAGTAAAGGCCGTTTGTTACCAACATTGTGTAGTTAGGTTTAATATAGGGTGAATATTGGTACGTAGGCCTCCAAAGTAATATAAAAAAATCTTTATAAAGTCTAAAACTTTACAAATGTTCACCGTAGTCTACAATTAATGTAGTAAAATCTTAATAACATGTTTTTGTATTCAAATATATGAACTAATTTGGTGTCTTTTATCATCCTGCAGCCGATTTCGCAAGCGCCTCGCGAAAAAAATTCGACCAGCTGCCGAAACGATCGCTGCAGATCTGCAGCGTTCATTTCGGCAGCTGGTCGTGTCCAAATTACTTTGTTTTCAGAGCAGGGTGCATGAACTGGTCCAGTCTAAATGATGAGACTAAACTCATTTCTCACCCCAAACATTTCCTACTGTAAATCCAAAGCTTCTCATTAATATGACTGACTCATAGCTATATATTCTGCATGTTGGTACAAAGTCTTGAGCTCTTCAAAAGTGTGCAGTAGCGGTTAGAACCGAAACTGTACTGTACTGTAGCGAGTGGTACGTGCCAGTGGAGCGAGTGGTACGTGACAGTTGCTAGTGGTACGTGCCAGCGCCTCCACTGGTACGTGACAGTAGCTAGTGGTACATGCCAGTGCCTCTACTGGCACTCTCTGTCCCCTGTCAACCAGGCCTGCGCGATCTTCTCCTTCCTGCCCGTGGCTCACGGATGTGATTCGTGCAGAACGGTCCATCCTTCGGGCAGCTGAGAGGAGATGGCGCAAGTCCAAAGACGGTCTGGACCTCGATAAGTATCACTCCCTCCTCAAATCTTTCTCTCCCCTGTCCGAGGCAGAGCTCTCTGACCTCATTCTCTCTCATCGCCCCTCCTCCTGTCCCCTTGATCCAGCCCCCTCCCCTCTCTTTCAAACCATCTCTCCCTCCATCATAACTTTTCTTCTCCATGTCCTTAACTCTTCTCTTACTTCCGGCACTTTCCCCTCTGCCTTCAAACAGGCCAGAGTTAGCCCTCTACTCAAAATACCCTCCCTTAACCCAGCCGTCCTCCAGAACTACAGACCGGTATCACTACTACCCTTCTTTTCTAAAACAATTGAACGTGCCGTATCTAACCAACTGTCAAACTTCCTCTCTCAGAACAACCTGCTTGACCCCAACCAATCGGGATTCAAGACTGGTCACTCCACTGAAACTGCCCTCCTGTCAGTCACCACTGCCCTTCAGTCTGCCAGAGCGGCTTCGAGGTCATCCGTTATCATTCTGCTAGACCTTTCTGCAGCGTTTGATACGGTTAACCATCAGATCCTGCTGGCCAGACTTTCTGAGATGGGCATCACTGGCACTGCACTTCAGTGGATCTCATCCTACCTGTCGGGAAGATCCTACCAGGTCTCCTGGGGAGGCAAAGTGTCAGGCCCCCGCCAGCTCTCCACTGGTGTCCCACAGGGCTCTGTCCTTGGACCCCTCCTCTTCTCCCTCTACACCACCTCGCTTGGACCAATCATCACCTCCCATGGCTTCTCCTACCACTGCTATGCTGACGACACGCAGCTGTACCTGTCGTTCCCCCCGACTGATCCGGGGATCTCAGCTAGGATCGAGGCCTGCCTCACAGACATCTCCGCCTGGATGACCGAGCACCACCTCCAGCTGAACCTCGCCAAAACAGAACTCCTCATCATCCCGGCCAAACCCTCCATCTCCCACGATCTCTCAATCACCCTGGGATCGGCGACGGTGACCCCTTCATCCTCTGCCAGGAACCTCGGGGTGACCATGGATGACGAGCTCTCCCTCAAAGCCCACATTGCTGCGGTCTCCCGGTCGTGTAGATTCACCCTCTACAACATCCGGAAGATGAGGAGATACCTGTCTGAGCATTCCACCCAGCTGCTAGTCCAAGCACTTGTCCTCTCAAAGCTTGACTACTGCAACTCGCTGCTCGCCGGTCTCCCAGCATGCGCAACCCGCCCTCTCCAGAGGATTCAGAACGCGGCAGCCCGTCTGGTCTTCAATCTACCCAGACGCTCCCATGTTACCCCGCTCCTCATCTCCCTCCACTGGCTTCCCGTCACGGCCCGTATCAGATTCAAGACTCTGGTACTGACCTTCCGAGCGGTGAACGGGACTGCACCCGACTACATCAAGTCTCTCCTGCAGCCTTACACCCCCACCCGCCACCTACGGTCTTCTTCTGACAACCGTCTGGTTGTCCCACCGCTCAAGAGCACCCGGTCCCAACACAAGCTCTTCTCCTGTCTGCCCCCCCAATGGTGGAATCAACTCCCCACCTCCATCAGGGACACTGACTGTCTCCCCACCTTCAAGAAAAGGCTCAAGTAGCACTTGTTCCGCGAGTACAACGGCACTTAGGAATGCTTGGCTGGACCTGATGTTAGTTTCCTCCAGGATCACAATGACTCGTATTGAGAGACTTGTTGCTCTTGTTGGTTAGTGGTGACGGTTTTAAATTCTTGTACTCGCTGTGAAATATTTTACTGTTGATTGTTGTTTTGTCTTCTTTTCTACAGGTACACTCTTGCACTTTTTGAATTTCATGTTGTTTAATTGTAACTTGTTTAACTGCATGCTCTTATGGTTCTTCCCTTTGGCACTTATTTGGTTTTTCACAATGTATGCTTCATGTTTTGGATGCTCGCAATGTTTGGGGCTATCTCGTTGTTATGATCAGTGACCTATGCTCTTTTGTAAAGCTCTCTCTTGGAAGTCGCTTTGGATAAAAGTGTCTGCTAAATGCATAAATGTAAATGTAAATATAAGTTAAACTGTTCGTGCTAACAGACTCCAAACCATAGCCTACTTTTGATGTCTCACTACAAGCTCACCATACAAAGTAGTCGATTTAGACATTATGTTGCATATAGTGTAATGGTGTGACTGTAATGTAAAGCAGACTTGTACACACGTAATGAATTAGTAACAAATTATTTTACTCAGAGTAACTGAATTTAAGTGTGCACATGAGCAACCGTTGTAGACTCTCCTACGTCTGTAATGCACATCTTTGTGTTGTTATCAGCGCCTCCTAGTGGCGTATATCATTAATTGTAATAACTGAGCCTACATTTGCATTTCGATACTCTGAGTAAATATAGTTGTTAATAATAGTTAATTATTTTCATATGAAGAACCATGTAAATAAATGACACCCTATGATTGCTACTTTCTGGGTATTATACATATTGGAAACTACAAACTCTCCTGGATACAAATCTGTTTAAATCACTCAGATATCTTTATCACAACTGAAGTTACATCATTTTAAAGTCGACCTGTGTCAAAAAGTGATAAGGGAGAACATTTTGTTCGTAATGACGTTGTGAATGTAAATGTCAGTTTACATTAATAACTTCTCAGCAAGTTATTTTTAAGTTTAACAGCCTGACTTCATTGATCAGTTGTTAGGGGCTGCTGCAGCACTCAAAAGAGCAGGCAAACTGAGCATTTGATTTGACATGGCTTGAAAATCTTGCTAGCTGACATGTCCAAAAACCGTTGAAATTTACAGTTTTTCATAAGTAATCATATACTTTTGTACATTACAATGAAGTTTAGGGTGTTAACTATACAAAACATCAAAAATCTCATTTTTGACAGAAAACGATTTTCGCCAACAATGAGCGGCCGCGACATCCACGGGTTTCCGCAGGCCGCCACACATATTTAAAAAATAAACGTTTATAGCCTGTTCTCCTATTCTAAAATGGCCGCGGGGCAGTTACATGACAGTAAACAAAAGCTGCAAGACACCCAATGCAACGGCCACGAGACACTTGCATACCACTATCAACAGAACAGTAACTGTCATGTGCCAGTAGAGGCACTGGCACGTACCGCTAGCCACTGTCACGTACCAGTGGAGGCGCTGGCATGTACCACTAGCTACTGTCACGTACCAGTGGAGGCGCTGGCACGTACCACTAGCCACTGTCACGTACCACTCGCTTCACTGGCACGTACCACTCGCTACAGTACAGTACAGTTTCGGTTCTAACCGCCTCTCAAATGTGTGCAGGAAAATACAGGAAAAGTGTGGCTCACTGGGTAGATTGCATTCCACATGGGTCAAGGCCTGACCACAGGGGCCCGGGTTCGATTCCAGGCCGGGCCATTTCCTGCATTCCCTTCTCTCTCTCTTTGAATGTCTCTATCAATATAGGAGTCAAGACGGAAAAGGCACAAAAAAGTGTGACTATGACTATCACACAGATTTAGAAGAACTTTATGATTGAGAAGTACACAAATGTTTTCAACCTATCAAGGCTTGTTCACTAACGCATTGCAAAAGTCCAGATATTTCTGTTCTACAAACATCTCGACTTAGTTATGTCAACTTGACAAGGACAAGCCAGATATTAAATAATGCACATTTGTCCCTTTACACATCAATATAATAATGCTGTTATTCAGTAGCATACAGTGCACTTGTATTTGGACAGTATCACTGGTTTTGTTGTTTTGGATTTGTAGTTTTTATTGGCCTTGTAATCAAATATTTTTAAGTGCAGACACAGCTTTAATTTAATTTGTATCCATAAACCATGCATGAAATAAATGTGAAATTAATGTAAATTATTTAATCATTACAATTTTGACATAGCTCACACTATTTATCAATATTAAGTCCAGGATTCATTCTACACTGCTCCATACCTACCACAAAGCTCAGTATCAATAGTGTAAGGGTTTGTTGAGTGACTACCTCAGTCACTCAACTTTCATTTAATTAAGTATTACATACTGTCCCAAATACATATGAGCTGCACTGTAGTTATTGTCTATGTAAATACACAACAGTCATTTGTAAACAGTACTAGAAGTAGTTGACATGACACATAATGGCAAGCCAGCAAGCAAGCATCCTCTCTCTGTCACAATCTCACTATCTTACCTGAAAACCAACCAATAGGTGATCCAACCGGCTATACAAGAAAGAGTTCACTAGCCAGTCTTTGTCTTGTTAGTATGTTATACTGTTGTTACAGTTTTGCGCTTCCGACAAGAGGCTCATTGATGACCGGGTGTGTTACATTTTAGTCATTTGGAAGACAAATTTAATACAAAGCAACATAAGTCTACATTACATTAATGAACCCACTATACATCCGTCATTGTTAATTGAGCCTTCTCAACAAGTGATCACAGTGCTTCTACTTGGATCTTAGTGTCCCCGCTGTGTCAGGATCATGTCCACAACAGCCGCCAGGTTGTCGGCGTAGCCGTCAGCCGTCACCGTAGGGTGCCTCTCGTCAATGGGCCTGCATGAAATCACACACAGACATGAGCTCAGTCCCTCAGGCGGACAGGAACAAACAGCATCATTAAATAGTAATTAGTAAACAAGTGGGCTGAGCACGCCGATGGTATCAGACACATTAAACACTGTAACAACAGAATGGAGGAAGAGTAGAGCTTGGCATGGATGCCTGTCCTGGCCAAATTAATGAAAGCCTTTTCCTTCACACATTAAACCAACGTGGTAACATCAAGCATTAACACAGGGCCCTATCTTGCACCCAGCGCAATTGACTTTGTCAATGACGCAAGTATCATTCTTAGTTTGCACTTGACGCAAAGCGGACTTTTCCCTCCACAGACGCAAGTCGGTATATTAGGGAATGACCTTGCACTCCCGGGGGCGGTTCAGCGAAAAAAGGAGGCGTGTTTCGGCGCAAACGTTCCCTGGTGCTATTTTGCAGTTTCAGAAAAACAATTCCGCCACAGACCAGGAAAAATGTAGTCTAAAGTCAATGCCACGTTATTCAGATGCTATTTTAAGGGCGCACGCTTGGCCCGTGCGCACTGCTAGCGAGGCCAGGGTCTTCTTCCTGCGAAGCTAAGTTACATTGTTTTGATTTATTGTATGGCTGTGTTACATTTCTTTCATGTCAATGATTAAAAAGATTTTCATGAGAAATCTCTATGTATGTGAACTTGATTTGTAACAATTGTGGCAATTTCCTCCCACGCCTGTTTAACCGAAGCTAATTTGGGTGGGTTTCTTCTCCCATCCCAATCAGAATCAGAATTCGGTTTATTCGCCATGTACACAAACACAGAATTTACTGTGGCAGGAAGGTGCAAACAATAAGCATATACAGGTCTTAAATTAAGTAAAAAAGTACAATGGTTAAACTAATTCTAAGAACTAAACAATTTAAAAATATAACAATTTTAAAAATAAAATGTATATAAAAATAAGACTAAGAATTTGAATGAGCAGCATGAGTGGGCAACTTGGTGCAATGAGAAAACTGCTCTGCCTTTCCCATACAATGTCACTTCTCTATATTTTACAGCCCTGACGAGAACGTCGGTCTCCTCGGCTGTGAACCGCTCCTGGCAAATCCGCCATATAATAGCAATCCGCCATGGAACAAGCGCGCCTGCTCTTAAAGGGAATGTGAGATGACGCCATACCTGTCAACATTGGAGTACCAAAATCTGGGAGATGTTATTTTTTTGTGGGGGGGGGGGGTCTTTTTATTGTAACATTGTGCCATGTTATTTTACATACTTTTTTTGTACATTTTACAATCTTTCTGACCATTTTGGCAATCAACATTGCCATTTTCAGTTCACTCTGTAACACGGTGTCTGCCTCAGTGTGCGAATTATACAATGACAATCGGGGGGGTCAACTCAGTGCCCCCCCCCCCCCCCCCCCCCGGGACGAAGTTCCCCCCCCCCCCCCCGGGACGAAGTTCACCCCTGACACCGCCCCAACCAAATAAACGGCACGACAACGCACTACTAAAACTACAGACACTATTGTTTGTAGTCATTTCTTTCTGAAATAATCTTGATCTTTACAAAATTAGCAGAGTACCATATCTGACGGTTCATCACAAAATAAGGTTGTTGGAAATCTCTCCAGATTCTGACAAGCAATGAGACAGACAAATGAAGCTATCTTGCTTGATATAGAGCTAGCGATAGCTAGCTTTTAAGTTGGTGGTTAACCATGTTTCTATCATTAACATTCTTGTGAATATTCTACAGCTAATTGTCATTACAAATACATTCGTGACAGATTGTTGGGGTATTAGATAGCAAACTTGCCTTTCTTGCACTTTCTCACGACGCAGAACGCACCGCTACACTGAGGTGATTCAACAATCTTCTGTATTGCACACTGCCTGGTCACTCGCGCGCGGTGTTTCTTGAGTTTTATTGGGCACTGGTCACTCGCGCTGTGTTTATTGAGTGGATTTTGACTATGGCAGTCAGTGTAATAGTGTGTGATATTCCCTGCCATAAAGTCAACATTTCTGTGTATGGCCAACCTGTTATTGAATGAATATGGTGACTATATTGTGATATTTATTATTACAGATAAGAACGATATATAAATATCGATATATAAACCCCCCCGTAATTCGCACACTGGTCTGCCTCCGTCCGTCCATTAGTTACATAGCTCGAAATCGCCTGTGGGCCTCCACAGCGCGACTGACTGTGCCGTTGTGATTTCATGTGCTGCCTAACATAATTTTTCCCTCCGTGTGCGATACTAAAATCGGCGTGACACACTTTGCAAAAGGCATGGCATTTGTCGATGCGGCTTGCTGATAAGACATTAAATTTCTCCGTCCATGTACTGTTAAATTTATATTTCTATATATTTCTATTTCGTTTTTTTTTTGCCGTAGCACCACCTGAGACTTTTGCCATTTCTACAAGTGATTCTGTATTAAAATTCAACCATGTATTATTCCATTTCTCCCGCCTACCTGCGCAGATATCAACAGCGCAACTGGGTTGTAGGTTGCGGCAGAGAATGTCTAATATAGACGGGCTCTGGTTGCGGTCACAAATGGGTTGAAAATTGTACGATATGTATTATGTGAGTAGGATGCGTTTCATACAAGATCTGGCAACTGGACAACATTGAAATAATATGTTGATATGAATATTTATATAACGAGGTTTGAGCCATACAAATTACGGGAGTTTCACGGGAGAAATAACAAAACGGGAGGGGGGCGGGAGATGGGTGTGAAATACGGGAGACTCCCGGAGAAAACGGGAGTGTTGACAGGTATGGATGACGCTCTGATTGGTTTATTGCATGTTACGCCCAATAGTAATGTAGCTACTTAGACCAACCCATTTCAGATTTGCGCCAGGCGCAAAGTCATTTATCCCGCCGGTATAATAGCAACAGCGCCTGAGTCCCGCCCACAAAGTTAGTTGCGCTTTGCGTTTTGATACTTGCGTTTCAGATTGTTAAAATAGGGCCCATAATCTGGGTGAACAGCAAAGTTAAGAAACAGCCTGTGAACCTGTTCCCAACGCTGGTTTCTTGGTTCACATCACTATTTCTTTCCAGGGGCCGAATGTACAAAGGATTGTACGCATAAAAATGGGCGCAGAAACGTGTAGCCTACGGGTGTACAGAGTTTAAGATTTATGAGAAAAAAAACACTTGGTATAAGAATCTGTGTACCTCTGAGCGAATAGTGTCTTACTGAGTGTACTTCGTGACTGCCATCTTGACCGTAAGTAACCAGAGTTTGTTTTATTCATTTGTGTTGAGCTAAAACGCTGTTTCTAGGATAGAGGGTAAGGGTATAGCAGCTAAATTGGTCAATAGGTAGCTAGCTAGAGGTCGAGTTTCAGGGTACTTGCCGCCGAGTGAGACCCTGGCTTTGTTTACATAATTAGGGCCATTGTAGAATTTGGTTAAATCAGCCCTGACTTCTGTAATCAGATTCAGAGCGAATAGTGTCTTACTGAGTGTACTTCGTGACTGCCATCTTGACTGTAAGTAACCAGAGTTTGTTTTATTCATTTGTGTTGAGCTAAAACGCTGTTTCTAGGATAGAGGGTAAGGGTATAGCAGCTAAATTGGTCAATAGGTAGCTAGCTAGAGGTCGAGTTTCAGGGTACTTGCCGCCGAGTGAGACCCTGGCTTTGTTTACATAATTAGGGCCATTGTCAGCCTTGGTGCACGAAGACTCGGTCGAACAAAGACAGGGAGTCTACCTGCGGGAGTCCACCAAGGATGGCCGACGAGGCGGATCACCTCTTCTGATAGGTATCACCCTATTTGTATTCTATTCTACCTAGAACATATTCCTAGCTAGCATGTGTTTCTTCAGCATTCCCACTCATTACACCACTCGTAGACGTAGATATGTCACAAAGTATATACGGTCCACTTCTAATCTTAGCTACCTATCCAGATTTTCTTCACCTGCCCTCTCTCTTTCTATTGGGCTCTGGAACTGCCAGTCTGCTGTGAACAAAGCAGACTTCATCCCGGCGTTTGCATCCCATGCTTCTCTTCACGCCCTTGCGCTGACAGAGACATGGATTCGCCCAGAGAACACTGCAACTCCAGCTGCTCTCTCCGTCAACCACTCGTTCTCTCACTCACCCCGCTCAACTGGGCGAGGTGGTGGGACAGGTTTGCTTCTTTCCCCACATATTAAATACACATCCACCCCACTCTCTGTTACTGCCAAATCATTTGAACACCATTATGTGATGCTAACTGATCCTATCAAAGCATTGTTAGTTGTCCTCTACCGCCCACCAGGGCCGCTAGCCGACTTTGTGGAAGAGCTGGACATGCTCCTCAGCGTCCTCCCGGATGATGGAACACCGCTGATACTCCTTGGGGACTTCAACATCCACCTCGAAGGAACGCAGGCCGTCGACTTCAAGTCTCTTCTGACATCCTTCGACCTGAAGCTGCTGAACACACCGGTGACCCACAAGGCAGGAAAACAGCTCGACCTCATCCTGACACGTAACTGTATCACTGACTTAACCTCTGTAACCCCACTACACATTTCTGATCACTCCTTCATCCAATTCTCTGTCTCTCTCCCTCCAACTCCTCCTACCTCCCCTCCCCTCGTAACTTTCCGCCGCAACCTCCGCTCCCTATCCCCCTCCCATTTCTCCTCCATTGTAACATCCTCCCTCCCTCCCTCCCATTGACGAGTTTATGTGCCACCCCACTGACACTGCCTCCAACACCCTGTTATCCACACTAACTGCATCACTTGACACTCTCTGTCCCCTGTCAACCAGGCCTGCGCGATCCTCTCCCTCCTGCCCGTGGCTCACGGATGTGATTTGTGCAGAACGGTCCATCCTTCGGGCAGCTGAGAGGAGTTGGCGCAAGTCCAAAGACGGTCTGGACCTCGATAAGTATCACTCCCTCCTCAAATCCTTCTCTGCCTGCATAACTGATGCTAAAACCCACTACTTCCTTAACAAAATTAACTCTGCCTCAAACCCTCACAAACTTTTCTCTACCTTCTCCACCCTTCTTAACCCACCTCCCCCACCCTCCCCCTCCACCCTGACAGCAGACGACTTCTCCTCCTTCTTTGAGAAAAAAGTTGCTGACATAAGCAGTCGGTTCCCTGAACCCACCTTTCCTACCCACTCGCCCTCTATGACTGACCCAACTAAATGTCTAAACTCTTTCTCTCCCCTGTCCGAGGCAGAGATCTCTGACCTCATTCTCTCTCATCGCCCCACCTCCTGTCCCCTTGATCCAGTCCCATCCCCTCTCTTTCAAACCATCTCTCCCTCCATCATAACTTTTCTTCTCCATGTCCTTAACTCTTCTCTTACTTCCGGCACTTTCCCCTCTGCCTTCAAACAGGCCAGAGTTAGCCCTCTACTCAAAAAACCCTCCCTTAACCCTGCCGTCCTCCAGAACTACAGACCGGTATCACTACTACCCTTCTTTTCTAAAACAATTGAACGCGCTGTATCTAACCAACTGTCAAACTTCCTCTCTCAGAACAACCTGCTTGACCCCAACCAATCGGGCTTCAAGACTGGTCACTCCACTGAAACTGCCCTCCTGTCAGTCACCTCTGCCCTTCAGTCTGCCAGAGCGGCGTCGAGGTCATCCGTCATCATTCTGCTGGACCTTTCTGCAGCATTTGATACGGTTAACCATCAGATCCTGCTGGCCAGACTTTCTGAGATGGGCATCACTGGCACTGCACTTCAGTGGATCTCATCCTACCTGTCGGGAAGATCCTACCAGGTCTCCTGGGGAGGCAAAGTGTCAGGCCCCCGCCAGCTCTCCACTGGTGTCCCACAGGGCTCTGTCCTTGGACCGCTCCTCTTCTCCCTCTACACCACCTCGCTTGGACCAATCATCACCTCCCATGGCTTCTCCTACCACTGCTATGCTGACGACACGCAGCTGTACCTGTCGTTCCCTCCGACTGGTCCGGGGATCTCAGCTAGGATCGAGGCCTGCCTCACAGACATCTCCGCCTGGATGACCGAGCACTACCTCCAGCTGAACCTCGCCAAAACAGAACTCCTCATCATCCCGGCCAAACCCTCATCTCCCACGATCTCTCAATCACCCTGGGATCGGCGACGGTGACCTCTTAATCCTCTGCCAGGAACCTCGGGGTGACCATGGATGACGAGCTCTCCCTCACAGCCCACATTGCTGCGGTCTCCCGGTCGTGTAGATTCACCCTCTACAACATCCGGAAGATCAGGAGATACCTGTCTGAGCATTTTACCCAGCTGCTAGTCCAAGCACTTGTCCTCTCAAAGCTGGACTACTGCAACTCGCTGCTCGCCGGTCTCCCAGCATGCGCAACCCGCCCTCTCCAGAGGATTCAGAATGCGGCAGCCCGTCTGGTCTTCAATCTACCCAGACGCTCCCATGTTACCCCGCTCCTCATCTCCCTCCACTGGCTTCCCATCACGGCCCGTATCAGATTCAAGACTCTGGTACTGACCTTCCGAGCGGTGAACGGGACTGCACCCGACTACATCAAGTCTCTCCTGCAGCCTTACACCCCCACCCGCCACCTACGGTCTTCTTCTGACAACCGTCTGGTGGTCCCACCGCTCAAGAGCGCCCGGTCCCAACACAAGCTCTTTTCCTGTCTGGCCCCCCAATGGTGGAATCAACTCCCCACCTCCA
Source organism: Thaleichthys pacificus (assembly GCA_023658055.1). Lineage (NCBI taxonomy): Eukaryota > Metazoa > Chordata > Actinopteri > Osmeriformes > Osmeridae > Thaleichthys > Thaleichthys pacificus. The sequence continues at coordinate 2,739,886 of CM042856.1, forward strand.
TCAGGGACACTGACTGTCTCCCCACCTTCAAGAAAAGGCTCAAGACGCACTTGTTCCGGGAGTACAACGGCACTTAGGAATGCTTGGCTGGACCTGATGTTAATTTCCTCCAGGATCACAATGACTCGTATTGAGAGACTTGTTGCTCCTGTTGGTTAGTTGTGACGGTTTTAAATTCTTGTACTCGCTGTGAAATATTTTACTGTTGACTGTTGTTTTTGTCTTCTTTACAGGTACACTCTTGCACTTTTTTGAGTTTCATGTTGTTTAATTGTAACTTGTTTAACTGCATGCTCTTATGGTTCTTCCCCTTGGCACTTATTTGGTTTTTCACAATGTATACTTCATGTTTTGGCTGCTTGCAATGTTTGGGGCTATCTCGTTGTTATGATCAGTGACCTATGCTCTTTTGTAATGCTCTCTCTTGGAAGTCGCTTTGGATAAAAGCGTCTAATAAATGCATAAATGTAAATGTGCACTTAAGAAACCATGCGTACGATGTTTGGTATGTCATACGGCAACACAGAGTGACTGAAAGGCGGAGAGAAAGTGCATGCATTACAAATAACAGTTTTACTTGATCTACAATGAGAGTCAATTGTATAGGCTATCTACAAATGATGCCAGTTATCTTGCTTTAGCCTATTTAGCCAGAAAGAAAACGTGTGCATTTGGGCCACAAATGAGATATGCCAAATGTGATTTTGGAGCGCTTTTGGAGGACATCGCCAATGGGAGATTAAGGTGAGCAGGAGTTCACTGATCGTGCAGATTTCTTGGCCCACAATGATGACTGGTTGATAAATCGTTATAGATATCTGAGAGCCATTCTTTTGGATCTCTGTACTGAGTGAGCTTGGCCCTGTGTTGGAATGGCCAACAAAAGTCAAGCAAAATGGACTGTAAAAGTTCTCTTCAACTGGGGACTTTTCAGTGGGAGCTGGCAGACAGGTCGGGGATGAACCAATCCACCCTCGTGTGATGCCCGAGGTGTGGGATTACATAATCCGCCTGTCCCCAAGGTACATTAGACACCCTTACACTGCGGTTGACCAGGCCAACATTAAAGCGTAATATGCAGCGAAAACCGTTTTCCCAAATGTAATCCGTGTTATCGACTGCAAACATGTTACGATAAGGCCACAATGGGTTGATTTAGATTTGTTTTGTAAATTGAAAATTCTTTCAAATAATTGCTAGCCTAAGGCCACCAAACAAGATACTCCTCCTATTTCGAAAATTAAGATCGCCATTTCACAGTCAGTAAAGTTGATCTTTTTCACAGTTTATTGAGAAACCTGACAAAGTATGGGCATTTCAACAAGCATGTAAGGTAAAATATACGCATTTAGCAGACGCTTTGACGCAAAAGCGTTTGCTAAATGCATAAATGTAAAATATGGGAGTTAACGGGGTGTGGACAACAAGCTCATTCAGGTGCGCACAATCACAAGTTAAGTGGAATCTATTGAGACAAACGTGAGAATCTGAGAAAAACATTGCGTACAGTTTTTCAGTTCTCTGTATGCATACTTTTATGGATTAATTACAGAGTTTGATACATTTGGCCCCAGGTGTCTGTGGTCCCGTCTGACAAATAACATTCTGTGTGTCTGTTTTCTGTCATAGCACATGCTTACCCACTCCACACTGTGTTCTAGTTTTTTCAGCAATCCGCAGGCAACAGACTACATACAAAAACACTGAAAACAAGAAAAGCACAAACAAGAGTACTTCTTTGGATAAGTTGGAAAGAAAATAGCTTTTCTTGACTGCTTCAATTCCAAGTACTTGCGAAATGGTGGCAGGCAATCTAGCAGGTATCTAGTGGCCTGCCTATGTTAGTGTGGGGGAGCCTCCAGTCTTGTTGTATGATGCCTTTGTTTGGTTCTGTCCCTCAGTGATGGATGCAAATATGGTTGTTCAATCACCTGGGGGGATTGGCAGAATGCCATGGTCTCCCCCTCTCTCTATCAAATCAAAAGATGTCTATGCCTACCCAATTCATCGTTAGACCAGGGTCTACTGCTCACTTGCGTGAAGCAGGGCCACGCCGCCTTCAGAGTTCTGGGAGCCCCTCACCCCCGGTCACGGGCCACCAGTCAGTCATGGGTCTGCTCCAGATGGGGGGTTAGGCTTTGTCAGGGTCGGGGCATGCCGCTCAAAGCTCCATCAGTCCTGCCCCACAAGAAGCCTGGACAGAACTGAGGGAGCAGGAGGAGAGAAAAGGCAAGGAGGGGGGGATGCTGAACGCTGAGAGAATGCTGAATATTAAGATGCTGGGCGCTATGTTTACACACGTCTGTCAGCCGCCAGCGCTTGGGTTATATGAGCCAGTCAGCTAATGGACCGGGTATTGTGTCTCCTGGGGGACTGGTCCCACACCCTTCACCCGGGGACTGATTGACCTAACACGCACACACGCTTGGCCAGCAGCACCAGATGGACAGAGGGCCGACTGCATTACTGCCAATGATGCCGAAAGACAATCACACCATCCCTCTCTGGCCCCCAATGCTCACAATGTTTATCCAAAACCTGCAGTGGCCGCCTTCTCTCTTTCTCTATTCTAGTTATGCATGTCTGCTCGTGAGTGTGTTTGTGTGTGTATTCATTTTGAAGCTTTTCTCCTCTTTCCATGAATAATGAAAGAGTAAGCAGGTCAATGTGACCATGCAAAATTCAGCACAATGCAGATAGTGTTACCGCTGAGGTAATGTTCTGAGGCGGCTCCAGGTCTCCCAGGTCAGAGAGTAATATCTCTACAGGTGCATGGAGCCGAAGTGTGACGTCCGGTATGGAGCAGCTAAGACCCACGGTTACACAGAGCGACACGTGACTCTGCCTAAAATGGCAGAGTCACCTCGCCACCCTTTAGCCCCACCCTGTATGAACACCCACACAGATAATGCTTTATCACCACACGTCATTATGTAATGTCCTCATGAATGCTTCTCACCTACGCCTGCTAATCCACTCTGATGGCTATAATATTATAATGTATCGACTGGCTATGCCAACTGGCCTACGTGACATGCAGCTAATATATGGACAGCCAAGGCCCGGGCCAACTGTACGCACACCATTGGCAAGGCTGTGTGCTGTGTATGTAGTGGAATAAATGGCCTCCATGTGCTTGGTCATACAATTGTGTGGATGTATGCATATCTGTGGAGGGGATGTAGAATAGAGACTATGAATGTCCTGATGCAGTATCAGTGTCTCTGTCTGTGCATCTATCTCAGAGTGAGAGAGAGGCAAAGTGGGGAGGGAGGGGAAAGGAGAGAATGGGTGGCAGAAAGAAATAGAGAGTGGGGAAAGTGGTGGTTGTGTTCAACAGACAGGCTCTGGGGCACATCCTCCTTTGTTTTCCAAGGATTTGTCAAGGTGTCCTATCACAGGGTGAATAGCACGGCAGCTTTTATCTGCCTTATCAGTGTCAATTGTCTGCTCTACACACAAACGCACACACCGTTCCCAACTATTGGGGATTAACATCTCACACGTATGTGAAAGCAGAGCTGTCACACACTCTCCATATGTCTTCCCCATTTTCAGTCTTTTCACCTTGGGGGCAAAGGGCTCCACCGAGCACACAGCTGACCTCACACACCAGCGATGTTACAGCAGATAAGGGGAGTTGAGAGTGGGGGGAAGGATACGAAGGCCGTCCAGTCAATTGTGGGATGTGGGTCCTCCATCCCAGGAGACTCAATTTAGGTTTGAACTTTTAGTTCTACATTGATTATATTTTTAAGGACATACTGTGTATGTCCTAAAAGCAGCCCCTATCCTTTCATAGTGACCTGACTCTTGTGTTGGGAGTATGATATGGAGAACTTAAGAGTGACTGCCAGAGAAAAATAGGGGAAAACACTCAAGCGAGTCTGTTTCCGAAGTATGTTTTTCATACCAGACTGGTTAGGGAACGTGAAGCCAAAACACATCCTCCACTTGATTGCATGGCTGAGCTCTGGCAGGGAGCGTGAGACCCAGGGCCACTCCCCCACGGGGCTGAGGTGAAAACAACAATTTACAGTTTCTCGAGTCCTTAAGACTAAACAAGGGGAAACAAGCCAATGCATGGGAGTAATGAGAACTTAAAACATGAGAATTGAAGGTTTGGAATAGGTTAAAGGAAACGTGAAGTGGGATTGATTCTGTAAGTGTGTGTGTGTTTGTATGGGTGTGTATTGTGTGTGGGTGGGTGGAAGAGTGTGCATGTAGAAGAAACTGAGTGTCTGAGCGTCTTGGCCTTCAGGGCGAAAATATGATCAGTTTAACTTGTGTGAAATAAGGAGCAGAGTAGTGATTGACGATGTACAGGGGTCCAGAGAGAGAGAGAGAGAGACCAGACCGTGGACAGTTAAATTGCCTCAAGCTGTTTTTAGCATTATCCTCCCTCTTATTCTCGCTCTCCCTCTTTGTCTTTCTCTCCCCTTTCATTCACTAGACCTGATAATAATAGAATCAGGAACACAGTATACAGTAACCACTGCCTTCCGATGATAACCTGGAGTAATGTCCTCCAAACAAGAGAGGGAGAGGGCAATCATCTCCATCTTTCTCCACAGTGTTCTTCAGAGGTAGGCCTATGTTACCACATACCAAGATGGAGCTTCTATCTATGTAGCCGTTAAAGAGGTAAAAGAAAAGAAAAAGGTAGTGTTGAGTCACCCAGTGAACAGCTGGTCTATGGCTTCTTTCAGAACAGAAAACATCTTTATGATCAGAGGACACAGGGGAATCCCTGAACACACAACTAGTGCTGTCAGTTTAACGCGTTATTAACGGCGTTAACGCAAACCCATTTTAAATGTTTTTTGTCCCAATTTTCTTATCGCAAGATTAACGTTTGTTTTGGCCTAGCAAACTTTGTAGTTGTTTTCACATGCTGTTGCAACGGTTGCAACAACTACTGACATTAGAAAAACTACAACACCACACCGGATCTAGCTAGACCGGAAACAAAACAACAGGCACGCCGCACACACTTGTTTGGGCTTCAAGCCTGCTAAAGAGTAGTAGGCTAACGTTAAGTTTTGAGTGGATGGCGAGCGCGAGACACCAAAATGGATGTCATTAATACCAGTGACGTGCGGTGATGTCAGTAAGAGGCTAGGCACTGAGTTATGAAAGACAGATTACCTAATTTATTGTTAGGCTAATATGTCAAAACAGTAAACGCAGTAAACAGTACAAGCAGTATCTTACAGCCGCTGACTGTTAGCACAGCCAAATAGCCAATCTTTTCTTCCATACCAGTCTGTTTGAAACGATCGAAAACATGTTGTCCCTTTTGCTGCAGTAGTCCATCTAAGTCTGGCGTAGACCTCCCTCTTGCTATTAACTCCTTTTTTGAATAAAATCGAGCTAGGAGAAATTCCTCAACTCTGTGATATCGACAGATACCGCTGCTGTCATTTTGACTTGAATTTTGCGGGGATTACGCTTACAATGTAATGACGTTAGCTGCGCAAATGTCCAGTAATATCTCGATTTTAATTGGTCCTTGTTTGATACGTAACGCAGATGATTACTGGCATAACATATTTACGTGCAAAGGCACAGCAGAGTTGTGCTTTTCGACGTACATGTTGAAGAATATAGGATCGAAGTGCGCATGCGCAACATGAGTTTTTCGCTTGTCGTCCGCAATGAATGGACAGTAAAAGCACTGCTTATTCTACCATTTTTTGGTATTTGATTATGCGTAACTGCTACATTTGTTATCGTAACGTCTAAACAATTGGAATAACACACATATTGCATATATAAATCACAAGAATAATTAGTAAAAATACAAATACAAGTTTATTAAATAAAATGATTCAATAAACATTTTTACGTTAGAATTTTGGCAGGGTAGGCAGTGCCTACCTTGCCTACCCTTACTGCACGTCACTGATTAATACCTTGTTTCCACCGACATGGTGCTGGTGCCGGGACGGTGCCTTATCTGGCACCAGTTCTGCGTGTTTCGACCAAAATTTAGCTGGTGCTGGTGCTGAGAATCCGGCACCGGCACGGCTCCCTGGAGTTGCTGGGCCCAAAATCGGGCACCACCAACGTCACAGGGGTTATGGGCGTGGCTATCCTACCCGCAACAAAAGTTTTCGCTGCCATTGTTTTTCAGCTGAGCCGTCAAAAGCCTTTACTATATAACAGATCATACGTAAGGGATAATGCCCGACGAGGTGTCCAATATCACCTGATAATGGACGATGCGGAGGCGTGAACCGTCCGACGCGCAGCGGAGGTTGCTTCCGCGGAGGCCATTATCAGGTGATATTGTACACCTCGAAGGGCATTATCCCGCTTATACCATGGTCACTTGCCAACGATTTTTTTTCCAAACATAAATTAATGTTTTCATGCGTTTTGCAAAAGAAAATCTAACGTTTTTTAACGTTAGCCAACTCTGATATTTCTAGTCCGCTCAACTCATAGAACCAACACTGGCTTTCCTTTGGATGAGCTATTAGCCCGAAAGCTAACGTTATGCTAGCAAGATTAAAAGGCAATAACATTGTGTACAGTTGACTAACAGTAAATGTAATTTTACAGTATGTTTGACAAGAAGATTTGCTAGCTAACCAGCCATGTCACTGTCCCAAAATCAATATCAAGATTTTCACGAACAAGGTATCGGCCATATACTAGTACTAGGCTACAGTACAGCCGCAGCCTGTGGAGCGAGTTGAATAGCAAATGGAAGTGAGATGATCGCATCAAAGTTGACATTTTCTCCAAACAGTAATTATAATTTGACAGTATGTTTAACAACATGACTAGCCAGCTAGCGAGCCATGTCATTGTCCCCAAATAAAATCAAGATTTTTCAGAAGAAAATAATCGGCCATGTGTAGAGTTGCTGCTACTGTCGTGTTGGCCGCAGCCTGTCTGCAGTAGATTGACTAGCGAGGTGAATAGCGAATGGGATGTGAGATGAGCGGTTACGTGACAGTGACATAGTAGATTCAGAAAAGTAACATTTTTCAAATAGGTTAAAATAAATATTAAAGTCACTCATTGTTCTAAATACAAGTTAGCTTGTTAAAGTCTTTCAAAATTGTAAATGGAGGCTTTGACTCCATCCCTGTTGTTATGGTTACTTATTTCAGACACTTTGTACAGGCTCATATACTATGTAGCCAGCGGAATAATTTAGAACGGTGAAAAGACAGTTTTGCTGCAATTACGTAGTAGGTGTCCGTTATCACCCGATAATGGACACCCCTGCAGCCAATCAGAATCGAGTATTCACCCAGACCATGGTATAAAATTAATTAATTACAATGTCAACAGAAAAATCAATACAGCAGTGGACCACCGACGAATGTGATATGCTTATAGCGATATGGACATTGTCTGAAATACAAGATAAGTTGGATAAGGCAGTTAGAAAAAACAAAATTTATGAGGAAATACGGAGAGTTGGAGATAGGGGGGTTTAAACGAATGACAGACCAAATAACAAATAAATAAAATAAAGAAAGACTACAGAGACTACAAGGCAGAGTCGTCTAAAAGTGGTGCTGGACGGATCAGGACCGGTCTAAATATACAGCTCCTGGATAATGTGTTGGGCCGGCGACCAGCAAACAATTTAAACAGAGCTTTAAATTCAGCGACGGCTACCCAGATGCTGGAAGATATGTGTGACACCTCCTCATATGAACAAGGTAAGCTTTCATCCATCAGATAGTGTTGTTTTGTCTGCTTAGTATACAGTAACAGTAACTCTAGCACTAGCCCTAGCTGCTAGCTGTCGTGAGTTAATGCTACAGTTATTATGGTAACAACTGGTAAGTATGTATCAGTGTAGTATAGTAGCTAGTCAAGCATGTATCAGTGTTGTAGTCAACTCCCGTCATGAACTGCATTGCTGCTCGTTTGATGTACGTGAGAAAATATAGAAAACCCGTAGTTGCATCATTAACTGAGACCGTAATGAAGTGCTTGTTTGTATTGTGTGTACTGTAGAAGACGTTGGAAACGGAAACGGGGACGACACAGTGGCATCCCCCTCCGAAAATGAAAATGACCCAGAACCCCCTCCACCATCAACAAGTGCTCAGGCAAACGCTGGAAGAAGGGGTAAGGAACCATTTATGTGCATTTACACCAGATCATGCTATGGCATATATCCCATATAATCTTAACTACTGAGAAGCAGTGAGTGTGTGAGGGGTGTGTGTGAGGTGTGTGTCTGTGTGAGGAGCAGTGAATAGTTTTAAAGAAAGAAATGTACCAATTGTGTTTTGTCAGAAGTAAATGTGTCAAAAATTATGGTCAAATTGACATTTCAAAAGTTAAAAGCTATGATTCTGTGTTTTTGTAGGAAAAAGGAAGTCCCAGCAGCAGGACCTACTACACTATATGGAACGAGCTGATGAAAAGTTCCTTTAACACAGCCAGAGGCTAACAGACTCATTTTTAAACAGAATGGAGAGCACCAGCAATGGTGGCCAGACTTTCTGAGATGGGCATCACTGGCACTGCACTTCAGTGGATCTCATCCTACCTGTCGGGAAGATCCTACCAGGTCTCCTGGGGAGGCAAAGTGTCAGGCCCCCGCCAGCTCTCCACTGGTGTCCCACAGGGCTCTGTCCTTGGACCCCTCCTCTTCTCCCTCTACACCACCTCGCTTGGACCAATCATCACCTCCCATGGCTTCTCCTACCACTGCTATGCTGACGACACGCAGCTGTACCTGTCGTTCCCCCCGACTGATCCGGGGATCTCAGCTAGGATCGAGGCCTGTCTCACAGACATCTCCGCCTGGATGACCGAGCAAAGCTGGACTACTGCAACTCGCTGCTCGCCGGTCTCCCAGCATGTGCAACCCACTCGCTGTGAAATATTTTACTGTTGATTGTTGTTTTGTCTTCTTTTCTACAGGTACACTTTTTGCACTTTTTGAGTTTCATGTTGTTTAATTGTAACTTGTTTAACTGCATGCTCTTATGGTTCTTCCCTTTGGCACTTACTTGGTTTTTCACAATGTATGCTTCATGTTTTGGCTGCTCGCAATGTTTGGGGCTATCTCGTTGTTATGATCAGTGACCTATGCTCTTTTGTAAAGCTCTCTCTTGGAAGTCGCTTTAGATAAAAGTGTCTGCTAAATGCATAAATGTAATGTACATTTATTGGGCCTCCTGGGAAGAATTGTCACTGCAATCGAAAAGGAACAGTAACATTCTCACACACACACATAAACTAGCCTATTTCTTATACACAAATATTTACTACTATTTATAATATCTATATTTATTAATATGTATTAACTATTTATACTATATGGCCATTAATATATATTGCAAATAAAACTTGTAAAATTGTATTAGTGTTCAATCATTCGTCTTGGTTGTTGAAATAGCGCATTAAAGCAGCTCGGACATCAGCTCCTTCCTGTTGGCCCTGGTCAGGTAGAGCTCGTACTGGAGGTTGCATGTTCATGTGAATGTCTGTGTCTTCAGAAAAGCGGTCACCATACTCTTCACAAATGTTGTGCAACACACAGCATGTCAGTACCATTTCTTTTACCATTTCTACTTTACAGTCATTTCTTTTCATAAGACACCGCCATCTTCCTTTAAGCCGTCCAAAGGCAGTCTCCACAACTGACCGTGCCCTACTCACACTGTATTTAAATTTGTGCTGCTCTGGCGTTAGTCTTCCAGCGTCTGCAAATGGTTTCATAAGCCATTTTTGCAGTGGATAGGCAGGGTCTCCAATCAGGAAGTGTCCAACGTCAAGCCCTGAGATGAGATAGCCTTGTTTGTGCTTAAGATCTGTCCATCACCCAATCTCTCCCACAACTCAGATTGTTTTAGTACTCGGGCGTCATGAACACTTCCCGCATACTCTACACACACATCCCAAAAGAGACCTTTACCATCCACAACTCCTTGTAGAATAATTGAGTGCCATCCTTTTCTGTTGAAGTAGTCACCTGGGTACTCCTCTGGTGCAATAATGGGAATGTGGCTACCATCAATGGCCCCCACACATTGCGGGACACCCCATCTGTCTCAAAAAAAGTTGGCCTTTTCTTCAAGCATTCTACCATCCGGGACTGGTATGTGCTGCGGAAGAAGCACGGCAATGACAGCGTCACAGAATTCCCTCACCGATTGCAGGACTGTGCTAATTCCTACGCCGAAAAGGTGACTCACGGTCCTGTACTCGCTGTTGGTAGCCAGCCTCCAAAGCGCGATGGCAACTCTCTTCCTCACCGGTATACACATTCGATAGTTGGTATCCCTTCTTTCCAGTCGGATTTTAAGGCGGCAACATACGTATTCAAAGGCTTCAGGTGAAACTCTGAAGTTCTGAATGAATTGAGCACGACTAAATGTTGGGACAATGGTATCCCACCAATGGGTCGTTCGTGGGTGTCTCCAAATTACTGGCGATCTTCTTCTGAGGTGCCATATCATCTAAAACAACGAAAGATGAAGCATAACGTTTTTATATTTGTGTCATCGTTTCTTTTAGCCTATTATTGAAACGTGAGGCCTACATCAATACCGTGTTTAGGCAAGGCTTTTAAACAAAATCATTAATGTTATATTCATATGGATTTCTCTGGTCATTAACTAGGCTACAGTAACATACAAACAGCCGGACGCTATGTTGTAACGGCTGAACAATTACGTTGTTTACGCACCCTTCGTCTGGAGGCCAATCTCCGCCTATGGTTCATGTTGCCCATGTTCAGTACATGTTACCAGCTTTCAAATTGAATTTGTATCAACTTGAACACGATGTTCACAATCATAGAAAGGAGTACTTTTCTGTTCGCCATGTTTTCTCTCGGGATAATGTTTTTCGTGAATAACTCACAACTGTAACCATAGTAGCATGTCACAACATTCCATAACTTTCAGTTTTGGTACTGGAACTGGTGGAAACGCAGGCTGGTGCTGAAAGGCACCGGCTCCAGCACCAGCACCGGCACGGCCTTGGTGGAAACGAGGTATAAGATTCTGAATGGAAAGTTTACTTTTAAAAAGTTGCCAAATGGTTCCATTGACAAGACCAAAGTGATCTGTGTGTTTTGTCGTTGTGAACTGAGCTATCATCGCAGCACGTCCAGTCTGAAATACCACTTGATGGTCAAGCACACAGCTGATGCGAATTCTCCGCCCCCTCGTCAAAGCCAGGCGATTGCAATGTTGTTTTCAATAAAAAAAAACATTTGCACCAAGCAATCCGATCCACTTTTCCATGTTGATAAGAGCATTAAAATGAGAAAAAATTATGGGACAAAAAGAAATCAAGGGACATTTAGAATAGATAAAAATGTGCGATTAATTGCGAGTTAACTATGACATTAATGCGATTAATCGCGATAACATATTTTAATCGTTTGACAGCACTACACACAACATAAATAAAACCACAATCCATCCTGTGACATCTGAGCATGTGTGTGTGCTACATGTAATCTTAACCACTCAGCATCTGAGTTTGAACTCAGTCAGCCAACCATCCACTTTCAAATCCTCAATCAAAAAGTAGAATTTGTTGACAACTTTTCAATTCAATAAGTGAATTTGATGGACAAGTCTGTGTAATGAATATTCATATGTTATGTCCCCGGCCTGATCCGGGGACATAACAGGCTTCATCCAGACGTGTTAGTATCGGCTCTTATGCTAAGGTAAAATAACTAGTACACTCCTAAATATCCTGCTTTCTCTCTGCCTGCTACAGATCATGCCACATCCTCCGGTTCATCAGCCTGCCTGCCACACCTGCCTGCCTGCCCCACAGGATCTCATTCGTTCTCCTTAAACCTCATTTCAAATAAACCAGTCAACCATACCTTCAGCGGAGTTGTGCATTTGGGTCCACCAACCAGTAGCCAGTTGGTCCATCGTAACATCATATTTTTCTTACATTTACCAGAATGGTAGAATATAGTTAACTACCTACTGTGAGTATGAATGTGTGTGCATGGGTGTGTTTGTGTATGTGTGTGCTTGCAATTTGGTGAGGGTGCAGGCAGTGTTGCTTGAGTCACTGAGCACACCTCCTGTGCAGCCTGAACACACAGCAGAGGGATGAGAGAGAAAAAAGGGCCCCGGCAGAAACCAAGCAGGGCCCCAGTCCTCAGCAGCTCAAGCCAAACAGCCTGCCTATGGTTAATTGGGGGAGGGACTGGGGTCCCCATTGAAAAGGATAATAGCCCGTGGCCATGTATTTAAGGAGGGGTGGGGTGGTGTTGGGGGGGTGGACAGTGATACCTTTCATCCTGCCATCTGTGGGCTTTAGCGCTCTCTCTCTTTCTCGTGTTTCTTTATGGTAGGAGTGGAAAATGACCGTCTGGGGAAGCTGGGGTTGGCTGGGCTGGTTTATTGTCTCAGCGTGGGAGTCTCATCTCCCTGTGAAAAGGCTGTGGTAAATTATTGATACCTCATTGACTTATAATGTGAGGCGGTCTTTAGAGAAGCTTCCGAGACTGGGGAGCATGATACCCCAGGACGCGAAGAGATGATGTCAGACTCGGGGCAGACAGAAGCTCCATAAGTCTATTACTACTCTCTTTTCTCTCTCTCCCTCATTCCTCTCTCGCCCCTCGCTAACTCCCTCTCTCTTGCTCATGTTTAATGAACATCTTGGTAACGGTGTTGGTCACATCTCTGGTAAGGCATTGAGTGAATAACTGCATACAAGGCTAGAAAGATAAGGATAAGAAGGGGGAGAGACAGGGAAAGATAGAATGACATGGGAGTATGTGCATGTGGGTCCTGGGAGGGGTACCCCGATTGGCTGCTGATAACAGACTGCTGTCCGGATGAGAGACAGTCTCAGAATCGATTATGTGTAGATTCAGGGTGTCTCTGCCAATCCCAATGCATGGGAACAAGATGACAAAAAAGAGGTTTGGATGTATTGTATTTTTCAGTAAGGAAGCCTGAATCCTTTGAATCAAGCATCAAATCAATAATGAAACAGATCAGCGTTCACTGTCTTTCCATCCAATGATCTTACTCACCCAGAACTCTGAATCTGGCTGTCTAACCTTAGCCTGGTCCTAACCAGACTCTCGTACATTTCATTTGTACAGAGAGTCTGGCCTCGCTCCATTGACAAGCGTTGACTTCCTTGTAGGCGGGTACTCTGTTGAAGTTTAAAACTATTGGATCTGCCCAGAGCCACTCTGATCTGCCATAACCAATCGCTAGCGTTCGCCTTAGCCAATTCCTTCACCACTACTGTAACAGAGCTAGCTGCCATAGCTGGAAAATCAAACTTTTCCCGAACCCTGTGGGGAGGAGGGCCACAACATCATGGCCACCAACAAAACTCAGCAAAACTTGTTCTTGCTCCGGCTTTAGCTGTTGGATATTCGGCAGCGTTGCCGCAACAGACCGAATGGCTTTCCTCGCATCTTTCTCCGCCGCCATTACGGAACTACAACACAAACTAGCACACGACACCAACGTCATCGTTCTCAGCCACTCCCTCTGTTCGCTTATTGGACAAGTAGAAAATCAACCTGCAGAATCTGACTTACGGACCTCATGGCCAGACCTATGTACAGAAGCAAATAAATTTGAGCGGAAGTACGTAGGACGGCAGAGCCAGGCTAGTCTAACCTGCCATCTCTAACAACGGTGAGGATGGGGAAAGATGTCGGTGTCCCCAAACTACATTTATTCATTTAGCAGACGCTTTTATCCAAAGCGACCTCCAAGAGAGAGCTTTACAAAAGTGCATAGGTCACTGATCATAATAACGAGATAGCCCCAAAACATTGCGAGTAGCCAAAACATGAAGCATACATTATGAAAAGCAAATAAGTGCCAATGGGAAGAACCATAAGAACATGTAGTTAAACAAGTTACAATTAAGTTTTTGAGTGTACCTGTAGAAAAAGCAAGCAACAATAATATAATTCACAGCGATTACAAGAAGTTAAATCAGTTACAACTAACCAACAAGAGCAACAAATCCCTCAATAAGAGTCATTGTGTTCCTGGAGGAAACTAACATCAGGTCCAGCAAATCATTCCTAAGTACCGTTGTACTCCCGGAACAAGGGAGTCAGGTGGCTGAGCGGTTAGGGAATAGGGTTAGGGAATAGGGCTAGTAATCAGAAGGTTGCTGGTTCGATCCCCGGCTCTGCCAAATGAAGTTGTGTCCTTGGGCAAGGCACTTCACCCTACTTGCCTCGGGGGAATGATCCCCGGATAAGTCGGGGGGAACGACAGGTACAGCTGCGTGTCGTCAGCGTAGCAGTGGTAGGAGAAGCCATGGGAGGTGATGATTGGTCCAAGTGAGGTGGTGTACAGGGAGAAGAGGAGGGGTCCAAGGACATAGCCCTGTGGGACACCAGTGGAGAGCTGGCGAGGGCCTGACACTTTGCCTCCCCAGGAGACCTGGTAGGATCTTCCCGACAGGTAGGATGAGATCCACTGACTCAAACTATGGTGATGGCTGACTGTGTGTGTGTGTCCCCTCCCATCTTCAACAATTTCCTGGTGCATAGCCAGGGGGGGGGGGATTGAAGATGTCCAGGATGGGAAGGTGGAGGTATAGAGGGGATGGGCAAAAATGAGAATGGGTGTGTGGATGGCCAGAAGTTCCTTTTGGGGGGGGAGGGGGGGGTGATTGAGACTTTGTCTTTCTCTGCATATCTGTCCACCTGTCCAATTTGCTGCCAGCCTATCTAGCTGTCTGTTACTGTGCATGTCTGAGCATCGTTTTATACATCTACCCTTTTCTCCCTGTCCGAATCAGAACCAACTCTGTCACACAATACTGTTATTCTGGGTTTTATTGGGTGTGCTTTGCCTTCGGCAAGGGCACAACCTTTGTTCTCTCACATATATATTATTATTATTATTGTTTCTCTTCACACCCATAAATCTTCGTCAATATTTGGACTACATAGACAACCTAGATGTCAAAAGTTTCGTCTTGGTAGCGATTGAGATGCTTGTATTTTTATTTACGTTCCATTGCATGGTTTCGGCTCAAGTTTTTGTGGCGAAAAGTGAAGCTAACAGTGGCTAATTTGCTAGCCATAGTCACTGACGTTACTAACGTCACTAACATCACGAAAACACGCGTGACTATCTGTAGTAGCAGAACATTCGTTTCGCATCTGTTAACTTGGGGGATAGCTAGGCTAACTATAGCTTTACTGCAAGGCAGCTGCAGAAACGCCACAAGCAAAGAGGCCAGGGTGATGACTATTTACTCATTTTACTTTGTCATGTGAAACACAATTGTGAAATGTAATGTACAATATTAGCTGATATTATTAAGGAAGTAGGCCCACATCTACTTTCGGAAACGGTAGTCTACTATTTCACTGAAGCATTAGCATGACATTAGCCTCTGTTGCCCGGGCAACACATACTACAGTGGTCTATGATGCATCTGTTTTCAATCGTTAAAATAAACATTCCTCACAAATACATTTTCGTTGTAGGATTTATTATGACGTTACATTACAAGTAAACGATTTGTTGGTGAAATTATCATTACCTGTGGTTTCAAACCAGTGTTGCTCACTGCAACGCTGTAGCCTACGCGAGACACACTATAAAAACATCTAGCACTACACAGCTGTTTAGGAAGTCAAACGGCAACAGAACATGTTCGGCACTCCCCTTACTTAAATCAAAAGTCTATCTAACTACTAACCTGAACTTCATTGCCACAGCCTAAACTTTGTCAATCTGTTCATGAAAATAATTAATTTCAGCCTAAACCGTACAATGGAACGTTAAATCCAATTCAACCAACGCAATCGCTACCAAGACAAACACAGTAGTAGTCTAGTACTGGACTACTACTGTGTTCGATTGCGTTGGTTACTACTGTAGTAGTAGAATTTACCGGGGCAGCTTCACACAGGGCTATATCGCATTTTGCGTTGTTACTGACAATGATCGCTACCAGTGAGCTTTTTATGAATGAGCGATTTTCCACTAAATAAATGTCAAGCTTATTTACGTTTTGGGGAGCATATTTTCAGTTAGCAGATGGTACTGTTTGAATCGCGATTCCATCTTCTACTGCCGGTAACGTCGTAGAATAATCTTCAAAGGGGGTTCTTTATTAATGAATGAATGCAATATGAGTAGGCTAAATGCCTGAAAATATCACGAGAAGGGAAAACTTAAAAGGACGTCATAGAGATTAGGTCAATTTTTACACCGGTCTGCCAAATGTATTCGTTTTGATTCAGCTATGAGGCTGCCTCTTGCAGGGGAAATGAGAAGACATCATATTTCATTCTACACTTTACTCGTATTTTGAGTTGTAAATGAGCAGCAAAAAAAAGATGCTTTTAAATCTATGTCATCTTTATAAATAATAAGTAGGCCCTATGCATTTTTATATAAAATATACAGAAATATCAGTTGTAAAAATGTAATTAAAAAACGGACCCCTGTGCAACCGACGCAAGCAAGCACACCCTACAATTTCCCCAGAAATTGTACCATCTCTAGTTGGGTGTGCTTTGCCTTCGGCAAGGGCACAACCTGTTCTCTCACATATATATTATTGTGAGAATGCTGTTCTCACTATTCTCAGCATTCTCACTATTGTTTTTCCAACTTCTTAGTTCTTCCGCCGTTTTTTGTCCTTTAACTAGTCCTGCATACTTTCACCGATTCCTACAATTTTTGTATAATATTTTATAGCTTATGTAGGACATTTTCCATTGCATCCTCTCTCTAGCTTCACACCTTCGATTATTCAAGCCTACGGTGTTAATACAGTCTGTAAAAATACCACTTTGACACACTTGCAAGAAATGATCCGCTGGTTAGATGTAGCATGATCTTATTATTTAAGTATTAAAAACTCACCAGGGACAACGACAACATTGGCAACCCTGCACTATGAATTATTATTTTGATGTAATCTTAAATTAAGTGTCTGAACAGGACTGGGTGTGCAGGCACACATGATTAGTTTCTCCTCCGTCTTGAACCTGAAACCTAGATTCTAGGTTAGAAATGTTGCCAGTCTGTTGCCAATGACCAACGGTTGCTACGTTTTTCCAGCAAGTTCATTCCAGTGTTGTCCTTTTATCTTCAAATTCCTTCAACCCAGACTTCAGCAACTGTTTTTCTGCTAAATTTTCACATTTTCCTGCAGCTCATCTTTCTGAATTTTTACCCTTATTGTTTTGCATTTTTCTTCTTTTCTTCTCTTTTCTTCTGTTTTCTGCCTTCATCTTGCTCCAGGTCCTTTCAAAAATACCTTTCACAGCAGTACCTTCCAACTGCCAGTACTTTTGCATTTTTCTTCTCTTTTCTGTACTTTTCTGCCTTCATCTTGCTGCAGGTCCTTTCTAACATACATTTAAGGCCTTTTGAAACTCCAGCAAATAATTTTCTGCTAAATTTTCAAATTCTTCAGAATTATTTCTTTTTGCATTTTTCTTCTCTTTTCTGTAGTTTTATACCTCCGTCCAGCTCCAGCCCCTTTCAAAAACACCTTTCAGGCGCTTCAGCTTATAACTTTCTACTAATTTTTCAAAATGTTCTGCTTTTTTAGCATGGTCAGCTATCCCCATTCAGGTTTTCAGCATTCTCAATGCTGTTTCGCAGGAACAGCCGTTTCTAGTTGTGAGAATGCTGTTAAGCATTCTCACTATTGTTTTCCTGTTTCTCTTTATTATTATTATTCCAACTTCTTAGTTCTTCCGCCGTTTTTTGGCCTTTAACTCGTCCTGCATACTTTCACCGATTCCTACAATTTTTGTATCAAAACGTTCAGCTCCTTCAGGAGATGTTGGCTATGACTTTTGGTATTTCTCACTTTTATACTTTTTAAGACATTAAGGTTTTTGTGCAAATTATTCTCCCATTAAAAGTAATGGTAAATCCTTTCAAATCATTAAAAAGCTTCCTCTTTCAAACGTAACTACTTCAGCATACTTTCAGCTAGAGACACCATTCAACCTTTAAAATGTTCACAAGACATTCAGCTATTCCCAAATGATTCAGCTTTTTCAAATATTCAGCCAATTTTGAATTATGACAGTTTGAAATACATTAAAATGTTTGCTCCTTCTTGATTTTTATGAATGAGCAGGAAGCAGAGTGGCACACTCTGCTGCCTGCTCTTTTTATGATATTCAACTAAATTGTCAAACAAATTCCTCTAACGTTCATATAGTTTAACTTACAGAAACAAGTTATACCTTAAAATGTAGGAAAAAGTGTCCTCTTTCAGCCAATGTAACTACTAAAGAGCTCACATTTACAGATTTTCAGCTATGAGTCTTAAAGCGAGAGCAGCCTTTCAAATTCTCTCACTAACTTCAATGGAGAGGTGGGTAAAATCCGTCAGAGAAAGCAAGAAGGAAGACGATTTCGAAACTTCCGGTAGAGACATATTTCTGACCGCACAGACATATAAAGGACATCTCTAGTTTCGGCAGAGTCTTGGGTCTCGGAAAATATCCTTATTTTTTGGATTGGACGTGTAGTTTTGCGTCTAGGTCAACTTGTTTAAGGTGTGGATTCTAGGTAAATGTTCGTTTTTCTCTCTGCCTAGCTCGTTAGCTATCACAGCTGCGCCATCACCGTGGCAACCAAACAGACACGCACCATGAAAGCAGAATTGGGTACACGTTTTCGAAACTGCCAAGAGTTGTATTTCTGACCGCACAGACATACACAGGATATCTATGGTTTCGGCAGAGTCTCGGGTCTCGGAAAATATCCTTATTTTTTGGATTGGACGTATAGTTTTGAACACAGATGTTAAGTAACTTGTCTTTACTCAAATATCTTCTCCGTTTTCAATTTGAAGCAGTATCTAGCTTACTGTAGGAAATCTCCCAATGCATCCTCTCTCTAGCTTCGCTTCGGCTAAAGTCAGATGGACGACGATGACGATGCATGCATTGTTCACGCCTACGGTGTTAATACAGTCTGTACAAATACCACTTTGACACACTTGCAAGAAATGATCGGCTGGTTAGATGTAGCATGATCTTATTTAATACCCACAATACTGTAGTTCAGCTTTTTTTGCAGCAGCATTTTAATCTGAGTTCAAGTAGCTTTTGCAGTTGCACAACCAACAAAGTCACGTAATGTGACGTGATTGAATTTAAAAGTTTTTATTTTTATGTCATCTTTGAATTCAGGGTCTGAACAGGACTGGGTGTGCAGGCACACATGATTAGTTTCTCCTCCACCTTGAACCTGAAACCTAGATTCTAGGTTAGAAATGTTGCCAGTCTGTTGCCAATGACCAACGGTTGCTACGTTTTTCCAGCAAGTTCAAGTCATTCCAGTGTTGTCCTTTTACCTTCAAATTCGTTAAACCCAGACTTCAGCAACTGGTTTTCTGCTAAATTTTCACATTATCCTGCAGCTCATTTTTCTGAATTTTTGCCCTTATTGTTTTGCATTTTTGTTCTTCTTTTCTTCTGTTTTCTGCTTTCATCTTGCTCCAGGTCCTTTCAAAAATACATTTCACAGCAGTACCTTCCAACTGCCAGTACTTTTGCATTTTTCTTCTCTTTTCTGTACTTTTCTGCCTTCATCTTGCTGCAGGTCCTTTCTAACATACATTTCAGGCCTTTTGAAACTCCAGCAAATAATTTTCTGCTAAATTTTCAAATTCTTCAGAATTATTTCTTTTTGCATTTTTCTTCTCTTTTCTGTAGTTTTATACCTTCGTCCAGCTCCAGCCCCTTTCAAAAACACCTTTCAGGCGCTTCAGCTTATAACTTTCTACTAATTTTTCAAAATGTTCTGCTTTTTTAGCATGGTCAGCTATCCCCATTCAGGTTTTCAGCATTCTCAATGCTGTTTCGCAGGAACAGCCGTTTCTAGTTGTGAGAATGCTGTTAAGCATTCTCACTATTGTTTTCCTGTTTCTCTTTATTATTATTATTCCAACTTCTTAGTTCTTCCGCCGTTTTTTGGCCTTTAACTCGTCCTGCATACTTTCACCGATTCCTACAATTTTTGTATCAAAACGTTCAGCTCCTTCAGGAGATGTTGGCTATGACTTTTGGTATTTCTCACTTTTATACTTTTTAAGACATTAAGGTTTTTGTGCAAATTATTCTCCCATTAAAAGTAATGGTAAATCCTTTCAAATCATTAAAAAGCTTCCTCTTTCAAACGTAACTACTTCAGCATACTTTCAGCTAGAGACACCATTCAACCTTTAAAATGTTCACAAGACATTCAGCTATTCCCAAATGATTCAGCTTTTTCAAATATTCAGCCAATTTTGAATTATGACAGTTTGAAATACATTAAAATGTTTGCTCCTTCTTGATTTTTATGAATGAGCAGGAAGCAGAGTGGCACACTCTGCTGCCTGCTCTTTTTATGATATTCAACTAAATTGTCAAACAAATTCCTCTAACGTTCATATAGTTTAACTTACATAAACAAGTTATACCTTAAAATGTAGGAAACATTTTCCTCTTTCAGCCAATGTAACTACTAAAGAGCTCACATTTACAGATGTTTAGCTATGAGCCTTGAAGCGAGAGCAGCCTTTCAAATTCTCTCACTAACTTCAATGGAGAAGTGGGTAAAATCCGTCAGAGAAAGCAAGAAGGAAGACGATTTCGAAACTTCCGGTAGAGACATATTTCTGACCGCACAGACATATAAAGGACATCTCTAGTTTCGGCAGAGTCTTGGGTCTCGGAAAATATCCTCATTTTATTGATTGGACGTGTAGTTTTGCGTCTAGGTCAACTTGTTTGAGGTGTGGATGCTAGGTAAATGTTCGTTTTTCTCTCTGCCTAGCTCGTTAGCTATCACAGCTGCGCCATCACCGTGGCAACCAAACAAACACGCACCATGAACGTTTTTGAAACTGCCAAAGGAGTTGTATTTCTGACCGCACAGACACATAAAGGATATCTATGGTTTCGGCAGAGTCTTGGAATGAAATATGTAAGGGATAATGCCCCACGAGGTGTCCAATATCACCTGATAATGGACGATGGGAGGCGTGAACCGTCCGACGCGTAGCGGAAGCCATTATCAGGTGATATTGTACACCTCGAAGGGCATTATCCCGCTTATACCATGGTCACTTGCCAACGATTTTTTTTCCCAAACATAAATGAATGTTTTCATGCGTTTTGCAAAAGAAAATCTAACGTTTTTTAACGTTAGCCAACTCTGATATTTCTAGTCCGCTCAACTCATAGAACCAACACCGGCTTTCCTTTGGATGAGCTATTAGCCCGAAAGCTAACGTTATTGCTAGCAAGATTAAAAGGCAATAACATTGTGTACGGTTGACAAACAGTAAATATAATTTTACAGTATGTTTGACAAGAAGATTTGCTAGCTAACCAGCCATGTCACTGTCCCAAAATCAATATCAAGATTTTCACGAACAAGGTATCGGCCATATACTAGTACTAGGCTACTATACAGTACGACCGCAGCCTGTGGAGCGAGTTGAATCGAAAATGGATGTGAGATGACCGCATCAAAGTTGACATACCGTAAAACTTCAAATAATAGCCGAGTCCCCAATAGACGCATGTCTCTTTTAAACGCCTGGTGTGACAACAGATTTGGGTAAATAAAGGCCGGTCTCAAATAGAGGCCTGGGGGGTGTTCCATCAACGTCGCTAACGCAAGTCGCGCTGACACGAATAAGTCTCACTTGGGTAAACGTCAACTTAGACTTAAGCCTCAAGCCGTTCCACTAACGTTCCGTTCCACTAACAGGCAACGCTAATTCAAGCTAGACCTCAATAAGCTTAGACTGTGCAGCCCAGATCTAGCCTGGCTCTGCCATCCTACGTACTTCCGCTCAAATTTATTTGCTTCTGTACATAGGTCTGGCCATGAGGTCCGTAAGTCAGATTCTGCAGGTTGATTTTCTACCTGTCCAATAAGCGAACAGAGGGAGTGGCTGAGAACGATGACGTTGGTGTCGTGTGCTAGTTTGTGTTGTAGTTCCGTAATGGCGGCGGAGAAAGATGCGAGGAAAGCCATTTGGTCCGTTGTGGCAACGCTGCCGAATATCCAACAGCTAAAGCCGGAGCAAGAACAAGTTTTACTGAGTTTTGTTGGTGGCCATGATGTTGTGGCCCTCCTCCCCACAGGGTTCGGGAAAAGTTAGATTTTCCAGCTACGGCAGCTAGCTCTGTTACAGTAGTGGTGAAGGAATTGGCTAAGGCGAACGCTAGCGATTGGTTATGGCAGATCAGAGTGGCTCTGGGCAGATCCAATAGTTTTAAACTTCAACAGAGTACCCGCCTACAAGGAAGTCAACGCTTGTCAATGGAGCGAGGCCAGACTCTCTGTACAAATGAAATGTACGAGAGTCTGGTTAGGACCAGGCTAGCCCAGATCAGGCGATCGTCGAAAAGAGTTATGTCGCAAAAAGTATAGCGTAAAGCAGCAGAGGGGTGTTTTTTCAGCAGCGTAAATTGTTTTTTTTAGTTTTTTGGGAGTTGTCCCCAAAAAGGGCAATGTTGCCGCAATTAACATGCCAAGGGAGACAACTTGTCAAAACATTACGACCGTTAAAATGCGTAAATTGTAGACCTACCAAATCTACTTAACATATATATATATATGCATTTAGGCCTACTGATAATTAGCGTAATTTGATGAGCTGTCTGAAACCGTTCTGACAGTAGGCTAGCCTATGGCCGATATTCTCAACAGGAGATTGAGAATAATAACCCAAAAAAGAACGTGGCAGGATTGAAAATTGTAAGATAAAATTCAAAACACTGAAGAAGGCCATGGTTAATTGCACTTGATGTGGGCTAATAATGTGGCAAAATAAAAAATTCCTTCAAATTAACTTTGCCACACACATTTATTAACTGATGAGCTTTAAGATAAAAGGGAAAGATAACCATGACTTAAATGGGGATTCACTGAATTGACTAGTAGGCCTATTGCATAGATCCAGCACTGACTTTTTAGATCAGAAGGTGACCCAAACTGCACACTTTGTTTGGCAGAACAGTCATTTAAAATTGCTCAGCATGACTATCATTATTATATTACGAGTATTTCCAATTAACATAGTCTGCCTCCACAGATCCAGAGGGGGCTTGGACAGTGACAGACTGTGGCTGTGCCAAGTGTTGTCACAGCCTCACTTTGGGAAAGCATGCCCTACTGGGAACATTAGGGGAGACTGTTGGGCACAGAATCTAATTGATTGGAAAGGGCAACATTTGGGACACTGTCATGTAGGGGCAGCATAAAGGGCACTTCATAACAGCACATTTTTCCATTGGAAGTAAGGGCATGGGAACAGTCCAATTTAGGCCATTGTAAGGGCACCTTATAGGGTACTGCATCACATTGTCTATACTATAAAGGAACTCATAAAGACTTTTACATTTATAGAGGGCACACTGTCATTTATTGCATGGGGCATCCTGCGCACTCAAGCATATTTCACAATGTGAATGGCAGACAGTAGGGCACTTGGTCTAATTTATGCCACTCTAGGGGGCATTTTAGAAACACTTTCAACCATGGGGGCACCAGGCAGTCACCCCCTGAGTCTTCCAATGGGCCTGGATACACCCATGGGGACAGTATATTGCACCTATAATATTGGGGAAGCCAGAGGAGAGGTAATATAGAGGCTTGTCAACATATAGGCTACTTTAAACAATGGCCTACCTACATAGACTGCAGTCTACTACCCTCCTTTCTACTATTATAGTCTACTCTCCTTTCTATTACTTTCTACAAAGGATGGTAGGCTGCTCTTATGTGTTCATTGCCATCCTTAAGAGTTGCTAAAGTATTATTTAATATATATATATTTATGTTTTTATTTTTTTTAAGAATGACGATTACATTTATCTAGATAAACTATGCTGGGCCTGCTGAACCTATACTTCTTCCACAGATACTGGTCAGGGAAGCATTACTTCTGTCTCTGAAGACCCTTGGGGCTGGTGGGATAAACGCTCTTTGTATAATCTGAGCACCTTCATCCACCACAGGGTTGTCACAGAATGGATACGCCATAATTGATTGTAACTTGTCTACACGCTCTGCTTAGTTTCTAAATCCTTGTTTTATGTCAATTAACCAATGGCTTTTGAAAACAGTTAAAGTGACATTATTTCTTAACTTGTTTATTTAAATTAATATATTTTTGGGAGATGAAGTAAACATGTAGCTAAATCATTAATGTCTGCACTTCAAAAAGTCTGAATTTACGTTTCCGAACACGGACTAAAGTGGTTTGCGCGCAGGAATTTACTCGACGGAACTGTCTTTTGAGATTTTGTTTCCGCCTGTTTGAAATTATTTGCAACACATTTTAGTTTAGCTTGACTTTTAGCCTGACACGGATCAGGCTAGTTCCGAAGTATAAGTTACCTTGGTTACGTAGCTCGAACTAAAATAAGCCACCTTAATGGAACGGAACTCTCGCTAAAGTAAGTGAGACTTGGCGAAATAAGTCTCGCTTTTCCTTAATCGACGTTGATGGAACACCCCCCAGGTCTGTTTATTTATTTATTTTCGTGTCGGGTTGTATTTGATCTTTTAAAACCCGTCAGATCATTTGTTCTATGTTTTGATTTGATTTCACGTGACAGACGCAACCGTTCATAAACGACTCATCACTATGGCAACATAACAAACAGGTTAACGAACTTTCTTTTAGTCTTCAGTTTTTCTTAATTCTCTCAATACCACCATGGAGACAAAAAGAAAAAAGTATGATTTGACATTTAAGCTGACAGTTGTCAAATTTGCCGAACAAAATTCTGGAGAAGCAGCGGCAAGACATTTCTCGATTGATCCTAAGAGAGTGCGAGAATGGCGTAAACATAAAGCAGAACTGCAACGTCTGTCCGAGGAAGACGACAAAAGGGCCAGACTGCGAGGTGGAGGGAGGAAGAAGGTCAGTGAAGAGCTGGAGGTGAGCGTGTGTGAGTGGATCCACAGCATGCGGGCTAAGCATCTCAGAGTCTCACGTAAAATGATCAGGGCCAAGGCAAAAGAAGTGTATGCAACAGTGAGTGACGGCAGGGATGAGGAGAGATTTACTGCGAGCGCTGGCTGGCTGGACAAATTCCTGAAGCGCAACGACTTTTCAGTCAGAAGACGCACAACTGTAACCCAGAAAGACGCCAAGCACTTCACTGAGAAACTGGTGAATTTTGTAACATACAACGCAGATTATTAAATCAAAGAAAATACAGCCGAAAAACATTATAGCCATGGACGAAACAGCGGTGTGGTTTGATATGGTGGGCTCTACAACGGTGGATGCAAGAGGTGCGCGCAGTGTCCCACTGAAAACCACAGGTCATGAGAAGAGCCACTTAACTGTGGTGTTGGCTGCGAAAGCAGACGGGACCAAAATGAAACCGTACGTTGTCTTCAAAGGGGGGATCAAGGAGGTGAAAGCAATGCAAAATATCAGTGGGGTGGTGGTGGCCACGTCCAAAAATGGATGGATGAACGAGGAGCTGACTGCAGACTGGCTTCAGAGAGTGGTGGGAAAGCTTAACTTCGCCCCTCGTCTCCTAGCCTGGGATTCATATCGCTGTCATATCAGCGCAGCGGCCAAAGCTGAGCTCAAAAGGGGCTACAACATAACCACGGCTGTGATACCCGGTGGCTGTACAAAGTACATACAGGCCCCTGACGTCGTATGGAACCAACCGTTCAAAGCCAGCCTGCACGAGTCCTATGACAACTGGATGGCAGGGGATGTGGACAAGGAGTACACCGCTGGAGGAAATATGAGGGCCCCAGCTCGCCGCTTGTTGGTGTCCTGGGTACTTCAAGCGTGGGAAAAGCTAGATACGGAGCGGCTGAAAAATTCCTTTAAGGTATGCTTGTGCGCAGCACGCGCTGTGTGTGTGTGTATGTGTGTGAGGGAGAAAGAGGAGATAATGTATTTCATTAACTTCGGGATGTTATCCTTAGGTATGTGGCCTGACAGTAGCTTCTGATGGAAGCGAGGATCACCTTATCCATTGTTTCAAAGAGGGAGAACCGTGCGCATCTGGGCGGGAGCTGTTACTGCAAGCAAGGCAGGCAGAGTTAGCGGAGGCTGGAGAGGGAGAAGTGGAGGAGAGCGACGTGAAGGAGGAATTTGCCAATGAACTTGTCATTGAGGATCGTGGGGATGATGATAGTGATGAATAATTTTCTATCACATGAATTGCAGTTGTTTTACAGGGTAGCGTTCTTTCTTGTTGATGTGTTTCGGGCAACAGGTTCATATATGATGGATTTTAGCGGTAGATATTGTTCTGCCCATTGCTGTCACATCGTTTCTTTTTTATGCTGCCAATACCGGTAATCTAAGACATTTCTTACATTAAATGATTTTTAAACATATTCGTTTAGCAGTAATTTATATTGTTCTGCCCATTGCTGTCACATCGTTTCGTTTTTTGTGTTTTTTTTTATGCTGCCAATAGCCAAAGACAATTCTTACATTAAATGATTTGTTAAACACATTCGAATTAATTATAAATATTAATTAAATACGAATAATACGAATTAAAAAATATATAATGTGGTAACCTCCTATTGTCAATTAAAGGCCTGTCTCTTATAGACGCCTGTCTCAAATACAAGCCGGTGCATTTCGGTGATTTAGGTAAATAGAAGCCCGGGCTATTATTTGAAGTTTTACGGTATTCTCCAAACAGTAATTATAATTTCACAGTATGTTTAACAACAAGACAAGCCAGCTATCGAGCCATGTCATTGTCCCCAAATAAAATCAAGATTTTTAAGAAGAAAATAATCGGCCATGTGTAGAGTTGCTGCTACTGTCGTGTTGGCTGCAGCCTGTCTGCAGTAGATTGACTAGCGAGGTGAATAGCGAATGGGATGTGAGATGAGCGGTTACGTGACACTGACACACTACATTCAGAAAAGTAAAATTTTTCAAATAGGTTAAAATAAATATTAAGTCACTCATTGTTGTAAATACAAGTTAGCTTGTTAAAGTCTTTCAGAATTGTAAATGGAGGCTTTGACTCCGTCCCTGTTGTTATGGTTACTTATTTCAGACACTTTGTACAGACTATGCAGCCAGCGGAATAATTTAGAACGGTGAAAAGACAGTTTTGCTGCAATTACGTAGTAGGTGTCCGTTATCACCCGATAATGGACACCCCTGCAGCCAATCAGAATCGAGTATTCACCCAGACCATGGTATAAACGTAATTATGTGGGCAATGAAGAACAGTGGACAGATTCGATATTTGATCTTTTGTTAGTTATGGCCATTCTAGTGACGCTACTGTCATCATGGCTGCTAATAGAACGGCGAAACCAGGTCACATACGGTCTAATAACTATCATTCATTACCTAGCTACAAACAAATGCTTCGTAACTGAAGAGTATTTACTTTTTATTGGCGATATTGACAACAGAGGTTAAGGAACTTGTCTTTAATCAAAAGATGGTCTCCGTTTTCAATTTGAAGCAGTAGATCTAGCTTATGTAGGACATTTTCCATTGCATCCTCTCTCTAGCTTCACGCCTTCGGTTATTATTCAAGCCTACGGTGTTAATACAGTCTGTAAAAATACCACTTTGACACACTTGCAAGAAATGATCCGCTGGTTAGATGTAGCATGATCTTATTATTTAAGTATAAAAAACTCACCACCCAGCTAACACATGACGTTGCGGCAACGTTGCCAGTAAGTGCTCAGTTGGTAACCCGCAACGTTACCTTCTGGCAACGTCGTAGCAACGTTATAAAGGGAATGTTGCCAGTTGGTCCCATGGACGTTGCCACAACGTCGTACCTTGGTCGGCTGGTTACCTTATTTTTGGTCCCATGGACAACGTTGCCGCGACGTTGTACCTTGGTCGGCTGGTTACCTTATTTTTAGACCCGTGGACAACGTTGCCGCGACGTCGTACCTTGGTCGGCTGGTTACGTTATTTTTTGGTCCCGTGGACAACGTTGCCGTGACGTTGTACCTTGGTCGGCTGGATACATTAATTCTGGTACCATGGGTTAAGTTGCGGTTAAGTCGCTCTTTGGTCGCAGGACAACGGATCTCGAGTGCAATATAGTGGTTTATCCAGAGATGGAGAGATCACACTGGACTGCTCTCAGTTCTGACACTTTTGCAATGTAACCATAGTCTACATGAATTTCAATCACACACAATATTAAATGTTGCACCCAGCACGTATAAATGTAGACAATGCATGTAATTCATGTGCAGCTCAGCCCCAGCATGTCATTGGTCATCAATTTTCTCATATGCAGAAACATAGCTTTAATAAATAAAAGACCGAATTTGGAATATAATTTAGTCTTTCATTCTTTACTATGAACATGTACAAAAGCAATCAATGTGTGATGTGTAACATGATTAAGCAAACATTCTTTGTATAGCACACCAAAGCTGTATGACACACAATGCAAATTTGTGCTCCAATAATTTTGTAATACAAAATTGTTAAATGTGACCAAAAGGTAAGCGACTCTTAAAAGTTTCATTTCCAAAGACAAGTCATCAAAGAATATTACAATTCTTCCTTAGCAAACCTGCCCCTCAGTCTGCCCGAGCAACAACTTTGCGCATGCCCATTTCAACGCATCGCTGAAACTGGGGTTTCAGAAGAGATTTTGCAGGGGTTCAACCGTCTTGTACGCATTGGATTTCAACTGGAAATTAGCTACTTCAAAGGTGAGTTTCTTTACAGAAATAGTTTTAAATATATAAACATATTTTCAGAAATTGGATGGGGCATGCTATTACGTATATGTTTAGAAATTTTGGCTATTTAGCCTGTTTATGTGCTATCAGATTTACATTGTTTACGTTAGGATTTCGCTAGCTAGAGTAGAGGTTAAACCCTCCAGAAAGTTATGTTGAAATACTGAAAATGCATAGGCCTACATGTTATCAAAGTTTAGCGTCTCACAAATCACCCACAAAAGAATCAGTGAAAATAAACGTTCAGAACTGTTAGAAAACCTTGTCCCAAAATAGTTTATTTAGCCCAGAATTTTCAAAGACTGTGGAGCTAGCGTGGCTGATCACGTTTTAATCACAGTCGGTCATGGCATGCACAGCAATGACGTCTATAAAAGTATCATGTCACAAATGTTTCCAATTTGTAGATGACATCTGTTTTTGGATAAGTTTATTCGTTTTAACCTTTAGATGCTTGAGTTCTAAATATTTCCGACGCTTCCACCAGTTATTTTTCCAAAACGGCAGCTAGGTAGCTTTAATTAGCTTCCGTTACCTAGCAACCTAGCATAATACTCGTAGCAATGCTACTACCTGCTAGTGTTACTTGTTAGCCTACTAATTGTAAATTTTGAAGCCATACTATAGCGTTTCTCATATAGTTTTTGTCTATCGGAAAATAGTCGGTTGGAATGTTCAGAATCACACATGTGCGACGCTACGCTGTGGGGCCCTGCTTTCGAACGATCACATATGTGCAATGCTACTCCTTTAATATCAATATGCTAAAACTATGTACATAAACAACATTCCACTTTAATTTCTGTACAGATTATCCTACCACCGTCACACGGCCTAGCACTGTGTCCCTGGGAAATTATGGTAAAGTAATGAATGACCGTTTATAACAGTGACAATAATTGTATGAGCCATGGCAACCTTAAAGGCTATGTTTTGAAGCAAAAGCATGACTTAAAACTTTTGCATCACCAGATGCCATACCCCTAGATGTCAACTCTGGTCTGGTGGAGGTGAACCCATTGGGGGCCCAGGAAAACAGCTGGCAGCCAGGCAAGTGCAAATATAAGACACTCAAAAAAATACTAAGTCCAGTGATCCCTCTTGATAGCAGCAATCCATTTCTCATGACGCTCAGGGTTTTTTGGACATTGTAAAAGGTAATTTAGACGGCATCTTGCAATTCGGTCCCCAAGATGGCGCCGCGACCACTGTGTGACGTCACATGAAACCTAACAAGTGTCTTTAAAGATCCTGTAAAGTGGACCTGAAAATGTGTTTTAAGTTCGCCAAACCACAGAATAATGTGTTATTAACTACCCATCCAAATCCTAATGAAAAAATAACACCGACAAGTATGTTAAATTAGGCTTTGAAATCGTGAAAAAATCAGCAGTCTTCTCTGCTTGAGACTGGGGGGGCGTGTCGCTTGAAAGAGCTGAAGCTCGGCCCCCTTGCTGGAAGGCGCCAGCTCTCTCAAGTAGGCTACCTCCGACCCAGATAATGGACGCTACGTCAAGCCGAACAAAACCGTAATTATTTGTTCAATGAGTGAAACATACAGATGCATATAAATGAAATGTTCCCCTGAGCTGTAAAAATGGACACCAGAGACAGCAGACAGTGAGCTCTCCAACTAGGCTACTTCTAACACATTAGCGGTTTTGCGGTTTGCACTACCCCAGGAAGAATAGCTTTCAGCTTATGCTGAAGCTAATGGGGATCCAAATAAAAACAAACAAACAAACTAACTCTTAGCAGAGATACCTCTGGAAAAGTTATCTAGTATAATTATAACAAGCACACAGAACAGCGTGATGAACTGCTGGCAGCAGTGGATTGTCCAGGTGCGACCGGAGGAGGAACGGCCGGGAGGGCGATGCTCGGTACCAGAGCCATAGAAAAATATTTTTTTCTATGGCTCTGCTCGGTACGGCTCCGTGCTGCAAGAGAAGCCGTGTGTCCGCGAACCCCGTCTGTCTCTGTTCGATGTTAAAACTATCCGCCGTGAAATGGTCACTGCATTTAGTCATTTAGCAGACTCTCTTATCCACTGCAGAGGCGGCTGTTGGAGTTTATCCGAAGCTTTCCATCAGCGTGGCTCTTCACAAAATCAATCCACCTATTTTTCCTTTCCTCATCAATAGGGAAATTAAATAGTGTTGTAGCACAGCTGAAGTTTTTGCATCCAGGGAAGATGCAGTTGCGGGTGGAGGGAGACATCCTGAAGCTAGCTAGCTGATGTAGGCTACAATAACCGTACAGCAGTCAGTGATCTGACGTAGATGGGTCGAAATGACGTACCGTATTTTCCGGACTATAAGGCGCACTTAAAAGCCTTTAATTTTCTCAAAAAACGACAGTGCGCCTTATAATCCGGAGCGCCTTATATATGGATTAATTCTGGTTGTGTTTACTGACCTCGAAGCGATTTTGTGTGGTACACGGCGCTCTGTCAAAATGTTTTGGTACGACTTTGGTAAACTACAAAGCCGCACCGCTTGCAGTATTACGGCTACCGTAGTCAGGAGCGTCGCGGAGTAATACATACTGTGCTTCAACATAATATTACATTGTGAATACGCTAACGTTCGATTTAGCGGTATCAGACTGTTTTTTTTACGTGTTGCAACTGAACAAGGTTGGCGAGTTATTGTGAATACGCTCAATAAAGTTTGACTGACTGACGTATCTGACTGTTTTGTTTAGCTTAATGCGCCTTATAGTCCGGTGCGCTTTATATATGAAAAAATATCGAAAATAGACCATTCATTGACAGTGCGCCTTATAATCTAGTGCGCCCTATAGTGCAAAAAATACGGTAGATGGGTAACTTTTTGGCCCCGCCCATTAAAACCTGATCTGAAAACGGAAGAGAAACTGTTCTACGGTCTAACTACACATTTCGGTGCGACAAAGTTTCAGCGCTTTGGACATGCTTTCAGGAACTAATTTCACGCATATATAATGTACTGAGAAGCAAATCATGGAATTGACTTTACAGGATCTTTAAATGTTTTATCGTTCTGGTTGTCAGTTAAACATGTTTCCATCTGTTGGACCCCTGGTGGAAAGAAGCAAACGTTACACCATGAGAATAATATCGGAAAACGGAACACCGTGAGCTAGTCACGATGTTCCGAACAACGCCGGATGTCGACGTTTTTAAAATATTTTGACGTGTATTCCCAGATAGCACACATACGTCTTGCCGACGTCGGCAGATCGAAACGTCGTGTTCTATTCATAACGTCGGATAAGCATCGGCAAATGATCGGATTTCTTCTCATCTCTGTGCTCTATTTCAAACGTTGCAGATACGTCGGCTCATCGTCGGCACATCACTGTTTTAGGAAGAACGTTACATTATGCTCATTCCGTGTTGTATTGCAAGCATATCTCGAGCCAGAGACTTTTTAAACATTTTCATTTAGACTTTTTCATTTATCTTCACATAGAAGGAGCAGTATTATTCGTTGTTAGGTAAGTAAATGGAAGTAGAAAAATATCAAAACGTTTTGCGATAAGTATGTTGCTTGTAGCCTATGCCTACAACAATGTGTAAAGTTATTGTAATGAGCTAGGTTTGAGTGAACTCTAAGCCAGTGTTCTCCCATCCCGTCTGATGAGAGCAGGGGTGCCGTGTAAAAGTCCTTCAACCAGTAGCGTACAAACCATCGGGAGCACTGGGAGAATTCCCGGTGGGCCGAGACATGTCTGTGCCTTATAATTTTTTTAACTACTAATAAAATGTCGGTAGAAGATTGAGCGACACGGTTGGCCGTCCCCCATTTCCCCAAGGCCGGTTGGTCTATTCCAAATGAACGTCTGTGCAGCCATTACCGTGCCCCCTTTGTCTCGCTTACACTCGACAGTGACACTGAGATCGAAAGCTAGCTAGTAGAGACTATATAACAATCGAAAACCAGGCTAAGAAACGTAAGGGGCTGAAACAAAAAAACATAATCTTCACTAGACGTATTTAACAATTGAAAAACGGCTATGTTTATTTTACATAAACTCAGAAAACTATTTTGCGCTCAAATAAAGGCCAAATAATTTGTTCACAGTTCATGCGCACTCACACAAATTTTACTTGTAGCTGGATGAGTCGACTGACATTAGTGGGCAAGCACGCTCAGCTCCTGGCAAATGTTCGATTCGTAGATCGCGACAGCACAGGGGCGGATCTAGAAAAATATTCATGGGGTGGCAAGAGGGTGGCAGGAGATTTTGAGGGGTGGCATCCCGTGGCAAATGTGTGTGAGATCAAAATGAAAAAACTAAAGGCTGTGCAACATGTATGCATAGTCAGTGAACACTGAAATGAATTCGAGGATTATAGGTCACATGACCAAAAAGCTATTGAAGTTTGAAGATTTATTTTGAATAAAATATTTTTTAATAACCTGAGATGAAAATGAACAAAATAAAGGCTTTGCAGCATGAATGCATATATCTTCAACAGTTTAACATTATTTTGACGCTCCTAGTTCATGTTGTTGAAAAGCTATTGACTTTTGAAATGTGTAATTTGTTGACGGTCCCTAAACGGCGGTCGTAGCAGTGCTAAACACCGGTTAAAATAACACAATAGGCCTACTGGGCGTCCGAATATCTGTTGAATATCGAACTTCAAACTAACTTTACCACAGTCATCTTTGTTGTTGCTTTGTTGCCCAAAGAATTCACGAGTTAATGTTATTAACCTCAATTCAACAGGAAAAGTAACATTGCAACTCCGTATAGCCCTGCACTTTTGTAATTATTCTTAGTCATTAATAGATAATTGCTTAACACCTCATTCCTCCGGTGTGGTCTGCTGTCCGTGTCGACGATTTCTTCCTTGAGTTGAAGCCTTCTATGGTCAGTTTGCGCCTTCCTTGTGTTCAAATGAAAGC
This sequence comes from Thaleichthys pacificus, assembly GCA_023658055.1. NCBI lineage: Eukaryota > Metazoa > Chordata > Actinopteri > Osmeriformes > Osmeridae > Thaleichthys > Thaleichthys pacificus. The sequence goes on from CM042856.1 coordinate 2,773,475, forward strand.
AACTTCGGCGGCGGTGTGGGGAGGGTGGATGGAGTCGTTTTCGTGCTGCATTTACTTGCATTCGGATATTAGAAATTCGCTCTCGCAAATGTCCGATGAGCCACAACTTTTCTTTGTTTTCAAAGCTGCCAACTGGGGTGGCAGCTGGGGTGGCAAGGCTATTTTTAGGGTGGCATTTGCCACCCTAGATCCGCCCCTGGTTGGGAAACACTGCTCTAGGCTACAGAGCTAGCGCAAAGGGACCCCAACCGGCTAGGCTAGCTCTCGACACACTGGTCAGACATTTTACAAAAGTGTAGCTAATAGAGCAAAATAAACATATTATTACATATTTACATTACATATGTAATGTCAAAGCGTTGTATTGTAATAAGTAACCTAGGCCTACATACACATAGGCTTAATCCATTCTGGTTTAACAGTGATATGTCTGATTTATTTTCTTCTAATTTCGGCAGTTAGCTACTGTAACCAAGGGGGTTAAGACATAGTCAGAGGGTGGCGGAGACCAATGTAAGACGCGGAACTGTAGGCAAAGCTGTATATATTTATGTTTCTCTGTTCCGTTGTTCTGTCTTTTCTGTGTTGGGAGTTCTTTTAAGAGCTTGATGGCATCAACATCCAGTCTGATAATAAAAGATCATTAACTTGAATTGTGTCTCTTCATTATAATACCCACACAGAAAATCCAGGTTGAATCAGCTAGCTACTGCCCATTCATTTGTTAAGTGATATTTCAGATATACAATAATTAAAGATATAAATAAATGTAGAGCTAGTAGTTAAGAGGAAATATCTGTAGAACGGCCGGTTGGTGCAGTTTTGATTCGTCGTCCCGACATCGTCTGGAGGTCAGTTTCGATAAAATGCCGACGTCTCGGCGACGTCTTGCCAATGAGCAAACGATGTCCATACGACGTTGGCCCGATGTATGTTGTATACGTCGGGCCGACATCGGCAAGATGTATGTGTGCTATCTGGGTTATTGGTTCAACATCATGTCAATCATAGCTCAGAAAGTTGCCAAGCGTTTTCCAGCAGCTACGATGCTATCAGATTAGCTGTAGCCTTATTTTTTTACCGTTGCAGGCTCATTTAAAGTCACTATACGTCCGAGTTTGTACGGAACACCGTGAGTCTACAGTAGGGTTGCCACCTCCAATGTGGTCAAATAAGGGACACCTTGGCAGTGGGCAATGTCGGGGGGAAATATTTAAGCGGGGGTCTGGGGGTGGTCCCCCAGGAGATTTTGGGTGTTAAATACTTCATTTCCTGCATTCTGGTGATTGTTTTCTTAACCAAATTGTGCTTTTTATGCATCAACTTAAATTCCTCTGCCACTCTAAACATACAATTAATGCAGAGCTGCATCTATTATATTAAAGATGCCCTAAATGGAAAATGTTGTTTCTCTTACATTCATGTGCCTTAAAATGTTTGATCTTAACTACATTTACATTTAGTCATTTAGCAGACGCTCTTATCCAGAGCGACTTACTGTAAGTACAGGGACATTCCTCCCGAGTAAGTAGGGTGAAGTGCTTTGCCTAAGGACACAACGTCAATTTGCACGGCCTGGAATCGAACCAACGACCTTCTGATTAATAGCCGCTCAGCCATCTGACCCCCAGTTTAGTTATGACTAAACATAACTAAACTGGCATCTGTGCAGTTTGAAGAGTTTTCTTTCACAATCCTATACTGAATCATATATTGGAAGTCTACTGTTGAACAAAATATGAATCACAGTAAAGTATTTTTTTGATTTTTTGTGGGGGCTTTAAGGATTAAAACATCAGATCCTGGACGTGTGCAATATGTTTGGTCTGTCAAAATTAACTATTTAGTTTGGAAGAAGCAAGAAACCATTGATAAACTCAGAAATAGCAAATGACCTGGTAGACCACCAAAGACTACTATGATGGATATTTAATTTATTTGTAAAATTAAATTAACAATACAATTAGTTGTGAAGATAAATGCATTAAATTCAGAATATGTTTTGCTGTCAAGCCGATCAGAACAATTGTTAAAAGAGCAGGGCTCCTTTAAGAGATCGAGGCAGGAACTTGATTATAATGCCAAGTCATTCAATCATCATCGACCGTGCTACACGTGTGACTATCTTATTTTGCTTATGCTTATTTTGGTTTACCGTACTCTAATGTGTCTGTTTAGTTAAATGTCTGCATGCATCCAATCAGTAAGTTAAATGTTATGTATAAGTGTTCTTAGTAGCTATATGCCACATTGAGTTAAAAAAAATACTGTGTTGCATACTGTTGGAATTAATGGTTAGCTAGCTAACCTAATCTAATTCATCATACTGGGTTTGTAACTGCACTGGACGTTTACAGTCGCGTTAAATATGGCTTGATATAATGCCAAGTTGTAATCGTGCAAGTATGTTTCGTTTTTTGTACAGAAACACAAGAATTTTGTACATTACTTATCAGTATGTAAGTATTGTAGCATGCGGGGGAAACAGACAGAACTCAGGACAAAAGAGGCAGGGATTACATTGTCAGTTTGATAGCTCAAGAGCCCAGATATATTTCCTCGTGCGGACACGACAGCTACCCCGGGGTTGAGATGTCCGCCAAAACAAATAACCAGGTTGGTGAGACCCGTTCAGAACCAAATCCAACTGTCTGCCTACTCGTCAGGTTCAAAAGCCCCCATAGTTTAACCCTCCCTTTCCTATCCCTTGGTCCCGCCCCTTTCAATCTTTCCACCTATTCCCAAACCAGGCTAGACATCTCCCCCAATTAACCAATAACACTCGAACTTGTATAAATCATTCCCGTTCTACCCCCAGCGTTACTGTATCATTATGTGGGTTTAAATACTAGTTCAAACCATAAACCTACCCTATCCCCCACCCTCTCTACCTTTTCTTCCACATGTACTTGTTGTTGCTCCTTGCTGCCTGTGGTAGCTCACACTTCATGAAATCCACCGAGCACCGGTTCCGTGCGTCACTCCACTTGCTGTTCATCTTGGAGAATATTCTCTCCACAAACCCTGTGGAGGCTGGTATGCTCAGAACATATGAGACTATGTTGAGCATATTTGGGAGATCAGCTGCCTGAAATCCAGCCATCCACTTGCCTACCAAACATTTATTGTTCCATTGATCCCCCTCAAGGAACTTCTCCACAACGATGTTCAGGGTGGTGCACTCATCGTAGAGGTCGCCCATGTTCACTCTGGCCATGAGGTGAAGCTTCTCACAGATCTTCTCCAGGTCATTGAAGGTGAGCTTGCCATGGAGAGAGAGGGGTAGAAGACAGTGAAGCCAATTGCTGTCAGAGAAGTCGAACCATTTCTCGATGTAGCTGAGGGCAGTGTTGATGAATGCAGTGAACTCCTCCCTTGCCTTGCCTGCATCAACTGGAGAGAGACGTTGCAGCTTTGTTTTTGTGAGGTAACCGTAGAACTGGTCATCCCGCCTCTGCCTTAGTTTGGCATTGAATGAATGCATGATTGGATACAGCTCTACACATGTCGTAGCACTAGTCTCAAGCTTCTTGACAACCTCTTCAAAGAGAGAGAGAATGTTGTTACAGAAGAGGAGATATACCTCCACAACATCACCATCATTCTCCTGTACTCCGGACTCAGTGGTGAGCTTCAACAAATTCCTGATTTGTTTGGGGCACTCATCTCCAAGGCTTATGAAGAAGGACTTCAATGCCGACCAGCTTTGCAGGAGTCGTGAGATGGCAGGGTTGAGGGACAGCCATCTGGTAGTGACATGCCGCAGGACTTCTCTGAACTCAAGGTCACAGAACTCACAAAACTCCTTTAAAGCCTCTCTTCTTTTTGCAGATCTGGAGAAGAAGCTGTAAACTTTAAGAACCACATTTTCTACATCTACACTTAGGTTGTCAAGAGCATGCTTGAGCATATTGTGGACAATGTGTGCATGGCAGTTACCCTGAAGTAAGTGGTTATTTTGTTGTTTCAACATTGTATAGACAGAGTTGTGGACCCCAAAGTTCACATTTGCGTTGTCTGCGCTGAAAGCAGAAACTTGCTCTATTTTCAAGCCAACAGCTTCCAACGAGTCCAGCAGACACTCCACGATCCCCACTGCTGATTCATCTGGATTTTCGACAAAGTCGATCATCTTATTCACCACACCACATTCTGGTGTGAAGAATTGGACTGCCACTGGGAACATCTTTCTGTTGCCTTTGTTGGAGGCATCTGTCTGGATGGAGAAAGGTAGAGGTGTTCCATCCTTCTTCAACATCCTGACTACATCTTCCACTGCCTTTGGTGCCAGCACATCCTTAACCAATGACTCGGCCTTGGTTCTCCCACAGGAGATTTTTTTGGCAACCTTTGAGTCAGGCAACATTTTTGAGGTGAGCTTCTGTGCACAATCGCTACTATTGTAGCTCAGGTTGTGCTTTACAGTGTGGTAAACCTGAGTCAGCTCTGCAGCTGTTACCTGGGAGGAAGGAAGTATGAAAGAAACAATTAAATATAAAATATATATTTTTAAATAATTGTTTGTACTTATATATGATCATATTTAGGCACAGACTGGAAATTAGGCCATCCTATACCTTAAAATCCTCAAAGTTGACAGTATTAAAAAGTGAATGTACAAAAACATTTATGCTCATAATATTCAGAGATGTATGGCTATTGCTGTAACAATATAGGCTTTATTCTAAGACTTAAGTATACAGCCAGTTTTAATAAATAGCTAATAATAACTGTTTGTGACTCCTCTCTGTCTGCTATCCTCTGCTTTCCTTGTTCTCTTGTTGCAGAATTGTGGGTAGAGGTGAGGAGGGTGTTACTGTGATCTGGCTCTGTGTGTCCCATACACTTTAAGAGAGCGCTGGTCACAGACATCTGGGAGACCCTTCTCCACACAACATGTTTTTAGTTGTTATGTTGCTGTACTTTCTTCAGTTGTGATTTAATAAATGATTTTTGTCAAGTGTTGACTCACCATCCTTCAAATATGAACAACTTTAGGTCCAGCCAGGTGCCCTCTGCTAGCTAGGCCAGTATACTAAAGTAATCTTGTCATTTGTATGCTATACAAATTAAATAGAATTTAACTAATGTTATTACATGATGACTAACTAATGTATCTAATAACAGTACACACATTTGCCCACAACTTACCGTATCTATCTCTGGGGAAGTCTGAGGTATCATAAATTGAGCGATTCCACTCTGCATCCTCTGTCCTTGCGCTGCCCTGACGTGATAGTCCCCTTCTGAGTGCTGTTTCAGGTCTGACAGGCCACCATGGGCGACAGAAAATATTCTGTGGCAAACTTTACAGTTTGCCTTGAATTTGTTTCCCATGACAGGACTCACCCACTCGTTCTCCGTCTGCCATTCACTTCTATATTTTGAAAGCCTCTTTCGTTTGACAGGCGGACATGGGCCGAAGGTAGGGTTATTAGCCAGCATTTTTAAAAGCCACGCGTCCGAGTCTACGTAACCATGGTAACAATGACGTTGCGTGACTGACTGCCTGTCATTCTGATATTCAAGTTTCACGAGACAGACGTATCAGAATGACAGGCAGTCACTGTCACTCAACGTCATTGTTACCATGTCTCGTGAAACTCTTGGTTTTATTATATTATTTCTCATGTAGGAGCATGTAAAAATGTAACGTAAGCATTAGAGTAGGTTTAGCATGAAAATACGGGACATATTGCGTCCCGTATTGACTCAGTACGGGACGGTAAATTATATTGTTCAATACGGGACGGTCCCGTATTATACGGGACGGGTGGCAACCCTAGTCTACAGTAGTCTACTTATTTCACTGAAGCATTAGCATCATGACATTAGCCTCTGTTGCCCGGGCAACACATACTACAGCGGTCTATGATGCATCTGTTTTCAATTGTTAAAATAAACATTTCTCACAAATTAATTTTCGTTGTAGGATTTATTATGACATTAGATTACAAGTAAACGATTTGTTGGTGAAATTACCTGTGTTAGAGCCTGTTTAAGGAGAGCCTGACCACAGAATTGTGTTGCAGTTCCACCAGAGTTCCACTGGGAGTGATTGCGGTCGAGTGCAGAATGAATGGGAGTCTATGGAGCCAAACGGCTAAATTTGTCTCTTTCACCTGATTGTCGTTGACAAATCTCTGATTTTATTGTAGTTTTTATATGTTCAACATGGATTATAGATCGAAAATTGAATGAACGAGCACTTATGTCCTTTCTATTTCTTACAGGGTGAGTCGGTGTTGCCCATAACACACTAGCATTCTGCTAATGAATGCTGATTGGTTAGTGAAGGACTGACTACGACCAGAGATCCCGCTTGATGGCATCCGAAGCAGAATCAGAATGTCAGAGCATTAGCAACATTACAAAACAATATCTCTGGTTGTACGATGTGTATGACGTTAATGACATTTTAAAAGGCTTTTTAGAACAGAAAGGCGACTTCAAAAAAATCTAACACCCAGCAGTGTGTATTTGTTTAGCCTCCCCTTTCGAATTCAAAATTCAAATTACTAGAAACAAAATTATATCCTGAGAAAAGTGGATTTTGAGGGGTATAGCTCCATAGACCTCTATTCATTCTGCACTCGACCGTTAGCGCCCTCATATGGAACTAGAGTGGAACTGCAACCAGTTCAGAACCCAGAAGTTTCCCGAGAGTGGCAGTTCTCTCTATATTAGACATTCTCTGCCTGTGGTTTCAAACCAGTGTAGCTCACTGCAACGCTGTAGCCTACGCGAGACATAGTAGGTAACAAAAACATCTCGGCGACAGAACATGTTCGGCACTCCCCTTACTTAAATCAAAAGTCTTTCAATAGGTGAAACTATCTGACTACTAACCTGAACTTCATTGCCACAGCCTAAACTTTGTCAATCTGTTCATGAAAATAATTCATTTCAGCCTAAACTGTACAACGGAACGTTCAATCGAATTCTACCAATGCAATCGCTACCAAGACGAACACAGCAGTAGTACCCCTTACATAAAAAGAAGTATATTAAAGTATACTATAAGTATACTAAAATATGGATAGTACACTTTTAGTTCACTTTTGATATACTTTTAAGTATGCTTAGAAAATAGTTCACTTTTGATATACTTTTAAGAAGTATACTTAGAAAATAGTTCACTTTTGATATACTTTTAAGTATGCTTTGAAAATAGTTCACTTTTGTAAGAAGTATACTTCGAAAATAGTTCACTTTTGTAAGAAGTATACTTCGAAAATAGTTCACTTTTGATGTACTTTTAAATATGCTTTGAAAATAGTTCACTTTTGATATACTTTTAAGCAGTGATGGGCAGTAGCGTCGCTACTTGTAGCGACGCTACTAGCTTAACTACATTTGTCAGTAGCTCGGCGGTAACGTCGCTATTTACAAAACCAAGTAACTTTTCAGTAGCTGAGCTCTTTTATTGATCAAGTAGCGCAGTAGCGTCCTCGAAAGCTAATTTCTCCTGGACATTTCTGATGTTCATACATAAGGTTGGTGGGTTATTGTGTTGACAAAGCACTGACAAAGCATCTCACATATCCCGTTCTGCAGTTCACGTTACAACCGATTTCATGAGAGCTGAGTATAGAGAGGGCTGTCATCGTCTCATCTCCACTCACACAGCGCCTGCGCGGCCAGTCTGACTAAATAACAGCAATTGTGTATTAGCATTGTGGATTAGGCTATTGTTCAATAAATACATCTAAACATATTTTAGCCTTTATCTGACTGACAATTGTGTTGATCAAAAAAAAATTGCATTGACTTGGCATGCAGTTTGTTTAACTGAAAGTAGCTACTAATGTATCAAGCTACTTTTGTCAGATTTTTGTAACTTAGCTTGCTACATTTTTATGAGTGGTAGCTTCTGTGTAGTGAAGCTAAATTTATTGTAGAGTAGCTAGTAGCTTAGCTCACTACACATATCAAGTAGCTTGCCCATCACTGCTTTTAAGAAGTATGCTTAGAAACAGAAAATGGTATACATTTCTTCTGGAGTAGGATGTACGTTTTCTATTATTATACAGCAAAAACAGTCAAAATAATTAGTACATTACAGGTTAAATTTTTTTGATCCATCTCATTCTAATTATTCATGTCTATGAACATCTATTATGCATTGCACATTGAATCTTTTTTGGTACTGAAGCTGTAACCTTAATTACTGCCAAAACATTCTGAAGCCCTATAATCTTATATTAATAATTATCAATTGGAGTATTAATGAAAAAAAAGAAAAAGCTACTTGAGAAAGAAGCAGACAGAAGGGTTGTATTATGCATTTGAAGGTTATACTGTCAAACTGACTGAAGAAAGAAATAACGACGTGAAAAAATGAAGATAGCGTGGCTCATTGGCTTGTCAATTCCCATGATGCAAAGCGGTAAATAGTGTTAAAATTTGCTAATAAGTTTGCCGTTTGTTCGAAATACAATGTAACTTCATGAATTTCGTTTTTAAATGTGTCTGCTTAGAATGTAGTGTTTTGTTGCGTGGTCATTGTTGTGGTGGTTTACCATTGTAACCATGAGTTAAATTACTGTTATGTTTCATAAAAAGAGCTGGATTCTTTAAATGTCAACACTTGCCCAGTGAATAGCTTCTTTCAGCTAAGGAACTGCAGTGTAACTTTGCAAGGGCCCCCGTTCTCGCTAAGTGATTTATAATCTGAGGTGTTTGAGGGGCTCCTAAACATTATAATATATTAGTAAGTAATAGTAAAATTTAATTTATTAAGTTTACTTCTTGAAGTACTTACATTAATTGAAAGTGCACTTAAAAGTATTGCAAAGTATACTTTCAGGCTCTTTAGGAAGTATACTTTATGAACTGAAAGTGCACTACACAGGTTACTTTAGAGTATTCCAAGGTATACTTTTAAGTACTTTAGGAAGTATACTTTATGAAATGAAAGTGCACTACACAGGTTACTTTAGAGTATTCCAAGATATACTTTTAAGTACTTTAGGAAGTATACTTTATGAACTGAAAGTGGACTACACAGGCTACTTTAGAGTATTCCAAAGTATACTTTAAAGTACTTTAGGAAGTATACTTGATGAACTGAAAGTGCACTACACAGGCTACTTTACAGTATTCAAAAGTAAACCTTGAAATACACTATAAGTATACTTTAAAGTGTACTAAGTGACCTAAAAAGTGGGCCAATTCAGTTTACTTAGTACAAAAATAGTATATAAATAAGTACACTGCTAGTATACTTTAAGTAACATGATAATAGTATACTTTTTATACTAAGTATACTTACAAAATAAACTTGAAGTATACTTCTTTTTTGTAAGGGATAGTTAGCTCTAGCTCTAGACTACTTACTCGAAGCACTGTTATGGTTTGGTTTGTTGTGGTGGAGTTCATGGTGAAAACCTCTGGCCATTTGGAACATGCATCCACTACTACTAGGAAGTTTGTGCCCATGAAAGGTCCTGCAAAATCCACATGAATGCGTTGCCATGGGGATGCAGGCCATTCTGCCAGCCTGTGTGGCCAGGTAAACTTGAGACAATGTCTTGTCACGTCTAGTCTCAGCCTGTACCATCTCAGCGGTGATGGGTGGGCTTTCGATCTGGCTGAAGGTGAACATGTCCAGTGCACAACAGTCGTCCTGTTTGTTGTCGATATCATTCAGAGGCAAACGTGACAATCCATCTGCGTTAGCATGGTCTCCAGTCCTCCGGAACTCTATCTTATACTGATGTCCTCCTAGAAACAATGCCCAGCGCTGCATGCGAGCAGCAGCTGTCACTGGAACCCCCTTTTGCGGACAAAAAATCGACATGAGGGGCTGATGGTCGGTTACGAGAGTAAATTCTCTTCCAAACAAATACTGGTTAAAACGCTTTACCCCCCACACCAAGCTCAGTGCCTCTTTGTCAATCTGGGCATAATTTTTCTCTGCCTTAGTAAGGGATCGAGATGCAACAGCTATTGGGCGTTCACTGCCATCATCCATAACGTGAGACATCACTACCCCGATGCCATACGGTGAAGCGTCACAGGCCAGCTTTACCAGTAGAGAAGGGTTGTAGTGGGTTACAGTGCGTTCACACTGCAGCGACGCGATGCGAGCGACAACATGTTTTCCATTCATTTTCTATGGAGCCAGGCGAATCGCTTGCGTGGTGCATTGTGGGTAGCGACACGACCGAGTTGAGATTTTCTCAACTTTATGCAAATGAGGAGCGATTTTCGCTAGCGATGGCCAATCGGAGTGTTTTCTTGTTTCTCGTAACGTAGCAACCATGGTCAACATTTCTAGCTTTCTAGGTGGAGGAGAAACTAATCGTTGGTGTGGCTGCTTACCCAGTCCTGTACGATACATAGCTGCAATCGTACAGAGATGTTACTTTAAAAAAAACGATGCATGGCGCAAGGTTGCCGAAGTTGTTGGTGCTTGTACTTTCAAATTCAGTCTAGTCACATTACGTAACTTCGTTCTGTGGTAACTAGCTAGCTAGCCCGGCTGGAACTCCCTATCGTATCGACAGATTAGCAGAGACTTTGAGTAATATAATAAAACGTTTTTTACACGTCAACGTGTATGTCTATTTTGTATACAAGTTGTATTTTGATCAATGTTGCGAGTACGTAAACCCAAGTCTGCACACTTGGCCATGACAACTACAACAGTGACTTTAGAGAACTACATTCTACATTAATCTGTTTGAAACGCCCCCGAGCGTAGTGAACTGTGGGAAGGCGAGCGATGGCAAGCGATTCGCGTCGCTGCAGTGTGAACGCACTGTTAGGACTGTGGGTGATGTCACAAGGGTCTTTGCTTCCTTGAATGCCTGCTCACAGTCTCTGGTCCACACCCATTTACGTCCTGTCTGGAGGAGCTGATTAAGGGAATGGAGCGCAGTTGCCAGGTTAGGCAGTAGTTCACAAACCCCAGAAAGGATCTCAGCTGTGAAACATCTTGGGGTCGAGGAGCCTCTAACTCTGCCTGGACCTTCTCCTGACATTTGTGTAGCCCGTTTACATCAATGGTGTGTCCGCAAATATGTGATGCTGGATTTGAAAAACTCACATTTGTCTCTCCTCGCTCGTAGTCCATACTCTTGTAGCCTCTTCAGGACTTGTCTCAGGTTCTCTAAGTGTTCCCTATCAGTGCTTCCTGTCACGATGATGTCATTGAGGTAGCATTGTGTGCCTGGTACCCCTTGTAACACCTGGTCCATGGCTCGTTGCCATATTGCTGGTACAGAGGTCACTCCAAACACAAGCCTTTTGTAGCGATATAGACCCTTGATGGTATTAATGATCATCTTCATCATTTCCATCTGAAGGTATGCGTCTGCCAAATCCACTTTTGAAAAACGCTGTCCCCCAGACAGGTTTGCAAAAATGTCCTCAATCCTCGGTAGTGGGTATTGCTCCACTTGAAGTACTGGGTTAACAGTGACTTTAAAGTCACCACAAAGTCTCACTGTGCCATTTTTCTTAACGATAGGAACCACAGGCGTCACCCAAGGGCTCCAGTCGACTCTGGAAAGTATCCCCTGGGCTTCCAGACGGTCCAATTCCTTCTCCACAAGAGGCCGGATGGCATAGGGAACAGGGCGTGCCTTGTGGAATGTTGCTTGAACACCATCTTTGACTGTAATTTTTCCCTTGATGTGTTGTAGCGTGCCGATTCCGTCCATGAACACCGGTTCCTGCTTCATTCAGTATCCTGTCCAGCTCAGCCTCAGTGAGATGTGGTACCTTGGACACAACATGTAGGCTTTTTATGGCGCTCCAATCAAGTCTCAGCTTCCTCAGCCACTCACGTCCCCAGAGTGGTGTGCCTTCTTTCTCTAGGACATACAGGTCTAACACATCTTCCTGGTTGTTATGTTCCACTTGAACAGACAGTACCCCAATAGGGACAACGTTTTCTCCTGTATAGGTCTTGAGGAAGATTCTTGATACATTTCGCCTAGGGCGCCAGATGTGCTAGGACCGGTACTGCTAACCTGGCTAATGCATCCTCGCTCTCAATATCTGATATTTCTGTAACATTGTGTACACGTCTGCTTCCTCTGCGATTATCTTTAGTGTTGGTTTCTCTACTGCGACACACTCTGTGGATGTGACCTGTTTTTCCACACCGTCTACAGAGCTCATTTCTGAATCTACACTGTGATGATGAGTGGTAGCCACCGCACCTGTAGCATTTCTCTTGATCTAACTGCCTTTGCATTGTTCCTTGCGTGGCCAGCTGATTCACGTTATCAGTTTTTAGTCCATCTTGTAATTCTAGCACGTCTTTGGCAGCAGTTTCCATCGACACCGCAATTTCCAATGCCCTTTTGAACGTGAGAGCTGCCTCCGTTAATAGTCTTTTCTGGATTCCTTCATGTCTAGTACCACAGACTAATCGATACGGTAATGTATCGTCCAGGGCAGACCCAAAGTTACAATGTTCAGAAAGTCTTCTGAGCTCAGCAACATATGCAATTATTGACTCTTATTTTGTCTGGTTTCGTTTATGGAATCTAAACCGTTCTGCAATTTGGGCGATAAATGTGCCTGCATTACCTTCACAATCTTGTCATAGCTCTAATCCTAAATCCTAACAGAACTCCAATGCGCCATCATGTGGCTGCTCCAAATACTACAATTTAAAACACTCCATGTTATTTGGTATATTTGAAAAAAAAAACATGTTATTATGAATTTATGTTAGTTGTAGGCTAGGCTATAGCCTATCACTCAAGACCTAACTTCACTACACTGGTAACAAACGGCCAACCATGTGTTTACACCGATAAAAACTCATTCTAAAAATGTTAACATTTAAATAAAAAAAACCCTGATTGATGATTGGTGTTCGCGGTCCAGCCAACATATTAGTCAGTTATTTCTAAACAGTGTGTTTAAGAGCGAGATAGATGAGCTGGCATACACTCAAGCAGAAGAGACGCCAAAACCTTATATCACAAACCAGCGGCGGAGAAAGATGCGAGGAAAGCCATTCGGTCCGTTGTGGCAACGCTGCCGAATATCCAACAGCTAAAGCCGGAGCAAGAACAAGTTTTGCTGAGTTTTGTTGGTGGCCATGATGTTGTGGCCTTCCTCCCCACAGGGTTCGGGAAAAGTTAGATTTTCCAGCTACGGCAGCTAGCTCTGTTACAGTAGTGGTGAAGGAATTGGCTAAGGCGAACGCTAGCGATTGGTTATGGCAGATCAGAGTGGCTCTGGGCAGATCCAATAGTTTTAAACTTCAACAGAGTACCCGCCTACAAGGAAGTCAACGCTTGTCAATGGAGCGAGGCCAGACTCTCTGTACAAATGAAATGTACGAGAGTCTGGTTAGGACCAGGCTAGAGAACTCCCACTCTCGGGAAACGTTCTGCAGTTCCACTCTAGTTCCATATGAGGGCGCTAACGGTCGAGTGCAGAATGAATGGAGGTCTATGGAGCTATACCCCTCATAATCCACTTTTCTCAGGATATAATTCTTTGTTTAGTAATTTGAATGTTGAATTCGAAAGGCGAGGCCAAAAAAACACACTGCTGGGTTTTAGATTTTTTTAAAGTTGCCTTTTGTTCTACAAAGCCTTTTAAAATGTTATGACGTCATACACATTGTACAGCCAGAGATATCGCATTACGGCAAGCTCTGGTCACTTCCTTTTTTCTCTCGAGGCATCGACAACACTGACAGGTTAGGCTCTGTCAATACACATGCTACAAAGAGTTTTGGCTTGCTAATGTTGTTGCTAATGTTGCTAATGCTCTGACATTCTGATTCCACTTCGGATGCCATCAAGCAGGATCTCTGGTCGTAGTCAGTCCTTCACTAACCAATCAGCATTCATTAGCATTATACTAGTGTGTTATGGGCAACAACGACTCAACCTGTAAGAAATCGAAAGGACATAAGTACTCGTTCATTCAAATTTTGCCCTATAATCCATGTTGAACATGCAAAAACTACAATCAAATCTGAGATTTCTCAACAAAAATCAGGTGAAAGAGACAAATCTAGCCGTTTAGCTCCATAGACTCCCATTAATTTTGCACTCAACTGCGATCACTCCCAGTGGAACTCTGGTGGAACTGCAACACAATTCGGTACAATGGGGCTTAATAGGCAGTGGGCAGGCTCTCCTTAAACAGGCTCTGGTAATATTCATGGATTTCATGTGACGTCACACAGTGGTCGCGGCGCCATCTTGAGGACCGAATTGCAAGATGCCGTCTATCTGCTGTGCTGTGGGCTTTGATAACAGCAAATCTCAAATACATAAATGTACCTTTTACAATGTTCCAAAAAACCCTGAGCGTCGTGAAAAATGGATTGCTGCTATCAAGAGGGATCACTGGACTCCTACAGAACAGAATTTAAAATTTGAGCATGTATAGCGTTATTCTGAACAGCTAGCATTAGATGCTAGCATTAGCTATATCTAATGCTAGCTGTCCAGAATAACGTGGATATCAATTTAGGTTAGTAACATTAGTTATGTACGGTATTTTATTATGAGCTTTCATTGTGACAAGGGGAGTCATTGTTCTGATGGTCTGGCGGAGTGAGTTAAATAAAGTGAGACATGCAGTGCCGTCTTGGTTCCGGGGCATTGGAAGCCTGTGTCCTTGTTTTAAAGCCCAAACCTAAGTTTAGCATAATATATATGGTTGAATTATGTTATGTTGCTACTTGTTGGAGTGGTGTTAGTATGCTAAACTACTTTTCATTTGGTGTCCTGATGTGACTGATATTACAACTATTACAATAAATTTTGGTTGCTCCAAGGTTATTGGAAAAGTTGGCAGCCCTGAAAACAGCTGGTAAAAAGTTACATTTGCACCATGTTTAATCTTTTTAAAACCTTTTCACAGTCGAATGGCATAACAAAATTGTTGTAGCATCTAAGCTAATTTTATACCATCTACTACATTTCAAGTACTGAGAGATGTCATGCTAGCTAGCAAAAACGTACTGGTACCAGAAACAATGTTTAACCCTTGTGCTGCCTTCGGGTCACATGACCCAAAGGTTCATAACGAACCATCGTTGTGTTTACCCAATTTTACCCAATACAAAAATTCTGAAAAAAAAACCAAAAGAAAATGCTTCACTTTGTTTTTTGTATGCGGTAAAGTTGTCGCAATACGATGGTGGGTCACAATGACTGATGGGTCACAATGACCCGAAGAAAACACAAGGGTTAAGAGGTTACGGTAGTCTAGCTAAACTAAATTAAACAATGTACTACAAAGTCAGTTATGACTTTCTTGACAGTAGGGCAAGATTTAATAAAGATGTATGCACAACAAATAACTTTCAATGACAGGACATAAAAGGTATGAAGAGTTTAAGTTACACTAATGTATTCACATCTCCAATATGAAAGCTGTAGTGACTACAGCTTTCATATTGGAGATGTGAATACATTTGATACCATTATCAAGTGAGGCTACATAAATGTTTTAGGCGCCGGGATAAGTAGCATACATAGGACCAGAACCATTTCTCTCTGCACAGGACATTATCTAGCAAGATTAACTATTTACACATTTTAGTTAGTTTACCATAACCCATGAATAGTATAGAGATCCCACAAGTCGTCCCACATCTTCAGCTACCAATACGCATATTATTTTGTTCAGCTCCGCAATCGCTTCGGTGAGTCCATTCATTTAAATCTCCGGCTCGGCTTTGTTTGGAACTGTTTCATGAAATATGAACCACGTGACCACCTAGCTTCCTAACCAGTATGCGAATTACGTTTTTTTGGGGGCGGTCTGACCCCCCCGATTAAGGCTCGGACCCCCCCAAAAGAGGGGGGGGGGCACCGAGTAGACCCCCCCGATTGTCATTGTATAATTCGCACACTGTTCCTAACCCTCAGTGACGCAACTTCTTTCTCTCTATGGCTCTGGGCAGGGTTAGTTGGGCCGCCTAAACTTTTTCAATACAGGAAATACCCTGGTATATGCACATTCCAAAAAGTTTTCCAAATGTTTTTAAAGCGTCAACTTCATAGACAATTTGTTTTCTTACATCAGTAGAAGTAGGCTTCCTTGTTAGGTAAAGGTTAACAATAAAAATGGGAGAATGTGGGTGGATGTGTTCCTTTTTCTCTGTTAACCTAACAAAACGGGCGTTTGAATCGGCCATCTTTTTGGCCTTGGAGAACACAGGTTCCCAAATGAGCAGCATCTGGTGCACTTGAAGACAGCTGTGTTTTCACAGATCTGACTGGTTTACGGCCTCTCGGTACAGAGCGGCGATCCGCAGGGCCTGCTCAGCAAAATAATGCTAAATCTCACGCCCCACATCCCATCCAGCCAAGGACAGATACACTGTACTGATTAAACACATGTCTTCAAGGAGGATACATTCCAGGTTCCCACAGTGTTCTCAGCCTCTCAAACTGAGTATGACGTAATGCCCTTCAAACCAGATGGCAGCTACTTAGCCCACTGAGACACTGAGCAAAGCGTATTCCCTAACTATGTTTGACAGCCACCAGAGCACATATGGACAATATGCTATACATATATATCCAATATATACACATTAGGTAGAAACAGTTTTTGGAGTATGACCCATTCTCTGTGACAATAACACAGGAACAATGCTCAGGGTCACATGACCTGCATGGGGTCAGCATGCCTGCCTAGTCTGCCAGCATCCTACAGTACATAGTACTGTAGGATGCTTGGCGTGATTAGTGGTACCAATTGTGCTGCATCTCGGTGTCACGTTTTTCTCCAAAATGAATGCACACATCCACACAGATAAATCCACACTACACAATACACCGTCTCTCGTTCCTCCTACACGTTTAAATAGCTAACAACCTTCTTATGTGGTCCTAATTATCTTTCTTTGCACTGACTTTGACAACAATGAATACACTATATGGCTTCCTAAATTATGCAGCCATGTGTTTATGTAATTACCCTATGAGGGGCATCTGTGTAGTGAGAAGGAAGAGTCCGTTAAAAATCCTTCAATAGGTATGGCCTAGTGCAGACCTGGGCATTTTACGGCCCGCGGGCCACACCCGGCCCTTTGGCTGTCCCAGACGGCCCGTGTGAGGTAAATAAAAACGTAAAAATAAATAAATGTGTTGGTAGGAAATCTCTAGTCCTGAAAGACTACAGTGATCAGGCGATTTAGGTAATGTATGTGTGCTTACGCAGCCTCACCGACAGGAGACACTGAGTTAGCTGTTGGTAAGCCCTCGAAAATGTCCGCTCACGGTGAAAAACGAAAGGTTGATACATTATGTAGAGTTTTTAACAAGACATGGACTTCTAAGTATCTGTTTACTGATGTCAAAGGCAAAGCTGTGTTCAGTTTGTGGAGAACAGGTCGCTGTGTTGAAGGATTAAAATTTGAATCGGCACTACGGGACTAAACACGTGGACAAATACAAGAACTTGACTGGTGCAGAGTGGGTGCGGGACGCTGATGGTTTGCTAGTTAAGCTGCAGACCCTGATGATCACCTGTCAGCTGTCCTTCGCATATCTACCTCAAACATTCAACCAGACTTCAATGCACTTGTTCAAGCCCAAGACAGACTCACTGAGTAAGAAAAACTGAACTGGAAAACATCAAAAGCACTTATTGCTTTTGTATAAAGTTAATCAATTGCTGGTCTTTAACATATATCTTATGTATTTTATAGTCCTGTCAAACGATTAAAATATTTAATCGCGATTAATCGCATTAATGTCATAGTTAACTCGCGATTAATCGCAATTAATCGCACATTTTTATATATTCTAAATTGATCGGATTGCTTAGTGCAAATGTTTTTTTAATTGAAAACAACATTGCAATCGCCTGGCTTTGATGAGGGGGCGGAGAATTCGCATTAGCTGTGTGCTTGGCCATCAAGTGGTATTTCAGACTGGACGTGCTGCGATGATAGCTCAGTTCACAACGACAAAACACACAGATCACTTTGGTCTTGTCAATGGAACCATTTGGCAACTTTTTAAAAGTAAACTTTCCATTCAGAATCTTATTGGCATCCATTCGGCGTCTCGCGCTCGCCATCCACTCAAAACGTAAAGTTAGCCTACTACTCTTTAGCCGGCTCGCAAGCCCAAACAAGTGTGTGTGGCGTGCCTGTTGTTTTGTTTCCGGTTTAGCTAGATCCGGTGTGGTCTTGTAGTTTTTCTAACATCAGTAGTTATTGCAACAGCATGTGAAAAAAAACGACAAAGTTTGCTAGGCCAAAAAGAACGTTAATCGCGCGCTAAAAAAATGTACGCCGTTGATTTGGGTTTGCGTTAACGGCGTTAATAACGCGTTAAACTGACAGCACTAGTATTTTAGTGAAGGTATGTTCAAAAAATTAAATGACACTTTTGACATTTTCATAGCCTTATTGTATTACCAGTAGCAGCTCAAAACCATATAATTTACAGTTTTTTTATAAAGTAATAAAATGTATATTGAGCAGAATTAAGTTCAGCCTATTGGTTCGGCCCACCACAACAGTCCCAATTTCTCATGTGGCCCTTCGGGAAAATTAATTGCCCACCCCTGGCCTAGTGGGTAAACAGTATTCAACATGTGGATAAAACAAAGCAATATTCTGCATATTTTCAGTCAAATAAACAAAACTAGAACATTTGATGAATGGAGGGAGTCCCTATATGTTTGCTAGGGAAATTAAGTATTTTGGTATGAGAGTGCGCTCTAGTGGCTAGGTATAATTTGTTTATCTACTTGAATGTGGCAGGCACGTACAGTAAATACACAGGTCATGCACCGACCTGTATTTGCCGGTCCTGACTAGGATACCCTTCATCCCACAGTGTTGGGCTCCTCCAACATCATTGACCAGGTCATCACCAATCATCAAAGCCTTTCAGATAGAGAGGGAAAGGTGGAGACAGAGAGGTAAGAAGAGTCAGTAGACAGAGAGAAGGTGGACGGTGAGAGAGAGTAGGTAGAGAGAAAGAGAGCAGTGGTGAGGTAGGGGTGAAGAAAGAAAGGAAGGTAGAGTGAAAAAGAGAGATTACTTATATACTGCTATAAGCATTTTACATGTATTCTCTGAATATTTTTTTTCATGCACCTCCTGTGGTTGAATTCCCATGTTGTTCAAAACACTCTGGAAAAACATGGGGGCAGGCTTTCCAATGACCTCAGCTTCTACATCACATGCGTACTGAAAGGAGATAAAAATGTAAAGGGCCAACATTGACATTGCATTGAATTGTGCATGTAGCCTATTTAGGCTGTACAGTAAGTAAAGGGCCAACCTCCAATGCCTTCATGTAAACACCAACATCCAATTTCAAGCCATCTGTCTCTTTGTAGTACCTCCTGTTAAACAGGATTAGCATATTAGTCTGGTGTTTGCTGAGGCCAGCCATATTGTTGTTGTTTTAGTAAGGGTGTTTTACAATGATACTGCTAAATGTCACCTGATGTTAACATTAATTCAAAGCTCCATCATATTCCTTACCCCCTTCCCAGAGAAAAGAGCAAAGGTTTCTCCAGTCCTATGAGGACCCGAAAAGCACCATTCAAATTCTGGTAGGAGAATTGTTCTGCTGCGTCACCTATAACCACACAGTTCGGGTTGGTCTTGTCCAGACTGTCAAACTCTGGGACAACACCTGCAGTACACCAAAAATGTGCTCACAATCACGTTGCAAACATAATGCTTTGCTAAATTTGGTAGGTTGGTTATGTAGTACCTTCATGAACCAGCAGATGGGGCCGCAATCCCTGCTCCTTCAACACAGCCACAGCTGCAGGAGCTGGGGAGAACACTTCAGAGACAGAAATGTCAAAACCCATCCTCTGAAGCTTTGCCACAAACTTCTCCCGATGGGCCTGGGTCTCGTTGGTGCAGAAGCGAACCATTAGGTCGGATTCCTTGAGCCTAGTGTGCAGCAATATATATGATTAACATAGGGTGACCATTTTTGAGTTTGTGAAAAAGAGAGGGGGGGGGGGGGGGTAGTGGTGGTAGTGTATTGCATGCCGCACCATGACCATGTGAATGCATACAAATGTCACAAATGAATGACAAAAATGACCCAAATTACATAGGATATATGATCATCTATTTATTGAACCATAACTAAATTGAAAAGTGCAAATGTAAAACAAATCTTTTTTTGTGGCATTTAGTCCAGTGCTTCTGTGGCTTTCAGTGGTTAATGTCTTTAATGTGTCTTGTCCATATATTAAAGCAATAATTATAACAAATAAAACATTCTAAATAATACATTCTTTATAAGGCCACATTTTAAAATAAGAAAATTAAGACACTTTTCAGTCCTCCTCATATATGAAAGCAATAATGATAAAAGGCGGCAAGGTGCTCAGTGTTGCCAGATTGGAAATTGGAAAGTATCCTAAATTTAGGCTCAAAATGATCGTATTTGGAGGATCGTGCATTTGGCAACACTTAGAAGGCGGTCGACCAATGACAATTCTCTCTACAGTCAGAGCTCGCGCAAGAAGGTGGAACGTAAGGGAGATACCCTTTCCAAAACTTGTAAGGGCGTAATAACTAGTTTGTGAAAGACCCAGAGAAACACAAATATCCGACGAGGCAAAATCCTGGGCGATTTTGGAATACCTGCCGGACGCATATTTTAGGTCTCGATAAGAGGACATGTCCGGGTAAAAGAGGACGTCTGGTCACCCTAATTGACATAGTATTGTAGAATACAGTGTGTGACGCTGACAAAAATGCAACTTTAGACCTGTGTCTAAAATCTAAGTTGTCTTACCGTTGACCTCAACACTATACCTTTTCACGGCATTAACCGAACCTGAAATTGCCACTCCTCCGTCTTCTCCACTGTCGTATAAAACGCCACACATATCCAAAATAACCCCTTTCAGACTTTTACTGGGGCTTTCGTCCATGGCAAATATATTTAGTAAGACGATAAGCATGCGCACAAGCCGGGGCTCTTGGGATTTGTAGTTTTAATCTGTAACGTTCTCGTTTTAATTGAAGAAAGAGGCTTGTTTGTATGGAAGTTTATTTGACTATTTATTCAAATATAAATGCATTTTTCTAATGCCAATTGTGCAAAGTGGCAATGCAATCTGCAATTCAGTCTAAATTATATTTGAACATTTGTTTATGAAAGCTTAATAAGTTGCATTTCATATTGCCAAGGTTGTTTATTATGGAGGACTCAAAGTGCCACAACTAACTGAATGCATTGCCATTAGAATTGCAGATTGCATTGCCACTTTGCACATTTAATTTCGAAAATGTTGATTGCTGTTGATACATTTCACCTAGGGCGCCAGATGTGCTAGGACCGGCACTGCCCCCTGGATAGGGATGGGAACCTATCAGTAGTGGTAGTGGTTCCCAACCCTGGTCCTCAGGGCACCCCTGTCCTGCATGTTTGAGATGTTTCCCAGCTCCAACACACCTGATTCAAATGAATGGTTATAAGCAGGCTTCTGCAGAGCTGAATAACGACCCATTCATTTGAATCAGGTGTGTTGGAGCAGGGAAAAATCTCAAACATGCAGGACAGGTCTACAGGATAGAGACCTGTGTTATGCTGGGTACACACAAAAATATTCTTTAAATCTTTTAAGATTTTTAAAATGTGAGACCTAAGTCCTAGATTTAACCTTTTTGATCCTATAGTGTGTGGTGTTTGTCCTCGGGGTTCCCCCCTCACATTGCTCTTCCGAGCAAGTTCGGTCACTCTTAACACACCTCACATCAAGGGAAAATCTGATAAAATGATCTGTAGATAATCGGGACAAGGGCGTAGGTTTGGTCTCAGCTTCGGTAGGGACACTGAACGCCCCATAAAAAATGGACTTCTGAGCAATGAAATAATGATTTATATTTGGGCATCCCAATTTATAGCTCCTTTTTACTACCTACAAGTATAAGTGTGAATGATAACATTCATGGGTAACATTGTCTAAACATCCCTTAAAAAACATGCAATTTAATGCAATCTTTACCAAAATTGACTAATTCAACTTCTCACCTGAACCCTTGATGCTGATTCATCACCATCCTGCTCTACATCTGTAGCTTCAGAGTGCTGTTTTTCCTGCACAGTAATTCATCAATTTAATACAGACACTAACCATGCTTAGTTGACTGCTGACAGTTGACTGCTGGTCGAGATTACAGGGATATTACTATCCAAGGGATCATAGGCCTACTTATTATCAGTTAATATCACTTTTGAGTTGCTAGCCTGCTGGCACTAGGCTAAACTAGCACGGTCCCATTATGTGGGTAGGTTAGCTTTATCCTTCTGGCTTCAACAAGACCAGCTGCTGCTAACACACTGGTCGAAAGATTGCAGACTCTAGGGATAGATTTAATACAAGCAAAAGTTACATGCTCTACTACTCTAACAACTTTCAAAACATCTTTCCATTGTAGAATGGGTGGCGATGTAAGGCTAGCAGGTTTGCAGGTTTTCCTACTAGCTAACTAACAACGACCTTGCTAGCTACTTACTCTCTGGGTGGTGAAAACACTTCTGATACATTTCTTCTTTTTGGATGACATTTTCCTATCTACAAAGCACAAAAGTGTCAAAAATGTCAATGCTGAGACCAAACGAAATACTAATATGAGGCTTTATTATTTCCTGGCGTATGTAGTAGTTTCCCGTGTCAGACTACTGACAGCTCTCTTTCTGCAAGTCAAGATTCACGAAGTGTTTCTGACTCTGGCACTTTAGCCAATTAAATGACATCTTGTCTCGCACGCTCGAGGGCGCATTGGTTAACTTTTTTCACTTTTCTGGGCAACGGACAATAATAGGAAATGAGTTTTGCAAATATATTGTGCAAAATATTTTTTCTGAATCGATCCAAATTGCAGCACAAAGGAGTTCACTAAAATATTGGTGGGGACAATTTTGTCATTTTCGAATGTTGGTGGGGACAAGTACCTAGCGTCCCCCCCTAAATCTACGCCCATGAATCGGGACATAACCTAGGATTGTCGGAAGGGGGAAATCGGCCCAAAATCAGCCCGATTATCTTGTGGTGACCAGCATTAGTCAGAGCATGTTTGAACGGAGTTGTAAATTAGTGGAGCAAGGAACAGAGTGCCATTAATTAAACCTGAGCAAGGAGCGCACATTATTAATGGCCCAGATTCCCAGACATGGAATAAACCTGTAGTCCTAGTCCAAAAGTAAGAGAAAAATGACTAGGCTTAATCCATGTCTGGGAAACTGGGCCATATCGGCTGTAAGAACAAATACAGTAGTATGTAACAAATGTGAACAGATTTAATCTCCATGCCGCTAGTCGCATTGCCTGAGCAGCACCTTTGGCCAGATATCTGGTGCATTCCTTTGCCTATTTGGTAGGCTATTGAATGTTTGAATCCCCTCTGACCATACATGGGGCATAGCGCACACATTTCTTTTTTCACTCACACTTTGGTGGTTAAGTTTCAGCATAATACTTTTTCATGCCAAAACAAATCTTTAATACATGTGTATATGACCTTTCATCAATTATTTACAATCTCCTTGCATGCTCTGCGCTTGGAGTCATTATAGGCTATGGTTGCATTCATTCCTGTTCCCCAGTCGAGGTGCATCATTTTCGTAAAATGAATGACACTGAATAGTTTGTCATGAAATGCTTGTCTTAAATTGTCTCAAATTGTAGGCCTATGTGTAGGCTACAGTCACATATATTTATGCATAAAGTTGAACACGTTGTTTATGAAATGTCTAAAGTTGGTCAATTTAGATTATGTAGGCCTAGCTTAATATTCTAACCCAAGGGGGTTAGTATATTATGCAGTGTATATAATGCACTGTACATTTAAACATCAGTTCTCTGCTTTTTTCTAAACTGTCGGAGGCCAAACACACCACAAAACAAGGCTACAGTAAAAAGTAGGCTATTGACTTGACTAGGAATTAATTTGCCTATGCACTATAGAGGCTTAATTTTTATTATTATGACATGTATATATTGCATATTTCCGGTACAGCCAGAGCTCGCCTTTCTCTACCCAGAAGATGGACTGGCCACGTTCCCAAAAGCAAACACGTGCGCACTGGTGCTATACTTACCTGTGGGCCAGACTTATGACAACTTTAAAAGAAAGGTGGAGCTTGGAATAGGTTAGAATAGGTTCTGCGGAACAGTTTGGGGAGGGCTAAATGTAGTCGTAAATTTATTTTATTTTGAATGTATTTTGTTCTGTTTAAATGTATGGATTTCAAAGGCATGATACTCATCTTAGAATTTGTTATGTATGTGATCTGCTGATCCGTTGGGAGGGCTGAATATTGTTTGTCCTACATGTATCCTATTTTCATAGTTTCATAGTTTTCATTGTATTTGGTAGTGATTGAGACTGCTTACTCATTCCAAGGCCTATTGACAATGTGATTACAACAGTTAAATTATGTGTGTGTGCACTGTATTTAAGACAGGACATTGAGGACCTGATCAGTTCCCAAACTGTCTCTATCTCCACCCAAAGGATTGTGTGTTGCCTGAGGTGTTCCAACTGTTCATCACTTGGTTGAAATTGGTTAAGGGGAACCACAACTCTTTGTAGCCAGTCAAAGGCAAGTGCAGCCGCCCCCTGGTCGGCCACCCCCTGGAACTGGCTGCTCCAAATATACCTTGGATACCAGTCTGATGTTGCAACTGTTGTGTCAAGACAACCTTGCACAAAAATCTGATATGGGGACATGTATCTGGCAGTCCTCAGTAGGTGGTGATTCCATTGATTGCAAAACAATCCAAGGTCACGTTTTATACCGGCACGTAAACGAAGTGAAGAGCCCAAAGATGCCTTTCGTTGTTGGCAATAATGATTCCTTCATTTTCTCTATAGATATGTAAACAAGGAGTGGTAGACATCTGTTTCAAGTCTTATTGTCAGGTACACAGAACACCACAAAGTCAGACTGGGCACTGACATTTTTGGGACAAGACAGTGCAAAGCAACCTGGCATAACATAAGTACTTAGATTACATATATGATAAGCTAAAAGAAATGATAATAACAAATTATAAACCTCCTAAATATAACAATATATTAGACCTCTAATACAGATAATGACCTATACTAACCTAAAACAAGTGGGGTACAGTTAGTGCAATATTGCTGATTGCTGAACCAGTAGCTGAAAGTGACAGTGTGTAAAGTGACTAGTGAGAAATGCATCAATGTAAAGTGGCTCGTGGTGGCCTGCCGATGATAAACTCAGCAGACCTGACCACACTACGTAGGACCTTGCAGTTTTTTTGTCACGCCTCTCCAGACATCGCCCCATAGTCTTTCAATGCGTTGATTATGAGTGCTCATCCCTCTTAAAGCACTCCCTCGGGTTGATCCTCGGAAGACATCCATGAACAGACAAATGGTGTTGTTTTCCCCTCCATAGTCACATCTGACTCTGGATGGGACACCAAACTGGGCGACTGCTTCCGAAAACAGGTCCATTACAATGTCACTTCTGTTGTTGTTAGAAGCCTTCAGGAAAACCACCAGTCGGCTGAACCCATCGATTCCTCCAGGGATTACAACTCCACCTAAGAGATGAAGGAAGGGAAAATAAAAGATTTCACTTGCACATCTTATTTTATAAATAACTAAAAATATATAAATGGCTTGAATGCAGCTAAAATGATTTGTATACATTTCTGTGCAACATGTTGGGCGTTTAATAGAAAGAAAAGTCCTAACCTCTATTGCATTCATGTGAAGCAGAAAATCTCATTTTCAATTCAAAACTCATAAAATAATCAGCTTGTCATTGGCTAGGGACAGTTAGGGACACAGTTAGGGCAAATTAACAAATCACAGTAAAACAAGCCACTTACTTTATGAGCTTGTGGTTGCCATCAAGATGCCACAGCGAAATTGACTCTGCCACTCGATATGTTCTGCTCCGAAGCCTGTGTAGGACATACTCCGATTATGTCTACCTGTGTTACGCCCTCCA
Organism: Thaleichthys pacificus; assembly: GCA_023658055.1. Classification (NCBI taxonomy): domain Eukaryota; kingdom Metazoa; phylum Chordata; class Actinopteri; order Osmeriformes; family Osmeridae; genus Thaleichthys; species Thaleichthys pacificus. The sequence goes on from CM042856.1 coordinate 2,799,412, forward strand.
CAGGCTCTGTCTGTCTTTCTGTTTCTGTCTTTCTGTTTGTCTGTGTTTGTGCGCATCTCCAGGCTTCAGTGATCCAGTCCATCCTACCTTCACAAGATCCACACCTGCGGTCCAGTTTCCCAATAACTTGCGGTGACATACCCTGGTTTGCCCTCCACTTACCGCCAGATCGTTGTTTTTACAACCTGGTAGCTACGTTCCCGGCCTCCTTGTACTTCCGAGTCTATTATCTACTATTTGTATTCAAAGTGTTCTAATCTTGCACTTTCTTATGTCCCAAACATCCCACTCATCGCTCACCTCCACTCGCCATCTAGCCATTTGTCTGTCTGCTCTTTCAACTCAATGATGAGTGATTTGCAGTTGATGGAATTGAAGGATGAGCTCTGGAGAGCAGATACATTTATTGAACATCTCAAGACAGAAGAGGTAATTAGCTTCTGTTTTGTCTATAGTTAACAGTGTTCCTTCTTACCAGTCCATATAAGATACATGGGGGCATATTTAAAAGACATGAATCAGAAGGGTTACACTACTTTAACTGCTTTTTCTGTCAGTAGTCCGAAGGCATTTCCCATATTGGTAAACCTTTCTTAAACCATGTTGTAATTGTAGCGGGTTGAATATTTAGTGTTTAATAAATGAAATCTTGGCACCCCTTTATTTTTTTAAACATACGTTTACAAATTGTCAACTGCAATTGTCAGCCTCCACCAGTGCATTAGATGGCGCTAGAGTGTAGAGTGAAGTGTGAAGCTAGAAGCTTTGGTGACCAGCAAATATGCGCCAGAATAAAATGGAAACCAAAGTATGCAGTTTGCTAACTGTCTTCACCATAGAGTTAATATAACTAGAGTAAGCTACTTTTGTCTTCCAAGATGGCGTCCCCATTCATTTCTATGAAAAGTGCTCAGTGGCGCAGTGAGGCAAGCATTCCAGTAACTTCATTCCATGCTGTGTGTTCAAATGCTTCTTCATATTTGTGGCATTTCCTCCCTTCGACGAAATATACTTTTTACACGCGTTACAAGTGGCGTTGTTGTCATTTTGTTGTGTGAAATACAACCAAACTTTAGAACGCTTCTGCCCAGTTGCCATGTTTGCGGAAGTCTGAATAAACTATAAAAGCTTTTATACGGCACAGAGAACCGGCACAGAGAACCGTTAGCAGAATCGTTAAAGAATTTGGCTGATGATTCCAAGGAATCGGTTCACTGGGAACCGGTTCTAAACAAGAACCGGTTCTCGATACCCATCCCTAGTTGTACCTGGCTTCCTTTGCAGTGGCTTACAGTCTCAGAAAACCAGTGACATGGCAGGCTTGTTGGCTGGATTTGAACTTCTTACGTTGCCCTTGCTAGGACACCAATTTATCCTAGTGAGCTATTCTCAGTGCTGGAAATTACTGTGTTCTAGTGATGTGTCGTTCGTGAACGATTCGTTCATTTTGAACGAATCCTTACAAGGACTTGGGAGTAACGACTCCTCTCAAAGAGTGATTCGTTCATTTTCTCCTGGCCGCGCATCGGGACTGTTGCATAGGCTCGTCCAAGTAAACAGAAATGATTCGTTCATTTCCCGACTCGGTCTTCGGGTACGAGTCTTTGGATAATTGTTCACGTGACCTGCATAGGCTCTGTAGTGGTAGCTTGAGGAAACAAACGATTCGTTCATTTCCCGACTCGGTCTTTCTACGAGTCTTTGGATCCTTTTTTCACGTAACCCGCATAGGCTCTGTACTGGTAGCTAGAGGAAACAAACGATTCGTTAATTTCCCGACTCGGTCTTTCTACGAATCTTTGGATCATTTTTCACGTGACCTGCATAGGCTCTGTACTGGAGGAAACAAACGATTCCTTCATTTCCCAACTCGGTCTTTCTACGAGTCTTTGGATCGTGACCCGCATTGTATTTTTTAGTAGAGAAAACAGTTTCCTCATTCCCTTTCGCGTGGCCGCTGTTTTAGTAAGACGTGAATGATATTCGCTCAAGTCATCATACTGACTGGTTTTGTTATTAGGATTCCTCCGTCAGCAGGAACCCTATTGTAATTGTTGGTATTATTAGGGTTCCTCCGGTAGGAGGGAACCTATTGTTATTGATGGTATTCTTATTATAATTTTTCTTCTCCTTGCGCCTCAATATCTCAAAAAGTCCCTGGTCATACATTTTCTAATTTGGCACATTGATACTACATCGAAGTGGGCGCCACAGGCCACGCCCAAAAGTCAAATTTTCAAAGTGATGGCATTTCCACCCCATTGCTCCAATTCTTCTGAAACTTGGTGTGCATGCCTCATTTTTCATGAGGAACAAAAAAGCCTCAAGGACCCATAAGGTCCGCCATGATGGATTTTCCTGTACAGTGATAATTTTGGAAAACCTTAAAAATTCCTCTTCTCTTGAACCAAAGATGTGTTTGACTTGAGATTTTGTTCAGATATGTATCATTGACGTATTTAAAAATCTTACTTAAGACAATTGAATCAAATACAAAATGGCTGAAAGGGGTGTATTTATGTAAATGTACACATTGCCTCAATATGTTTGTGTCACTAAATCAAATGTATTTTTGAAGGATGGTTCAAACTTAATAGACTTTAAGGTGACATGCCCCTGAAGTACCATGCAAAGTTTCACCTTGATATGTCGAAATATGACTGAATTACAGCTGTTTGAACTTTGACCAAATCTGACAATGCTCGCCATTGGAGAAACAGCTTATTTTTATTATCCAGTTTTGTGTAATCCATGTCTGGGACTGGCTCAATTGGCTGAGATGTTGTGCTGGTAAGCAAAGGGTTTAATGTTCAAAACCAGTCAGAGGCATAGTTTTTAATTTTTTATTCTGACAAAACGGTTTCTAGTCTTCCGATCAATCCTCCGGTTGTAAAAACATAGCAATGCGTGTTTATTTGAGCCCATCACAACACTCTGATCATCTGTTTAGCGAGACTGTGTAAACCACTGCAAAACAAGCCAGGTTCACCACAGTAGCTAGCTACTTGTAGTCTACGCATGGTAGAGATAACTCTAATGGTTATCTCTAATGAAGTAAATTGATTGTTCAGGTTGATCCCTTGCCTGTTGCACAAATTCATTTCAGTAACCTAAGCCAGGACACATTCCCACTGATGCTAGGCATGATTTAAAATTCCCTTCCATGACAAGTTATGGCACCCCAAACAACCTTTTTAAAGCACTACGAGTAAGCTATTATTTACAGCAGCAACCCAGTCATCCCGTTGTCCCATTTTTATGTCCCATATTCAAATAGGACTAAATTACAGCTGTTTGAACTTTAACCAAATCTGACAATGCTTGCCATATGGATAAATGTCTTATTTTGTGATACAAAAACTGTACGCGCAAACGTCTAAGTCTGTGAATGGCTTAGTAGGATGAGACGCAGGGCTGCTATGTGAAGGGTTGTGGGTTCTAATATAGTCAGAGCCCTAAACTTTTTCTTTTTTTTCTGACAGAAATTTGTTTCAAGTCTTCTGGTTAATCCCAGTGTAACTATCTGTCAATTTTACAACATTTTGCCATCTTGAAGGAGGAATCCGCCATTGCTGCTTGCAGCTATATTTTTCACTTTACATTTACACTTACAGTTTAGTGCAGTGTAATTGTTTGCCGTGATAATTAAATGCTAGTGTGATAATAAATGACCAAATCATACAAACTGTCATGATACATTATGTTAATGCAGGAATTTCTTTTAAAATAGTATATGCTGGTGCACATGTCATGCACTAACCTACATGAGAATATGATACGTGTTTGCAGTGGAACCGTTCCGCTCGAAACAGGAAGTTATCAAAATAAAAGCAGAGAAACCATGTATAAGAGCCATGTACCATGTATATGAGCTAATCTGACCTTTACACTCCAAATGGACATGTGCAAATGTACTTTCTTAGCAGTTAAACAGGGCTTTGAAATGTACAGGTCACATGACCAAAAAGCTATTGAAGTTTGAAATATTCTAAAATTCATCTAAAATAGTGTGAGATGAAAATGAACAAAATAAAGGATGTGAAACATGTATGCATAGTCAGTGAACACTCTGAAATGAATTTGAGGATTATAGGTCACATGACCAAAAAGCTATTGAAGTTTTAAGGTTTATTTTGAATAAAGAATACATTTTTTATAACTTGAGATGAAAATGAACAAAATAAAAGCTGTGCAGCATGAATGAATATACATCTTGAACAGTTTAACATTATTTTGACGCTCCTAGTTCATGTTGTTGATAAGCTATTGACTTTTGAAACGTGTAATTTGTTGATGGTCGCTAAACATACGTGTTTGGGCAGCCAAAAGCATTGGCTAAGCGGCCGGTCGTAGCGGTGCTAATACCGGTTCAAATAACACAATACTGGGTGTCCGAATATCTGTTGAATATCAAACTTCAAACCAACTTTACCACGGTCATTCACCAGCTTACAGAGGTGTCAAGTAACGAAGTACAAATACTTCGTTACCTTACTTAAGTAGAAATTTTGGGTATCTATACTTTACTGAAGTCATTATTTTTCAGCCGACTTTCTACTTCTACTCCTTACATTTTCACGCGGTTATCTGTACTTTCTACTCCTTACATTTTTTAAATAGCCTCGAGGCTATTTAAAAAATGTAAGGAGTAACGATCGTTGGAGTAACGATCGTTACTCCAATTTCAGTTCGGCTTGTTTTCATTCCGGCTTGTCATCGTTCAAAAAAACACACTAAAAAAACTATCCAGAAAAAATGCGCCATCCGGATAGAGTGAATTTGATGGTGGTTGGATGAGAAGTATAAACATATACCATTCCGACACCCTATTGGTTTATACGTGATCCATCACCTGCACATGACACAAAATCACGTCAAACTCCAGCAAGGAAATAGCAGACGTATGTAGCCTACGAAGATGTCCGTGGCAGAGACTCAAGACAACTCGAGCAAAATGTCCGAACCAAGCACCAGCGAGGAGGTTGGTAGCTAGGAAGATTAGCCAACCCTTCTACATCCCTGGCCGTACCTGGAAGAATTTTTCGACATGTTTGGATGCAAAAACAACTCCTTTCGAATTCGCTGCAAGCTCTGCGCACCCAAGTAGGCTACCACGAGCTAATGGCTTTCACAAACTCGCCGTCTAATTTGAATAAAGGCTATTGATAACATGCCTCTGAAGTTTGACTTTTTGCAGCATTACAATACTTATAGGCAACTAGTCATCATATCTTGCGCTCCATGAAACACATGTTAATGCTTAGTAGTAGGCTACACATATATGGTTCTTTAATGTATTTGCATTGTACAAAAATGCGTTCATTTTCAATGGGCATAAACAGGTGCAGCCCACATTTTTCAACATTAACATTTCAATATAACAAGTCATTATGGCCTTTGGAAAAATGTTTTTTTTGGGGTGAGGTGGGGTCGTGCATTATAGACCCCTGTGCCTAAGCTTTTGTCCTTAATGGCATTTTTTCCCCTTACTACTTTTACTTTTATACTTTAAGTAGTTTTGAAACCAGTACTTTTATACTTTTACTTGAGTAAAAAGCTTGAATTGATACTTCAACTTCTACAGAAGTATTTTTAAACCCTAGTATCTATACTTCTACTTGAGTAATGAATGTGAATACTTTTGACACCTCTGCCAGCTTAAAATACAATACAATCAAATCATCTCTGTCCATGACTGCACTACACACCCCAACAAGGTTCAGGGAGTGGGCCGCACATGGAATCCAATCAGCAAGGGGGCTTCCTTCCTGAATATGAGCCCTCAATCCCTTGTTAGCACCTGACATATTAGACGGATTTGTCAAAGCACTGTTGCCTGCAATTTTTGATGTCGACATGCATGTCCTGTAGCACATTTGTAACTGAGTCAAAAAGGGACTCTGCCTGTATGGCAGACATTTCAAAAATCGCTCGAAGACTTTGCCCTCCTGAGAAACATAACGTACCACAAACGTTAGCTGGTCTATGTGACTTAAATTGGGTGTTGAGTCGACAATCAAAGAAAAGTACTTGGCTTTCTGCAGCTGAAGAATTATTTCAGCTTGAACCCGCTGACCCATTAGACTTATGAATTCTTCGTAGATAGTGGAAGACAGATATGAGGTTGTCCCTCTGCCTTTATTCCCATATTTTTTTAAATGTTCATCAAGAAAAGGGTTGAACTTGCTCAGTAATTCCAATATTCCCAAGTAATTGCCATTGTGGACAGAGCCTAATATTTCATTGTCTCCACGGAATGCAAGGCCACGTTCTATATCAATTTAGATGTGTAAACCAGTGATTCATTAGGTTTCGTAAATGGAGGAACAGAGGCAGTGCCAAAGCCCAGTGTGTGGAGTGTGGGCTAATGCTGTCCAACGAAGTCCTCAAGCCCTCAAAACTACAGCGGCATCTAGAGACCAAGCACCCGATGCTCTTGGAAAAGCCGGTGGAATATTTTAAGAGGAAGGAAAGTGGGCTGCAGATGCAGTAAAGGTCTGTTGTGTCACTGACAAGCAACTCTAAATGTGCATTGAAAGCCAGCTACCTCGTAGCCAGACGTGTGGCACAGAGTAAGAAAGCATTCACCATAGCGGAGGAGATGGTTCTGCCTGCCGCTGTTGATATGTGTCGTGACCTAATCGGAGAGGCCGCTGCAAAAAAACTGCTGACCATCCCACTCTCAAACGACACTGTTAGTCACTTTATCGCGGACATGGCCTCAGACATACAGCATCAACTTACAGAAAGAATAAAAAGTAGCCCTTTTTTTTCTTTGCAATTAGACGAGTCCACGGATGTCACAAATGCTGCACTGCTGCTAGTTTTTGTTCGCTATCGCTGGGACAGTAGTTTGCACGAAGACATACTGTTTTGTGGAGAGCTACCAACACGAACTACGGCTCAGGAATGTTTCCGCTGCATGGATAACTACTTCACTGAGAACGGCCTGGACTGGCAGAACTGTGTCGGGGTGTGCGGTGATGGTGCAGCATCAATGACTGGCAGGCATCATGGTGTCATTAGACAGATACTTGATCGTACACCACACTCAATTTGTGTGTTATTACCAATCAGACACATATTGTGTTGTTTTCTACAAATTGTGTGTTGTTTGATCTTACGATTGGACGCACACAACATGTGTTAAAACATTGACCTATCACATCACTAATTCAACATCTTTGCGCGCCCAAAAAGAAAATTCATTTTTGAAAGAAGCACTGGTAACCACGGAGTTGACACTGACACGACAGCAGAACACTAAAGGTAAATGTCTTTTTTACTTTACTTGAGTTTGCAAATATAAAAAAGTAAATACCCTGGGATTTTTATTTGACGATGAGAGGCTCGTTGTCAATATGTTGTGACTGTCATGCTGGTGTGCTGAATGGGAACCGTTACGTGAGTGTAGCTAACATCAGAGCCATAATGAGGCTCTGGCTAACATTTACTAGCTTGCACTGACAACCTTCAGTTCGTAGCTAACGTCGTTAGCTAATGTAAGCTACTTGCTAGTAGCTAGCTAGCTAAGGTAGCTAACGTTAACGGTTCAAGTTAGCTCATTAGTCAACCTGGATAATTTAATATGTAAAATTGGTTAGCATTTTGTATTCGCTATTGAAACATGGAGAGTCAGAGAAAGTGAAAACCTGGCTAGTAACAGCTTGGGTTTTCTAACGATGAAGTCTATTTTAAGCACTTACTCTTCTGTCATAGCTTTAGCTAGCAATTTTGCATGTGGTGTTGGCTAGTTCGTGCCCTTTCGTATTAGTCTAACCATAGAGCAGGTGCAACGCTAGTGGTGTAAATCAGTTTTTCCCCCATCCTTTTTCTCTCGCAGCACAATATAGGCTATGTATTATAGGAAAAAATCTCATGGCAAACCAGCATGACATTTTATTTCTGTGAATTGAGTTGTTTTGTTGTGTAATGCCTTTTAAGTTTAGCTACTTTAGAGAGTTTTTCCCCCCACAGACAAGGCACAATGGAATCGGGACAGAGCAATCACGTGTGAACTTCAATGCATAGGAGTACTGTAATTGGTCATTGTATTGTTTGTTCCTCACCTGTATAATTTTATTTTTCTGTTCAGTGCTACAAGAGAGTGATGGGCCTTTAAAAGTTTAAATAAAACACAGTTCAGTAATTTCATTACTCAAATACGGCACTATCTATAAATATAATCTTACATTTTGACCCATGCTATATGGTTTGATTAGCTAGCAAAACAAATGGTAAGTGGTAGGAGTGGTTTTGTGTTATTTTACTGTAGTGAATAATGACTAAAACCTTTTTGTCTTTTCTTTATCAGCAAATGGAGGCTAACTTAAAAAAAATACTGGCATCGATCTACCTAGATGGCAGAGAGATCTGCAAGAAAGTTTACCACCTAAGCAATGCTAGGGAATTAATCGATGAAAGCAAATCTCAAGATGGCCTACATTCTGCAGTAGATTTAGATCGATTTCTCAAGTATAATGCAGACTTCAATGAGTTTATTGATACAGATCGCAACACAGACATCAAAGAACTGGATAAATTCCAGTTATTTTTCCGGTCGGGTTCTGAGCTAGCGAATGCAGAAATTGAACTGATATGTCCGGTAAGGCTGTGAGAATTAATGCAAGTAGTTGTTCCTAATTTTTCAAGTAATTGTGCAGTCCTGTTGATAATATTGTGTTTTAAATGTTTGTTTGGGGATTCTAAACTGCACCGATGACTCATACATTTTTGTACACTTGTGTTTTACTCCAGCCTGCTCCCCTGCCAAGACAGACACATTCTCTACCTGCCCATGACAGGCTGGATGACAGTGGATTGGAGGCACTCAAATTACTAATTCAAACAAAAGCTCCAAACATACTCACAGAATATGAGGAATCTGGCACCTTATGCACAAAAAACAGGATGCTACTTGTGAGGGTTGCTGTCAGCAATCTTGTGGAGAGACAAAGATTGTAAGTTGACACTGTATTAAGTGTGAGATGCAAAAGTATTGACAATGGAGTGAAATTTGTTCTCATATCATACTTGAAATTAGTATTTTAGTCAGTAAATGTGAAGTGTGAGTATAACTGATGGCAATACATGTTACTAATTGAGGAGGTTAGATGCAAAAACCTCTAAAAACCACTTCTGTGAAAAATGAGATAATGATATAAAGGGAAAGGTCTCAGTGCCTACTATACGATAATCAAATAGGCTTAAATCCCACGCTCACATCATTACAAAAACAGAGTTATTGGTGGAAACCCTTTAAATGTCAGCTGTGTTTTTGCCAATTTACCACAAAAATAGTTTGATTGAAAATAGTCTTATTTTCAGTTACCCATCCAGTGATGACAAGGTGCGTCTTGCCAAGAATGTTGTCACCACGTTTCCTAAATTGAGTGTCAAAATCCAGGAACACAATGAAGGATATGTAAGTTAAAAAATAAAATAATGTTTGCCTTCCCACCCCACATTTTACTGATGTACCAAAGGTTAATGGTTTCAGAAATGAGGGCCATTGTATTGTTGGTATTATTGACTGACGCCTCATGTACTGTACACTCTCTACCTTCAACCCATGCAAAGGAACACTACTATGATCCAGCCTCACACAGCGGCTTCATTGAAATGAAACTACGAAACCTTAGAAGGGATATGGAAGAAAGCCAGAGAAGGTATCGGCTGAAGAACAAATCAGGGGGCACTGTAACTCTGACTCTGACCTCGTCTGTGGCAAACACAGATGAGGATGTGAGTGAGTGGGTAACCCTGGCAAAGAGAATTAAGCCCTCACCTGAAAACCTCTCAACAATCAAGCATGCTATGGACCGGACCTACACTCACAGAAGAATATGGATTACAACACAATCTCCAACATTAGCTGAGATATTTAATCAGTATCCACGATTTATTGACATGCCACACCTGGTAAGCAAATTCTTAATACTATAATTTTTTTATAGTTACAGTTTATCTGTCCTTTGAAGCAACCCTGCATACCTCAGTAAATATAGCCTGTTAATTCAAATGAATAAATTGGATTGTATATTTATCTTTGTACATCTTAGTTTGATTTAGACTTCGATAAAGAGTTTGAGGGCAAGGTCTTTTCCTTCGCAAATTAATTTTCGAATTTTATCAGTTCAGTTTTTTGACCATCATTACTATGCTTATGTGGTGGAAAAAAAAGATGTGTTTGAAGTGGTTAGCATTAATGACCTCGCAGATGTCAGACCATTGATGTCAAGTTTCAGGGGAGATATGGTTTACTTAAATCCCAGGTACAAGATTGTGTAAGTTTAAATGAATGTTATATTCTTAAAAAGTATTGATTGATTGTATGGAAATGTATTGATTGTATGGAAATGTATTTATTACCATGATTGTAAAATAAATTAACATTTTGCTACATTGGGTGTATTGGGTGTATCATTATTATGAACATTTATTAACACACTAAAGTATCTATATAGGGACCACACATATTGTGTTAGATTTGACACAATTACTGTGTGAAAATCTTAACACATATCATGTGTGTGTGTTTTTAACACAGTAGGTGTGTTAAAAGTAACACAACATATGTGGTCCTTATATACAGGGCCGCGTTTGTGCAATGGGCAGGAGGGGCTGCTGCCCCGGGCCCCGGCCACTAGGGGGCCCCACACAGGAGATGAAAAAAACAAACAAAAAAAACATATTTTTGATGCATTTACCCACCCGTGCATTTACCCAACAATGGCTTCGCATGAAGGTGATGTCAAACGAGTTTGACCTGCTTCGCCGAATTGACTTCAACGATTTGATTCGTGACTTTGCCTTCAAAAAAGTAGACGAGTGGACTTAAACTAGTCCCACACTGATTATCTAGCCTATGTTCTTTTCAGTAGGCGGCCACAGCCTGATAATTAAATTGTTCAATCGAGTTGTTTGTATATGTGATCGCTGGGCTGTGTGTGTGCACGCTAGACTGCATGTTCCATTTTATTTGACATTGTGGCTGGCTAGGGGTAGCCTGGTCCTAACCAGACTCTCGTACATCGCATTTGTACAGAGAGTCTGGCCTCGCTCCATTGACAAGCGTTGACTTCCTTGTAGGCGGGTACTATGTTGAAGTTTAAAACTATTGGATCTGCCCAGAGCCACTCTGGATCTGCCATAACCAATCGCTAGCGTTCGCCTTAGCCAACTCCTTCACCACGGAGCTAGCTGCCGTAGCTGGAAAATCAAACTTTTCCCGAACCCCGTGGGGAGGAGGGCCACAACATCATGACCACCAACAAAACTCAGCAAGGATTGCTTGTTCTTGCTCCGGCTTTAATTTATGGATATTCGGCAACCGCAGATTAGCTTCGCTCGCATCTTTCTCCGCCGCCGCCGTACAACTCAAATTAGTGCACGACATCAACGTCATCGTTCTCAGCCACTCCCTCTGTTTGCTGAAAAAAATCAACCTGAAAAGCCTCGGGGAGGCTTCTGCCCCGGGCCCCAGATTACCTTAACCTGGCCCTGCCTATATAGACACATTAGTGTGTTGGGAATTGACACAACTTATGTTGATATTAACACATCTGTTTTAAGAGTGCAGAAGCCAAATGGACACACTGTTCTCTACACCGTGAAAGCCTTTCAGCAAAAAAGATGTCACCAGATCTCCACCAGGTGATGGATGTAAGTGTGAAAACCATAAACTTTATTAAAAACAACGCTGTGAACTCCAGATGTTTTGCTAAGCTTTGTGAGGACATAGAAGCAGATCATGTCGAGCTGCTATATCACAGTGAAGTGAGATGGCTCTCAAGAGGACTGGTCCTCAATCGTTTGTTTGAACTGAGGAATGAGGTGTTCTCTTTCCTCACTGAGAAAAAATCTCATCTTGCACATTACTATGCTGACACAATGTTAACAGCAAAACTTGCCTACCTCTGTGAAATTTTTTCCTTACTGAACCAACTGAACACCTCACTTCAAGGTTTGTTTTGTTTCCACTTTTGTCTGACATTTTTTTAAACTCCCCTTAAGTGAAGATCAGTGACTCAGTCTCCCAGCACCTCTCACAACTGGCAGAGAAATTTGGTGACTACTTTCCTGAGGATCCCAGAGAGGGAAACATGTGGATTTAGGATCCATTTTCAGTGGATTCCACTGCAAATGATGTTGCTCTGCCCTCACACCTGGAATCCCAGCTTCTGGAAGTTTCCACTGACAGCACTTTAAGCTGCAGTGGGGCAAACTGGACCTGGGCTCCTTCTGGATTGCTGTCTCAAAGGAGTACCCATGTCTTGCATTGAGGGCTGTGAAACTCCTTATCCCATTCACAACTACATACCTGTGTGAATCAGGATTCTCCTTTGTGGCCACAACTAAGACCAAAGCCCGAAACAGACTCAGAGCAACCCTGGAGGCTACTCTGAGAGTGAGCCTTTCTCCCATTCCACCCAGACTGGATCTGATTATGTCTCAGAGGCAGGCCCAAGTGTCTCATTAAGAGTTGAAGATAAAAAGGGAGTTGTATTATTGTTGTTAATTGTTATTATTTGTGTTCATTTGTCACAGATATAAAGATTCTTCTGGTTCTGCCATGCAAAATGGAGACTGCTGAAGCCATTTTCAAATGGCTTTGCAGATTATAAGGCTTCAGTTTCATTTGCACTTTATTTCAATTTCATTTACAGTTTATTTATTTATATTATAGATTTATATTATTTGAATGCATTTATTTTGTCACCTCCTTTTTATTGATTGAATGATTTATATATATATAATTTATTTTTTATTAATTTAAAGTAAAATCCTACTATTGGTCTTTTTTATTATGATTAAAAAGCCTGACTTGATCCTTGAATTTTTTTCTTGTCACAGCTTGATTTGGTCCATGAATTATCAGCCTGTTCGGTGTCTTGATACCGTATGCATACAGCAGGTTTACATAAACGTTTAATAAAAGTCTTTGTGATGATTCCATTTTATCATGTCATTTTATTTGACAAGGTTTTTGCTTGTTAAACAGTAAGTGGATTTGGTTTATTATTGAATACAAATCAAACCGAGAGTGAAGTCAATTAAACCTATACATAGTTAATATTTAATGGGCCCCCGGCCACTTTGTACTATAAAAATTAGGCCTCAAGGTCAAAAAGGTTAAGAACCCCTCGTGTAAACCAAGCCCTGGTTATTCTTCTCCTCATTTGAGAAAATGAAAGTTCAACGCTCGGTTTTGAAAATCCTCTCCTTGTGATGTCACAAGGAGGAAGGTTACCTCCCCTCTCTCTGCTTTGCCCGCCCAGAGAATCTGGCCCGCCCATAAGAAACTGTAGCCTGGGTCCCGCCCACAAAAAAAATTGGTCTGGAAGTTCGGAACCAATCAAATTGTCAGGGCGGGCTTTATACGATGATGGACAGATGATCAACAGTAACGTTATCAACCACATCACCAAAGAGCGCTTGGGTTGAATTTGTTTTCAACAAACAACATACTACGTTGCTCTGATTGGTTGTAGGTCTATCCAATTGAGTGAAGAGGCATTTTTTTCCGGTTCGGTTGAAACACGCCCCATATCACAGCCCAAAGGAGCGGTATCAGACTCATATTCTGACTAGAATTATGAGAATGACAACGTCAGGCTAAAGAAACTGAGCTACGACCGTGCAAGTGTTTTATCCTCGAGAGACATCATGGCTTGCAAACGAACGAAGCATTACATTTGCTCGTTACATTAGTTTGGATGTACAAAGGAAAACAAAAGTATTTTTACAGTTCCTTCATCCGAGCCTCTGAAGACCCAGTGTCTTAATTTTATTTTCTCTGGAAATGCGCCGACACAACTTCCCAAAGTTTTGTATGTCTGCGCCAAACATTTCAGCCACGACTGTTTCCTCAACTTGAGCCAATACAAAGCTGGCATGCTGAAATTCAATTCTGGATCAGTACTAACTCTGCTTGGTCCAGCTACAAACCTCGGACAAGTAAGTTAATTAACGCTATATCATTTTGTTGCTACTGTATGCCCCCCCATTCACAGCATGTGAATACATGCTGTAACGCGTGAGTGTTGTACACTTCTTTGTTATTTGGATAACCGTTCTGCTGTTGGTGTTATGGCGCGCGCGATATCCGCCTTTCCCCTCATTCAAATGAGTGTGCACCTCTGCAAACCAGGGCGATCAGATGAGAATGGGTAAATTCGAGGCATCTTACAGCAAGCTACGAGCCATTGCGATACATCCATTGTAAACATTAGCGCATGGTGCCGCCCCTCTCCTCCTCATTAGCATTTCACACTACAGACACAGAAACAGCGCGTCTTGAGGAAAGCTCATTGTGGGACTGCTCGTAGTGGCTGTAATAATGCACCAAGGCTGAATTTCGGGAAAGAGACTTCAGATACAGTATTAGGGGACCACAAACAGCATGTCATGTGACCTTTAATGCGATTCTGCGCAGAGAAGCCTCGCTCACACTGGGCGGCTGAAATTGGCAGCACCAGCATAATCTGCACCAACTCCAGTATGTTGTAGATACTTTTCAATTTCATTTAAACTCTTACCATTAACTTATCAAAACCAACCTTTAAGGATACCATACGGTACTGTTGGCCTACCTTGTAATCAAGCCTGTAGGGGTCCTTTGTCAACATAGTCTCCCACTGGCCACTGTAGGACTCTTTGAAATTGTGGTTGACCAGGGTTTTCAGGCCCTGCCACTCATCCTGGATTGCAGCCAAGTTGCACCACTCAATTGTTATTAGTAGTATCAATTAACGTAACGTTTCAATTAAGAACATGGTTGCAAATACATATGTACAGGACTGTGTAGAGCACAAAACAAGACTGTCATAATTTTGTAATCAATTATTTAAGCCGAAAATATTACATTTATGGGACTCTCTGGACGATCTGTCCGCCATTGTTGCAGGTATATTCACATACCCCAGGGGTATATGAAAAGGGGTGTATATGCCCTACTAGCTCAAAAAGAGTATTGGGACACCACTTACTCTCACGGGAACGCTTGGGGTAAGGGTAAGACAGAGGCTGTGTCTACTACCGCGCACTTGTGCACTTCGAGCACTGACTTTCAGTGCTTAGGGCGCTTACACTGACAGAACCAGAAAAATTCAGTGCACTGAAAGTACCCGGATGACGCACTGCAAACGGTCAAAAAATGCAGTGTACAACGATGGACACTACTCGCCCTAAACGGGCGCCATATTGGCTACGTAGCGGAAGAGGAGGAGCCTGTGAAGGAATGATAACTATACTGCTAATCAATGCTGCTATACCAATCACTACCTTATATACATATATACACATATATTATGTAATGCTCTATACTAAAACATGTATCCAATTGTGATCAATTGATTTAATAAAGAACATATGAGATCATGCAACAGGATGCTTTCTGTGCAAGTAAGGTCGTGCTGAAATGTATCTGTGTAAAGTAAGATCATGCTAAATTGTAACTTCGGTGTGTGGGCAAGAATGCCGATGTCAGGCAAACTGTTTTGGGAGGCGAGTTTGTGATGCTCAGGGACCGCAGTGAGCACAATAGGGCCTCTCAGCGCTTGGGAGTAAAAGTGTCAACTTGGGAGATAAGGTAATGTTGGGACAGTAACTCTTCTCTGCTTAAGGACGGGTCAGATCAGCCGGTCTGACCACCTTTGGATATACTCTGTTCTGAGAGCACATTCCCTTGGAGACCCTGCCCCACCTGCCCCACCTGCATTCCCTTGGAGACCCTGCCCCACCTGCATTCCCTTGGAGACCCTGTCCCCTCCCCCTTTTCACACTGGATGATCTACCCTTTCCCCTTGGAGACCCTACCCCACCTACCCCCATATATCATCGACCCTGGCCTGGCCGCCTCACCCCTTCTCCTGGAGACACGACCCCCCCCCTTTCCTTGGAGGCGCAGCTCCCATCTCCCTGCACGCCATCAAGACCCCCGATCTACTTCCTTCCCTGGAGCCCCCTTCCCTTGGATTACCTCAGACCAGTGGGTCTGGTCTGCCCCCCCCCCCCCTGAGCAGACCTGTGGGTCTTCTCCGCCCCCTCCCTCTCCGAACATCACCAGATCCGTGGACTGCCCACCTTGTGCCACCATGAACGCCCTGGACATTTAATTGGACAACCACATTCCCACCCCACGGTCTTCTGACCAATCACCTGTCACAGACCTCCCTCTCTAGAGGGGTACAAGACCTGTCTCCCAAGGACAGGGAGACAGAACTTGGTGTGGGCAGAACTCTCTCGGATCTCTGTCACGACCACTTTCTCAACGAAGGCCTTCGTTTGTTCTATTCTGAGACTCTGTTTCTGTGGGACTGCTATTGCATCATCGACTGATTCATTGTACTAGACTACGAACATCTTGGTGTGTTGTTTTCATTGTGTATCTTGTGATTGCATCATTACTTACATTAAACTACAAATAACTTGGTCCGATACTTAACCTTGTATTATTCTCCACTACCCAGTTACACTATCCTTAACAGCCCTTTCGGCAGCTTTTCATTTCTAAAATAATGGCGGACTAAATGACTCGCGAGCAGATTCGCCTTAGATTCGCGGGTGTCACAATCAGATGTGCGTCCGTCACTTCCCGCCAAGTGGTTAACTTAAGTGTTCCATTTGAGACAGCACTACTCAGCGACGGAGTGCGCTACAGATGTAAGTGCACTGTATTGCAGTGCACTGTATTGCAGTGTACTTAGTAAAGTGCGCGGTAGTAGACACAGCCAGAGTATTGGGATTCGGCCTAATACGTAGGCTATATGGACCCAACGACTGAGGAAGAGCAATCGAGTGCTGAGTCAAATAACTCCATTTGCACGAAAACTCCCTTCAACTTAAGTCTCTGGACTTAATATCCCGAGCTGAACGCTATCAGTTTTCAGCATGTCAAAACGTGACCAAAGCCTCGATTCAGTTAGTTTAAAAAAAAATCATGATCCAGCAGCACAGAGTGCACATTTCGAGGCTGTGTCCAGGGTAGTCCTGCGTGACTCTATGAATACAATCACACCAAGATGCCCTTCTTGAAATTCCTTTCACGGATCAAATGTGCTAGATAAATTATTTTGTGACTATTTATTTGGGTAAGTTCAATTGTCTATAGATGCATGTGATGTTAGTCAGTTACTTGCTCATTTTATTGAGTGTACGCTCCGCCTAGTTTGTTGCAACATTCAGGTTGCGTCTTGACAAATGCTCCAAATTGACGTCCACTCACACGTTTGCTCTCTCCACACTCATATACACCGGTGATCTGACAAGCGGCACTGAGGATTCGTAGTACTCTGACGGACGGTTAAACAACTCAACTTCAGAAGAACATCGCATTTTATTGGTAATTTGACTGATATCATATATGGTCGCAGTATTAGAGCTATTTAACGTCATGGTGAAACTGGCGCTGGCTTGTAACTGTACTAAACTACGCTAGCTAACGCTAACATCTGTTGTGGCCTGGAACTTAGCTTTAAACTTAAGCTTTGCTTGCTCTTAAAAATGTATTGTAGTACTGTTATTGTTTGCTAATAGTACACATACGTTATCCACATTTAGCCATGTGCAAGAATAGCTCGTCGTATGGTGGTAAAATGTGCTAGCTAGCACTATCTTAACTGGTTAGCTACGCAGTTTTCTGATGTTGCCTAACAAGTCCCCTACTACTAGCTAGCATTATCTACCTGGCTAACCACCACATCACACGGGTACTTTTCCATGAAGTTGGTGTGGCTGATGCAAGGGAGAAGCAGCAGCAGCAGGAGGAGGATAATCTGTTTTATAGCTGTATCATTGAGTTAACTGTTTATGTAGGCGGCTAGCTAGTGTTATTGAATTGGATGGTGCGCCGTTTTGGGGAGAAGACCAAAGCGTCACTGGCAAAAAATAAATAAAATAATTTGTTTTGAACTAGATAGACATCCCTCATCGGTAGATAGCCTACTTTCCTTTCCCTTGACACTTGAGTGTTTTGCATAATTACTTTTGTATATCAGTCAGATTTACTTGTTATTGCAGGAGGGATTTTAAAAGATTTTGAATTTCATGTTGTTTAATTGTAACTTGTTTAACTGCATGCTCTTATGGTTCTTCCCTTTGGCACTTATTTGGTTTTTCACAATGTATGCTTCATGTTTTGGCTGCTCGCAATGTTTGGGGCTATCTCGTTGTTATGATCAGTGACCTATGGTCTTTTGTAAGCTCTCTCTTGGAAGTCGCTTTGGATAAAAGCGTCTGCTAAATGCATAAATGTAAATGTATTTTCTAATGAAATTGTTTACTGCCGATTGGATCTGTGTTCCTTATCGTTACAAATAATCATCATCATCAGGTCAGTCAGTGTCATGATGAGAAGATAGAGAGCCCTAACAAAGTCTGACAGAGGACAGCACATAGTTTTATCCGCTCCGAAATGGTAACGCTGCTCTTTTATTTTATTTTATTTTTTATGATCGATTAAAGATTCAATATGGCTAGACTACACAGTGGAATTCAAATCAATCTCAGGTTAACATTTGAATGAAAAGTTATACATTTCAGGACCATCAGACCTTTAGTGATTGATTTATTGGACTTCTGTATCTTGATTACACTTTCAAGATAATGGTATTCATTCTGTCACTGTGTCGCCTGTTGATTGCATTATTTATTTTTTTGATTTACTGCTTGTAGACTTGGTAAACATGCTTTATTTGTCATGCTTTGGCTGATTGTAACATACTAGGGACATCCTAAGTTTGTCAGCTATGATGAACTCAAGTGGCATGTGGGTTGGTCTTTATTTAGCCTTTGGCTGTGATGTATTGGGGGTGTGCCTGAGGGGCAGCTCCCACACCAGCCTATCACCTTCCATTACCAATTTGAGCAGTTTACCATGGTCAGGAGCAGGTTATTGATCAACTTAGTCTGTGGCGTTGACTGGATTGGATGCTTACCAAGTATAGGTTATTTTCACATTGGAGTCCTATTCAATAGATGATGCTTGTCTAAATGATTTACAGATCCAGTAAAATATACTTGCAATCAGTGATTGAAATACATCATCAGTCCTTCCCATACCCTCTAACATTTAAAAAGTATACATGTTACTTGAACTTGAGCACACATTAATTACTCGGTGTAATAGCCTAAACTAACATAGTTAAGTATCTCAAATCTTCAGAAAATCTAAATTCATTGCCCTCACTGTTATTGTAATACAAAGATCATAAATGGTACAGAGAGTCATGGTCATCAAACAGTGGGGTTAGAAATGACTTTTGACCCATGGTTTACATGAGGTTGGCCACTCTATTGTGTTGCATGTGAAAGAGAAATGCTGCTCAGCAGATAAGCTGTATAGACCTGCACTTGTCGCTGAATAGAACTTAGGCCGAATCCCAATACTCTGTCTTACCCCTACCCCTTAGTTTACCCCTAGCCCTTATGTCTCGAAACTGAGGGGTAAGGGCTACATAGCCCTATGAAATGAGACGCCACTTGGTTACGGTTACGTATATTGATGTCTCCAAAGCAAGTAGTGTTATGCACTGATATCAAACAAAATTCGTTTGAAATTCGCTGCTAATCGAGTTAAATTAAAACTGTAGACATGCATGGAGTCCATTCAAGGCTAATCAGAGAAATGCGGGACTGTTGTGCAAATCAGCAATGTAACGTTAGCAATTATTTAAGACGAAAATATTACATTTATGGGACTCTGGATGATCTGTCCGCCATTGTTGCAGGTAGCGCAGTATTCACAGGTTTCAAGTAAGCTCCCGACCTTACTTGGTTTTAAGGGGTGTATACCCCTTCGTCTTAGCCCTACCCCTAGCTCAAAAAGAGTATTGGGACACCACTTAATATCACGGGAACGCGCAAAACTAAGGGCTTGGGGTAAGGGCTAGGGGTAAAACAGAGTATTGGGATTCGGCCTTAATCTCACTCTATGAGGTCAGGGCATATTCAAGGCCCCACCCTTCAAGGTCAGAGAAGGACAAGGTTGTCCTCTTAGTTCTTATTCACTGATCTGTGGGGAATATGATGTTGCTCCAATCTATAACAATGGGGCGGAGAGGCGTGGCTAAATTTAAGTGTTTACTTTTTTACTTACTATTCAGTGTTTCCCACAGATTAGGAAGTAATTTGTGGTGGGGAGGGGGGGGTCAAAATAATCCCTTCGTTAATAATTCATTTCACAGAACTGTATTATATTACATAATATTAATAAAAAATGATTCACACGCCCAACAATTAACACCCTATACAAAATTCACACTAGGGATGGGCATTCGATTAAATTGTCTTAATCGATCGTCGGGAGAATAAACGATCGATTTTCGATTAATCATTAAAAATGTTATATTAAATGCACTATTTATAGGCTATATTAAAATGCAGTGAAAATAGAAAAAACAGCGTGTTTCCGCATTGAGATCTGTATTACAAGAAGAACAACTCTTTCTGTACTCCTAGCAGCGGAGCCGACAGCTAGAAGCCGGTGCTCAAACACAACTGACCCTCGATTTTTTTCCGGCTAATTAACAAAGCTTCATAAAAACCTTCGCCCTCAACAATACTTAAGGGTAGCATATCCATCTCGATGGACTTGCAGATCCGTTGGGTAATTTTCTCTGCTTGGTGTGCATCGCAGCTCCTCCGTGCTAACACCAAGAGCAGGATGCACCGCCACTAACCAGGGTCAGATGTAGGCTACGTTCTTCAAGTGGTAGGCTACATCATTTGAGTCGTGGAGGAGTTGTATTTACACTCAGCTTTGCAGTGTTGGCAGTGAACAAAGTCATTTTTAAGTCAAAATGGTCTCACGCTACACTTCGCTGTGACCTCTTCATGTTTAGCCTACTTTTGAAATACATGGAAACTCGCCGGTAACTGAGTAAGCCTGTGGCGTTTTTTTTTTACAAATATTGCCTTTGTGTGGTAAAATGTTTAATTGCTGCCACATAGCGAAATCCATTGCATTCCTTCAAGACTCACACTACGCAACAGAACACGCATTAGTTTTATCGATGAAAAAATAATGTCATCAACGAAATTCTTATGCTAATGAATCTAGAGCCATCTCTTTCTCTCCCTGACCCTGTCTTTCTGCTTGAGCAGCACTGGTTGAAGCCTGAAAATATTTCTGGGGAAATTGTGGGGTGTAGTAGTTACTGCACTACTACAGAAGTGTAGTAGTTAGCTAGCTCTACAATTTACCGGGGCTAGGTCTGAAAACGGAGCTGCCAGCTATCAGGTAGCAACGCTAGTGCTAAATAACTATTTAGCTGGTCGGCTCCATGACGCTATCATCGGGTCATTCTGACCCATCAGTCATTGTGACCCACCGTCGTATTGCAACAACTTGACCGCATACAAAAACAAAGTGAAGCATTTTCTTTGAACCGTTGGGCTGTCTCAGACCCCCCACATTGCGAAGGTTAAAAGAAAATTGTTTTTATTTGTTTTTGTATTGGGTAAAATTGGGTAAACACAACGATGGTTCGTTATGAATCTTTGGGTCATATGACCCGAAGGCAGCACAAGGGTTAAGTAGGGCACGTGAGATTGCTCACCAAAAGAACGAAGAGGAACCCACTTGTCTAGCAGATTAAGACATGTTCATAGGTACCTAGCGAAAAGTAACCTCAACTTTCCTAGACTTTTAGCTATGGTACTAATGCTGACGGCTCGCTGATGGCGCTGTCTGTCTCGAACTGCGTATCTATGCGTTGTTGCTAAAGGCCGAATTATACTACTCCATTTTCACGGAGACGAACACAGGGAACGCCCTCTCCGATGTGGAATGCCCTCTCCGAGCCCCTCGGAGAGCTCTACGTGCACCTCCTGATTTTCCTGACTGTCCGTCCATCCGTCATTTTACGGATACCCCTTGGCTGTGATTGGTCCGTATTAAGAACCGCTTGCGTCAGGGGCGGGGTTGCCGTGACCAATAAGACGAACAGAATTCTTTGACCGCCATTTCTGTACGTTTTTACAATTCATATTTCAGCTAAACAGTACATGTAAATCAGCATCTGAATTAAAATGTGACGAGAAATGGGCAGTGTAGTTGCTGAAAATTAGCTTATTTTATTGATGAAACGGCTAATTTGTAAATTTGCTCCGAATTTCTGATAACCTAACTAGCATCGCAGTGCAGCGCCACCTGCTCTTCTGGGGGTGAATTGTTTTCAGCACCCACGGCCTTCGGAGTACTATAAATTCAACGAATCCGTCCGTCTGTCCGTAACGGAGTCGGAGTAGTATAAATTGGCCTTAACATGTGCTTTGTGACGTTGTGACTGTGTGTCTGTATGTGAGAGAGACGCGTGAGTGACCGAGAGATGCAGGGAGAGCAGGGAAAGGAAATGCAGCTAAATGAATGCGCTGCGTGTTTTAAATAGCGTAATATTTCTTTCTTTTTTTTAAGAAGAACGAAACGCAATATGTGCCAGCTGGTATTGATTCTGTGGCGCACCGCCACAAATTAGTCTATGTGTGGGAAACACTGCTATTTTACTTAAGTGTTTACAACTGGCTTTTTGTTTCAGAGCTACATGTCCCGCAGTGAGAATTTAAACTACTTTTTCATTTGGTTGCCTGCTTTCTTATCTTTTTAATATTCTCTCTCAATCTCCAGGGCTTGAAATTGCGACCATTGTGGTCACATATGCTCCCAAAATTGTATCTGTGCAACCTCAAAATATATTTTGTAACATTTGTGCAAGTGCAAATTATCGTTATGGTGCGACCTGTTTTTAATTTACAAAACACTCGCTAGTTAGCCTACTGCACAGTATGTGTCTGCAGGGTTTTTCCTGCATAGAGAAAATGTTGGTGCGCGCCAAAGCCGTTTTCCCGAGCGCCAATGACAAATCCCGAGTGCTAAAGGCAAAACAAAGTCTGCGATGAAGAAAGAAAAAAAAGCTGTGTTCATCACGCGTGCAATGCATGTCAGCGAATATGTTCTCAATAGTATGTTTCTAGTAGGCTACAGCCGAACCCTCGTTCTGTTTCGATCAATAGTAATCGAGTTGATAAGCGTGTCGTCTTGTCTGTGAGGTGCGCGAATGGACAGAACGGCCAGTAAACTGTCGTTCCGCTGCGAGGGCCAGCCCAACGTGCACGAATACACCTGTACAAATGCAAATGAAATTTCCACTCAAAATGCTGATAAAAGTTTGATTTACGATTTCCAACGCAGTCTCCATTGGTATTCTTAACCTGGAATGATAATATATAGTGCAGTGTTTCCTCTATGGCTACATTTCTGCCGCCACGGTATCAGAAATCAGGCTGTACAAAAGTTTAGGCCGTCTATCAGCACTGATTGTTAGAGTGCATGTCGGAGAATTGCACGGACACGTGCTTCACACCGCAATTGAGATTGCGTGTGTGCGTCCTTGAGAACTGTAAATCGTATAACTTATGTTGTCAGTTCACTTAAGCCTGTTATTGTATAAGTCTATAGTTCTTGCACATTTAAATCAAGTTAACTCGTGATTTTCGTTGTTGGGTGTGCTTTGCCTTCGGCAAGGGCACAACCTTTGTTCTCTCACATATATATTATTGGGTGTGCTTTGCCTTCGGCAAGGGCACAACCTTTGTTCTCTCACATATCTTCTTATTCTTATTATTTTCCCACCCCTAAAACTCCTAGGTGTCAAAAGTTTCGTCTTGGTCTCGATTGCGTTGCTTCTATTGGGATTTACGTTCCGTTGCACGGTTTAGGCTGAGCTCAAGTTTTTGGGGCGAAAAGTGTCTTCTGTCAATGAAGGGTAGCAGTGCTAGCCTACGTCACTACGTCAGCACACGTTAGCAACGACGCATGGATACAACGTGATAGAGACGTTCTAGCACGCAAATTGGAGCTTGGATTATGAGTGAAAAATGCCAACCCCCAAAATTACCAACCATTGGGTTTTGTTGAGAAAGCAATTTCGAGTGGAACTGCCATCTCGGATTTTTTATTTAGGTTCTGAAAGTCTTTGTAATTTGAGCGAGTGCGGGTCGCCCATGAGACTGCCTAGGCGGCAGCCATGCAAGCGTCATAGTAGTTTAGTATTTTCGTATTTTTATAGTTCGGTCAATTCTACACCACAAAACAGAAGGAGGGCAATGTTATGACGATATGACTATTGTGAAGACAGCCAGATGGTGAGATTTTAATGTAGGTTGCTGTAAAAACTTGGATTGGTTTGCTATGTGAGAGCCCCTTCAGCCTCCGTTGACGATTGCGTCAGCTGTTGTCGATCTTTGATGAGTATTTTCTTAATTTCGTACCAGGGTCAATTCTACATAAAAAATCAGAAGGAGGGCAGTGTTATAAAGATATGGCGATTGCGAAGACAGCCAGCGCGTCAGCATATTTTTGTGATTTGTGTAAAACTTGGAATTTGAGTGACACCACGGCTTGTTTTGACGTTAGCCTCAGTCAGACTCGGCTCACCCACTGGCAGTGTGTAGTACTGTCTTCAATGCCACAGCTAAACTTTATGTCAAAAGAAACGTTCTCATTTCCGGCGCTTTCAAACAATCAGTGAAATGTGGAGCAACAGCAGCTAGCTTGCCTCTAGCAAACTTATTTTTAATTAGCCATTTCCCCCTACATTAATGTCAAACTTATTTATGTTTTGGGGGGCATATTTTCAGTTAGCAGACGGTACTGTTTGTATCGCGATTCCATACTGCCAGTGACAACGTTGTTACAGTAGCTTGTTTCAAAGGGGGTTTGCAGCTGTTTCAAAGGGTGTTCTTAATGAAATATGCAATATGAGTATGCTAAATGCTTGAAAATATCACTAGAAGGGAAAAACTTACAACCGATGCAAGCAAGCACACCCTACAATTTCCCCAGAAATTGTACCCTCTCTAGTTATTATTAATTTTCCCACCCCTAAAACTCAGTCAATATTTGGCCTACATAGACAACCTAGGTGTCAAAAGTTTAGTCTTGGTAGCGATTGAGTTGCTTCTATTGGGATTTCCGTTCCGTTGCATGGTTTAGTCTCAAGTTAAGTTTTTGTGGCGAAAAGTGAAGCTAACGGTGGCTAATTTGCTAGTCACAGTCACTGACGTTACTAACGTCACATAAGTCACTAACGTCACGAAAACACGCGTGACTACCTGTAGCAGAACATTCGTTTCGCATCTGTTAACTTGGGGGATAGCTAGGCTAACTATAGCTTTACTGCAAGGCAGCTGCAGAAATGCCACAAGCAAAGAGGCCAGGGTGATAAGTATTTACTCATTTTACTTTGTGATGTGAAACACAATTGTGAAATGTAATGTACAATATTAGCTGATATTATTAAGGAAGTAGGCCCACATTTACTTTCGGAAACGGTAGTCTACTATTTCACTGAAGCATTAGCATCATGACATTAGCCTCTGTTGCCCGGGCAACACATACGACAGTGGTCTATGATGCATCTGTTTTCAATCGTTAAAATAAACATTCCTCACAAATACATTTTCGTTGTAGGATTTATTATGACGTTACATTACAAGTAAACGATTTGTTGGTGAAATTATCATTACCTGTGGTTTCAAACCAGTGTTGCTCACTGCAACACTGTAGCCTACGCGAGACACACTACCAAAACATCTACACAGCTGTTTAGGAAGTCAAACGGCGACAGAACATATTCGGCACTCCCCTTCCTTAAATCAAAAGTCTATCTAACTACTAACCTGAACTTCATTGCCACAGCCTAAACTTTGTCAATTTGTTCATGAAAATAATTAATTTCAGCCTAAACCGTACAACGGAACGTTAAATCCACTTCAACCAACGCAATCGCTACCAAGACGAACACAGCAGTAGTCTAGTACTGTACTGTAGTAGTACAATTTGCCGGGGCAGCTTCTCCACACAGGGCTATATCGCATTTTGCGTTGTTACTGACAATGATCGCTACCAGTGAGCTTTTTATGAATGAGCGATTTTCCACTAAATAAATGTCAAGCTTATTTACGTTTTTGGGGGCATATTTTCAGTTAGCAGATGGTACTGTTTGAATCGCGATTCCATCTTCTACTGCCGGTAACGTCGTAGAATAATCTTCAAAGGGTTTTTTTTATTAATGAATGAATGCAATATGAGTAGGCTAAATGCCTGAAAATATCACGAGAAGGGGAAAACTTAAAAGGACGTTTAAGTCATAGAGATTAGGTCAATTTTTACACCGGTCTCCCAAATGTATTCGTTTTGATTCAGCTATGAGGCTGCCTCTTGCAGGGGAAATGAGAAGACATCTATTTCATTCTACACTTCACTCGTATTTTGAGTTGTAAATGAGCAGCAAGAAAAATCTATGTAATCTTTATAAATAATAAGTATGCATTTTTATATAAAATATACAGAAATATCAGTTGTAAAAATGTCATTAAAAAACGGACCCCTGTGCAACCGACGCAAGCAGGCACACCCTACAATTTCCCCAGAAATTGTACCCTCTCTAGTTTGTATTCTTCCCCTGCTAGCTAAATTGTCTGTTGATTCGATAGCGATTGCTGCCCTTTCTCATGTTTGTATTTTAGGTGCATTATTATGCTGAAGTAGTTTTAATTAATAAAAAGTGTGTTTATTGTTATTATTTGCTACAGAATGCTTAGCCTATCAAGATCAAATGAAGCAGGCAGTGTACATGCTTCAGAGTGGCCTACCTTGGCTAGGCTACTGACCATTTACAATAAGTTGTTACGTCAATTATTAATTGGCAGCATTTATGCCATTTAGAACATACTTTATGAGTGTAAGGTGTCTTTAAGTAGCCTAACTTTATTGCTTTAGGGGAAATAGGACGAAAATATGTGCAATATTACATTAGCTATTAGATTATTACATTAACCTGTTCCGAAATATAGGTTTAGTTTCGGCGCGGGGGGAGGGGGGTGCAAAACATGTGAATAAATACATTGATTAGAAAAAAAAGAATATATATATATACATATTTGGCGCACCGACCCATTTTGACCCAGGAAAAACCCTGGTCTGCTGTGAGCTGATACAGTGACCGGTCTAATATTCTATCCCGGTCTAATATTCTATCCAACGTTACATAATTAGTTAAACTTCATCTTTACATTCTTAACTTTAATTCAGTTTTTAGATAGGTTAAAATTAGCCGTCAATCACTTCTTGTCACTGCGCTCCATTGTCACCTTGCACTCAAAATGTTACGAGCTGAGAACACTATAAAAATTTTCAGTAGGTGCTCCAAATCCTTGCTGGTGCGCTTAACTTTTTAAAGTTGGGAGCACCAGTGCTACCAGGTAAAAAAGTTCATTTCAAGCCCTGATCTCTAATGCTCCCTTTCTCTCTTGATCCTCATCCCATCCACTACCGTGCAGAGTGACGTAACCTAACGAGAGGGATGTTTTCCAAGCTGAGTTGCATCCTGAGCTGTGCCGGCCCAGCCCTGACCCGCAAGGTCCACTCAGTCACCCGTCCCGCCTCCTCCGCTGCCTCCAAACTGACGTCGGAGCGCCTGCTGACCTCTGAAGAGGTGTATGCCCGCGAGGAGAAGTACGGCGCCCACAACTACCACCCTCTCCCTGTGGCCCTGGAGAGAGCAGAGGGTGAGTGCTCGAATACATGCACTCATTCATCCTCCATACCATGTGACCTCGTCCTCATTTGAGTCGTGCAAATGTCATGTTGTGTTCTTAGGGCTGTACGTTTGGGATGTGGAAGGCCGAAGATACTATGACTTCCTCAGTGCTTACAGTGCGGTGAACCAGGGCCACTGCCACCCCAAGATCATTGCTGCCCTCAATGCCCAGGCCTCCAGGCTCACCCTCACCTCACGAGCTTTCTACAATGATGTGCTCGGAGCCTATGAGGAGTACATCACCACCATGTTCGGCTACGACAAAGTTCTGCCAATGAACACTGGTGAGGAGGCCTCTGGATAGGTTGCCATTTGGGCACACAGCTGTTTTGTAATGTGAACACACTTGTATGATGTCCTGGAGGGTTTTTAAAATGATTTATTATTATTATTATTGTTAACTAGGTGTGGAAGGTGGAGAGACTGCCTGCAAGCTAGCCCGTAAGTGGGCCTATACTGTGAAGGGTGTCCCCAAGAACCAGGCAAAAATCATTTTTGCGAGTAAGTCCAGAAAAAAACGTATCAACTTTGGTGTCTTCTTCACTGCAATGTTACAGAAGCATTTTAGCATAGCAGTGTTTCACTTGGTCTTGTATGGAGTTGTAACCTGTTTCTTTAATGCAGATGGTAACTTCTGGGGGCGCACCATGGCAGCCATCTCCAGCTCCACCGACCCTAGCAGTTACGAAGGTTTTGGACCCTTCATGCCTGGCTTTGAAATCATTCCCTACAACAGCATTCCTGCACTGGAGGTAAATTAAGGATATGGGATTGGGTGCCTTAGATTGGGCTCTCATCTGCCACATTTTAGATAGATAGCCGAGTCATTATTTGAATAATGCTCACTAGTTCCTTCTTCAGACAGTTGTCATATAATGTACAATGTTTCCACTGTCATGGAAATCCTGTAAAAGTGTTTTTCAGTCATGGAAACGAATACAATCAAAACATTCTGGGAAAGTCTGGGAAATTTGTGAAACTACATTAAATGCCTTCATGTGCATGAAGTAACCTGTTTGAAGATCAATGTGTGGTGTGGAAACCCTGTGTACTGTATGAATGTCTCACCGAGTAGATTTGAGAGTTTTTCCGTCTTTCAGAATGCTCTCCAAGACACAAATGTGGCAGCCTTCATGGTTGAGCCGATCCAGGGAGAGGCTGGAGTGGTGGTTCCTGACCCAGGCTACCTGACCAAAGTCAGAGAACTCTGCACCAAACACAATGTGAGTAGGGGCCACAGCCTCAACCATTTTGAGTAAAACCTTTTTTGTCTATTGTGTGGCTTCACCATTCCAGTTCAGTCACTGTGTTGTGACAAGGTTATATCCCTGACACGGAAGCCTCTATGTATGCCCTCCCCTCACCCATGTGTGGCTGCCAGGTGTTGTTCATCGCTGATGAGGTGCAGACCGGGCTGGCACGAACAGGCCGGCGCCTGGCAGTGGACCATGAGGCTGTGCGTCCGGACCTGGTGGTGCTGGGCAAGGCTCTGTCTGGAGGAGTCTACCCTGTGAGTATTGTACTTCCCGCTAAAACCCAACACTCCTACTTACACAAAGCTTCATCGTTTCTGTTGTTTTGCCACATCATGGTACTTGGGGGCGGCCATGGTTCAGGGGGTGGAGAGGGTCCTCCAGTAATTGCAAGGTTGGTGGTTTGATCCCAGTGGACTCTTGGCCATGTGCTTAAAGTGTCCTTGAGCAAGACACTGAACCCCAAGTTCCTCCTGGGTGGCAGGCCTGCACCATGCTTTGTGTGTGGCAACTCTAAAGCGCTTTGGGTGTGCCAATAAAAATTAGCTATGTGAACACAGTCCATTTACCATTTTTATTTACTTGGCTGATGCATTTCTGCAAAAAAGACAATCCAACAAATTGTTATACTTAAATTTTTAACAGAAGCAACAAACTTAAGTCCATTTATGGTTGTCACTAATGTGACTTGTCGTATCCTCTGTCAGGTGTCTGCAGTTCTGTGTGATGACGAGGTGATGCTCACCATCAAGCCCGGTGAGCATGGCTCCACGTACGGAGGCAACCCCCTGGCCTGCCGCGTGGCCATCGCCGCCCTAGAGGTCAGAACCATCTATCAGCGCCTCCATTTTTATTTAAACCTCGCAGACAGAGACCCATACTTAATTTGCATGTGTTTTCCCCAGGTCCTCGAGGACGAGAAGCTGGCGGAGAATGCAGAGAGGATGGGTCAGCTGTTGAGGTCCGAGCTTAACAAGCTCCCCAAGGACATAGTGACCGCAGTCAGGGGCAAGGGTCTGCTCAATGCCATTGTTATCAAGGAGACCAAAGGTAGGTTATGACGTGGCTGAACACACCTCGCAGGTCTTGTTTGAACAGAGAATCAACAATTGTGTGGTTTTGCAAACGGCAGCTGCAATGGCTAAATCTAATAAATTAGTACTTGCTGGTATGGGTATACAACTAAAATGGTGCATCTAGTAAGTACAGCAGATTACCGTATTTTACGGAAAATAAGCCGCGGCTTGTACTCCGATCTTACAGTTTTCTTGTGCTTGTGCGGCTTATATTTCGAAGCGGCTTATAGTCCGGATTTAGAACAAAAAAGTGGCTTCTCTCAAGATCTCTACTGACCGTGCAGCTAATTTTATGCTCACCACTTGAACGGGGGCTTATTACTTGAAAGAGGAATTATTTACTGTTTTCTCAGTTACACTATTAGGGCTTGGAAATACAGTGACTTGCTAAAGTAGGCAAATGGCTAGTAGAACATAACATTTCATAATCATTTCAGTTAATCAAACAGCTGCAAACCCAGTGAAATGTTATAGGCTAGGCTAGCTAGCAAAATAATGCTAGCATCGCTAACAACATTACTAATTCAACTTTGGTAGTGTAACCAAGCTCTTTGTAAGTTTGTTTTATATATAATTGTATATGATAGTGTGGACAATAAGACAAGGACGCGGTCTCTTTTCATAACTTGTATTTTACCACTGCTCTTCTTGACATCGCCATTCGAACAGCCCTCACTGATTTCACGTAATGCTTTCAGCATCAAGCCTACGGCAACTCCCGAGGGACAAAACGCCCTTGTCCGTTGTCACATAGAAAGGTCTGCTACAGTTAGGCTATCCTTAGGATTTGCAAGTTAGCTAAACTTATATCTAAATAATTTTGTAGACATAACAATGGATTCTGCCACTAAATGAGTGACTTGGATTTATTTCTGGACATACTATCCACAACCGAAGTGTGTTACACAATGCTGTAAGATCGCCTATACTCGTGCATTGCTCTTGGTACCCAGAATGCCCTGCGGCAAGCTGAAAAGCTACTAAGTTAAGGGCATTAGCTTAGTTAAATAAGCATTGTTTGGAGTTCTATTGTTGTGTTTGTTCTGTTTTGATATGTGTAATGCTATGGTCTATAGTTGAGATAAGAGTGTGTGTTCACCCTGATTGGGAATGTTGTCTAGTTAGATCGCTATCCAAGCTGTCCGCAGCCATAGCATGAACATGCAAGTGATCATTTGTCAGCATTGGGCCACGCAACGGTAACATTGTTTGCTTATAAAGTGCGGCTTGTACTCCAGTGCGGCTTGTACTCCAGTGCGGCTTGTACTCCAGTGCGGCTTATACTCTGATTTACAAACACAAAGTGCTCATTCTATTCTATTCCGTAAAATACGGTACAAAGGATCAGAAGTGCAAAGGTAGGAAAGGTACAGACCCTTCTTTGAAAAATTTTAAATTTTTATGACGTAAAATAAGTTAATTTTACGGATTCAGTGTCCGATGCAACGCAATAGTCGGACGCTCGCATCCAGTTAGGACATGGTGTAAGACCGTTAAACAGTTTTTTTCAACATTTTTGTGTTCCGGATTTTTAGGGCGAGGCTGAAACCATGCCTCTATGATGCAATGGCGGTGTCATGCCAAAAACTGTCTGGACCTGACATCACAATGACGTTCTGATGCAAGGACGCGTCCGTTGCTATGCCAACATTAAATTCCTGACATAGTTACGAGCGCTAGTGGGAAACTGTCCTGGTTGCTACACTGGTTGTGAGGTAGGCAGTTTTGTATTTGGACCTATTTAAAACAATTTAGCCTACTCTACAATTTTGAAGTTTTCACTCGTTCGACATTCCTGAGACAGCAACGCACCAGGGTAGAATACTATCCGTGTTGCCTTCCCGGTCTGTTAAAATCGATGCAAAATACGTTTTTGACAAAAAAAGGTACCAACTTGAAGCTAAACCCAGAAATGTTATTGTCTTTGTGTTCTTTTTATTATTTACCAAACTAGCTTCACTAACGAGTGAGAACTTCAAATCATAGAGTAGGCTAAATAGACCTAAATACAAAACTGCCTACCTAGCAACCAGGGCTGCGTTTCCCGAAGCGT
The DNA here is from genome assembly GCA_023658055.1 of Thaleichthys pacificus. Classification (NCBI taxonomy): domain Eukaryota; kingdom Metazoa; phylum Chordata; class Actinopteri; order Osmeriformes; family Osmeridae; genus Thaleichthys; species Thaleichthys pacificus. The sequence continues at coordinate 2,831,396 of CM042856.1, forward strand.
CGTAAGCCTAAATTGATCGTAGAGTCCATCGTACGATGGATCTTAGTTGTACGGGCCGTTTCCCGAAACCATCGTAGCTAAAGAGGCACTTGAAAATCCTCGTAGATTAACGACAGCTCCAGAGCAGTCGTAGATCGCTAAGTGCATCGTAGCACAGAGACTCAGTGGAGACACACGTAGGCAGACCATGAAAACTACATTAGACTAATGCTGAAAGTTACTTCCAAAGGAAAATAAGATTATTTTGGTTTTTACATCCTTACAGTTTACCTTATAGTTCCATGTGAGGAGCAGGAGCAGGGAGAACAAACTCCCATAAAACAACTATTTCTCAAATTACTTGTGCCTTGGTTTTTAACTCTTCTTGGTACTCCCCTTTCCATAGGCAAAAAATAATAATTATATATATATATATATATATATATATGAGTCCTATATTTACTACTTGATTCTCCTGTGCAGCAGGGAGTTGTTCTTGCCTACGCGTCCCACCTGCTCGGGTGCCGTCTCCACCCGGTTTCAAGGTTGTTTCTGAAAATGAAGAGAGAGACACAAAATACAGCCTTTTTCCAACACTCTGGTCAAAACTCGTCTGGATTGTTCCTCTTTCTCCGCCCGCACCCCTGACTCCCCCCGCCCTGTGTGAGACACAATGTTTAAGCCTGAGCACACTACTAAGTTCATAAGACAGAACTTTAATAAGCACAATGCATAACTTTAATAGGCACAATATATTCTTTAGTTGTTATGAAATATTATCGATGGTCAGGCTTGGAATCTCACAAGACATAAAGAGACAAAGAAATTACTTAATTATGGTAAAGACTTCAACAGTTATTAGCCAAAACACGTTTATGCTTCCTGTCATGCCCCCTTTTAGTCACATGACACAATCTTTAGAGGATATCCTCAGAATAAGGTTCCGAGGCGGCGTACCAAATTTGGTGTCACTGCCTCAAAGAACTGCTGAGATATGACTTCACTTCCTGTTTGGCAGCTTTTCTGCTGAATGTGATTGGCTGTCACGGACAAACGGTTGTGATGATCAAAATTATTTTCAATAACGTTTGTGAGGCTTGGTCTGAAGATCATGTGTGCACAATCTGGGGATGATTGAACACGATAAAAACCGGAAAAAGCGGAAGATCCAAATAACCGGAAATGACGCAATTGAGTGCGTTGAACTTAAAAGTTACGTATGTAAACACACCTCCAACTTTGCCCCATTGGTGGCGCTATAGTGCTTGAGACACTGGCATGACATTTGGTGACAAGAGCCACTGTACTGTCCCCAACCACTGTGCCAAATTTCAAAACTTTCCCACAAGCGGTTCTATGGGCTGCCATAGACTCCCATGGCAGAATAAGTATAATAATAATAATACTAACAAATACAATAGGTTCCTCGCAGCTTCGCTGCTTGGCCCCTAATAAGAAAAGGTAGAAACACTTAAGTGGGTTCGCCGCTTTGCGGCTTGGCCACCAAATATAGCTGCAAGCAGCGATGGCGGATTCCTCAAACATTGCGAACCATTGAAAAATGTATATTCTTCACAAATTGTCACTGTATAGAAAAATCCATGCTGCAGACTTAAGGCCGAATTATACTACTCCGACTCCGTTACGGACAGACAGTTCAAGTTCAAGTCTTTTATTTGTCAGGTACACAGAACAACACAAGGTTAGACTGGGCACTGAAATTCTTAAGACAAGACAACGCAAGCACCTGGCATGACATAACATATAAGTACACGGAACATAATTTACATCTATGCTGAGCTTAAATAAGTGAAACTTCCTAAATATACAGATAGCAATAAATAGTCGACTATACTAACCCTAATACTAAAACTTCCTAGTTTTAGTATTAGGGTTACAGACGTTACAGACGGACGGAGTCGGACGGATTCGTTGAATTTATAGTACTCCGAAGGCTGTGGGTGCTGAAAACAATTCACCGCCAGAAGAGTAGGTGGCGCTGCACTGCGATGCTAGCTAGGTTATCGAAAAGTCTGAGCAAATTTACAAATTAGCCGTTTCATCAATAAAATAAGCACATTTTCAGCAACTACACTACCCATTTCTCGTCACATTTTAATTCAGATGCTGATTTACATGTACTGTTTAGCTGAAATATGAATTGTAAAAACGTACAGCAAGGGCGGTCAAAGGATTCTGTTTGTCTTGTTGGTCACGGCAACCCCGCCCTGACGCAAGCGGTTCTTAATACGGACCAGTCACAGCCAAGGGGTATCCGTAAAATGACGGATTGGACGGATAGTCAGGAAAATCAGGAGGTGCACGTAGAGCTCTCCGAGGGGCTCGGAGAGGGCGTTCCCTGTGTCCGTGAAAACGGAGTAGTATAAATCGGCCTTTAATTTCTAAGACCTCCTCTTGGTATTTAGCATCCTGTGTCACTGATTGCAGTGTCCTGACACCGGTGTAAAACTCAGATGCAGCATAGTTTGCACGTTCACTTTATTGTTTTTGCCTTCATGTAGCATCATACGATGTACATTGAAAAGTACTAAAATAAGTAGCCTATAATAAATGTAAAGTTTTCTGTAGCAACAAGAAAATATTTTTTGTGTACTGTAATTCGTCAATTACTTTGGTTAACTTTTTAATTTTAAAGTTGCGTCAGAAGAATCACATTTCAGTACAATGGACAGCGTCTTGTTAACTGGAACTTAAGAGACACGTACGATGGTTCTCCTTACGAGCATGTTCGGGAAACGCACGTAAGAAAGAGATCGTTATTTTGATCGTAGAGAACCCTCGTAACAGCTACGATCCATCGTTATCGGGAAACGCAGCCCAGGACAGTTTCCCGCTAGCGCGCGTAGCTATGTCAGGAATTTAAAGATGCTGTAAAGTGGAAAAGGGAAAAATGATCTGGTTTGGGGACCCCTGCTCTATTAACTAATATCTTAACTTGAGAGGGGCATAAGATGCTAAGTCATGCTAGTTACATATTGATAACATGCTACCCTAGCTTTCTAACTTGCTTAAAAGGGAGATTAAAGAATTACCATTTGGTTGCAGACCAAGAAGGACATAAATACATTTGTAAAATAAAATATTTTTATTTGGCCATCTCTGAGCCCCCCTTCTTGAATAGCCAATATTGGGTCTATAACTGACTCCTGAAAGAATTGTAACGTACTCTGTATGCCTACAACCAAAAAGTACATTAAATGGTGAATAGAAAAGAGTGCTAAAATGTGGATGAACCCACAACAAATGAACAATAGTCCTAGCCATGACTGCTTGGCCTACTTCAGTAGTTTGTTGGCAGTCCCTAAATATTTCCATTGGCTAGGTTGCTGGTTGTAAAGACCAATGTGTGCGGTGCTAAACCACGGCTGAACATGTAGTAAAATTGGCAAGATAAGACGATACATCGTGGCTTTCCGAATATCGAACTTCAAACTAACTTTACCACGGTAATGTTTGCATCTCTGACAATTTCAAATGCTTCCTCACTGTCGACATGTTTGCTGCATTTATAAAAGGCGCGCGCCTCACTCCATGCTGGTTGCTATTTTATCACGTCATTAAGAAGGTAATTGTTTGGTAATTTATTTGGTATTTTCACTTGTTCGGGCAAAACGCCAAAAGTTATTTTTTTTCTATTTTTGGCCGCATAATTTTGGTTGAGGAACATTTTGTGCATCCTTAATTTAGAGATTATACCTTCAGTGAACTGAGTGGGGTATTTGAACCATGATGATGTATGTGTACCCCCCCAGACTACGATGCCTGGAGGGTGTGCATGCACCTCCGTGACAACGGACTGCTGGCCAAGCCCACCCATGGTGACATCATCCGACTGGCCCCTCCGCTCATCATCAAGGAGCACGAGGTCAGAGAGTGCGTGGACATCATCCAGAAAACCATCCTATCCTTCTAACACCCCTCGCGGAAGTGAATTCAATTCCACAAAATGAGTGAAGGAGCGTGACCCCTAAATATCTCTCATACTGTGAACTATTGGAAATGTTAACCCATGCTAAACATTTGCAACAACGTGTTGATTTCATGGCAGTGCTCTTAGTGCATTACTGTGAAAATGTATATGAGGGATGCTTCTAGGAGGCAGCAATGTTTCAGTTTTGTTTCTGAAACATATTTTTAATGTATGATGGAGATGCATGGTGTTGGCATTATTCCCACAATAATTTTATGTCAAAGGATGATGGGTGGAAGTACATTCCTTTCATTAAATAGCTTTGACTTCCAAATCTATTCCAATTGGCCTGACTAAGTTAATTTGAGATCATCTCAGTCTGTGAAAGATGTAATTTATTGTGCTTAACTAAACTCTTTCACAAGCATTAATCAAATGCTATAGGTTTGCTTTCAACTTTAGAAAATTTGCCTGACTGTTGAATACTGACAAAACCAACCCAACCAGAAAAGTAATGTAATATCAGTCGATTCACTCAGTTACAATTGAACTGTTGAACAGTCATCAAAGCTAAAAGTGTATCCACAAACTTATCTGGTCTGCTTTTGTTACCCATTATTTGTTACAGCTTGGAGTTTACTGTCTTAGGTCAGTAATTCACTGAACGTTACAACAACAAAATGTACACCTCTGTGGAGGCAGAAGGACTGGGCCCTAGTGCTCTTTTATAGAATTTGACTTATTATCATAATTGCCTATAGTGACTAATAGTCAACTATCTGTTCAGTGTTTGTTTTTGACCTGCTGAATGTTTAAACTGTCAAACTGCTGTTGATGTACAGCAACTGAATCCGTTGTTACATCAGGTTTTATGAAATAATTGGCTCATAGTTGTTTCTTGTTCATCCTGGGTTTCTGCATCTGCCCGAAGCCATTTAATTTGTCATCCTGAGTGACAAACTGCAGTGGCAGTATTCTGCCACTAGGTGGTGCTCTGTGTACATTAAAGCTAGGTTAGGTAATGTTTTTGAGAAGCACTTTGTCATATTTGCTGAAATAATACTGCTAAATAAACATCCTGATATAAATCAAATCAATGTGCCTACCTACCTGTGTCCAGTAGTCAGGCAGTGCGTTCATGTGTTTTTGGGGAGTAGCTTTTGAATGGAGGGAGTGGGATGTTTTGGGTTGGATACTTTCAAACTCAAGCCAAAATGGCTAGTTTCACAAAACGTACCTACATTGCCTTTCAAGATGCTAACGCAGTTGTTAGTATTTAGTTGTTTGATGGTATAATTGTGCCCATGATGCAGCTGGTAGTTCTTCTCAGTGGCTTTGGTACCTACATTTCTTAGATCACATTTGAAAATCTCAAAAGTACTTGTTCAACCTCCACATCATCTAATCACTTATGCACATGATAAGCCATTTCTCATTATTTAAACAAAATACCAGTGCTCTGGTACGTTCATGCAAATGATGTAGCCTACAATTGTCTGCTGTTTCCTACATAAGCGATTTGATAATGTCATGTTGATCAAAATGTATTATATTGGTATTAAATTGGCTTACCCCCACAAACTGACCAAAAGTCGTCAGACTCAGGCGAAACGGCTTCAGTCTCAGAAAAACCTCTGTCATTCTCACACAAAACGCTCTCAAACCAAACGCCGTCATTCTCACACAAAACGCCCTCAAACTAAACGCCGTAATTCTCAGACAAAACGCCCTCAAACTAAACACCGTAATTCTCAGACAAAATGCTCTCAAACCAAACGCCGTCATTCTCAGTCAGGGTATATTGTGGCCAATCGTTTTTCCATCACATTTCGCAATTGGCAAGGCATATATTTGAGCCCTGCGCTACCAATTGACGATTGGTAATTCGCGAGACACACCTACAAGTGTTTTCGTTCCCCAATTCCCATCACAAAATCGGCAAAGGGGAGACAGGAGATACGTGAGGGGGGTGAAAGGAGGGGCCACTATTCAACATATTTAAAAGTAAGAGCTGTAGCCTGAAGATTGGCTTAGTGCGCTACACGTTTGCGCCAGACTGTAAAACACTGGACGGTAGCTCTGAAAAGTGAAGCCCAAAAATCTCAATCGCCCCCTAATGACTGGCTGCAGTACAGGTCCCGCCCGGTCCATGTTAGCGGATGGGACATGAGCCAAACAAAAAAATCACGTCAAATGATTTTTTCCCAAAGATGGTTTCTGTAATTTAAGGTAGTTATCCCGCTGATGTCTGTTCAAGTGCTCATTTTTCTCATCAGTTTGTTTTCAATTAGTTATTTGACAATATAAAAATTGGTTATTGTGTGCTTGCAATTGGGTCAGGAGAGTGTATGGGTGAGACCTCGATACAGCGGCTCCAACACCCGATCACTACTGGGCAGATGGATCTATGGACCTCACTTTGTGCATAGGAGCATAATCAAGCCAAAACTGGAAAGGGCCTTCCCCAAAATGTTGACACAAAGTTCGAAGCATAGAATTGTCTATATAGTAACATTTTATACTCAAGCATAAATGAATTCATCAGTAGAACTAAGGTTCCAGCCCAAAACCATGAAAAAAACGCCTCCACTCCATTTGCCTTGATTTTAAACCAATGAACAAATCGGAAGTCGCAGATTGCGAGCCAGGCCCTTTCATCTAACATCAATGTCTGACATCACAAATGCTCATACTTTTGGATATGTATACTTGAGGAGTGAGTTTAGCCATTTCACACATCGGCTGCACGTTGTATACGACCCAATAGACCCCTGGTAGAGAATGTTGTATTCCAACTATGGCTTGTCTCGTATAAGGACTGTCAACTTTCACTCTTTGCAACACTTACTAGCCCAAGATGAGCCCGGTCTGCCGGCTTCTGACCCAGTCCTCTGTCCTGCTACCAGACGAGCTGAATGCCTTCTACGCTCGCTTTGAGAGGGACAGTGACCCCCCTGCAGTGGAGTTACCGGAAGGCCAAGCCAGTGGTGTGCCTAAATTAACTGTAGCTGAGGTGAGGCTTTGCTTCCAAAGGAACAACCCTCGCAAGGCACCTGGCCCAGATGGTTTATCAGGTAGGGCCCTCAGGGGCTGTGCTGACCAGCTAGCAGGGGTCTTCAGTGACATCTTCAACCTCTCCCTCAGCCTGTCGGTACTCCCCACCTTCTTTAAGAGGACCACCATCGTCTCTGTGCCCAAGAACACCAAGGTCACCTGCATGAATGACTATCGCCCGATAGCACTGACCTCTGTCATTATGAAGTGCTCCGAGCGGCTAGTCAAATCATTAATTTGCTCCTTGCTGCCTCCCACCCTGGACCCTATGCAGTTTGCATATCGGTCCAACAGGTCTACAGCCATCGCCCTGACTATGCACATTAGGCGACCTTATAGTGGGCCTAGCCTATTCAGAACCAACTCAACTAACCAGCAAACCAGATTCCACATCAACATCCCATACTAGGCAGTGATGTTCCCTATCAAAATCACACTTCTAATGTCTAAATTGAATTAGTCCCTCATCATTCATCATTATTGTATGTCACAGCAGCTTTGTGCCGTTAAGCAATTAACTAAGAGTTTAGAAAAAGTGTATTTGGTATGGAGAAAAAAACGATTGAAGCCTAATATTTTGCAATAGCCTACATAGAGTTAAACAAATGCGTTCTGTTACAGTAAGCATATCTACAGGGGGGAGCATGTTGTTGGTCATCATGATTACAAAACCTTGTCACCATGCATGTGTGTGTAGTGTACACAAAAATTTCAAATAAAATGTAACCGGGTAGCTCTAGGACCCAGGAGCTTCTAGGTAACTCACAGCTGGCGCTCATTCCTTAATGAGGCCCGCGATAGTTTAAGTAGTAGTAGTATTGGAGGCAATTGGTTGCTGTGTGGGTAACCTAGTGCTTTAGGCATCGGCTCCAAGGATTCAGGTTGGCTGGCAACACATTACATCGTTTCACTGGTATTAGCCATATGTTGACGTAGCTATTGTTGTACCAATTAGTGACAGCCTCCTTAGCGGGATATTGATGGACATCGAGTTGCGGGGTCTAAACGCATCAGCGGTCGGTACATTTTGATTGTAAATAATTAATATGTAAATACTGCTGCTATTTATATTATTACTAATATGTGTATCTTCTACTACAGGTGTTTAGTGCCTGCCACTGTTTTTCCCATATTTTGGTTTATCTTTTGTTTTCAAGTTGTTTTGGTTTGAGGATCTGTTTGATGTGCTTTGGTCGTGTTGGCTTGACGTGAATTATTTTTATAATGTCGATCATGAATACCTTTTGATTTTACTATTGTGTGTAAAATAAAACTTTGTATATTTTTGATACCACCGCCTCTGTTATAGTTCATTTGATTGGACAGGACACAAGTCTTAGATATAGTATTCCTAACTGAGGGTCTCTCACCCCATCTGTGAGAGTGGCGTAGTCGAAGCACCCCGCCACAAAAAGATTCCACCAATCCATCTTCTAATAGGCTAAAGGATATAAATATATGATATCATAGAGTTATAGTTGTTTAGTCTACATGTAGCCCAGGGTTGGACTGGCCATCGGGAGAGTCTGGAGATTTCCTGAACGGCCGGTCAAACGGCCCCGGCATAATGCAAAAAATATATTATAATACATAATACACGGTTGTAGGCCGGTCTGCGTTTCAAAGTCCCGGGCCGTTTTTCAGTCCCAGTCCAAACCTGTAAGCCTATGTATTTTTTTAAAATATATTTTTAGTTGATTTTAATACAACTGTCATATGACTATTTGGTCAACATTTGGCCATAAATAGGCCTGCTATAGTTGTTGCTCTTATAACTTAAAGCGATAGCCTATATTTCTTTAACGATCTGGTAACAAAATATATCTGACACCTAGGCTACAGATCTTACTTTGAAATATGTTTAATGGTGGCCACTCCACCCCCCTTACGTATCATCTGTCTCCCCTTTGCCGATTTTGTGATGGGAATTGGGGAACGAAAACACTTGTAGGTGTGTCTCGCGAATTACCAAGCGTCAATTGGTAGCGCAGGGCTCAAATATATGCCTTGCCAATTGCGAAATGTGATGGAAAAACGATCGGCCACAATATACCCTGACCATTCTCAGACAAAACGCCCTCAAACTAAAAGCCGTCATTCTCAGACAAAACGCTCTCAAACCAAACGCCGTCATTCTCAGACAAAACGCTCTCAAACCAAACGCCGTCATTCTCAGACAAAACGCTTTCAAACCAAACGCCGTCATTCTCAGACAAAACACCCTCAGTCTCAGACAAAACTTTGTCAGAAAAAAAGATGTCAGAGCTAGATGAGGGTAGCCTGGCTCTGCCCTCCTACGTACTTCCGCTCAATTTTGATTTTGCTTCTGTACTAGGTCTGGCCATGAGGTAAGTAAGTCAGAAGTCTCAGGTTAATTTTCTACCGACCAATCAGCAAACAGAGAGAGTGGCTGAGAACAATGACGTTGATGTCGTGTGCTAGTTTGTGTTGTAGTTCCGTAATGGCGGTGGAGAAAGATGCGAGCGAAGCCATTCGGTCCGTTGTGGCAACACTGCCGAATATCCATAAGCTAAAGCCAGAGCAAGAACAAATTTTGCTATGTTTTGTTGGTGGCCATGATGTTGTGGCCCTCCTCCCCACGGGGTTCGGGAACAGTTTGATTTTCCAGCTACGGCAGCTAGCTCTGTTACAGTAGTGGTGAAGGAATTGGCTAAGGCGAACGCTAGCGATTGGTTATGGCAGATCAGAGTGGCTCTGGGCAGATCCAATAGTTTTAAACTTCAACAGAGTATCCGCCTACAAGGAAGTCAACGCTTGTCAATGGAGCGAGGCCAGACTCTCTGTACAAATGAAATGTACGAGAGTCTGGTTAGGACCAGGCTAAGATGAGGGAGATGTAGGCTAGCTTTCTGAATAAGCTAAAGTAGCAGCTTTTAAAGTGAATACTAGGGATGGGCAAACCAAGGCTTTCCGAAACACAAAGACAATTGAAACATTTGAGTCGAGGCCTTTGAATATGGAGAGAGGTATGTCTCAAAAGTATTCGTAAATGCAAGTACCATGATCCACAAATGTTTCACGATTTACAAATGTGTTTTACGATCCACAAAAAAAAAATTCTTACTCGTGATTTGTATGTTTGCATTTACATAAATGTGCTATGATTTGTACACATAGATGTCCATTTGTAAATATATCGTTTGTAATTTCTTAAAATACTTAACATTTCGTGTGTGCATTTCTCATGGTCTGTCATTTGTAAATCTACAATTCGCGTGTGAAGTGTTGAATCTGCAATAGTGGATCGCCCAATACACGCGTGCAATCCTTCTTCCAATGACGTATTTTTGAGACATTCTTTTCGGTCTTTTGCGATCCACACACAAATAGCTTTTTGATCCACAAACACCCCCCCCCCATTCAACAGTGCCATCCGGTAGCCATCCGGTAGCTGACATGATTCTAGTTCTGAATTCATAGATGCCACCTACGTCACTTCCAGGGCTCGAAATTGGCACCCGCCAAGCGCCAATGGCGTGTAGATTTTTGGGCTGGTGAAATTGTGTCCGATGCTCCGCCATTTGGCGAGTGAAATTGCGGAGTACAGCTCCCAACTACCGCGCTCGTCATGGTTAAAAAAAGCTTGCAACGCCAACACGAACAGTGGGAGAGGGGTGGGGCTACATAAAGTTGTAAGACATGTTATACAACTGTAACAATTTGCGCGTGAATACAAAGTTAGGATAGCCTTTATAATGGCTAGAGAAGTACACAGATTATACAAATAGTTCGATTTAAAAATACCAAAAAGGTCGAGGAGGACAGCCTTTAAGAGAGAAAGCGATTCCGCATTGATCTGTCACATCAGAATTTTGATTGGGTCACGAAAGTCTTGAAATTTGAGTGAGAATGTTGCCCGGTAGACCGCATAGTCTTGCCGCATGTCTTCACGTCATGTCACAAAGTTCATAATTTTACAGTTTTACAGTCAATTCTACACCTAAAAAGTCGAGCAGGGCAGCTTTCAAGAGATATGGGAATTCTGCTTTTAGCCAGCTGGTCCGATTATTTTGTGATTTGTGTAAAACTGGCAATCTGAGTGAGACTGGGTCCCACACTGTTTTGACGTTGTTAGCCTCAGTCAGACTCGGGTTGCTCACTGGCAGTGTGCACAATATTGTATTTCACTCCATTCTACACTATAAACGCCAGGGAGGACTGCCTTTTGTAGATACAAGCCTGCTGAAGATAGGATCTTGGATTTCTTTAACCGAGCCTGTTTCATTCGTCATTTGCCTGAGAAAGCGACCTCCATTAGCCAGGCTAGTTTTACCCGATCACTTGGTCAGGCTATTTAAAGGTATCGGGGTCAAGTGACTTTTGTGCATGGACAAATGAAACGTAAATGTACGTGTTCAAAAGGTTAATGTCAAGCCCTGAAATCCAGTGGCCAGAGATATATGATGACCTGATCGACATGAGTAGTAGGCCCCTGGAACCCCCTGAATTAATAAATTATTTCAAAAAGTAAAATTGGTTGATTTTGTTTAATCCATTCTGATAGTGATTTACAATTATATTAAAATCATAGGTAAAGGTTGTTTATGTCAAACAATTTCAGAGTACGTCTGAAATGCCAGGTTTAATTTTGGCCGGTAAAAAATATTATTGGCTGGTAACTTTTTTCATCTACCAGCCAAAATGGTTCTGGGGTCTCATTCATAAAGCTTGCGTACGCACAAAACGGGGCTGAAAATGTGCGTACGCCACTTTCCACGCAAAGGTTGTGATTTATAAAAAACAAACTTGACGGGAGAATGTGCGGTCCTCCACGCAAACTCTGACCCTCCCGTAGGCCTACGCACATTTTGGAAACAGTTGGAATTGGCGACGCAGATGACCGTACTGTAGTCAGACTGCAGAAAGTGAATGTGGGAAGAACATTACTCGTAATATTTATATATTTTGTTTTCCTCACACACGTTTTTTTCACTCGATTTCATCATTATCATGAAGATTAAATCCAGCAGTGTTATTTGCGCTTGTACTGAGTGATAATTGTTCCATAAACACCTTGTACAATCCAACTCAAATTTTAAATAAAAATTCAGCACTGTATGTCTCACCATCATGTCCACTACGGGATGTAGAAGGGGGAGATGCCCGAGCCCGACTGCATGGAATACAGGATAACATCACATATCCTACCTTTAGATAACTGCAGAACACATTGTATAAGTAAATATATTTCTTTAATACTGTGCATATATCATCATATGTCAAAAACTGGAAATACAGTCGCTAAGCTCCCGCGCAATTGCTACACTCTACGTCCTCGTTATCAGTCCAGACTTCAATAGACTACTGTTCAATAACAAAATGCTTTTGTTTTCAAAATTGTATCTCGACTCGCGGTATCACTGGCACAGTTGACGCCACTCGCACTGTTTTTTTTATTGGTGATCCACCGGCCACCAAATAATGTGGTTTTCAGGCCTCCGCCAATAGGCTAACAGTGTCTGAGAAGTTGTCATGCACCATGATTCACCGTAAAGAAGAATCGCATGCCAGGGTCATTCATGAGGTGCTTTGCATTGACCATTTATGGTCAAAAATTGGCGTGTTTAGGGCGGGGTAAAATGCAGATTCACGTACGCACACTTCTGGGTAGTCTGTGATTTATAAAGGAAACATTGCTTACAGGTGTGCGTACGCACGGTTTTATAAATCGGATTTTTTGGGGGCGTACGCCATTTTAGGCTTTTGGGCGCACGTACACTTTTAGTAAGAATCCTACGCACAGTTTTATAAATGAGACCCCTGGTCACTTCCAAACAGACCGCCGCCACATAGCCTGTTTAAGGAGAGCCTGTCCACTCCCTATTAAGCCCCATTGTACCGAATTTGGTTTCAGTTCCACCAGAGTTCCACTGGGGGTGATCGCGAGCGAGTGTTTGCTGAATGGGAGTCTATGGAGCTAAACGGCTAAATTGATCTCTCTCACCTGATTGTTGTTGAGAAATCTCATATTTGATTGTAGTTTTTGCATGTTCAACATGAATTACAGGTCGAAATTTGAATGAATGAATACTTTGAATGAATGAATACGAATGTCCATTCGATTTCTTACAACAACGACAACGACGACAACAGTCGTTGTTGCCCATAACACGCTAGCATTCTGCTAACGAATGCTGATTGGTTAGTGAAGGACTGACTACGACCAGAGATCCCGCTTGATGGCATCCGAAGCAGAACCAGAATGTCAGAGCATTAGCAACATTAGCAACAACATTAGCAAACCAAAACTCTTTCTAGCATGTGTATTGAGAGAGAGCCTCCCCTGTCAGCTGTGTTGTCGATGCCTTGAGAGAAAAATGGAAGTGACCAGAGCTTGACTAGCTAGCTTAGCTAGCTACCTAGCTTAGCTAGCGCTTATGGTTAATGGGCACACATAATGTTGATAGCACTAGCAGGTAAAAAAACAAACACATTTTTAAAAAATGCGTGAAAATTACATTTACATTACTTTGAATACTTTGAACGTTGAGTAAAGAAAATTCCCACGAGCATAGCTCCATAGACCTCCATTCATTCTGCACTCGACCGTTAGCGCCCTCATATGGAACTAGAGTGGAACTGCAACCAGTTCAGAACCCGGAAGTTTCCCCAGAGTGGCAGTTCTCCCCATATTAGACATTCTCTGCTATTAACTAACAAAGCCCACAGCCTGGATCTTTCCGCTCTGATCCCAAAGCTATCCTGCTAGCACTTTGTTCAACAGACAGCGGACGGCCTATTCATTTGATTCACATGACGTCACTGTAGCTTTGCACCGCCATTTTACCGACCGACTCGGTTTCAGTCATGCCTGCAATATGATGCCTATTTGATTGATATTTGATATGTCAGCAACGTTAGATGAGGAATGTGCCCATATTGTGTACAAGCTTTTACCTTTACATCTCACGTGCTAGGGATAAGTAGTTATTAGAGGGGGCAGGTATCAATGTAATGTTTTATGTGAAGCTATTAAATGAATCCAAAGTCACATTTATATTGTACAAATTATAATCGCTTTCTTTTAATAAAGTTTGTTTGCAATACACCATCTCCATTGTGTTTATTTCATTGTATTCATAAAATTGATCATATCTGCATTTATCTTACTAGCTAATGGATTGTACTGTACCCTCTTATTATTTTGGCTGTCTATTCTGTTGCTGCGGGTTCTCCATTGCATCATCACTGTGGGGATGAGATGGGTTGTCCATGATGGCCATCAGCTACTCTCAGCCTCCTTCTCCAAGCTGTCCAGCATGATCCCCAGCAGAGAACTCACCTTTCATGAAGTATCTTGTTCGTCTTCATTAACAGAGACTAAGTTCAGTTCAGTTTTTTTATATGTGACTAAAGTATTATTGATCTGCAGATTGGGAGAGAAAACAGACCTCTGACAATAAATGATGGCACAACACCAGGCTTAGGTCTCAATCGTGTCTCCCATCTTCAAAGGTCGGAGGATCATGTTTTATAGGGCCAAATAAAGTCAACATAGCTGATAGTTAGGCATTAATGGTGTTACAACAGTCACAGAGAAAGATTCACAGCTCCCAGCCCATGACCACTCAGGGCAGAGAGAGATCACAGGTGGAGCTCTCCCCGTCATCACAAGGGACGTTAACCCAGTACTTTATCGTGACCCTGAACATCTATTCAACCTGACTACACACAATCTACTCTTATCAATAACAAACTCACATGAGAACATACTAACTCAGTATCCAATGACATTTCCTATTGATTTGTGAAAGTTCTATTGATTAGTGAATAACTTAAGTACATGGGAAATCCCATACATGCATGTACAGTGAGACAGACACAGTGATGCAATGTGTGTCCAAGTTAGGACTGTAATTGGAATGCTTAATAACACCCATTGGAAATGCCAAAGTCCTAGGAATTAATGACTGCATCTTTTGTTATGAACCGCATAATTTCAACATATTTGTGAAATAATAAAACACAATGCCTGCCTTTTCCCTCCCACATGAACAACATAGGCCTACTTATGTAAAATGAGTTGGTTTTGGATTGTGTTGGACGGTTTAGCATCTATAGCTCCAAGAGGAAAGTTTAATAGTTTTATTACAAATAATTGAAAGTTTAATGTATGAAGCAGTAGTGCTTCAAAGTATTGGGTGGTATAGTCTCATACATTTTCGTGCGTATGTGACCTATGTGAGATGTCTTCTAAATCACTCGGAGCCGGTCAGTTGTTAACATCCAGTTTTACTTCTGCATTTACAATTGGAAAAACGTGTGAATGTAGACGGACAACAGCAGGCACGCTCCGCCTTGTAGAAAATCCTCCGTTGCTATGAGGAATTCCCCACAATGCCACGCTATAGCTACTCGGAGCAGGTACACATTTGAACAGTAGATGGCGTAGTTCTGCCAATTTAGTGGAATTTAATCTGAACCCAGATAACTATGTTACAAAAATTGCTGACATTAGCAGTCGGTTCCCTGAACCCACCTTTCCTACCCACTCACCCTCTATGACTGACCTAACTAAATGTCTAAACTCTTTCTCTCCCCTGTCCGAGGCAGAGATCTCTGACCTCATTCTCTCTCATCGCCCAACCTCCTGTCCCCTTGATCCAGTCCCCTCCCCTCTCTTTCAAACCATCTCTCCCTCCATCATAACTTTTCTTCTCCATGTCCTTAACTCTTCTCTTACTTCCGGCACTTTCCCCTCTGCCTTCAAACAGGCCAGAGTTAGCCCTCTACTCAAAAAACCCTCCCTTAACCCTGCCATCCTCCAGAACTACAGACCGGTATCACTACTACCCTTCTTTTCTAAAACAATTGAACGCGCTGTATCTAACTAACTGTCAAACTTCCTCTCTCAGAACAACCTGCTTGACCCCAACCAATCGGGCTTCAAGACTGGTCACTCCACAGAAACTGCCCTCCTGTCAGTCACCACTGCCCTTCAGTCTGCCAGAGCGGCTTCGAGGTCATCCGTCATCATTCTGCTGGACCTTTCTGCAGCATTTGATACAGATAACCATCAGATCCTGCTGGCCAGACTTTCTGAGATGGGCATCACTGGCACTGCACTTCAGTGGATCTCATCCTACCTGTCAGGAAGATCCTACCAGGTCTCCTGGGGAGGCAAAGTGTCAGGCCCCCGCCAGCTCTCCACTGGTGTCCCACAGGGCTCTGTCCTTGGACCGCTCCTCTTCTCCCTCTACACCACCTCGCTTGGACCAATCATCACCTCCCATGGCTTCTCCTACCACTGCTATGCTGACGACACGCAGCTGTACCTGTCGTTCCCCCCAACTGATCCGGGGATCTCAGCTAGGATCGAGGCCTGCCTCACAGACATCTCCGCCTGGATGACCGAGCACCACCTCCAGCTGAACCTCGCCAAAACAGAACTCCTCATCATCCCGGCCAAACCCTCCATCTCCCACGATCTCTCAATCACCCTGGGATCGGCGATGGTGACCCCTTCATCCTCTGCCAGGAACCTCGGGAGCTCTCCCTCACAGCCCACATTGCTGCGGTCTCCCGGTCGTGTAGATTCACCCTCTACAACATCCGGAAGATCAGGAGATACCTGTCTGAGCATTCCACCCAGCTGCTAGTCCAAGCACTTGTCCTCTCAAAGCTGGACTACTGCAACTCGCTGCTCGCCGGTCTCTCAGCATGCGCAACCCGCCCTCTCCAGAGGATTCAGAATGCGGCAGCCCGTCTGGTCTTCAATCTACCCAGACACTCCCATGTTACCCCGCTCCTCATCTCCCTCCACTGGCTTCCCATCACGGCCCGTATCAGATTCAAGACTCTGGTACTGACCTTCCGAGCGGTGAACGGGACTGCACCCGACTACATCAAGTCTCTCCTGCAGCCTTGCACCCCCACCCGCCACCTACGGCCTTCTTCTGACAACCGTCTGGTGGTCCCACCGCTCAAGAGCGCCCGGTCCCAACACAAGCTCTTCTCCTGTCTGGCCCCCCAATGGTGGAATGAACGTGTGAGATTTTTATGCAAATGAGGAGCGATTTTCGCTAGCGATGGCCAATCGGAGTGTTTTCTTGTTTCTTGTAATGTAGCAACCATGGTAAACATTTCTAGCTTTCTAGGTTTCAAGGTGGAGGAGAAACTAATCGTTTGTGTGGCTGCTTACCCAGTCCTGTACGATACATAGCTGTATTCGTACAGAGATGTTAATTTAAAAAAAACGATGCATGGCGCAAGGTTGCCGAAGTTGTTGGTGCTTGTACTTTCAAATTCAGTCTAGTCACATTACGTAACTTCGTTCTGTGGTAACTAGCTAGCTAGCTAGCCCGGCTGGAACTCCGTATCGACAGATTAGCAGAGACTTTGAGTAATATAATAAAACGTTTTTTACACATGTCAACGTGTATTTCTATTAAACAGTTTTGTATTTTGTATACAAGTTGTATTTTGATCGATGTTGCGAGTACGTAAACTCAAGTCTGCACACTTGGCCATTACAACTACAACCAGTGGCGTAACTATAGGGAGTGCAGGGAGTGCAGCTGCACTAGGGCCCGTGGCGAAAGGGGGCCCGTCCTCGATCTCATCGTAAAAGTGAGACAACCTGACCGGGCCCCTTGACGCAACCTGACCGGGCCCTTTGCTTCGCTCTAATTCCGCAAGTAACAGTATACATTTGATCCAGTCCCATCAATTCGCAAACATTTCTCAATTATGGTGTCAGTTATTCATAATTATGAGCTATCACCTGCCCAATAAACATTTTAAAAACAGTCAGTCTTAACAACAGCAAATAATTCATTTTTCCTCATTTGCCTTTTGCTGAATGAAAAAATCTCGTTTTTATTAAGTAATATTGCCCTCGAAAAATAGCAAGGATGTCTGGGTAATATTGTTGTCAAAGATTCCCGCCCACCCACCCACACACAATTGTTCCCATCCAGTTGTTGGAATACCACAGAGTTTTGAAGCGAATTAGGCTACCCCATGCCATGCCCTTTAAACAAAAAAGTGGCTCCAGAAAGCGGCAGGAACGAAAAGAGCTAAATGAAAGGGTGGCAAAGCTGTCGAAACTGTCCTCATTTGGATTTGTGGCGAAGCGTGGTGAAGAGGACGCTACGTCTGACCCCCAGCCCGGTGTTACAAGCCAACTGGTTTTCAAACCTACTGGTTTCCCAGCTGTGCGTTCACCTATCAGTCTGCCTCTATCACCAGATTCGTCACAAATTCACAAACATATTAAAGCCAAATCAAGATGCCAAATCAAGATGTTATCTGAAGGCCAAGGTGATTAATAAGTACGTAACTGATTTGATGACACTCTATGAGCTAGAATAGCTCGCAGTGTAAAGCAATGGCCTTTGGTAGCCTATATTACGTGTTTTGCTCGAGTGCGATCGAATCCCACTTCATGCGAGCCTACAAATGTTTTATTTTGTCTCCATTTATTTAGTCGTGAATGGTTATGTAGTGCGCACGTAGCACACTACACTTATATTCGCCGCAGCCAATATGAGATCAGACTGGAAAATCGCCAGTAATATGTTTGTGAATTTGTGACGAATCTGGTGATAGAGGCAGACTGATAGGTGAACGCACAGCTGGGAAACCAGTAGGTTTGAAAACCAGTTGGCTTGTAACACCGGCAACAGCAATGAGTGTGAAACTCAGCCACCAGGGTAGGCTAATAATTACATAACGTTTACTGTCTGGTGTATGCAGTTGACATGGCTATTAAACGTCAAAAAAATGCACATATAGGCCTAGGCTATACCAGGCAGCAGCCAGGTTAGATATTGTAAACTATGTGCAGGATGTAGTCGGAAAATAGCTAAAGCTGGATACACTAAACGTAAACTAGCATATCTAACGAACATATAATCAAATATTCACCATTGAAGTTTTATTTTGACTAGTACCCAGATAGCACACATGACAGATCGAAACGTCATTCATAACGTCGAATAAGCATCGGCAAATGAACAAATTTCTTCTCATCTCTGTGCTCTATTTCAAACGTCGCAGATACGTCGGCTCATCACTGACTGTTCCATTATGCTCATTGGGTGTGCTCACGCCTTCGGCGAGCACAACCATTGTTCTCTCACATATATATTAATATTATTATTATTATTCTTTTCCCACCCCTAAAAAAAGATGAATATTTGCACTACATAGACAATGTCGGTGTCGAAATGTTCGTCTTGGTCCCGATTGAGTTGCTTTCGCGCGAACGTTCCGTTTGACGGTTTAGGCTTAAATTCATTTTTTGTGGCAAAAAGTGCCTTCTGTCAACGAAGGGTACTCAGTGCTAGCTACGTCACAACGTCATTACACGTTAGCAACGACGCATGGATACAACGTGATAGAGACGTTCTAGCACGCAAATTGGAGCTTGGATTATGAGTGAAAAATGCCACCCCCAAAAATTACCAACCATTGGGTTTTGTTGAGAAAGCGATTTCGAGTGGAACTGCCATCTCGGATTTTTGATTTAGGTCGTGAAAGTCTTTTAGTAATTTGAGCGAGTGCGGGTCGCCCGTGAGACCGCCTAGTCTTAGGCGGCAGCCATGCTAGAAAGCGTCATAGTAGTATTTTCGTAATTTTACACGAAAAAACAGAATGAGGGAAATGTTATGACGATATGACTATTGTGAAGACAGCCAGGTGGTGAGATTTTAATGTAGGTTGCTGTAAAAACTTTGATGTGTTTGCTACGTGAGAGCCCCGTCAGCCGATTGCGGCAGCTGTTGTCGATCTGCGTCTGATGAGTATTTTCTTAATTTCGTACTGGGGTCAATTCTACATCCAAAGGGAGGGCAGTGTGTTAAAGATATGGCGATTGCGAAGACAGCCAGCGGGTCAGCATATTTTTGTGATTTGTGTAAAACTTGGAATTTGAGTGAGACCGCGTCTTGTTTTGACGTTAGCCTCAGTCAGTCAGACTTGGCTCGCCCACTGGCAGTGTGTAGCTGTCTTCAATGCCACCACAGCTATGGCTAAACTTTATTATGTCTAAACAAACTTTCTCATTTCCGGCGCTTTCAAACCATCAGTGAAGTGTGGCTAGCAACAGCAGCTAGCTTGCCTCTAGCAAACCTCTTTTGAATTAGCCATGTCCCCCTAAATTAATGTCAAACTTGTTTACGTTTTGGGGGGCATATTTTCAGTTAGCAGACGGTACTGTTTGAATCGCAATTCCATCTGAAATATTGCCAGTGACAACGTTGTTACAGTAACGTTAGCTTGTTTCAAAGGGGGTTCTTAATGAATTATGCAATATGAGTAGGCTAAATGCTTGAAAATATCATAGATATATATAAACACTAGGGCTGGGTTGCACCAACAAGGATTAACTCTTAAACTAGGTTTAAACCAGGTTTGTCTTTTAATACAGTTGCACCAAACTTTAAACCTAGTTTAACCTTAGTTTACAATTAATCCTGGGTAAATCTAACCCTTTGGCAATCTCTGTTTAATTTCCATTTAAATCTAGATTACATTTACATCTGTTGCACCAGTCATTTTAAACCTAGTCTAAACCTGGATTAGCAGTTATATTTAAACCACCCCTGGAGGAGGTTTATCTCAGTTTTATTGACAACATGGCTGCATATCTTCGCTGGATGGAGTTAGAGGAAAGAGTTCCTCGCAGGAAAATTAGAGATAGGTTAAACCCAATTGAATTCTATGACAACAGCAAGTTTTCACAGCGGTACAGATTTACAAAGGAGTCTGTCATATACCTGAATGGGAAGGTTGGACCAGCAATCAAGCATGGAAGTGAGAGGAATTTTGCTGTGCCACCGCTTCTCCAGCTCCTAGTAGCTTTGCGATTTTATGCTACAGGGTGTTTTCAGATGGTTGATGGGGATCTTTTCGGAGTTCATAAATCCACAGTCTGCAGAATTGTCAGCAGAGTGTCCAAGGCAATTGCAAGTTTAAAGGTACATTCACTTTGAACCAAGGAGAGAGACAACAGCTGGATTTTATGGGAGAGCAGGTTTTCCAGGAGTAATTGGGGCTATCGACTGCACCCACATTCCCATTACCAACCCAGGTGGTGAGAATGGGGAACTGTTTCGGAATCGAAAGAGCTACTGCTCAATTAATGTCCAAGTTGTGTGTGATGACCAGGCCCAGATCACACACGTTGTTGCAAGATGGCCAGGATCCACACATGACAGCCGAATCTTTGACAACAGTCAACTTTGTGCACTGCTGGAGAGAGGGGAGATCCGTGGACACCTAGTGGGGGACAATGGCTATGCATGTCGCCCATACCTGATGACTCCTCTTTTGAACCCTCAGACCCAGGCAGAAAAAAACTACAACTACTCTCACATTCAAACAAGAGGGATAATAGAGAGAGTGTTTGGGGTGTGGAAGCGGAGATTCCCATGTATACAGGAGGGTCTCCGCACAAAATTGGACACTACCCTGACCATCATTGTTGCAGTAGCTGTTTTGTACAACTTTGGGAAGAGAGTAGGAGATGAGCTACCAGAGGAGGATGAGCACCCACTTGAGGATGATCTGGAAGATACTCAAGTGCAGAATGCTGCAAACGCAAATGGCAATGCTGTCAGGAGAACACTGATTGAAAACCACTTTGCAGCGTAATTAAGGTCAGTATTGGCAGAATATTGTTATATTTTGATTGATATGTGCACTTATACAATATATTACCTTAACCCATACTTATTAACTAATATGCTTCTTACTTTCTCATCCATACAGGGAGGAACTAATAAGAACAGCAAGACAAGGGGACTGCCAATTTGATTGAAAGAAACATTTTACTCTAATAAATACAAATACATTACACAATTTCCGTTTCAGAATTCATTCAAAAATCTTTCTATTTCATGTGACTGGCTTAGATCCAGTAGCCTCTGCTTCTGAAGAGTTAGGACCTCTTTCTGTAGCAACAGGACATCTTTTTTAATTTTTGCATTTTCTATGTCGAGCATGCATCTCTCTTTCTCTAATGTGAGAAGCTCCTGGTGAGAGCTAAGCTTAGGGTGCTTAGCAGGGGGCTTTACAGGTGATGCTGCTGCTACTTCGATGTTTACATGAGGCTCAACTTGCTCCAGTATGATGATAGTGTCAGCTAGACAAAACAAAAATACATATAAACACATTAGGAGGCTACCTACAACTGTATATGCACAATGCACTTTACTCTTGAGGTCTCTTGAGGTCCAGTGACATAGGAAATAACTAATTTAATAAATTACCATAGGCTACTAAAGAGAACATGGAACTGTTATTTCTGTAGTATGATGTGCTATTCAATTAGAAAATTATTAACATCTGAGGGGTATGTACAGTAATACATAGGCTCTAACAAATGCTTTGTAGGCAAAATTATAGCCTGTTTTCTTCATTTTTGTCACGTTATTGCTGCAACCAACGGCGTTGGAGTTCGTAGTTACTTACGTGCAGCTTCTGTGGCTGTACTGTCATCTAATGCCCCGTCATCGTCGTAGGGTTTGGGGAGGGGGGAAATCTGCTGCGGGATCATGTCAATTATCTTCTTTGACAGAGGATCCGTAGCATTGATTGGTGGTCCTCCGCCGGTTTGAAATTGGCTACGCCTCTCTTCCGCCGCATCTTTTTTGGCTTTAGCCTTGAGGTTTTTCCAGCAGGCTTTAAGTTGCGCCCTGTCCCTCGTCTCTTTGATACCGGTAGAGCCATTGAAGCGCTCAGCTAACCGGACCCAGTTCCGCTCCTTCTTTTCTAGAGTACTGCTGTCAGTCCTCTTGTCCTCAATAATTAGCCCAAACTCCTCCATCAATTCAGTCAGTAACATATTTTCAAATGTTGAAAAGTTTGACCCTCTTTGACGTGCCATAGCTAGCTAGCTGGCTATTTGTAACGGAGTTTATTATAGCCGTTGTAGTGGTAGCCTAGGCTATACTAACGGTAGCTATCAGTAACGGCATTTATTCAAAAAGCAGCTAGTTTAGGAAAAAGAGCGCATGCATTCATTTAGGGCTATTTAGTTCCGTATTTGTTAAACATACGTTGTGAATTTGTTTACATTTCGTCGGAATCCATCATGGCGGACATTGAACATAAACTAATCCTGTTTTAACCCTTGTTTAAACTAGTTTAACTAATCCAGGGTTAAAATTAAGATGTGCAACACATCTCTGATTAATTATAAACCAGTTTAAACATAGATTTACTAACCCTAGATTAACTCTAAACCAGGATTAATTTAATCCATGTTGGTGCAACCCAGCCTAGATGTCTCGTCCGCGTTGCCGGACAACGGAGTCGAACGTCCGCATATGGCGGCCATCTTGCTACAGGCAACTCGTTCACCCATAACATTGTGTTGATGCTACGTGTACTTTTTAAATGACCATAACTTGCTCAATTTTCAACCGATTTTGAAACGGTTTGGTTTGTTATCAACGTCAGAGATGTCGGTATGCCACTGCATACTTATGAATAATTATGTTTTTTTTTTTTTAAACAGAATAGAAGTATGCAGTGGCATAACGACATCTCTGACGTTGATAACAAACCAAACCGTTTCAAAATCGGTTGAAAATTGAGCAAGTTATGGTCATTTAAAAAGTACATGTAGCATCAACACAATGTTATGGGTGAGCGAGTTGCCTGTAGCAAGATGGCCGCCATGTGCGGACGTTCTAGACTCCGCCGTAAGACATCTAGTGTTTATATATATCTATGGAAAATATCACTAGAAGGGAAAACGGACCCACCTGCAACCGACGCAAGCAAGCACACCCTACAATTTCCCCAGAAATTGTACCCTCTCTAGTTCCGTGTTGTAGGCCTATTGCAAGCATATCTAGAGCCAGAGACTCGCGAGTCAGAGGCGTTCACTTTTTAAACCGTCATTTATCTTCACATAGAAGGAGCAGTCGTTGTTAGGTAAGTAAATGAAAGTAGAAAAATATCAAAAAGTTTTGCGATAAGTAGCCTATGCCCACAACAATGTGTAAAGTTATTGTAATGAGCTAGCTAGGTTTGAGTGAACGTTATGCTACAGAGCTAGTGCTAGCGCAAATGGACCCCAACCGGCTAGGCTAGTGCGACACACTGGTCAGACATTTTACAAAAATGTAGCTAATAGAGCAAAATAAACAGACTATACATGCTATGTCAAAGTGTTGTTTAGTAATAAGTGACCTAGGCCTACATACACATAGCCTAATACATTCTGGT
Organism: Thaleichthys pacificus; assembly: GCA_023658055.1. Lineage (NCBI taxonomy): Eukaryota > Metazoa > Chordata > Actinopteri > Osmeriformes > Osmeridae > Thaleichthys > Thaleichthys pacificus. Next base: position 2,855,562 of record CM042856.1, read on the forward strand.
TTAACAATGATATGTCGGATTTTTTTTCTTCTAATTTCGGCAGTTACAGTAGCTACAGTTGGCCTACTAGTACAGTAGCTACTGTAACCATGACAGTCAAGACATTCAGACTGGGCGGCGGAGACCAATGGAAGACGCAGAACTGTAGGCAAAGCTGTATATTTGTTTCTCTGTTCCGTTGATCTCTCTTTTCTGTGTTGGAGTTCTTTTAAGAGCTTGATGGCATCAACATCCAGTCTGATAATAAAAGATCATTAACTTGAATTGTGTCTCTTCATTATAATACCCACACACACAGAAAATCCAGGTTGAATCAAGTAGCTAGCTACTGCTAATAGCCCATTATATGTTCATTTGCTAAGTGACATTTCAGATAGCCTAGATAGCGAAATATTTGCTGTCTGAGAGATCCGAACTAAATAAATAAATGTAGAGTTAAGAGGAAATATCTCTAGAACGGCCGGTTGGTACAGTTTTGATTCATCGTCCAGACATCGTCTGGAGGTCAGTTTCGATCAATTGCCGACGTCTCGGCGACGTCTTGCCAATGTGCAAACGATGTCCATACGATCTAGGCCCGATGTATGTTGTATACGTCGGGCCGACGTCGGCAAGACGTGCTATCTTGATAGTCACTAGCAATTTCCTGACTGTTGCAGGCCTAATGAGTCGGACAGAGAGGATTGCAGTGAGTCAGTTGTGGTCAGTGATCGTCAAACCGAAGCAGGAGGTGCCAGTGATCAGGAGGACCATGTTGAGGAGATGCCAGTCAGTGCAGAACAGGATCAGACCAGAGCAGGAGGACTGTCTTGTTACCCCACAGACAGGGGGAGTTTTGATGAAAATATCTTGGACGCTTCATTAAAAAGATATATACTTGCTACTGGCTCTTGCAAACCTAAAGGTCCTTTCCCTAGGAATCAATTAAATTGTTGCTTTTCAGAGTCATTTTATCACATCACAACAAAGGCTGGTATCAAACTGCCCTGTGGTTGGCTTTGCTACTCAACACAATTGGATTGTGCCTACTGTGAACCGTGCTGGCTGTTTGGGGATCGCAGTTCTCCTCATTATAACAACACGTGGGTGAAGGGGGTTAGAGACTGGAGGCATTTAGCAGAAAAAATAGAACGTCACGAATGCTCTCAATCTCATGTCACAGCATGTGTTGTCTTTGAGCAATGGAAACTTAATGGCACCATAGATGCGCAGTCGGAGAGGGATGTTAGAAATGCAGCACTCTTTTGGAGACAGGTGCTGGAGCGCATTGTTAATGTAACGCTGACCCTGGCTTGCTGTAACATTTCTTTCAGGGGCCATAGGGAGGTATTGGGGCAGCCAAACAGTGGGAATTTCCTTGCTATAATCGAGCTCTTGGCAGGCTATGATCCTGTGCTTAAAGATTTGATCAGTCGACCCGAGGGCTCGGTTAAGTACCTTAGCCCCGCCATCCAGAACGAACTTATTTACATTTTGTCTCAGCGAGTCCAACAGGACATCGTAGCTGATATAAATAAAGCACCGTTCTTTTCTGTAGTTATGGACACTACGCAGGATCTGGCAAAGCGTGACCAACTTAGCCAAATCTACAGATATGTGACAATAGTTAGAGATGCTATGGATAAAGCCGTGGACATAAAAGTAATGGAGTCTTTTTTGGGGTTTGTGGAGACGGCGGATACATCTGCTTGCGAATTAGCAAATAAGGTGCTGGACAGCATAACCAGCCATTCACTTGACTTGTCGAAATGCCGTGGGCAGGGCTATGATGGAGCCGCCAACATGAGTGGTCTTTATTCAGGGGTACAAGCCAGAATAAGAGAGATGGAACCGCTAGCGACCTATGTTCATTGTGCAGCGCACAATTTTAACTTGGTGCTTAATGATGCTGTGAAAAACATTCCCGAGATGGAACGTTTTTACAAAACCATAGAGCACATCTACGTGTTCTTTGCACAAAGTATTAAAAGATGGGCCATGCTCACTAACTCTACACAGTCCTCAGCTCACCCAAATGTGACTCTGAAGCGACTATGTCCTACTCGCTGGTCTTCGAGATACGAGGCCCTATGTGCCATACGCTACAGGTATGTCGATGTATTGAAAGTACTGACAAAAATCGCACTGACGGGTGAGAAAAGGGATGAGCGCGACGAAGCTGCTGGGTTGAGGAGATCAATGGAGACATTTAGTTTCATTTGTCTTATGGTTCTCCAGACAAAGGTGTTAGAGAGTGTAAATGCAGTGTCCAAAGTACTCCAAAAAACAGATGTAGACTTGCATAAAGCAGTGGAATTGCTGGATAATATTATTCAGATCTTATCTGACTACCGGGGTGCTTTTGACCAGGTCAAGGCTACAGCCCAGACACTCGCAAACAAATGGGGGGCTTAAGACACATTTGAAAATGTACGAATAAAGAGGGTGAAGCGTCACTTCGACGAGCTCTCGGAAGATATGCGTTTGTCGGATGCAGAAACGTATTTCAGAGTGCACATTTTCAATGCTAATCTTGACATCATAATCAGCCAGCTTTCCCAACGATTCAGTAGTATGCGAGCAACCTGTCATGTCTTTGACGCTTTACACCCCAGTACCCTTCAACTCGCAGGAGATGATGAGCTGTTTGGAAAGGCAAAAGTGTTGTCTGACCACTATGACAGCTACATTGCGCCCACGTTTCCAGCGCAACTCCTATCATTCAGGTCCTGCTTTAAAGTAGCGATCTCTCAGCAGTCATCAGTGCAACAGATAGCAAAAATGCTGATTGTTGATAACCACTCGGTTACATCAGCATTTGGCGAGGTGTGCACAGCTCAGGTATTGTTTCTTACAGTACCTGTGACCGTAGCCACAGCAGAGCGATCCTTTTCTAAACTAAAGATGATTAAGACCTACTTAAGGAGCAGCATGGGGCAGGAGAGACTGAGTGGATTAGCTACCCTCTCCATCGAAAGCATCCAAACCAGGGAGTTGAACATTTCTGAAATTGTTGAGGAATTTGCTCAACGCAAGGCTCGTAGGATGCCATTCTAAACGGCATGTTACGTTTTTTTCATACGCTTAATGCTAGCCTACTTGAAATGTATTTTTTCGCTTCAATGTCGTAAGAATAAGAATAAGTTACTTTGCGCATAAGCCTAATATTGTTGGAGGAAGTTTTTTTTTTTTATTGGTTTCAGCAGGTGCTGACTGTGGATCCGCTGTCAAGTGTCTGTTCCCATAAATCCATGCAAATGTTAGTAATTCACAATTAGTTTGATTACCCCCTGAAGAAGATGTATTAATGTTTTCCCATGTGTTTGTCTATCTGCTCATTAAATACTGTTTCTCCAAAATCAGTTTGATCGATGAAATACTGTGTTCATTGGTGTTTTCATTAAAACATATTGTAGCAACCCTTAATTGTACATCATAAGTAGCCTAAATTTCCCTGCGCATCGCTAAACTCAACACTCAATACTCAATAATTTCGCCTGACGATAGGTCGGTAAGGGGCCCGTTGGTGAGATCTGCACTCGGGCCCGCCAAGTCATTGTTACGCCGCTGACTACAACAGTGACTTTAGAGAACTACATTCTACATTAATCTGTTTGAAACGCCCCCGAGCGTGTTGAACTGTGGGAAGGCGAGCGATGGCAAGCGATTTGCGTCGCTGCAGTGTGAACGCACTGTTAGGGGTAGGCTACTCTTAAAGAAACTAGTGAGATTCTGCAAACTTTCCTCTTGTTTTTGATTATTTAATCTTTTTTTTGTTTTTGAGCTCCGCTAGGATACGTGCGCTTCATTTTGCTTAATTTCACTGACTGAAGCTGGCCTAGTTATGGTAGCTCAAATGTGTCATGACGTGCTCTGAATAAAATTACATTTTGTAAATATCTAGAAGTGCAGACAGGGTGTGTGTGGTCTATGAAATCAAATGTGTATATTATTTTACTTCATCTGAGAAAATAAGGATTTTGTTGCAATTCAGGCAGTAGGCTTATGTAACACTGCTACTAGGCAGCAGGCTTATGTAACACTGCTACTAGGCAGCAGGGGGCCCCCTAGACCCGCGGGGCCCCACGCAATTGCGTGGTTTGCGTGTTGGGAAAACACGCCACTGGTTACAGAAATACAGAGGAGAGATGGAGAAAGGTGGGGGCTAAAATAGAGTCCCGTTATGTTGAGATCTTACAAAGGTGAAATACCAGAGGGTGTAATTCTGCATAATTATGTGAGTATTAATGCTGAAAGATGTGTTCGTTTTGATGAATTCAAAGTTTGGTGGTCAACAAGTGCGTGATCAACATTTGTTATAATTCCTAGCCAAACAGGGAGGTAAAGCCTTTCTGACCAGAACTAAGATGTATTTATAAGCAGCAAATCTGTGATGTGTGACGGTATTCATAAAAATGCAGAAATTGAACCCAACCAGCTGTGTTGTCAAAAGAAAAATGAGAAAAAAGGTTTAGAGTTTTTGCTTTGTCCCAGAGCGCGCTGTTTGATTTGAGTTTGAACACGCGCTGAGAGATTATTGTTTATTTGAGTTGATTCTTTGGGTAAACTAAGAGTAATTGAGAAAGTGAGAAGAGTGTTAGGCTACATTAAACCACATACACAATATTCAAATAAAATATTTTCATTTTGGGTCTATGGGTCTACAAATTTTGAATTCAGAAAGTTGACCGTGCATTACGCATGCTGAGGGAGTAATGGCTGGCAAATAATATAGGCATATTCAAAGGAGTATTCTGTATTACATGCTTTGATAGGATTTTGAGAAGTTAAAGAGTAAGGTTTTGTGTTTTACAGGTTTATGTTACACTTGTTAAATTGTGAACTTACAGGTTTAGAAAGAAAAAGGGAATATTTTGTCTGAAGGGCATTGTGTGGTTGACGTGGTGACGAATACTAGCATGAGTGACTTAGGTCTGGGAGCAGTTTTAACTGTCCGAACATGGATTTCATGAAACAAAATTATGATAACGATAGTTCATAGCAACTTCAAATATGGGTCAGATAATTTGTAAAAGGCTCATTTGAAATCAAACGGCGAGATTCATTCGATAATTGCAACCTTGGGTATTATGGGAACTTATGGGAAGTTTTTGTCATTAGACAGAAAGGTTGTTTTTATTTGTGGGAAAAAATGTTTGTTTACGGGTTTGATTTCATTTGGAAATTTAACTTTACTACTATCTACATCAGATTTTTAATAACCACGTCCACATCAAATATCCATTGACATGGAATCAATTGAAGGCATTTTTCCAGTTGGGTTATTTTAAAGCTGTGTTTTTCACAAAAGTTATGTTATTTTGGTGTAAGGAAATTTGAAAGATTGAGGAAGTGATTAGATGGTTACATGAAAGATTGGTTTAGAGTGGATCATGGAAGGTTATGAAATGAAACAAGAGAACGTTTTTATGATTGGTTTAAACACTGATGTTTTGAAAAGGGAACTATGCATATACTTTGAAGGTATATGGGCTAACATTTTAAGTCAAAATAGTAAAATCTAGAGGTTTTTAAGAGTTTTGATAAAGGTATATATATACTGTATATATATCAAATATAGTTGGGAAAAATGTTTGGTTAATGGCTACATTAAGAACATTATTTGGTCTATATTTCATTTGAGAAGCATATTACATTCTGGTTTTGGATAATGACAATGGTTTTCATATCTTTGACGACAAGAGGTGTGATTTGGAAAAATAGAGGAATATGAAACAATATAGGTCTTAAACTTAACTGTTTTAAAAGAAAGAAAAAGTTTTTTGGAGTGAAAGAAATTAGACTAAGAGTTGATTTTGTTCACAAAAGGGAACATAGAAACAGATTGTCATTTCTGGGCATGACTAATGTAGGATTTGAATATCAAATGATGGTGTATTGTCTTGTTATTATACATGTTTGCTCAAAAATGGATAAATAGGGCAATGATCACCTGGGAAGATATCGATTATAAAGAATTTGTTTTCTCTACTAGAAGTTCATACTGATAACATTGATTTCATATTTCTGGGAATGCTAAAGCAGATGTGGCAGCAAAAGGGGCAGCCATACAGGATGTCTTAACAAAAGGAAAGGTATTATGTGGATGAGACTGTCTTGAGAGATATGCAGGAAGTGTCACCAAAATGATGGGTTATGTAAATTCACAGGAGGAACTTATGTCACTATCTATTTCGTTATGTGCTGATTTGAGCCTTGGGATAAATCATGTCTCAAACAGGAGGGATGGAGATAACGAAAGAGTGTTTACAGCATATGGATTTACAAACTATTCAAGAAAAACGTTAAGAAAAAAACTTTTTTAGCATACCGTAATTGAGAGAAAACATAATATGCATGAACTTTATTGAGCTAAAGAAATGTTAAGATTCAGGAATGGGCCGACGACGAGTCAGTTGCTTTCAACTGACCTCTGTGAGAATGTAATTTTAATTACTGTGTAGTCTACTTTGTGTAAAAATCCACAGACAGAAAGGCGAGAGAGATGCTGTCTCAATCCAGTGAGAGGTCCGCTGACCAAAGATCAGGAGACTGGATTGTGGTGACGCATTGAAACGTAAAATCCTGGAAATGACCCGAGGTAGATGGGGTCATTCCTGGCTAGTTTCAGAGGTGATAATCAAGGAGATAGCATGGTACACGTGAGTCATTGCATAGCGTGCATTTTGTTTGATAGCGTCAAATCAAGGAAAACTCCACGCTGTACCTATAGTACAGTGCGTTGAGGTTGCCGTTTTAATCGACTAAACTACATTGTCTATGAAAAGATTACACAATCACCATGCACACACAATCATGGCATCCGTTTTAGCAAATTGGACTTTGTGATAAAAATGGGAATTGTCTTGGGAATGACGTTCCGTCTTGTATGTTGAAAAACGTATGAACAATTCTAAATGGTGCTATGACTATGGATGTACTGATTTAACTGTTTAATTGGTAACAATGCAAATGTTAAATAGATTCAGAAAGGACGTTTTAATCTTGGTATAAGTTGGCAACGTTTTCTGTGAAAAAAATCTTGTACAAACATTACTATCATAGGGCAGAAGTTTGAATGTTTTGAGAACAGTTATACACTGTCGGAAGAGGTGATAACAATACTGTTTCATTTATGTCACTTAATGAAGTATTATTTGGGAGTTGCATTAAAGCTTAATGTTTTGTTCTTCAGAAACCTGTTTGTACTACTGAAAGTTGATATTAATTTGAAAAGAAACAGAAATTGAGAACATGTAAGGAAATTTCAGGATGTGTGCCAATGTGATGTGTCTTATCATGTAGAGGTTGTAAAAGAGTTAGCAGCAGGCTGGAGAGAAATGTCTGTTGACCTAAAGTCCTGATTGCTCTGTAGGAGAACACCTTCGGGGAAGGGTGAGCTTCTTTTGCCATCTAGAAAATGGAGATAAGTTTGCAGGGGAGTACATCTGGAGACAAAATCTGGGGTGACTTAAGGGTTAAACAGGTTTTTGTTTGGTTAAATAAGGTTTATGACTCCCTGACCTGGAGAGAAATGCTTATCACCTAACCTGGAGAGGAAGAGCATAATCAGGGCCTGGTTTAGACTGTCTTGAACCTGAACCTGACTGCCAGTTTACTGAATGGTTGATTGTTTTAGTGCTGACCATGTTGACAACAAGTATGCATGTTCGTATCCTGATGATTTCTGTATTGATTTCTTTGTTGCAATCTTTGTTTCTATTTGATTGTTTGATGAAAGAGATCTGAGATGATGTACAGGTCCGCCGGTCGATGCATCAGACGTCAAATGAACGCTGTGTGAGTGATGACGTTTTTTCGATCCCAATACCATGGGTTTCCCTGTTATGTCCAAGCATTCACACTACTAGACTATAATGCTGTATAGTCTTATTGATTATTACAATTTATTTGTATTTTTATGAATTATTTTGATTTTATGTATTTTGGATTTTATTGACTGTGTGTAGGTGTGGTTTTGGAATAACACATTTTACTCAGGATAAACAGGAGGGATATGTCGGAAAAATTGAAGATGTAACCTTTTTATTCTGTATAAAATGATACTATGTTTATCTTTGTTTGCAAAGAGAGGCCTACCCCCAAATCTGAACTCTGGGTAAACATACAAGACCCTTATCTTGGGGCTGAGGACTAAGAAGAGGGGGGTTTGTTTGTTTATTTAAAGGAGATACTGTTTGACAGAGCTAGCTAATATTTCTGACAATGGCAAGCCGAGGAATGGGGAGGTCACACTAAACCACAGTCAGAATGCAGCCTCATCACTGCCCCGTGTCTGTCCAAATCAACCACAGTAGATAGGTCTCCATTCTTCCAGGGGCTGTGCAGAGAGCGCTAAACCATAGGGGAGGGCTGAGCTCTTGGCGCTGACAACAACAGCTGCACATACACAACGCTTCCACTGTGTAGACCTCATCATGTCTGGATCTGGTGGCTTGAAAAGGCAAATAACCTGTGGATAGGGGGTGAGACCCAGAGGAATGCAGAACCCGCAAGACCATAAACACCAGCCAGGTACTTTAATGATGAAGGGAGGGGATGCGGGGCACACACACTTTATCTTAGGGTGGAGATGGTGAATGATAGACCCATGGGATGAGGGAGGGAGGAGGTGGAAGGAAGTGGGTCCTATCCTGTGTAGTGAGGTCAGCCAGACCACACGGAGCCAACATCTTGTCACACCTGTAGAGTCTGATCCGACCACATCAGACAAACCTAATCAGCCCTCTTGACATGCTCAGTATGCCGATTACCCACCGAACGCCGATGCAAAGGAACCATAGAGTGGGGGGGACCTTCCCACTCTGCATGTGATGCCCCCCTGCTAGCTTGCAGGCTTCAAAGGGCCTGCTTGAGACAACACATCTCCAGCAACCATTTGTGCTCTCTGTTGTGGCGGCAATTTGAACAAAGAACATACCTTGATCAGAACTTTTGAGGAAAGTGCTTCAAGACATCACCTTTACCACAAGAGTAGAAGGTGGAGAATTATGAGAGGGATATTTGTGTAATGTTTGTTACTTTGTTTTAATGTTGTGTTTACTGAAATCTTGATTCTAGTAACTACTCCTTCTTCCTGAAAGATAACCAAGTCATCCTTGGTATCTACACAAAGCTAACATGATAAAACAAACATTCAACTTTAAATTGTAACTGTACCAAGATGTCCAGAACAATATTTGAACAATCTTATGAACCACCCAGAGACCAGTTCACACCTTTAAGTAGGTGTGAAGGAAAGAGGGGGAGTTGAGAACCCAGCTTCCCCCAATCAACTTCTGACTCCAGACAGGTCCTCCTTCTAACTCTGAACTGTATAAAACTCTTGAGATGACAATCGATGTCTGACTCCAGCAAAACCAACCATGGCGTGAACGCCATCAGGATTGGCATTCCAAGGACGTCGCCAAGCTTCTCCTGGGATTTAACAAGATTAGTGCCTGGGCAACAGTAGGCCTGCCTGAACGTTTCAACCAAAACGCAATTCTAATTGCGACCTGACTGAGATCCCGCAGACTCGGTCTCATGATCCTGCAGCGCAGCCGCGCTTTGACTTCAGATTCTTCAAATGGGCCTTGGACGCGAACCGCCCTCAACCTCATTGATCAACCCTGATCAAACATAACTATGGCTTATGCTCTTTCCTCCCCGACATGGCATTGGCGTGAGCTCTGTTTATGATTTGTAAGGATGTAATGTAATCATTGACTCAATCTCCCATATCAAATTCATAATCTAACTTTTTCATACTATCCATGTTTACCTTACTTTAATAAATTCATTGTAAAAATATTTTGACAGTGTGTGTGTTCACTAATGTTACGATTGTCTCTACACTTAGAACAAATTAATTCCTTAAGATGAGACTGATTATTACATATTAAACATAGGATTCCTTAATGTCCTAAAACCAATATTAAGGCGGTGCCCATCTAACTAAATACTTAAAAATAAATGAAGTATTTCTATCTTAAACGAGCAAACCCTGCTACACCTGTAAATGCAACACTATTTATCAGTGCCAAGGGAGATTGGGTACCTGAGTGATCATTTCCATCCCGAGGATTACAGGGTGACAACAGATGAGGAGTGGGCTTCATGCCATCCCTCTTTGTATTACACCATCATCACATGCCACCACTATAGGGGAGAGCCACTCTCCTCCATCTCCTTCACCAAAGCTCCATTCCGCTCAGAAAAACAACAATGAAACTATCTCTCCCACCTCTTCAATTTCCAGTTCTATTCTTTACAAGAGTAAGAGCAATCCAACCCCCCAAATATGAGTTAATGCATTTGAACCTTCAAACCCCTAACCACTGAGCATTGTATTTGGAATGCTGGAATTGTGCAACTCTGTGTAAAAAATATTCACTCTTCAAGGCTGTGGCCACCCTTGATCCAAAGACAAAAAAGACGGCACTCTCATTACGCAAGTGGAGTGCAATGAATCAGCAAAATTGTTCTTGCTTGTCGTCTGGGAAATTAATGACGAACAAGGGATGTCACAAGAGCCTGTGATCTAAGTGCAAAAAAATCTATGTCCTTTAAAACCTGTTATTAGACTAGTACCGCCCGCGGGCCCGAAACACTGCCCCCTCCTCCCCCAGTTACTACGCACTAAATGTTAATAAATATATTTTTTAGACTACTACACATGTTATACATCATTGGAAAGCTACGATTCTTGTGCTTGTAGATATGTAAACCATTTCAAGATCGAGTCACAACAACAAGTTTAGTCAACGTCTTTGTCCAGTCACCACTTTGGTGTTGTTTACAAAGCCAAACGTCTCTACTTACCCTCAAAGGTTCCGTGTCGTCCAGGTATGTAAACAACACATCAAAACTTGATCTGCGTACATTCCCAAGGGTTCAAAGTATCTAACCATGTAAAGTAATTCGTCCAAATACAATGTTTTACGTTCATGAATAGCCATTATCCTTTGTTTCATTATGCAAGTTAGCCGACGGAAGAAACAACTTGTTCACATAAAAGTGTTCTTTTCTCCGGTTATCAACGGAGTATTTACGTTATGAAGGCATCAAAATGTCCGTTGAACCCTCCCCTTTCGATTGACATCTTGTTTGACCCAATAGGAGCTTCCATGCCCCGTTGACAGCCCTCTAAAGCCAACTAGGTCTGTGCGTCCTGCCCCCCCCCCCCCCCCCCTTGTGTTTCAGTAATACTAATTAGGGATTTAGCTATTGTATATGATAGTTCTAAGTACCACCTTTCATTAGAGATAACAATTATGAAAAATAATACCTTTTTATCCTAAGTATTTGACCTTGGTTACAAAGGGTCATTTTGGAGTCTCCAAAAGGCCCTTTTAGAAAACGCCTGGATGTACTCTTATAAAAACATGTGTCAAATATGAATATATTGTGGTATTATGTTTGACTTTTGATTTGAATTGGGTAAGGCTTCAACCTGTGGTCCAATTTAGTCTTCCAGCTAATACCTACCACCTCTAGGCCTCTTCAGGCCTCTGTTTTCAAAACAAAATCTAGGCGGAAATAGAAACTTTCACTTTCCTTGTGTTCAAGCTTCTATTACTCAACACTAGTAGGACTGACAGGGGTCCTGACAACAGGGGAAATACCTTCAGAGTGTCAGCTTTCAAAAGAGACCATTTACATGCATGTACTCCAAATGGTTCAAGAACAGCTTTCAATTTACTTTGGGTATGCTGTTTAGGCGTTTTCAGGCAAATTTAACAGGATTTTGAACAAACCAGAACAGGTTAACCAGACAGTCAGATTTAATAGGGAGTCAGGTGGCTGAGTGGTTAGGGAAACGGACTAGTAATCAGAAGGTTGCTGGTTCGATCCCCGGCTCTGCCAAATGACGTTGTGTCCTTGGGCAAGGCACTTCACCCTAATTGCCGTGGGGGAATGTCCCTGTACTTACTGTAAGTCGCTCTGGATAAGAGCGTCTGCTAAATGACTAAATGTAAATGAATAGTAAGTACCCTGGGAACTGCGCTGGCCTCTTCTGTGATTCAATCATTCCTTCATTGAAATTTAGAGAGGTCCTATGTTACTGATTCACATTGTGATTCATGTTAGTTTTATCAGTTTTTGTTATGTTAATCAATAAGAAACTATAAATTAACAAATGTCCCCAAAAATGAATTGCGCTTTCTTAAAATGAATTTCTTTCTGATATGATTCCATACATATATATCAGAACCTTAGTTGAGAGCCTGGCTTGTGACCAAACAACCGTGACAGCTCCAGCAGCGATCTGTGCAGCCAAGTAGTGATGCCTTCATTAAAGCTACATGCCACTTCCTCAAATGAAAATGTTCCCTACAAATGACCCAGAGTGGGAATAGGGAAGGCGCACCTGAGCTATGATTACTAGGGCACTTGGCATGCAAGTGACAATTGAATCTCAGCCTCATCTGTAAAAAACTAGTAAAATGTTGTGTGTATGGGGATGACTCGGGTCTGTGGAACTTCTGTTTTTTTCTTCTGAACATATAGAGGGACTGGCAGAGAAACCTCTAGGTCTCAAAGTAGACTGCCTTGATATCCTATCAATATTTTTTATTATTTCCTCAGCACTAAAATCACATTACCTACTGAGAAGCTTCTCTTAGGTTACATGCCGTTATGTAGACAGTCAGAAGTCTCTGACTGCATTAGCTGCACTTCATTCTCCTCTTTGGACTTGATTTTGCCCCTGTTTCTAAGTAGTGAAGTCTCTCTGAGCCAGGGGGATTGAGTGGACTTGACTGTCTTGCTGATGCTGCAATATTCACTCTCCGTGGTGGGTTAGCGGTGCAGTGGCAGACCACTGGGGAAATCGGAAACAGGCTTCCCTGCTTGCCTGGCCACTAGCACAGGCCTCAGGGACATGACACTGCATCGCTAGACTTTGTGGTGCTATAGGAAGTTGTTGAGAATGCCAAAACAATATCCTGCTCGGCCTTAAAGAACTTCATCTAAGGGTCATATCCTACCATTTGTAGTCATAGCAACATAGAAACCTTGCAATATCACATAAACAGTGCTTTAGATCGTTAACATGTCCAGACTCCCAGATTTCTTAGTATGGGCTTTCACTGGACCAGATGATAGATTATGTTTAGCTTTGACCTTGCTTTGAGTGGGCTGTCTGGTGTTCTTTTAGCACATAATGCTAAAAACACCCTTGACATTTTCACATGCCACTCAACTACTCAAAATTCATGACTGTGTACATGTTTATATTGGATCTTTCTGGCCAACAAAAATGAAGGGTCATGAAATATCTGCCTAGAAGAACCTAGTCTAGCTGACCAAAGGAAAATATAAACATTTGTAGTTCGGGGGGGATGATGTCACTCGATAGACTCGCCCACAATGGCGGGTACCTTTAACTCTCATAGGGCCTCTCAAAGTAGCCTTCAGTAAACATGTCACTCCTGCATCTTATGAAACCCCTGTGGTTTCAGGTTGCTTGAGGGAGGGACTTGCAAGGGAGGGGGTAGCTCCATGGACCTCCTCTCCCACAACAGATGACCACAGGCATGTTCCAGAAGAGAAAAATAATATAGGCCTGGCTTCAATTCAGTCCCTTGAATTTACTCATCCATTGCTATGCACAGTACCTGGAGCTTGGCAACTAAGCTCTGGTCCAGATTTTTGAGGTGTGATAATGGAGGATGGGAAGGTTCTGTAACATTACATAGCGTCATCCATCCAAACATGGATAGCAGCTGGCCTGGCCTGACATTAGTATGCCCCTGGTGTTCCACTGTGACAGAAACCTAGAACTCTTCCCTTAGCGCTCCATGTCAGATGGAGAATTGGAGGGGACAGTAGGTGGGAGGGAAACCACAGGGTCTGGCTGACAACCTCACTTCCCTGAAATCAGGCTCTGTCTTAAAGGGCACACACAGTATTGTATATCCAGCTTTTGTGTTCCCATTGAAGGAAAATAAATTAAAAAATGCAAAACAAAGACAAAATAGTATTTTGCATTGATTTGACATAAGGCTATTTGAGATGGCAGGTTGGTAATAATGTTCAGAGAAAAGCAGGTGGGCTATAAGCTCATAGGTTTTGATAGAATCAGGTTTGGCATTTGAGTTACATTACTACAAACAGCTTAATTTCTCTTCTGTGCTACGATTGGTGACAGTAAAGGTTGCTAATCTGTCACATTGCTGCCTTTGTCCATCCCACATCTCCCTTCTTAAAAGTATTGGAACCTTCTACCTATCACAACATCACACCACCATGACACCCTACTGAAAAAATAAATAGCCAATCACATCAGCACAAACAAACTTTCCTTTTCTAAAAATGCTAACCTTGACACAAGAGCTTATCTCCGTTCCCTCCAGACTCTTTATCAAGATCTCACCAGGCAAATAATGTGACTCAGTAGTCACAGCAGAGTTTATAGTTGTTAAACATCTACTGTAGTTAGTATTGTTCTATACATTTTTAAAGTCCATTGCCTGTGTATTGTTGATTGATTAAATAGAATAATTTTGCAAGTATATTTTGCAAAGTCAAATCTGTACAGTCAGGCCAGCTATCCGCGGGCCAGATCCCCGTATATATAGGCTGATATTTGTTGGTATGGGAATCAGCACCGTTTTAGGAACAAACTTACCATTGTGTGACACAAAGCAGACTTTCAACGATGTTGAGATGGAAAAGCACATTCCAAGTGTGTTGGAAAAGACATTATCAGTTTGCACCAGACTGAAAGGATCACACAGAGAAGGTACTGGGTTCTCAGTGCTCTTGTTCATACATAGTGAATTCATTGCTTGCCAGGTCTGGGTCTGGACCCATAGATACCTGGTAATTCTATCCTGCTTGACATTTCTTCCAGTAAAATGGGATCCCTGAATCGAAGCTTCATTCAGAAGACCAATTTGGGTTTTACACTGTGGGGAGTTTTTTCCAGTTTTTTATATTTTTATTCGACAAGCAAGGATTTTAAAAGGAAAGGGAAGGAACTGCAAAATACTTCTTGTCATTGTCACTATAAAAATATATTGGGTACTGTATGTTTTAACTTAACCACCCCCCCCCCCACACACACACACAAACACACACACAACCAGAAAACAACAAATTACATGTTTAGTTCCTTGAGAAAAGAAAGAGAGATTGACTGGGTAAGAAAATAAGAAAGGAAAGCTATCGTGCTGGTGTGAGCAGCATTAAAGTACCATCCAAGCTGCTGAAGGAGGCCTGGATGGCTCACAAGCTTTGTGTGGGGTGAACAATGCCTCCACTGTGTGATGGGAGTGGTGCTGATCTTTGGTCTGATGCAGGTTAGCATGCCACTTCACTCAAACATTAGCCCTGTCTCTCTTTCTCTCTCTTTTCTCTCTCCCTTCTTCCTTCTTGTCACCTTCTCTTTCATCAAAAATCTCATCTGATCAGACTGAGTTGAGGCATGTGTCTTGAGTCATCCCCACCTCTCTCCCAGCCCTCTGCATGTCCCCTGGCACCCACCCCGGATAGCAGTCTCTCAGCCATTCATCAATGCTCCAGTGGTTGAATGGTTCCTGCAAACATTTGATCATCCCTGAGTAAATGCCGACATAATGTTTTATGTTGGCATAAAAGATGGGCTTTGTGGTTTACTTATTTGTATTCATACACACAAATCCCCACAAAAGTATTTATTTTTTGCCAAATTAAAAAGAGAAAATGATAATAATATTATTTTACATAAATACATAAATGAGCTAGAGCTGTGTGTGCGCTTGCACCCATGGACATTGTGTGGAAAAAAATCACAACTGGGTTCATAGAAATGTAGAGGCAGCCAGCCATGGAATATAGTCGCCATTAAAGTTAGTAAGAGCAAATTATTATTGAACAAAGCCGTGAGAACGCAGGAGATTTCTAACTTTTTAAGTACAATGTTCTTCATTTTGTAGCATAGTGTCATATTCCGGCCATATCAAAGAAAGTGAATTTAGTGGTAAAAATGTACACTATATGCATCAGCAAAGGTCTCTGTCCTTCTACTTTTATTGGCTATTCATAGGCTACATGAAGAGAGAAATTGATGGATTGTCTAAAAAGAGCCCACTCCCAATTTTTTTTTAAGCAGGCAGGGTTAATTGAATGTATTGATTTTTGATGGCATTTCAGACAACTTGAGTGGAAATGGATTTATCTTACAAAGATGCAAACCCTTATACAGAAGTGATTTGATTAGTTGTGGAACAAAGGCATTGAAATAATTGTACTATTGGACACTGTTGTACTTCACTTGTCTTAGGTTAGTATAGGTTTATACGGTTAGTATAGGTTATTATGTGTATTAGAGGTTTAGTATACTGTATTGAATATTGTATATTATTTGTACATTAGGAGGTTTACTATATTTTAGCTTATTTTAGCAATGTAATATATGTTCTGTGTGCTTATATGTTATGTTATGCCAGGTTAATTTGCGTTGTCTTGTCGTAAGAATTTCAGTGCCCAGTCTGATCCTGTGTTATTCTGTGCATCTGACAATAAAAGACTTGAACTTTAACAAGCATTAAATCTTCTTCTTGTGCAGTACCAAGGCTATTTGTCATAGCCTAGCACAGTTTAAAGAGAGTATGTATGTATAGAGTATTGTATGAACAGACAGTGTTCATTTAAATGAGAGAGGGGGAGAGCAATATAGTTAAAAAAACACACAAAAGCAAGTGTGGAAGAAGTCCCAGCTGCAGCTAAATTCAGCTAAAATCTCTTCCTCCAGTTTATTCCTTTAATGGGCGTTGCTTACATGCAATTGCTGGGTACAGCTGTGTACTGGATGAGAGAGGGAAACTGTTAGAAGACTTGTACAGAGAGAAACTCTTTTAAAATGTCTATAGCTCTGCTGCTACGTTAAAGGCATCCGTGTTCTCTTCCTCCTTTTGGAAAAAATCAATATTACATTGATTGCTTTCAGCTGCCACACTGGTAAATGGTAAAAATCATGGACGTTGAAGCAAACACTGCCTATTTATGCTTCACAGCTAACCCCTGACAGGGATTTCTATGTTAAGGAATTAAACGCAGGACAGTGTACAATATATTACATTATCTAAAGGATTATCTCTATTTCTTCCACTGCTTCTAAAATTCCTCAGGATAAATACCACCCACCTGTGCCATCGAAGAGCTAGCCTTTTGGTGGCATAGCAAAGCAATGTTTATGACAAGTGGTCATTGTGTGAGTCAGATGACTCGAGTTTAAACCCGGTATGGGCATGATTGTGAAGAAGCTCTACTGACAAGAAATGTGATTACACTGGTTACACCAGAATGGCAGAAAATGAAGCAATCCCAAAGCAATGACTTATTGATTACTTACAACTGTTTAAAGTAACTAACTTGTCTGTTTACGCCATTGACAATGAATCGATGAGTGTTTTTAGAGTGAAGAGCTAAGATGCCTGAGAGTGAGTCATCTTCACAGTTTACACAGCAGGAGACAAACAAATCCTGTGTCAATAGTTCAGAGGACAGAGACAGATCAGCCCCCAACAGAGTCAGTCAGAACTCCTCAAACTTCTCAGGTAAAAAATGTAAAACTGTCTTATATAAGAAACTGTATGTTTAAGAAATCTTCAATGGCATAGCTGAGAATACATAGCCTTTAAATGTTCTTCAAGATGAATGTGTATCTGTCTAATTACGTAATACAATTTTGGTTCTCCTCTTTTCAATGCTGTGTCAGGGCTCAGACAGGGTTTGCACAGGCCTCTCTGTGTGTTTGTGTATGAACTTGATTAACTAGTTTTTTTGTCTAGCTTTGATTTGAAAGTTACTTTGAGCACCAATCATGATGGTCTTGTGGCAAGGTGATGCAGTGCCTTGGATGTCTCCTCACAGCAAGAAGATCCTGGGTTCGATTCCTACTACTACTATCTCCTGGGCCTTCCTGTGTGGCGTTTGCATGTTCTTCTCGTACTCATAAAAGGTTAGGGTTAGAAAACCCCAATACAAAAAAACAAAACATACAGAACTGATCGCTCTCCAGCCCATGTCCCTGTCCAGAACATGGAGGAGCACATGGAATTGGCTCCAGTCATTGTTGATGTGGCTGACCATGATCCTGGCTGCCCTTGAAGGAAGGACAGCAACATAGGGAAAAACAGACAATTTCTTTAGCATGTGTATGTCGACACTCCCTGCATGAGTGTTACATAATTTTTAAATAACCGTTTCTTTTTCTTTTGACCCTTCTCCAAGTCTAATTTTTTCAATGGTGAGTACCTTTCTCTTCATAGGGTCATGTCCTGTGACAGTGGTGTTGATGAATGTTATGAGACTGAAGAGCTGAGATGCCTGAGAGTGAGTCATCTTCACAGTTTACACAGCAAGAGACAAATAACTTCTGTGTCAATAGTTCAGAGGAGAGAAATATACCAGCCCCCAGCAGCCAGTTACCCAGTCACAACTCCTCAAACTGCTCAATAAAAAGGAAAAACCTCAGAAAAATCTTGACACTGGTGTGAATAAATTAACTTTTTAAAATTTAGAGCTCAAGTACTTATGAAAATTGTCGTGTGCCAAGTGTAGAAGGTAAAACATGTAGAATTTGCTGTACTTTGTTTCACTCTCATATCATATTGATTTGAGTAGGGATTATCACAAACGGTGCTCCCTGTCGTTGCAGTAAACTTTAAACGCCTCATGGATGAATGCCCCCTCTAATGAATGTCTGCATCACTGTCAGTTAGCCCGATTACTCTGGCAAAAAAAGAAACTAACAAATAAACAACAATAAAGTCCAGTCAGCTGTCGATAGACCATGCCAATGCAGAAAAACCTAAATGATCATAAAATTACCAAGTGATTTTTGAATCTGAATAGAGCTTCCCAGTTGGAGTGGAAGACAACCAGCAGAGATATTATTTGTTTGTTTGATTTGTGCATAAATTCTTAGGGCAATTCTTGGGTGATGGTTAGCTACAGCCACCCACAACTCCTCCACCACAACTTTCTCCCTTTCTATGTGTGAATTGAAATCCTCGGCTCCACTAAATTGGTGAAAAGTTTTATTTTCCGTTCAGGTTGTCCTGCATCCCCGTGACAGATCGGCCAGGAGTTAACGTCTCCGAGGGGCCCCCGGTTTTCATATTACACCATCAGAAATTCCTGCGGATAGTTGCACAGTACTGCGACTGTTCAGTAGGCCTGCCAAGTCCATAGTAACAGACAAGCCTATATTTAGATGTGGTTCAGGCCTGTTGGAAATGGCTCAAAATAGTTTGGAGGAAGACCAGTCCATAAGGCTGCCTCACAGGGTTTGCGTCCTGCATGCGTCAGAACTGGAGCACACAGACCCTACTGTACCCTGGCACCTGCTTAGGCATATTATTACAAACCTGGATTTACATTTTCAGTCTGGAAAGCAGAAAAATCTAACCTTAAACCTATTGAATCATTAAGTATATTGGTTGAGGGGACTTCTTTATAAGTGGATGTCCCTTCTTTCTTTCGTCTGGGCTATAGGCCCACTTCCAGTCAGAAGCTCATGTGTTTGTTCCTGGGTGCCTCTTGTATGTGTAGCTGGTTCTTTCACCACCCTCACAAGCCGTAAAGATGTGCTGGCTCAACACCAGCAGGAACTGGGCAGTGGTTGACAGAGCTCAACACCAAAGAACTCACCTATAGGACTGCCTCAGCATAGCAAGCAGAGGAACATCAAAACTGGTCACACACTCTCTATACAGATGCATGCATATGTGCACACACACGCAAAAACACATTAATACACCAACATACGCAGCCCTACACACACACATACGCAAGCACAAACCTCAGATGGGCACATGTTGGAGGGCAAGCTTGAGAGGGTCAAAGGCTCAAAGAGAATACTAGAATCCTGCAGGATGTGTGGACTGCACCTTCAACCATCGCACTGTGGGAACACTTGTGAGGTGAGGGCCACCTTATCAAACTTTCACAGCAATCTATCTGAGAATACTTGTCATTGTAAATAACATTCATTACCAGAGAGGCAGACAGACACAGTACATGTTCTCTCTTGAAGATGACATTGAAGATTCAACTAAGAGTAATTCTTATACGTAAAAGACAACAGTATTTATTTCCATTGGCAGAGAACAATGCAGGTTGTTTGGAGGAGGGGATATTTTTTCGACAATTGCTTCTTGAATGTTTACACAATCAAGAGATGTTGGGATGTTGATGTGTTTAAGACAATCTGTGAGATGGAGGCAATCATTACTGTGTGTTTAGTTTGGATTTCTTTGTCACATCTCAGGCCAAGCCATATCTCTGATACTGGGAAAGTTTTCCACTGGCAGAGAAGAAAAACGTAAATCAATATCTCATTATACTGTGTAATCAATCTACCTTGATGGCACTGTCTGAACCACAGTCTACAAACCTACAGTTTGTAGTTCTCCCCCAGCCTAAGCATGGCATTCATAACCACAACATAGTTGTGCCGCACCTGTTTTAATACCGAACCAACAACGGAACTGAGAGAAAATGGCAGCAAAATCCAATCTCAGCCACAGCCCATAAACATCCAAACCCAATTGGAAACTCCTCTTTCCTCTGCCAGCACATAAGCAGATGATAATGCACAGGATGGCCTTTGGCCTACAATTAGCGCAAACAGGTATGGAGGGAGCAAAAAGGTGGAATTGCGTTTCAAGTGGCGGCTGTTCTTTCCGGCAAGCAGACATGTGTGTGTAACCCAAGCAGTGTTGCCACAGTTACTTTGAAAAAGTAATCTGATAACTCCTTTAAAAAGTAATTTAGTTACTTTACAGATTACTTGATTTTAAAAGTAACTAAGTTAGATTACAAGTTACTTCATTAGTTACATTCAGCAGCTGCCGACAACACCCCCGCCGCCTCAACATAAAAATGACCGGTTTTGCCAATACTCACTTTATTCATGTTTCTTCAAATTTGACATCGTGTTTTTGTAGCTTGATAGCACTTTGTCGCCACCAACACAGAGTGTACAACGAACCTTAATATTTCCATCTTTAGCTGACAAATACTCAAAATAGTGGTTGTATTTCCAACTCGAAAATGCGCATCTCTCTCTCTCCTCCTCCATTGTTGTTTGTGTCGCTGCGTGGTAGGTTTGTATATTCACGTGACGTGACCCTCATGCTGAAAACAAAACTTAATTGTCGCATTGGCTACATGACTTCACTCCCAGAGACGCAATATATCAAATATATATTTGACTATTAATGACAAAATAGTAACGCACAGTGACTTGGACAAGTACCTTTGATCTGATTACTGGTTTGAAAATAGTAACTCGTTAGATTACTCGTTACTGAAAAAAGTGGTCAGATTACAGTAACTTTTTCCCTGACCCGTGTTTGTGATGGTATAGCACTCACTCACTCCCCTGTCTGTGCCCAATTTGAGCCCAATACCCGGCCAGCTGGAACAAACTCCCCCAGCTTGTTCTCCTGACTGATGATTTTAACGTGCAATAATGGCTTTGTTGTAATACCATAGCTACTCCTGTATGACTGCAGCATTGTCGCCATGTCTCCATAAAGGAAGTCTGGCGGGATACCTGGTACCAAGGCTGGACTGGGACCAAAAAAAAAATGACCCAGGCATTTTTGCTCAGACTGGCCCACCATAATCGGTCGGACACCACCCACCAGTACACCAAAAGAGTTAAGAGATGTGAGTGTCAGTCCAGCCCAGTGTCAGTATGGAAAATGAACCAATGGGCCGCTGTCCCTGCTTTATGGGCCAGTCATTGGCCAATTTTAAGTTTATATAAAAAAAAAATATATATAAAGATTTATATATATATTAAATGTCATATCATATCGGCCCCAAGTGCGTCGGCCCACCGGGAATTTGCCCGGTACGCCAGATTACCAGTCCAGGCCTGCCTGGTACTTAAATAGGGTTCCACAGTAATTGGGAAGCACCTACCATTGTTTGAAGTGTGGGAGACTCCTCTGTCATTGTTTTCCTCATTTATTTTAATAACTGCCTAGGAGAGTTGATTATAATTTTGTTACTATGAGGCGGCATTACAACCCCTCCCAAGTAATGAGTGGGCCAGGCCAGCCTTGTATATATGTGTTTGTGAGAGCTGTAGAGTGGAAACTGACGGAACAGATATCCTGATATGGCAACCTCTGTGTCAATGAGGCTTAAGATAGTTTGTTAACTGTGTAGTATTTTAATTTCATGATCTTATCAGCTTTATTATGTGTTATAATGATTATAATATGTAAATATAGCTGCAGGCAGCAATGGCGGGTTCCTCCTCAACATTGCAACGTTTTTCAGAATTGCCAGGATACAGACATGTATTTCATACATGTACACAACATTTCAAGACAATTGGAGCAATGGCTGATTTTAAGTATTTTTTAAATTTTATTTCACAAATTGTCACTGTAGAGAAAAATCCATGCTGTTGACATTATGGGTTCTTGAGACTTTTTTGTTCCCCATGAGCAATAAGGCATGCGTACCAACTTTCAGACATGTTGGCCTGACAGGGTCAAAATGCCACCAAGTGTGTTCTGTGCTCTGGTCAGGCACACCATGCAGAGATCCATCCTTTAAAAGCTTTGACTACAACAATAACTTCATGAAAGTGAGGATACACTTTACAAAAAACATACCACATGTGGCAATACTGTTTTCAAAGTTCCCCGGGACTGGTTTGAAAACCATGGATATTGGAACTCATCCTGAATTGACCTCTCTCTAGAATCTCAGTTAAACACAACTGACAAGAGTCATGCGGGCAACTGGCCCACGGTAGAGCTAATGTCTATCTATATGTAAAGATAACATCCAAGCTGGCAATTTTGGCAAATTTGACTGCAGTAATTTTTTACACCTAGGCTCTACCTACCTAGGCACGTAGGCTACTGCATTATGGAGAAAAATAACTTGCTAAATGAAATAAATGTCTGTTAAATGTCAAATCCACCTAAAAGAGAGTTCAAATTCAATTAGATTGTTTTTAAATTTAGAGGTTTAAAAGGCTACCTTTTCCTAAATTGACATGCACAAACTCAGAGCACTGAGTTTCAACATCCATTTACACATTTTGTCTCTATTTTTTACTCTACTCTTAGCGCATGACTGTTTAACTTGATGTCAGCACCTCTCTGTCATCAATTGTCTCTGGAGTTGGGGGTGGGGGCTTCTTATCCAACCAATTACACCCCTGAACATATTAATGGCCTACTACAATTGTAAATATCCTTTGGACCTCTTTTGCAATTGGGCCTTGATACAATCTAATGTAAAATCTAATATTTTCTGGCCATTCTGCAGTTTGTGGGGACTTTCCACACCAGCACACTTTTACCATCTCCTGTATTCTGCATTATTACACTTTTTCTTTGAAACTTTCATGTAGGCCCATACTATAGCAGTTACGGATATACACAGAGGAAACTCATGAGAGTGAATTTGAGATAATGGTAGAAGGAGGATGTTGTACCTTTGTGCTTCTCTTTTTCGCCAGTCCTATGAAACATATCTGGACACCACTGCTTTTGCCTTTTAGTGTTTGCAATGCTGGGAAGAAAACGACAGTTTTTATTTGATTATACGTTGCCCTGGAACAAACGCTGCACCAAAAATGAACATTGTGTAATAAATGGCACCCTCGATTAAACGCCTCCCTCCAAAAATCAGAAAACGGTTATTTAATTGGTTAAATTAAAACACAGTATTTATTACAAAAGTAATTCACAAGTGTAGCGTACTATAATTCCCATGAAGCACTGGCAGGCACAAGTGTCTTACTTGCTACAGGTTTATTTGAAGCTTCTTCTCCAAATCCACCGTTAAAACTAAACTCACGCTGTAATGAGAAAATAAAGACCACATTAGCTTAATATGAACATACAATGACATGTGCATCATGTAAATAACGTTCACCAAAGTAAAATACAGACACAAAACAACATACTTTGTTTGCTGGATGCTGTAGCGTACACAAGGGAATAGAGGTTTCCTTAGATTGCTAACAACCTCTATAACAACCTTAAACGTATCACTTAGAGTGAATGTGCATAAAGCTGGTGCAACATCCCTGGCTGTGTTCTCAAGGCCTGTGCTCCTGATCTGGCAGGGGTGTTCACTGACATCTTTAACCTCTCCCTGTCCCCGTCTGTTGTCCCCAATAGCTTCAAGGGGGCCACCATCATCCCAGTCCCTAAGAAACCATCAGTGAGCTGTCTCAATGATTACCTCCCTGTCGTACTCACTTCTGTTCTGATGAAATGCTTTGAGAGGTTAGTCAAAGATCACATTACATCCTGCCTGTCACCTGCATTAGACTTACTCCAGTTTGCATATAGGCTGAACAGGTCTACAGATGATGCTGTAGCTTTGGCCTTGAACACTGCTCTCTTTCACCTGGATCAGAACAACATATACGTGCGGATGCTCTTCATCGACTTCAGCTCCGCCTTCAACACCATAGTACCATCCAGGCTCATCATGAAACTACAGGACCTGAACATCAGTCCTTCCATGTGCAGGTGGATATTGAACTTCCTGACAGACAGGCCACAGGCATTACGGCTAGGTAACATCACCTCAACCAGTCTGACACTCAGCACTGGTGCCCCACAGGGTTGTGTGTTAAGCCCACTGTTGTACTCTCTGTTCACCTATGATTGTGCAGCCACTAACAGCTCCAACACCATCATTAAGTTTGCTGATGACACCACCATTATCGGTTGCATCAAGAATGGTGATGAGTCAGCCTACAGAGCAGAGGTGGCAACAATGACATCCTGGTGTCCTAGCTAGCTGCTATCCTGTTTACAACAGTATAAAAGTCTTCAAGTTATCATACGAATACAAACGCTAAAATACATGTTTTGTACTGCCGTTCTTATTACTCACTGTCAAATGTAACAATGAAAATCTCTGAAAATCTATGAGGGCTGCAGGAGTCTCTTCAGTCGTTGTCTTCCCCAACAATAAAATGGTCTTGTGCGTCGTACCAAGCTCGCGCGTGTGTCAAGGGGCTCTGGCCCCTTGTGTGTGTGAGAATGTGGAGCACGCGCGCACAGGAGCAAAGGGAGAGAGGATTTGGGGAAACAGCCCTAGAAATTAGCCAAGCATGCATGTTTCAAATATTCACTAAAAATCGACTTTTCATCTCAGTCAACTTTTTCTCAGATTTGTGTACTAAACATTCTCAAGAGTCTTCATATGAACTTGTGATTGAATCAGAGTACCAGTTTTTGGCCAGCGGATATGTAAAGCATTATTTTAGCGTTAGCGATAAATTCGATTTGCTTTGTATTAATAATTTGTAGAGGTATGAAGTTGCTTTTGCACATGGTAACATGTTGTAGTGTCTTCCACGTGACATTCCAAGTTTGGTGTTGATATCTCAAAGATTTGCTGATATTTGACCAAACTTCCTGTTTGGTTGCTTTGTTGCAGATTTTGATTGGCTCTACCGGACAAACGGTTTTGAAAATCAGAAATCCCTACGATAACTTTTGTGAGGCTCAGTCCGGAGATCATCTATGGCAATTTTGAAGAAAAGTCGACCAAAAATGTAGGAGGAGTAGCGAAAAAACGTGTTTCCTTAATCTTTATTGTACAGAAAAATCCAATATGGCGGCCGTTATAGCTTCTAGAGGCTTTTTTGTTCCTCATGAGAAATAAGGCACATGTAATGAATTTCAGAATTTTGGGACTTATGGCCTGCAAATGGCATCACTTTGAAAATTGACATATTGGGGCGTGGCCTGTAGCGCCACCTATTGTCTCACATGGCCCATGTTTGGTATGGTAGTTACTAATGGTCTGCAGTTTCAACATGCCAAATTTCACAACTTTTTACGGTACTGGTCTAGGGGCTGCCATTGACTCCCATGGGTAAAGAATAATAATAATAATACCACCAATAACAATAGGGTTCCCTCCTACCGGAGGAACCCTAATAACTAGAGAGGGTACAATTTCTGGGGAAATTGTAGGGTGTGCTTGCTTGCGTCGGTTGCACAGGGTCCGTTTTTTAATGAAATTTTTACAACTGATATTTCTGTATATTTTACATAAAAATGCATACTTATTATTTATAAAGATTACATAGATTTAAAAGTTTTGCTGCTCATTTACAAATCAAAATACGAGTGAAGTGTAGAATGAAATAGATGTCTTCTCATTTCCCTTGCAAGAGGCAGCCTCATAGCTGAATCAAAACGAATACATTTGGCAGACCGGTGTAAAAATTGACCTAATCTCTATTACTTAAACGTCCTTTTAAGTTTTTCCCTTCTCGTGATATTTTCCGGCATTTAGCCTACTCATATTGCATTCTTTCATTAATAAAGTACCCCCTTTGAAGATTATTCTACGACGTTACCGGCAGTAGAATATGGAATCGCGATTCAAACAGTACCATCTGCTAACTGAAAATATGCCCCCAAAAACCTAAATAAGCTTGACATTTATTTAGTGGAAAACCGCTCGTTAAAAAGCTCACAGGTAGCGATCATTGTCAGTAACAACGCAAAATGCGATATAGCCCTGTGTGGAGAAGCTGCCCCGGTAGATTGTACTACTACAGTACAGTACTAGACTGGCAGTGCTCGTCTTGGTAGCGATTGCGTTGGTTGAATTGGATGTAACGTTCCGTTGTACGGTTTAGGCTGAAATTAATTATTTTCATGAACAGATGAACAGAACAAAGTTTAGGCTGTGGCAATGAAGTTCAGGTTAGTAGTTAGACGTTTGACTTCCTAAACAGCTGTGTAGTGCTAGTAGATGTCTTTGCAGTGTGTCTCGCGTAGGCTACAGCGTTGCAGTGAGCAACACTGGTTTGTAACAACAGGTAATGATAATTTCACCAACAAATTGTTTACTTGTAATGTAATGTCATAATAAATCCTACAACGAAAATGTATTTGTGAGGAATGTTTATTTTAACGACTGAAAACAGATGCATCATAGACCAATGTAGTATGTGTTGCCCGGGCAACAGAGGCTAATGTCATTATGCTAATGCTTCAGTGAAATAGTAGACTACTGTTTCCGAAAGTAGACGTGGGCCTACTTCTTTAATAATATTAGCTTATATTGTACATTACACATCACAATTGTGTGTCATATCACAAAGTAAAATGAGTAAATAGTTATCACCCTGGCCTCTTTGCTTGTGGCGTTTCTGCAGCTGCCTTGCAGTAAAGCTATAGTTAGCCTAGCTATCCCCCAAGTTAACAGATGCGAAACGAATGTTCTGCTAAAGGTAGTCACGCGTGTTTTCGTGACGGTAGTGACGTTAGTAACGTCAGTGACAGTGGCTAGCAAATTAGCCACCGTTAGCTTCACTTTTCGCCACAAAACTTTACTTGAGCCTAAAACCATGCAACGGAACGTAAATCCCAATACAAGCAACTCAATCGCTACCAAGACGAAACTTTTGACACCTAGGTTGTCTATGTAGGCCAAATATTGACTGAGTTTTAGGGGGGCGAAAATAAACATTAACTAGAAACGGCTGTTCCTGCGAAACAGCAGTGAGAATGCTGAAAACCTGAATGGGGATAGCTGACCATGCTAAAAAAGCGGAAAATTGTGAAAATTTAGTAGAAAGTTATAAGCTGAAGTGCCTGAAAGGTATTTTTGAAAGGGGCTGGAGTTGGACGAAGGTATAAAACTACAGAAAAGAGAAGAAAAATGCAAAAAGAGAAATAATTCTGAAGAATTTGAAAATTTAGCAGAAATTTTTTGCTGGAGTTTCAAAAGGCCTGAAATGTATGTTAGAAAGGACCTGCAGCAAGATGAAGGCAGAAAAGTACAGAAAAGAGAAGAAAAATTCAAAAGTACTGGCAGTTGGAAGGTACTGCTGTGAAAGGTATTTTTGAAAGGACCTGGAGCAAGATGAAGGCAGAAAACAGAAGAAAAGAAGAAGAAAAATGCAAAACAATAAGGGCAAAAATTCAGAAAGATGAGCTGCAGGATAATGTGAAAATTTAGCAGAAAACCAGTTACTGAAGTCTGGGTTGAACGAATTTGAAGGTAAAAGGACAGCACTGGAATGACTTGAACTTGCTGGAAAAACGTAGCAACCGTTGGTCATTGGCAACAGACTGGCAACATTTCTAACCTAGAATCTAGGTTTCAGGTTCAAGGTGGAGGAGAAACTAATCATGTGTGGCTTCACACCCAGTCCTGTTCAGACACTGAATTCAAAGATGACATAAAAATAAAAACTTTTAAATTCAATCACGTCACATTACGTGACTTTGTTGGTTGTGCAACTGCAAAAGCTACTTGAACTCAGATTAAAATGTTGCTGCAAAAGAAGATGAACTACAGTATTGTGGGTATTAAATAAAATCATGCTACATCTAACCAGCGGATCATTTCTTGCAAGTGTCAAAGTGGTATTTGTACAGACTGCATTAACACCGTAGGCGTGAACAATGCATGCATCGTCATCTAGCCGAAGCGAAGCTAGAGAGAGGATGCATTGGGAGATTTCCTACAGTAAGCTAGATACTGCTTCAAATTGAAAACGGAGAATATATTTGAGTAAAGACAAGTTACTTAACATCTGTGTTCAATATCGTCAATCAAAAGTAAAAACTTTCCAGTTACGAAGCGTTTGTTACCCCAGCCCCGGTTTGGCTGTTCGTGACGGTCAGCTATGACAGTCTTGAGCCTCGATTTTTGCAGATTTCTGTGAAACATGCTCAAATAAAAACGATCTACCTAGATTATGTACACTTTAAGCTCAATGTACATACCTTGTTTGGCCAATTTGGTCGATTGTGGAAAAGAAGTCGAACCGTTTTTAGTTATGGAGAGCCATCTCGCTAGCTCGACTATAGGAGAGAATAACAGAAATTTAGCTAGAATCCACACCTCAAACAAGTTAACCTAGACGCAAAACTATACGTCCAATCCCAAAAATAAGGATATTTTCCGAGACCCGAGACTCTGCCGAAACCATAGATATCATTTAAATGTCTGTGCGGTCAGAAATACAACTCTTGGCAGTTTCGAAAACGTGTACCCAATTCTGCTTTCATGGTGCTTGTTTGTTTGGTTGCCACGGTGATGGCGCAGCTGTGATAGCTAACGAGCTAGGCAGAGAGAAAAACGAACATTTACCTAGCATCCACACCTCAAACAAGTTGACCTAGACGCAAAACTACACGTCCAATCCAAAAAATGAGGATATTTTCCGAGACCCAAGACTCTGCCGAAACTAGAGATGTCCTTTATATGTCTGTGCGGTCAGAAATATGTCTCTACCGGCAGTTTCGAAATCGTCTTCCTTCTTGCTTTCTCTGACGGATTTTACCCACCTCTCCATTGAAGTTAGTGAGAGAATTTGAAAGGCTGCTCTCGCTTCAAGGCTCATAGCTGAAAATCTGTAAATGTGAGCTCTTTAGTAGTTACATTGGCTGAAAGAGGACAATTTTTCCTACATTTTAAGGTATAACTTGTTTCTGTAAGTTAAACTATATGAACGTTAGAGGAATTTGTATGACGATTTAGTTGAATATCAGAAAAAGAGCAGGCAGCAGAGTGTGCCACTCTGCTTGCTGCTCATTCATAAAAATCAAGAAGGAGCAAACATTTTAATGTATTTCAAACTGTCATAATTCAAAATTGGCTGAATATTTGAGAAAGCTGAATCATTTGGGAATAGCTGAATGTCTTGTGAACATTTTAAAGGTTGAATGGTGTCTCTAGCTGAAAGTATGCTGAAGTAGTTACGTTTGAAAGAGGAGGAAGCTTTTTAATGATTTGAAAGGATTTACCATTACTTTTAATGGGAGAATAATTTGCACAAAAACCTTAATGTCTTAAAAAGTATAAAAGTGAGAAATACCAAAAGTCATAGCCATCATCTCCTGAAGGAGCTGAACGTTTTGATACAAAAATTGTAGGAATCGGTGAAAGTATGCAGGACGAGTTATAGGCCAAAAAACGTCGGAAGAACTAAGAAGTTGATATAACTAGAAACGGCTGTTCCTGCGAAACAGCAGTGAGAATGCTGAAAACCTGAATGGGGATAGCTGACCATGCTAAAAAAGCGGAAAATTGTGAACATTTAGTAGAAAGTTATAAGCTGAAGCGCCAGAAAGGTATTTTTGAAAGGGGCTGGAGCTGGACGAAGGTATAAAACTACAGAAAAGAGAAGAAAAATGCAAAAAGAGAAATAATTCTGAAGAATTTGAAAATTTAGCAGAAAATTATTTGCTGGAGTTTCAAAAGGCCTGAAATGTATGTTAGAAAGGACCTGCAGCAAGATGAAGGCAGAAAAGTACAGAAAAGAGAAGAAAAATTCAAAAGTACTGGCAGTTGGAAGGTACTGCTGTGAAAGGTATTTTTGAAAGGACCTGGAGCAAGATGAAGGCAGAAAACAGAAGAAAAGAGAAGAAAAGAAGAAAAAAAATGCAAAACAATAAGGGCAAAAATTCAGAAAGATGAGCTGCAGGAAAATGTGAAAATTTAGCAGAAAACCAGTTGCTGAAGTCTGGGTTGAACGAATTTGAAGGTAAAAGGACAACACTGGAATGACTTGAACTTGCTGGAAAAACGTAGCAACCGTTGGTCATTGGCAACAGACTGGCAACATTTCTAACCTAGAATCTAGGTTTCAGGTTCAAGGTGGAGGAGAAACTAATCATGTGTGCCTGCACACCCAGTCCTGTTCAGACACTGAATTCAAAGATGACATAAAAATAAAAACTTTTAAATTCAATCACGTCACATTACGTGACTTTGTTGGTTGTGCAACTGCAAAAGCTACTTGAACTTAGATTAAAATGCTGCTGCAAAAAAAGCTGAACTACAGTATTGTGGGTATTAAATAAGATCATGCTACATCTAACCAGCGGATCATTTCTTGCAAGTGTGTCAAAGTGGTATTTGTACAGACTGTATTAACACCGTAGGCGTGAACAATGCATGCATCGTCATCCATCTGACTTTAGCCGAAGCGAAGCTAGAGAGAGGATGCATTGGGAGATTTCCTACAGTAAGCTAGATACTGCTTCAAATTGAAAACGGTGAAGATATTTGAGTAAAGACAAGTTACTTAACATCTGTGTTCAATATCGTCAATTAAAAGTAAAAACTTTCCAGTTACGAAGCGTTTGTTCGTAGGATTAACGCCAGCTGCAGCAAACACTTGAAACTTGCTCAAATAAAAACGATCTAGCTAGATTATGTACACTTTAAGCTCAATGTACATACAGTACCTTGTTTGGCCAATTTGGTCGATTGTGGAAAAGAAGTCGAACCGTTTTTAGTTATGGAGAGCCATCGCGCTAGCTCGACTATAGGAGAGAACAGAAATTTAGCTAGAATCCACACCTCAAACAAGTTAACCTAGACGCAAAACTATACGTCCAATCCAAAAAATAAGGATATTTTCCGAGACCCGAGACTCTGCCGAACCCATAGATATCATTTATATGTCTGTGCGGTCAGAAATACAACTCTTGGCAGTTTCGAAAACGTGTACCCAATTCTGCTTTCATGGTGCGTGTCTGTTTGGTTGCCACGGTGATGGCGCAGCTGTGATAGCTAACGAGCTAGGCAGAGAGAAAAACGAACATTTACCTAGCATCCACACCTCAAACAAGTTGACCTAGACGCAAAACTACACGTCCAATCCAAAATATGAGGATATTTTCCGAGACCCAAGACTCTGCCGAAACTAGAGATGTCCTTTATATGTCTGTGCGGTCAGAAATACGACTCTATCGGCAGTTTCCAAATCTTGTTCCTTCTTGCTTTCTCTGACTGATTTTACCCACCTCTCCATTGAAGTTGGTGAGAGAATTTGAAAGGCTGCTCTCGCTTCAAGGCTCATAGCTGACAATCTGTAAATGTGAGCTCTTTAGTAGTTACATTGGCTGAAAGAGGACAATTTTTCCTACATTTTAAGGTATAACTTGTTTCTGTAAGTTAAACTATATGAACGTTAGAGGAATTTGTATGACGATTTAGTTGAATATCAGAAAAAGAGCAGGCAGCAGAGTGTGCCACTCTGCTTGCTGCTCATTCATAAAAATCAAGAAGGAGCAAACATTTTAATGTATTTCAAACTGTCATAATTCAAAATTGGCTGAATATTTGAGAAAGCTGAATCATTTGGGAATAGCTGAATGTCTTGTGAACATTTTAAAGGTTGAATGGTGTCTCTAGCTGAAAGTATGCTGAAGTAGTTACGTTTGAAAGAGGAGGAAGCTTTTTAATGATTTGAAAGGATTTACCATTACTTTTAATGGGAGAATAATTTGCACAAAAACCTTAATGTCTTAAAAAGTATAAAAGTGAGAAATACCAAAAGTCATAGCCATCATCTCCTGAAGGAGCTGAACGTTTTGATACAAAAATTGTAGGAATCGGTGAAAGTATGCAGGACGAGTTATAGGCCAAAAAACGTCGGAAGAACTAAGAAGTTGATATAACTAGAAACGGCTGTTCCTGCGAAACAGCAGTGAGAATGCTGAAAACCTGAATGGGGATAGCTGACCATGCTAAAAAAGCGGAAAATTGTGAACATTTAGTAGAAAGTTATAAGCTGAAGCGCCAGAAAGGTATTTTTGAAAGGGGCTGGAGCTGGACGAAGGTATAAAACTACAGAAAAGAGAAGAAAAATGCAAAAAGAGAAATAATTCTGAAGAATTTGAAAATTTAGCAGAAAATTATTTGCTGGAGTTTCAAAAGGCCTGAAATGTATGTTAGAAAGGACCTGCAGCAAGATGAAGGCAGAAAAGTACAGAAAAGAGAAGAAAAATTCAAAAGTACTGGCAGTTGGAAGGTACTGCTGTGAAAGGTATTTTTGAAAGGACCTGGAGCAAGATGAAGGCAGAAAACAGAAGAAAAGAGAAGAAAAGAAGAAAAAAAATGCAAAACAATAAGGGCAAAAATTCAGAAAGATGAGCTGCAGGAAAATGTGAAAATTTAGCAGAAAACCAGTTGCTGAAGTCTGGGTTGAACGAATTTGAAGGTAAAAGGACAACACTGGAATGACTTGAACTTGCTGGAAAAACGTAGCAACCGTTGGTCATTGGCAACAGACTGGCAACATTTCTAACCTAGAATCTAGGTTTCAGGTTCAAGGTGGAGGAGAAACTAATCATGTGTGCCTGCACACCCAGTCCTGTTCAGACACTGAATTCAAAGATGACATAAAAATAAAAACTTTTAAATTCAATCACGTCACATTACGTGACTTTGTTGGTTGTGCAACTGCAAAAGCTACTTGAACTTAGATTAAAATGCTGCTGCAAAAAAAGCTGAACTACAGTATTGTGGGTATTAAATAAGATCATGCTACATCTAACCAGCGGATCATTTCTTGCAAGTGTGTCAAAGTGGTATTTGTACAGACTGTATTAACACCGTAGGCGTGAACAATGCATGCATCGTCATCCATCTGACTTTAGCCGAAGCGAAGCTAGAGAGAGGATGCATTGGGAGATTTCCTACAGTAAGCTAGATACTGCTTCAAATTGAAAACGGTGAAGATATTTGAGTAAAGACAAGTTACTTAACATCTGTGTTCAATATCGTCAATTAAAAGTAAAAACTTTCCAGTTACGAAGCGTTTGTTCGTAGGATTAACGCCAGCTGCAGCAAACACTTGAAACTTGCTCAAATAAAAACGATCTAGCTAGATTATGTACACTTTAAGCTCAATGTACATACAGTACCTTGTTTGGCCAATTTGGTCGATTGTGGAAAAGAAGTCGAACCGTTTTTAGTTATGGAGAGCCATCGCGCTAGCTCGACTATAGGAGAGAA
The DNA here is from genome assembly GCA_023658055.1 of Thaleichthys pacificus. Taxonomy (NCBI): domain Eukaryota; kingdom Metazoa; phylum Chordata; class Actinopteri; order Osmeriformes; family Osmeridae; genus Thaleichthys; species Thaleichthys pacificus. Next base: position 2,889,315 of record CM042856.1, read on the forward strand.
CAGAAATTTAGCTAGAATCCACACCTCAAACAAGTTAACCTAGACCAAAAACTATACGTCCAATCCAAAAAATAAGGATATTTTCCGAGACCCGAGACTCTGCCGAACCCATAGATATCATTTATATGTCTGTGCGGTCAGAAATACAACTCTTGGCAGTTTCGAAAACGTGTACCCAATTCTGCTTTCATGGTGCGTGTCTGTTTGGTTGCCACGGTGATGGCGCAGCTATGAATAGCTAACGAGCTAGGCAGAGAGAAAAACGAACATTTACCTAGAATCCACACCTCAAACAAGTTGACCTAGACGCAAAACTACAGGTCCAATCCAAAAATAAGGATATTTTCCGAGACCCAAGACTCTGCCGAAACTAGATATGTCATTTATATGTCTGTGCGGTCAGAAATATGTCTCTACCGGCAGTTTCGAAATCGTCTTCCTTCTTGCTTTCTCTGACGGATTTTACCCACCTCTCCATTGAAGTTAGTGAGAGAATTTGAAAGGCTGCTCTCGCTTCAAGGCTCATAGCTGACAATCTGTAAATGTGAGCTCTTTAGTAGTTACATTGGCTGAAAGAGGACAATTTTTCCTACATTTTAAGGTATAACTTGTTTCTGTAAGTTAAACTATATGAACGTTAGAGGAATTTGTATGACGATTTAGTTGAATATCAGAAAAAGAGCAGGCAAGCAGAGTGTGCCACTCTGCTTGCTGCTCATTCATAAAAATCAAGAAGGAGCAAACATTTTAATGTATTTCAAACTGTCATAATTCAAAATTGGCTGAATATTTGAGAAAGCTGAATCATTTGGGAATAGCTGAATGTCTTGTGAACATTTTAAAGGTTGAATGGTGTCTCTAGCTGAAAGTATGCTGAAGTAGTTACGTTTGAAAGAGGAGGAAGCTTTTTAATGATTTGAAAGGATTTACCATTACTTTTAATGGGAGAATAATTTGCACAAAAACCTTAATGTCTTAAAAAGTATAAAAGTGAGAAATACCAAAAGTCATACCCATCATCTCCTGAAGGAGCTGAATGTTTTGATACAAAAATTGTAGGAATCGGTGAAAGTATGCAGGACGAGTTAAGGCCAAAAAACGGCGGAAGAACTAAGAAGTTGATATAATAATAATAATAATAAAGAGAAACAGGAAAACAATAGTAACTAGAACGGCTGTTCCTGCGAAACAGCAGTGAGAATGCTGAAAACCTGAATGGGGATAGCTGACCATGCTAAAAAAGCTGAAAATTAGTGAACATTTAGTAGAAAGTTATAAGCTGAAGCGCCTGAAAGGTATTTTTGAAAGGGGCTGGAGCTGGACGAAGGTATAAAACTACAGAAAAGAGAAGAAAAATGCAAAAAGAGAAAGAATTCTGAAGAATTTGAAAATTTAGCAGAAAATTATTTGCTGGAGTTTCAAAAGGCCTGAAATGTATGTTAGAAAGGACCTGCAGCAAGATGAAGGCAGAAAAGTACAGAAAAGAGAAGAAAAATGTAAAAGTACTGGCAGTTGGAAGGTACTGCTGTGAAAGGTATTTTTGAAAGGACCTGGAGCAAGATGAAGGCAGAAAACAGAAGAAAAGAGAAGAAAGAAGAAAAAATGCAAAACAATAAGGGCAAAAATTCAGAAAGATGAGCTGCAGGATAATGTGAAAATTTAGCAGAAAACCAGTTGCTGAAGTCTGGGTTGAACGAATTTGAAGGTAAAAGGACAACACTGGAATGACTTGAACTTGCTGGAAAAACGTAGCAACCGTTGGTCATTGGCAACAGACTGGCAACATTTCTAACCTAGAATCTAGGTTTCAGGTTCAAGGTGGAGGAGAAACTAATCATGTGTGCCTGCACACCCAGTCCTGTTCAGACACTGAATTCAAAGATGACATAAAAATAAAAACTTTTAAATTCAATCACGTCACATTACGTGACTTTGTTGGTTGTGCAACTGCAAAAGCTACTTGAACTTAGATTAAAATGCTGCTGCAAAAAAAGCTGAACTACAGTATTGTGGGTATTAAATAAGATCATGCTACATCTAACCAGCGGATCATTTCTTGCAAGTGTGTCAAAGTGGTATTTGTACAGACTGTATTAACACCGTAGGCGTGAACAATGCATGCATCGTCATCCATCTGACTTTAGCCGAAGCGAAGCTAGAGAGAGGATGCATTGGGAGATTTCCTACAGTAAGCTAGATACTGCTTCAAATTGAAAACGGTGAAGATATTTGAGTAAAGACAAGTTACTTAACATCTGTGTTCAATATCGTCAATTAAAAGTAAAAACTTTCCAGTTACGAAGCGTTTGTTCGTAGGATTAACGCCAGCTGCAGCAAACACTTGAAACTTGCTAAAATAAAAACGATCTAGCTAGATTATGTACACTTTAAGCTCAATGTACATACAGTACCTTGTTTGGCCAATTTGGTCGATTGTGGAAAAGAAGTCGAACCGTTTTTAGTTATGGAGAGCCATCGCGCTAGCTCGACTATAGGAGAGAACAGAAATTTAGCTAGAATCCACACCTCAAACAAGTTAACCTAGACGCAAAAACTATACGTCCAATCCAAAAAATAAGGATATTTTCCGAGACCCGAGACTCTGCCGAAACCATAGATATCATTTATATGTCTGTGCGGTCAGAAATACAACTCTTGGCAGTTTCGAAAACGTGTACCCAATTCTGCTTTCATGGTGCGTGTTTGTTTGGTTGCCACGGTGATGGCGCAGCTATGATAGCTAACGAGCTAGGCAGAGAGAAAAACGAACATTTACCTAGAATCCACACCTCAAACAAGTTGACCTAGACGCAAAACTACAGGTCCAATCCAAAAAATAAGGATATTTTCCGAGACCCAAGACTCTGCCGAAACTAGATATGTCATTTATATGTCTGTGCGGTCAGAAATATGTCTCTACCGGCAGTTTCGAAATCGTCTTCCTTCTTGCTTTCTCTGACGGATTTTACCCACCTCTCCATTGAAGTTAGTGAGAGAATTTGAAAGGCTGCTCTCGCTTCAAGGCTCATAGCTGAAAATCTGTAAATGTGAGCTCTTTAGTAGTTACATTGGCTGAAAGAGGACAATTTTTCCTACATTTTAAGGTATAACTTGTTTCTGTAAGTTAAACTATATGAACGTTAGAGGAATTAGTTTGACGATTTAGTTGAATATCAGAAAAAGAACAGCAAGCAGAGTGTGCCACTCTGCTTGCTGCTCATTCAAAAAATCAAGAAGGAGCAAACATTTTAATGTATTTCAAACTGTCATAATTCAAAATTGGCTGAATATTTGAGAAAGCTGAATCATTTGGGAATAGCTGAATGTCTTGTGAACATTTTAAAGGTTGAATGGTGTCTCTAGCTGAAAGTATGCTGAAGTAGTTACGTTTGAAAGAGGAGGAAGCTTTTTAATGATTTGAAAGGATTTACCATTACTTTTAATGGGAGAATAATTTGCACAAAAACCTTAATGTCTTAAAAAGTATAAAAGTGAGAATTACCAAAAGTCATAGCCCATCATCTCCTGAAGGAGCTGAATGTTTTAATACAAAAATTGTAGGAATCGGTGAAAGTATGCAGGACGAGTTAAAGGCCAAAAAACGGCGGAAGAACTAAGAAGTTGATATAATAATAAAGAGAAACAGGAAAACAATAGTGAGAATGCTTAACAGCATTCTCACAATAAAGAGAAACAGGAAAACAATAGTGAGAATGCTTAACAGCATTCTCACAATAAAGATTCAAAGAACAATACTTGGAATGCTGAAGCAGCATTCCAACAACTAGAAAGGCATTTCCTGCTGAAAATGCGTTGGAATGCTGAAAGATTAAATTATTTTTCTTAAATTGCAGAAAATACAGAAATGAGAAAATACCCGCAAGCTGAAATGAATTTCAAAAATGTGTGAGTCACACAAAAGAGGCAGTGTGGAAACTGAACTGCATCATCTAACAACGCTAAGAGCTGAAATACAATGCGGGAGAAGCTGAAAGCTGAACTGTTACACAGAAGAAGAAGTAGGCCTAGGTTAGCTAGTCATAAAAATAATATTATATTCTTAACAGCTGAAATTATAGTTGGGATAGTAATAGCAGTAGCACATGTGTGCATTGAGTGCGTTTACTCGGCTTTCTTAGTAGGATTCAATGTGTTGATTGAATGAAACATACAGCAGTAGGGCCGATACAGGAAGACACGGCGACACTTTGTTGCAGAAGGATGATGGTGCAAGTTTTGTCCGTGGAGCATACAACGATTAATAAAAAGAATCATGTAGACGTGCTTATTGAGTAATCGCATAACTAATTACACATGTAAATGGAGTAATCGTATGGCATAAACCGACAATTGCTAGTAATCGGGTTTCTCATGGTCAAGTAAACGCACTCAGTGGCGTAGTAGAACAAAACAGTTCCATTAGCGAAGTAGTTAGTAAAAGAGATATTAGCAGCATCTGCAGAATTAGTAGTTGTAGTAGTGGCATAAAATATAGCAGTATCAGTAGTGGTAGTAGTTGTGTTGTGGTGCTCTTAGTCTTTTAATGAGACGAGTTGACTGAATAGCTTGTCCTGTGTCTCCACTAATCAGCTAATAACAATCACCTGTGTAATAGACTGAGTGGCGCTTGTTTGTGTGGTTGCCACGGTGATGGTGCAGCTATGAATGCTAACGCGCTGAGGGCAGAGAATAAAAGAAATTTAGCTAGAATCCACACCTCAAACAAGTTAACCTAGACGCAAAACTATACTTCCAATCCAAAAAATAAGCATATTTTCCGAGACCCAAGACTCTGCCGAAACCAGAGATGTCCTCTATATTTCTGTGCGGTCAGAAATACGACTCTACCGGCAGTTTCAAAATCTTGTTCTTTTTGCTTTCTCTGACGATTTTGTCACCAGATTTGCATTGGTCTCTATGGGGCGAGAGTTGGACTTTGTCTCGCTTTCGTGGGGCTCTGAACAAATGTGCACGTCTGTTGGATTCAACAGACAACTGTCTACGACCAGCACAAAATTAGCTATCTATTGATCCAAAAACGAAGCATCAAGAGCGAAAATTGTGGCAATGCTGGCAAACTAGAAATATTTTTTCAACGACATCCGAAGCTCCCCTCCACTCTAAGCGTTTCAGTCTGCACTCTAGGCTTTCACGTACACACCCATGTAAATCTCAGAAACGGCTTGAAAAAGTCATGAAACATAATCAGTGATATTGAAAAAAGTTGAATAGATATCAAAAAGCTGAATTATTTAGCAGCATTCCAACAATAAAGAGAAACAGGAAAACAATAGTGAGAATGCTTAACAGCATTCTCACAATAATAATATATATGTGAGAGAACAAAGGTTGTGCTCTCGCCAAAGGCTTGAGCACACCCAATAATACCACCAATAACAATAGGGTTCCCTCCTACCGGAGGAACCCTAATAATACCACCAATAACAATAGGGTTCCCTCCTACCGGAGGAACCCTAATAATACCACCAATAACAATAGGGTTCCCTCCTACCGGAGGAACCCTAATAAACCCTAAACTCTTTTGCACCCTGCTTGATTTGTCCTGGTGCCTCCTTGGTAATCCCTTACATGCTGTACTGGATTTTTTATAGATTATAACAAACAACATATCTACATAATCAATATAAATAATTACATGTGATATTGTGTAGCTTTCTTCATTGACTGCAGGCCCATAATATGGTCAAAACAGGTCAAATGACTTTCAAGATAGAACAATATCAGAAATAGCAATAAAAATAGCAGCAAAGCATGATGAAACCGCAAACCACATTCCTTAAATTAAGTCTTCATGCTGAGTTTTATGTGGTGTCTAACTCTCAAGAGGGACTCAGCTATGCCGGCATGTTGGTTGTTTGATGAAAGACCTGTATGTCAGTGCTGCCTGTCTGTGTCTGTGACGATATCAACTCGTTATCATTACGATATCAACTCGTAATGATAGCTTTACGAGGCCCACAGGAAAACTTAAGGACTAGACGGCAGGCAGAACGCACGCTTTAAATGGTAAAGTCATAGATTTAAAGAAACTAAATATAACATGATATTTTGGTGTAAAGACAAGGGCAATGGCATTATCCAGATGCTATAAATGAACCTATAAAATGCCTTTAGCATGTTTGTGTACATTAACATCATTGTATTGGTTATCATTCTCATTGCACACATCACCATCTGCTTATGCAGACATATATAATGCATGAACACAGAAGGTTAATAGTTCCTCCATTAGACGGAGAGACAACAGTCAGAGCACACACGTTTCCTTCAGTGCCTGAATTAACTCCTGCCATAACCTGCCTCTGTCCCTCCAGAATGAAAAACTATAATGTGTGAAATGAGCTTTCCCAGGATATCTACCTGCAGTAATGGCCACTGCCTCTGATGCATTCAAATAAACATCAGGTAGTGGTAGTATATGAGACCTTCATCTCCTACAGAGCAGGTCAACAGCCTCAGTCTCAGGCTATGAGAGAGCAGGCACTTTCCTTGACCATGACATTTAAGGACAGGGAAAATGGTGTCTATGGCCAGATATATTACATAAAGCTTCAAAGGTATGTTATTTAAACACTTCATTATCTGTTTCTCAGTCTTACCTCATACTACACCTGAATGTCTTGTGGAGATTGGCTGCATGCGCCAAGTTCATTAAGAACTCATCAGCTGCATTCAGGTATTGCAAAATTGATTGAGTCATTCCATTAGGGGGTTTGGTAGTGTGTTTAATCAAAGCAATTGGTGTGACTGATCACAGCATCTTCACCGGCCCAAGATTTGTCATCCATCCACATGTGCAGGCGCGGATTAATGCACAGGCTTGCCTAGGCTGCAGCCTAGGGGCCCCACGTGTGCAGGGGGCCCCGGATTGGCCGGATTGTTTTTTAATATTTTAAATGTACTTCAGCGGGAACAAAATAAAGACCCTAATTGGCCCATAAGAAAAAAAATATTTTTTAATAAGCAAGTGATTTGGTAGATGTGACTTTGGTCACATCTGTCCAATCAGCTGCTGCTGGTCAAATCATGTCAATCTTATTCATTACTCACTGCTATTGCTAGATGGCATAGTGGCAGAATGACCGAAAGAAAGTATTAAAGTGGAGCACAAAAACGCAAAATACAAAGGTTAAAAGAACAACGTGACCAAGATATCCTGAAACAAATCCCGAAATTGAATGGATACTTCAAGGCTGCTGAATCTTCATCCAGTCGAAGACAAGATCCACAGCAGGACTGCCAGCTAGCATCGGCCATCGGTAATATTTCAGCGAATTTGGGAGTTAGTGGTATTGGTACTAGTGTCTGGTATTAGTACTTTTAAGGATCTGAATACTTCTTCCACCACTGACGTTGTGATTTTGCCTCAGTAAAACATGGTGTTCTGCACTGATGCAGATGCTGTAGCCTACCTTTTGGTTAATAAAGCTAAAAGCGATTACCAGCTTGCAGTTGAACTGTGAATGCAGGGTATTCTGTTGCTTTGCTGTTCATAGTTACATTCCGTTCATAGTAATTGTTTTGAGGCTGTGGAGGTAAAGGGTTATATCTGGTATTCTTTCCACTTACATCTTTTATATACGTATATTGAATATATACGTTCTTTGCTAAAGCTAGCTAGCTTCCGTTTTGCAAAAATAACTCACTCTGGTGGAAGCGTCGGAAATATTTAGAACTCACGCGTTAGGGCTGATTCTAGCACTGTAGGAATGTAAAGAAAACACTGCAGAGTTGGCTTTCTCAATGTGTGTGTATGTCAGTTCACCTTATTTGCATGTGGACCATTTCTAGTAAAGCACAATATTTAAGAGGAGGGGAGGGGGGGGGGGCCTCACACAAAAAGCAGATGTGATGTTTAGAAATGGAATGTGCAAACACCAGGGATTATCCTCAATTAGTAATTGTAATGATTATGCATTAGTTGGGGCTGAGGGTACAAAACAATCTTGCTACTCCATTGGCTTTCCCTTAATACCTTCCCCAGGCTTTTTTTTTAACACATTGGGTAAAGTCAGTTTTTGATCCCTCTGTGTATCTACTTAATCACATGATCTCCTTCTCAAACTGTCTTTCTGATGGTGATAACAAAAACAAATAGATCAGTTGTTTAATGGTTTTGGGTTGTTGGTGGGCAGAGGCTAACAAAACCGAAGTTATCCTACTTTGACAGTTTTTTTCCATTGATAAATTAAGGCAGAACAACAATCGCACAACAGTGGTTATCAAGTCCTTAACTCAATCCAGGTTTCCCCAACTGAGGTCTCCAGTGGAGACAGCTCAGCTGTAGGGGATGCCTCATATTCCTTTAAGAGCAGATATTACCCACCCTTGCAGTTTATTCAGAGCTAAGTGCAGGTGCTGTCTTGGTAGTGGCAGGGGGCAGAGGCAGAATACTCTTTTTGTGTGGCTACAGCAGCTAAACTGCTAAGTGCCAGCATAGGTTCACTTAGTTCTTCCCCGGCTGAAAGCCTCTGTGGTGAGGAAGCAAGAGGCATGCTAGCAGTGTGGAGAACTTGGTTCTCTCCTTCATTGTATGTTTGTTAATAAATAAACAAAACAATGGTATCTATTCAGTGTCTGCTATTGCACTTGAGACTGCTGTTTCATCCCAGAGGGTTGACATTCAGGGCCTCATTTACTAATATTGCGACCGCAGCTTAATCTGCGCCTTTGCCCAACCGCAAATAGCGGACGGTGTATTTCCGCATTTTGCGTGGTATTTATCAAACCAGATCCTCGTCGGGCAATCAGCGCCCATTAGTGTTAATTAGCACGCCGTTAAAATATGGGAAAAATCGCCTGCATGTTACTGCCACCATGGGTGATTCGAGGAAAATAAAATAAAAAGTTCAGCGAACAGGAGCTAGAAATATACATACCCTTTTTCCCTTATACCCTCCCAGCAGCGGTAATCTGCGTTTTTACTCAAGTGCGCTGCCTTTGTAAATACGGTGTTATGTCTTTACCCGCTATTTCACGCCTGAAATGGGCGCAATCCTGTTAGTAAATGAGGCCCTCAGCGTCTCAGTATTGTGGGTTCAGAGCGCGAGGTCTCGACCACGAGCAGCGCTGAAACATCAAACATCCTTTGAGCCTACTCCAACTTGGACTGTGCCACAAATCATTGTCCACGGCGGTTGGTGTCAGCCGAGCATTCAGTACCTATTCCTGCCCCGGAGTTAGAGTTCTTGTCTCCTAATGTTCGGTGGCCTGGTAAGTTAGTTTTAGTGTGTGAGGTCTCTGTATCGAGCGTTACTAAACCATCACGCACTGCGCACTTAACTGAGTCTGGCCCAGCTAAAAGGCATGTGGCTACTTGTCCGACAAATGGTGATCCCAGTAAGGGTGGCCCAGTCCTAAACTCTGGCCCCAGCTTGTAGACATATGGATGCTGACGCAGCAACTTAAAGGTGTTGGTTCTGAGCGAAGGGTCTCGGTGTCGTGCCCTGCCTGAATCATTAAGCACTCCCCACACGTCACTATCCAGCCCAATATAATCCCAGTCCTTTTGGGTTGACCCCGATTTGGGCTGCAGCACTGAACCAGTGCCCGGCAGCGATTGGGGTCTCTTGGATGTACAGCAGGTTTCTGTCAGCGCCTCTGCAGCTGTGCGTTTGCCTGCTCTCTCTGTATTATACAGAATGGCGAGGTGTATGCACACTGTTAGGGTGGCTAGACAAGATGCTGTGGGAAAGGTACACTTTACAGTTCATGCGAGTTTGACTGTACGGTCCTGTCCCATAGACTCACTGACAGGAGATAGCAAACCTGTTCGACAGGGGAGCGGTGGTCCCTGTTCCAGAGGAACAGCGGTGCATGGGTCTGTATTCCCCGTACTTCCTGGTATCAAAGAAAACGAGAGACATAAGGCCCATTCTGGACCTCCAACTCCTAAACAAAAGTGTGGCCAAAAGTCCCTTTCGCCTGCTTCCATGTATACAGAGGGGCATTTTCAGTATAGAACTGAAGGGTATGTATTTCCATGTGTCAATAAAACGGAAGCCTACCATTCTGTTACACACTGGCTCTTTGAACCTTCTCCAAATGTGTGGAAGCAGCTGTATATGCGTGTTGGCATACGCAATGACCTGCTGGTTCTAGCCCAGTCTCCAGACAGGGCTATCCAGAACACAATCTCACTGGTGAATCACCTTACCCAGTTGGGATTTGCTGTGTAGTACAGAATCAAACCTTCAACATGATGATAAATCTGATATTACTCAGTAAGACACGGTACTGCCGACCACGTTAAGTTCCAAAACTGAACTTTATGGATGTACAAAACATTTCTCAAGGACTACACTCTTCGTGAACACTACAGGGATGATAAGAATGGATGTGTGAAAAATGTATGCTTCTTCTTTATTGTCTTTGTTGATTTATTTGCCGTTTTAATGTAACTTCCTTTCATATTATGATAAGTCAGTTAACCTTGGTATCCAATTCATTGTAATCTACTGTAATTCATTGTTTAAAACCATTTATCAATGTTGTGTAGATAGATTATGAAATATATGCAAGGTATAAACCTTTTAAGGCCACAATCCTAAAGTTGCATTCCAGTTCAGACTTAACTGTAAACAACCTCGGACAACACCCCAACCAAGGAACTGACCAATGATCGGTCTTACCTGCATGAAGACATTTCCCTTTATTCAGAGTATAAATACCAACAACGAACACTCACAAATCACTTGTTGAGTCGATTGACACCACGAGTCCAGTGACACGGATAGGCATTCAAAAGGATCTCGCCAAGCTTCTGAGATTCAACAAGATGAGTGATTATTATAGATCAATAAAAGTTATATATAATCAGGACTACAAAAGTAAACTTTTTTTTCATACGTTTGCATAATGCACTGTAAAAATTATTATATTCAAGTTTTGAATGTTATTCCAAGACATGCCAAAGTTTACTTTTGTAGTGCTGATTATATATAACTTTTATTGATCTATAAGAAATGTACATTTGACATTTCTGATCAATCTGATATTAAATTAGAGATGATATTGGTGTAAAACACAAATTACTAAAAGAACTACAAACGCATATTCCATTAAACACTAGATGGAGACGGGGAACAACGCCATATTTGTAGTTCAATTAAATGTTTCAAAGGCTACTTGTATCATGGTGTATGGCACGATTAGTTGGTAACTACATTTAGACGGTTTTGTTTGTCATCATGTGTAATTTCGCATAATTAAACACATGTTATTAGAAACTATCCGATTACTTCGTTTTACGATTGTTCGGAATCTCGTTTGTTTTACAGAACGACAGTTAGCTATCATTAGCTTTCAGCTAACTCAGGGTTCCGTTGGGAGGATCCCTATTTGTGTGCAGTTTATACGCCAAATCTTCCCATTCATTTCTATCAACAGAAAATGCATCTATATTACACGCAGAACTTCATCAACGCTTATCATTTTACATCATCATCCAGCCTCGGATTTTACGAAGGTCACTAATCGATATTAACGTGTGTGGTAGTCTAAATATTGAGATGATAGTTGTCTCGAGTTACAGAGTTAAATCAGAATACAATAATTGTTTTTGATTTTGTTTAAAATCAAAAACAATCTGGATAATTTATCCCCATAATTGCCCACTCAAGATATCTGCCAGCCCACCCTTCCAGACCTGGCAAGAACCGGGCCTGTATACAGCCTATTACCTGTGTGTGTTATATCTTTTTTCTTATTTTTATTTACAAGAATGCTGTAGAAAGGAAAATAAAAAAGTATACATTTGGTAGGGCTGTCCCCACTCAGTCGACTAGTCGATTGTTTGGTCGATATGCTCAGTGGCGGTTCTACATTGAATTACACCCAGGGCGAGACGCCCTTCGCGCCCCCCCCCCCCACCCCCAGACAAAAAAACACGCTGTTATGACGTTAAACTATACTTTGTCACGAAATATAGTTGTAGCAAATAGCAAATGTTCGTCTTTGAAACTACCTACAGATTTGAACATTCCGTTGGATAATTACAGGGCCTAACCTAAATAATGAAAATAAATAATAACTGAACTTGTAACAGTTTTGTTGCAAAGCACACTATTATGGTGAAATGTTATCTCGTGTTTGTTGAGTTAAAACCGAAATATTGTTGTTGCATAGCAAGCATCATAGCAAAAAAGCTAACAAACGTAAGAGTTAGCCTATACCCACCAATTAACATTAGCCCTTCATTCATGACATGGATACCGTAATAATCATACAGAGACATATTTGCATACCTTTATCTTTTTCTCGTTTCTCCTCTTCTTCTTTTCTTTTTTTTCGAAATTGGGCACCTGATGGCTTACTTGACCTTTTCCTGTCCATCTTCTTTGGCACTCAACAGTCAACAGATTTCCCATCCCCCCAACACTGTCACTCACGACCAGATGTCAAGACTAAACCAATTCACCTTGGTGACCACAATCGTTTTGTGTTACATATTTTTATTAGCCATTTCACACAATTAAAAAAAAAAAGAACAGGAACTTTAGGCCTATATTTATAATATTATGAATGAAATGTGCGTTATTTGGAAGAAAGTCGAGGTGCAACTGACTTTAGCCCACTAATTTAGAGTATTGCACTATACAGTGGACCCCCCCCCCCCCTTGTCCGTTCCATTTGGGAGACCCAGTCAGGTGAGCTGTCTGTCCCCCTCCCCTTTTTTCACACAGCTTCTGTGCACGGCACCTTCTCAGCAAGCAGGGGTGCCTGCAGCTGCCTGAAGGGGGCGCCAATTTGCCAATTCCCCACACAGTGATAGAAAAGAGAAAACCGCTTCGCGGCGCAGAGATTTTTATTTATTTATTTTATGCTTGTGCGCCCCCCACGTGACATGAAAAAATGCCGCCCAGGGCGGCTGCCCGGTCCGCCCGTGCCTAAAACCGCCCCTGGATATGCTCTTGATCGACTAACATTTTTTTAGTCGAGCTGCCGGTGTTAGCGTTTTCCCTTTTGTTAAACTGCGTTTTGTTTTGTTTTTTGCACACGGCACATGAGCACAATTGTAGCTGTTAGCCTAAACTCTACCATACTTTGTCTACAATTGGTGTTATTAATCCTTTAGGCAAAATGGCAAAGAAATCTGTGGTATGGAAGCACTTTATCAAAGTACCGGGTGACTCAAAACATGTTGAATGCACACAACAACAGTTTATATTCCATATAGGGATGGGCATTCGATTAAATTGTCTTAATCGATCGTCGGGAGAATAAACGATCGATTTTCGATTAATCATTAAAAATGTTATATTAAATGCACTATTTATAGGCTATATTAAAATGCAGTGAAAATAGAAAAAACTGCGTGTTTCCGCATTGAGATCTGTATTACAAGAAGAACAACTCTTTCTGTACTCCTAGCAGCGGAGCCGACAGCTAGAAGCCGGTGCTCAAACACAACTGACCCTCGATTTTTTTCCGGCTAATTAACAAAGCTTCATAAAAACCTTCGCCCTCAACAATACTTAAGGGTAGCATATCCATCTCGATGGACTTGCAGATCCGTTGGGTAATTTTCTCTGCTCGGTGTGCATCGCAGCTCCTCCGTGCTAACACCAAGAGCAGGATGCACCGCCACTAACCAGGGTCGGATGTAGGCTACGTTCTTCAAGTGGTAGGCTACATCATTTGAGTCGTGGAGGAGTTGTATTTACACTCAGCTTTGCAGTGTTGGCAGTGAACAAAGTCATTTTTAAGTCAAAATGGTCTCACGCTACACTTCGCCGTGACCTCTTCATGTTTAGCCTACTTTTGAAATACATGGAAACTCGCCGGTAACTGAGTAAGCCTGTGGCGTTTTTTTTTTTTTACAAATATTGCCTTTGTGTGGTAAAATGGTTAATTGCTGCCACATAGCGAAATCCATTGCATTCCTTCAAGACTCACACTACGCAACAGAACACGCATTAGTTTTATCGATGAAAAAATAATGTCATCGACGAAATTCTTAATGATCAATTAATCGATCATCGATTAATTATGCCCATTCCTAATTCCATAGTTCGACGTTGAATATAGCCTACCACTTGAAAACCGTAAATTGGCTCATTATTTTACAGTGTTTAGCATATAGGCCTAGGATTTTTATGTTTCGGGAACGAAGGTTTTAGGCTGTCTGCTTATGCTGTGCTACTGTAGGTCTAACCATCTGCATTTTATTTTGAACAACAGCCTAATTTTCGATTTGAGAGACCGCACGCTTTCAACAATTATGTCGGCTTTGGATGTGCTAAGTTGTTAGACTGTTACTAGTCAAATAGCTAGTTCTGTATACGTGTGTATAATCAAAGACATGAAGCAAGATTGCAGGTTTATTCCCTAAACTTTTTTTAAAGTTTACAATTTGAATAATCTAGGAGAAGGATATCACATCCAAATCAAATGACATTATCTTCTCCAACAACAAAATCTTTCTCTGTTGCACCGTTCCCCACTCGTCTTCTACGTAAATTCACATGCTGCACTTTCAGGCAGTGATCAGTGCGCTGATGATTTGCATTTTAAACAAACAATATTTTAAATATGTAGTACATTGGTTATTATTTATTATCTCTTACAATCAGGCATTTTTTATTATATCGGCATTCGGTTACAACAGGACTGGTGACACGAGGCTTATTATTAGTAGCCTAATAGCAAATCTGATAGCGGCTGAATCTGTAATGTCCAGCAGCTACATTGAGTCAGATCGGGAAAATGTTTGAACATTTATGTTTGTCTAGTTGTCAATCTCCCTTCTTAGGTATGTATTTCTTTCAGATTATCGAGAGAAAGTTTATCAAGGTGATTCCAGAATTCTGACGTGCTCAGTGGACATTTCCTCTTTTCTTCAGGCCAACCTTGTGATATGACCTCTATCAGTGTCTGGGACTGCGGATCACTTTCGGTTTGGGCTTTTATTTAATCCAACTTTGAGGCACTGACGGTAACAGTGTGTTCACACTGCAGCGACGCGATGCGAGCGACAACATGTTTTCCATTCATTTTCTATGGAGCCAGGCGAATCGCTTGCGTGGTGCATTGTGGGTAGCGACGCAACGCGACCGAGTTGAGATTTTCTCAACTTCATGCAAATGAGGAGCGATTTTCGCTAGCGATGGCCAATCGGAGTGTTTTCTTGTTTCTCGTAATGTAGCAACCATGGTGAACATTTCTAGCTTTCTAGGTTTCAAGGTGGAGGAGAAACTAATCGTTTGTGTGGCTGCTTACCCAGTCCTGTACGATACATAGCTGCAATCGTACAGAGATGTTAATAATAAAAAAACGATGCATGGCGCAAGGTTGCCGACGTTGTTGGTGCTTGTATTTTCAAATTCAGTCTAGTCACATTACGTAACTTCGTTCTGTGGTAACTAGCTAGCTAGCCCGGCTGGAACTCCCTATCGTATCAACAGATTAGCAGAGACTTTGAGTAATATAATAAAACGTTTTTTACACATGTCAACGTGTATGTCTATTAAACAGTTTTGTATTTTGTATACAAGTTGTATTTTGATCGATGTTGCGAGTACGTAAACCCAAATCTGCACACTTGGCCATGACAACTACAACAGTGACTTTAGAGAACTACATTCTACATTAATCTGTTTGAAACGCCCCAAGCGTGGTGAACTGTGGGAAGGCGAGCGATGGCAAGCGATTCGCGTCGCTGCAGTGTGAACGCACTGTGAGGCTGCAGTGCATCATGTGCACTTGGTGTCCATGCCTTCACTCATGCCCACGTCCTTGTTATGTCCCCGGCCTGATCCGGGCCGGGTTTTGTTTTTTCTTTCACAGGTGTTGGCTCCAGGCTCTGGGTTTCCTGCCACATACTCCATCCTTCCTGTGAAATTGACACACCTGCAACTCATCCCCTCATCAGCACCACAATATTTCAACCCCGGTTTTCCAGTCATTCAACTCTTCATCTAGATGTGTTAGTATCGGCTCCTATGCTAAGTTAAAATAACTAGTACACTCCTGGTAATAGTGATTTCTCTCTGCCAGTTACCACCAGCCAGTTAGTCCATCTTAACAGTCCTGGGGTCTCATTTATTAAACTGTGCGTAGGATTCTTACTAAAAGTGTACGTGCGCCCAAAAGCCTAAAATGGCGTACACCCCCCAAAAATCTGATTTATAAAACCGTGCGTACGCACACCTGTAAGCAATGTTTCCTTTATAAATCACAGACTACCCAGAAGTGTGCGTACGTGAATCTGCATTTTACCCCACCCTAAACACACCCATTTTTGACCATAAATGGTCAATGCAAAGCACCTCATGAATGACCCTGGCATGCGATTCTTCTTTACGGTGAATCATGGCGCATGACAACTTCTCAGACACTGTTAGCCTATTGGCGGAGGCCTGAAAACCACACTATTTGGTGGCCGGTGGATCACCAATAAAAAAAACAGTGCGAGTGGCGTCAACTGTGCCAGTGATACCGCGAGTCGAGATACAATTTTGAAAACAAAAGCGTTTTGTTATTGAACAGTAGTCTATTGAAGTCTGGACTGATAACGAGGACGTAGAGTGTAGCGATTGCGTGGGAGCTTAGCGACTGTATTTCCAGTTTTTGACATATGATGATATATGCACAGTATTAAAGAAATATATTTAGTTATACAATGTGTTCTGCAGTTATCTAAAGGTAGGATATGTGATGTTATCCTGTATTCCATGCAGTCGGGCTCGGGCATCTCCCCCTCCTACATCCCGTAGTGGACATGATGGTGAGACATACAGCGCTGAATTTGTATTTAAAATTTGAGTTGGATTGTACAAGGTGTTTATGGAACAATTATCACTCAGTACAAGCGCAAATAACACTGCTGGATTTAATCTTCATGATAATGATGAAATAGAGTGAAAAAAACGTGTGTGAGGAAAACAAAATATATAAATATTACGAGTAATGTTCTTCCCACATTCACTTTCTGCAGTCTGACTACATTACGGTCATCTGCGTCGCCAATTCCAACTGTTTCCAAAATGTGCGTAGGCCTACGGGAGGGTCAGAGTTTGCGTGGAGGACCGCACATTCTCCCGTCAAGTTTGTTTTTTATAAATCACAACCTTTGCGTGGAAAGTGGTGTACATTTTCAGCCCCGTTTTGTGCGTACGCAAGCTTTATAAATGAGACCCCTGGTCATTTAGAGACTTTCTGGACAGTGTGTCTGCAACAGGGATGTCCTTGCCTGGACGATGTGTAATGGTGAAGTTATACTTCTGGAGTTGCAGTATCATTCGCTGTAGCCTTGGAGGGACAGCTGCTAGGGGTTTCTTTATTATGGACTCAAGGGGCTTGTGGTCGCTTTCAACGATGACATGACGTCCATAAATGTATTGATGGAAACGCTTGCAACCAAACACGACAGAAAAAAGCTATTTCTCAAGTTGTGCATAGTTTATCTCAGTTTCAGAGAGAGGCTTGGATGCATATCCAATGGGTCTTTCTTCCTGCAGCAAAACTGCACAAGTCCGTACTTTGAGTCATCGACTTGCAGCCTGAGCTCTTTATGCGAGTCAAAATGTGCTAAAACAGGACTTGGTTCGCCTTTGAGCAGTTCTTTACTTTTCTTGAAATCCCTGTCATGTTGGGAATCCCAGACAAACTCACTTGATTCCTTCAGGAGCTGGCGCAGTGGTGCATTTATATCAGAAAGGCAGGGTGCAAATTTGGAGAGATTATCATTCCTAGTACTGTCTTAAGGCCCTTGCACACTGAGTGCGAAATTTTCATGTGTTTTTTCGCAATCGTTAGCCTCAACATTCGGTGGCTCTGAATTGCCAAAAAACCTATCAAAATGCTGGCTATGGATGTGAGTACGCAGAAAATCGAACCCGATCCGAACTTTTTTTTTTGGACGGACGAAGTTTCGGAGGCAGTGTGTAAGCGCGATTGACGTAAGGTCGTATTTATTTTTTAACGTGCGAACATTTCGGATACGAATTTCGGACTCTGTGGGCCTTTAAGCTCGCCCTTGTCTTTAGGTGGCTTCATGTCTTTCACAGCGGTGATCTTAGCTGGGTCTGGTTTTATTCCATCGGCAGTGAGAAGGTGTCCAAAGTAACTTCTGTAGCACAGATAATGTTCTTTTCTGGGTTGAGCTTGACTCCTCTCTCTCTGGAGCCCTGCAGCATAGCTGTGATATTTTTTATCGTGCTCAGCTTTAGTTCTTCCATACACCAGAATGTCATCAACTATAATAATAAATATAGCTGCAAGCAGCGATGCGGGTTCCTCCGCAAAATATTATAAACATGTTCACTGTAGAAGATCGAGAGTTGGACAACAAGAGAGCAAAGCTACTTAATGTTTGGCCAACAACAATAGGCTGAATGGGGATATGAACTCATGAGCATTAGGTTACAAGTCAGTCTCTCTATCCTCTCTGCTACACACCAACTGTTGAGATTCTATGAATAGAAAGGGCACTATTAGCTTTTGTCAGCTTTGGGACAAAGGTTAAGAAACGATTGACATTTCAAGGGGAAATTGCGCATGGTATTTCAGAATGATGTCATCCTGTTTAACTAAACAGATAATCAAAATTATGTCAATTTGACCTTTTTTGTAAGAGGATCGATTTTGAAGGTTTTCCCAAATTATCACTGTACAGGAAACTCCATCATGGCGGACCTTATGGGTCCTTGAGGCTTTTTTGTTCCTTATGGAAAATGAGGCATGCACACCAAGTTTCAGAAGAATTGGAGCAATGGGGTGGAAATGCCATCACTCTGAAAAGTGGACATTTGGGCGTGGCCTGTGGCGCCCCCTATGGTCTGATGTGGGCCAGTCTGTGTTTGGGTGGTAGTTGGGGCATGTTGTATCAATATGCCAAATTTCAAAACTTTTTAACAATGAGTTCATGAGATAAATTACAAGAATAATAATAAATATAGCTGCAAGCAGCGATGCGGGTTCCTCCGCAAAATGGCAAAATATTATAAACATGTACACTGTCGAAGATCGAGAGTTGGACAACAAAAGAGCAAAACTACTTCATGTTTGGCCAACAACAGGCTTAATGGGGATTTGAACTCTTGAGCATAAGGTTACAAGTCAGTCTCTCTATCCTCTCTGCTACGCACCACCTGTTAGGATTGTAGGAATAGAAAGGGCAGAGTATTAGCTTTGGTCAGCTTTGAGACAAAGGTTAAGAAACGGTTGACATTTCAAGGTGAAATTTCATGAAATTGTGCATGGTATTTCAGAATGATGTCATCCTGTTGAACTAAACAGATAATCAAAATTATGACAGGCCAAAAGACTATGGCAGAATTCCAACCTACGACCTTATACTTTACAGGTCACCATCCCAGCCCATTGAGCTATTCTCAGTGTTGAATATTGTCATGTTCAGTTACTGTATAAAAAGGTAAGCTGTTTCTCCTGTGGTAAGCGTTGTTAGATTCAGCCTAAGTTGAAACTGCTTGTACATTTCCTATAAAAACGGGACAACGGGATGACTGGGTTGCTGCTGTAAAGAATAACTTCCTCATCGTTTTTTTAAACAGGTTGTTTGGAGTGCCATAACTTGTCATGGAAGGGAATTTTAAATCATGCCTAGCATGAGTGGGAATGTGTCCTGGCTTAGGTTACTGAAATGAATTTGTGCAACAGGCAAGGGATCCACCTGAACAATCAATTTACTTCATTAGAGATAACCATTAGAGTTATCTCTACCATGCGTAGACTACAAGTAGCTAGCTACTGTGGTGAACCTGGCTTGTTTTGCAGTGGTTTACACAGTCTCGCTAAACAGATGATCAGAGTGTTGTGATGGGCTCAAATAAACACGCATTGCTATGTTTTTACAACCGGAGGATTGATGGGAAGACTAGAAACCGTTTTGTCAGAATAAAAAATTAAAAACTATGCCTCTGACTAGTTTTGAACCTACAACCCTTTGCTTACCAGCACAACATCTGAGCCAATTCAGCCATTCCCAGACATGGATTACACAAAACTGGATAATAAAAAAAGCTGTTTCTCCAATGGCGAGCATTGTCAGATTTGGTCGAAGTTCAAACAGCTGTAATTCAGTCATATTTCGACATATCAAGGTTTGGGACAAAAGTTAGGAAACGGTTGACATTTCAAGGTGAAATTGCATGAAATTGCGCATGACATTTCAGAATGATGTCTGCCTGTTTAACTAAACAAGTAATCAAAATTATGACAGGGCAAAAGACTGCCTGGATTCGGACCTGTGACCCTGAGATTTGCAGGACAACGTTTCAACCCATTGAGCTACCCGCAAGGCTGAGAACATGTGGTCAGTTACTGTATAAAAAAAGAAAGCCGTTTCTCCTGTAGCACGGATTGTTTGATTCGGCCAAAGTTGACAGCTGTAATTCAATGATCTTTTGACATATCAAGGTGAAATTGCGCATGGTACTTCAGAACGATGTCATCCTGTTTAACTAAACTGATATTCAAATTTAAGACAGACTCAAACAATGTGGCTGGATTCGAACCTACGACCTTATACTTTGCAGGTCACCATCCCAGCTCATTGAGCTATTCTCAGTGTTGAATATTGTCATGTTCAGTTACTGTACAAAAAAGTACGCTGTTTCTCCTGTGGTAAGCGTTAGATTCAGCCAAGGTTGAAACAGCTCTAATTCAATCATATTTTGACATACCAAGGTGAAATTGTTCATGGTACTTCAGAGAGATGTCATCTTGAACCTTATTAGGTTTGAAAAACCATCATTCAAAATGACATTTGATTTAGTGACACAAACATATTGAGGCAATGTGGACATTTACATAAGTACACTCTTTTCAGCCATTTTGTATTTGATTCAATTGCTTGAAGTAACATTTTAAAATACGTCAATGATACATATCTGTACAAAATTTCAAGTCAATTAGAACTTTGGTTCAAGAGCAGAGGAATTTTTAAGGTTTTCCAATATTATGGAAAACCTCCTACCGGAGGAACCCTAAATAAGAATACCAACAATAACAATAGGTTCCCTCCTACCGGAGGAACCCTAATAAGAATACTAACAAAAACAATAGGTTCCCTTCTACCGGAGGAACCCTAATAAGAATAAGAATACTAACAAAAACAATAGGTTCCCTCCTACCGGAGGAACTCTAATAAATGTAATAAAACCCTTCTGAACACAGGCCGCAGTCTTTGCGGTATTTTGAGCCACAGTCTTTGTGGTTTCCCAATATAAATAAAAATGTAACTCAACAAAACACAGGCCGCAGTCTTTGCGGGAATCCAAAACACACAGGCCGCAGTCTTTGTGGTTTCCCAATATAAATACAAATTTAACTCAACAAAGCACAAGCCACAGTCTTTGCGGAAATCCAAAACATACAGGCCGCAGTCTTTGCGGTATATTGAGCCACAGTCTTTGTGGTATCTCGAGCCACAGTCTTTGTGGTTTCCCAATATAAATACAAATGTAACTCAACAAAATACAGGCCGCAGTCTTTGCGGGAATCCAAAACGCAAGCCGCAGTCTTTGCGGTATCTCGAGCCACAGTCTTTGCGATGTCTCGAGCCCACAGTCTTTGTGGTTTCCCAATATATTTTGCAGGAATGAAAATAAATAGAAACACTAATACAAGTTAAAAAAAACCTTCTGAGATCAAATGAATAAAATGCTTTGGTAAAAATATTTTTTAAGCTGTCTTTTGAAAATCTTTTGAAAGCGTGTTTGCTTCCCTGATATTTATGGGTACTGTGTTCCATAGTTTTGGGGCGTAGTTGACAAAGGCATTATCACCAATCTTCTTATGCTTCTGGTGACCTCTAATCTGATGATCGCAGTGTTCTAGCTGGTGTGTAGTTAGTAAGAGAGTTAGCAATGTAGCTAGGTCCTTGTCCATTTAGAGCAGGGGTCGCCAACGGTCGAAACTGAGAGCTACTTCATGGGTACTGAGTCATACGAAGGGCTACCAGTTTGATACACTCTTCTAAAATAAAAAATGTGCTCAGTTTACCTTTAGTTGGTGGCCAAGCCGCGAAGCGCCGAAGCCACCTTAAGTGTTTCTACTTATTATTATTAGGGGCCACCTATTGTTTTTGTTAGTTTTATTATTATTATTATGCATAGCGATTGGTGAAAAGTTTTGAAATTTGGCAGACTGATTTGGAACGGTCTCCTGACTATTTATCACCAAGTTTCATGTCGATCCATGAAGCACTATAGCCAGGGGCGGTTTTAGGCACGGGCGGACCGGGCAGCCGCCCGGGGCGGCATTTTTTCATGTCACGTGGGGGGCGCACAAGCATAAAATAAATAAATAAAAATCTCTGCGCTGCGAAGCGGTTTTCTCTTTTCTATCACTGTGTGGGGAATTGGCAAATTGGCGCCCCCTTCAGGCAGCTGCAGGCACCCCTGCTTGCTGAGAAGGTGCCGTGCACAGAAGCTGTGTGAAAAAAGGGGAGGGGGACAGACAGCTCACCTGACTGGGTCTCCCAAATGGAACGGACAAGGGGGGGGGGGGGGTCCACTGTATAGTGCAATACTCTAAATTAGTGGGCTAAAGTCAGTTGCACCTCGACTTTCTTCCAAATAACGCACATTTCATTCATAATATTATAAATATAGGCCTAAAGTTCCTGTTCTTTTTTTTTTAATTGTGTGAAATGGCTAATAAAAATATGTAACACAAAACGATTGTGGTCACCAAGGTGAATTGGTTTAGTCTTGACATCTGGTCGTGAGTGACAGTGTTGGGGGGATGGGAAATCTGTTGACTGTTGAGTGCCAAAGAAGAGTAAGCCATCAGGTGCCCAATTTCGAAAAAAAAGAAAAGAAGAAGAGGAGAAACGAGAAAAAGATAAAGGTATGCAAATATGTCTCTGTATGATTATTACGGTATCCATGTCATGAATAAAGGGCTAATGTTAATTGGTGGGTATAGGCTAACTCTTACGTTTGTTAGCTTTTTTGCTATGATGCTTGCTATGCAACAACAATATTTCGGTTTTAACTCAACAAACACGAGATAACATTTCACCATAATAGTGTGCTTTGCAACAAAACTGTTACAAGTTCAGTTATTATTTATTTTCATTATTTAGGTTAGGCCCTGTAATTATCCAACGGAATGTTCAAATCTGTAGGTAGTTTCAAAGACGAACATTTGCTATTTGCTACAACTATATTTCGTGACAAAGTATAGTTTAACGTCATAACAGCGTGTTTTTTTGTCTGGGGGGGGGGGGGGGGGGGGGGGGGGGGCGCGAAGGGCGTCTCGCCCTGGGTGTAATTCAATGTAGAACCGCCACTGACTATAGCGCCACCAAGGTGTCAAAGTTGGAGGTGTGTTTACGCCCATAACTTTTGAACCATGAGAACGTTTTTCTTAAGTGAGGTTTCATCGGATTCCTTAGACGCAGACGATTCGACTGAACTCTATGGCGTCATTGTCGTCCCGAAGGTTTTTCCGTGATTTGCATTTTAAGAAATGCCAACTTTTTCAATCTCCTCCTAGGCCGTTGCTCCGATTTTCATGAAAATTGTAAGAGATCATCTTCAGACCATGCCGACAAAAAGTTATCAAAATGGCATCGATAAGTCAAACCGTTCACGAGTTACACGCAAACGATTTTGACAAAGAGCATGCCATAGCGGACGTGAGGCCTTGTCTCTGCGACGGTTTACCGTATGGAGACGAAACTTTGGAAATGTCATCGCGAGCATGTCATCTAATCATCTTCCTACCACAATCATCTTGATATGTCAAAATATGACTGAATTACAGCTGTTTATACTTGGGTCAAATCTGACAAAGCTCGCCACAGGAAAAACGGCTTCCTTTTTTTTATAAAGTAACCGAACACAGCATTTCCCAGCAGCGAGAATAGCTCACTGGGATAAGACGGGCTCCCATGAAACATAAGGTCGTAGGATCGAATCCAGCCACAGTTATCAAGCTTGTTGTGATACCGGATTATCTGTTTAGCGAAGCAAAGGTACGCCACAGTAGCTGTCTGGCAGTGTAATCATAATGGTAACGATAAAGTTGAATCATCTTCCTACCACAATCTAGCTGCCAGCCCAACTTGTCCCCGCCCACAAAAAAATGTGGTCGGGAAGTTGAGTCTGGGGGGGCTCGGTTGGGGAACAACTATGTCCGAACAGGAGCTGTTCGGACCAATTAAATTGTCAGGGCGGGCTTTATACGATGATGGACAGATGATCAACAGTAACGTAATCAACCACGTCACCAAAGAGCGCTTTGGTTGAATTTGTTTTCAACAAACATGGCTACCGCTGGACAGCTGGGATGTTATGATTCTGCCATCGAGTCTGTTTTAGAAGACATCGACAGCGCATTAATTTTGAAAGAGGAACAGAGAAACGCAATCAAGGCATTTGTCGATCGAACATGTTTTTGCCGTCCTTCCTACGGGGTTTGGTAAAAGTTAACATACTACGTTGCTCTGATTGGTTGTAGGTCTATCCAATTGAGCGAAGAGGCATTTGTTTTCCGGGTTCGGTTGAAACACGCCCCATAGTCACAGCCCAACGGAGAGTTCTCAGACTCATATTCTGACTAGAATTATGAGTATGACAACGTCAGGCTAACCACAATCACCTTGATAAGTCAAAATATGACTGAATTACAGCTGTTTATACTTGGGTCAAATATGACAAAGCTCGCCACGGGAGAAACGGCTTCATTTTTGTTATAAAGTAACCGAACACAGCATTTCCCAGCAGCGAGAATAGCTCACTGGGATAAGACGGGCTCCTTTGAAACACAAGGTCGTAGGATCGAATCCAGCCAGTCATCAAGCAAGTCTTGATACCGGATCATCTGTTTAGCGAAGCCAGGTACACCACAGTAGCTGTCTAGCAGTATAATCCCAATGGTAACGATAACGTTTCATTGTCAGGGGATTTATAGTCAAGAAGAAGCGGATTCATTGTGGTTTGTAGATATAACGCTGCTACATCTAGCCAGTGCATTTTGTCTCAAAATGACATATTTACCAAACGCTTATCGTTACAAAACTCAGTGTACGTCTTTTGCGCAACGCCTTGAAGGTAATCGAAAGTTTCGGGGTAGCGCCACCGCGTTGCCCAAAAGTATAATGCGATTTTAAAAAAGCGAATGTTTTTTATTAAAAGTTTTGCTTTGCTTCTTTACCTAGTGAATTTCCATATCGAATGCTGCTTGGCCCCTTCATTGCTGCTTGCAGCTATATTTAGGGGCCAAGCAGCGAAGCTGCGAGGCACCTATTGTTATTGTTAGTATTATTATTATGGTTCCTCCGGTAGGAGGGAACCTATTGTTTTTGTTAGTATTCTTATTTTTCTTCTTCTCCGCTAAATGGCCCAATAGCTCAAAAAGTTTCTCATGGCGAACAAAAAAGCCTCAAGAACCCATAAGGTCCACCATGATAGATTTTGCTGTACTGTCCAAATTTGGTACAACCTTCAAAACCCTTCTCCTCATGAACCGTAGATCCAATCGACTTGAAATTTGTTACAGATTTGTAGAATACATGTCTTTCTATAGGGTGAAATTGAATAAGGAATGCAATACAAAATGGCTGAAAGAAGTGTATTTATGTAAATGTCCACATTGCCACAATATCTTTGTGTTAATAAATCAAATATAATTTTGACTGATCAAGATTCAAGATGACATCATTCTGACATAATTCTGAAGTACCATACGCAATTTCACCTTGATATGTCAATATATGATTGAATTCAATTGAATTGCTCCACAGCGCGCGTGCTCCAAATTCTCAGACTCATCCTGCCCCTTGACACTAGGGTGACCACCTGTCGCGCTTTGCGTTGTGTCACACAGCATTTTCACCCCTTGTCCCGCACGTCCCATATTGACAATGCTGTGCGATACAGCGCAAAGCGGGACAGGTGGTCACCCTACTTGACACACACGCGATCTTGGCAAGACGCACACACATCCTTTCTGGAAATTGTGTGCTGACCAAGCCCCCACCCTCTGTTTTCAGCCCCTGTTTCATTTCGCTTCCAATCGCAGCTCGCCGTTACGAATATAAATTATTTTTCGGCGGCCATTGTTGTTTTCAACTGGAATCGCCTGATAGTGTTGGAGGCAGCCACGTGCGGTAAGTCCTATTTTTACACATTTTAAGCTAGAATCAATGATTGGGTTCGTGAAAGTACACTACTCTTGAATTATGGTGAAGGTTTTAGCACTTTTAGACCTTTAGATTGTGAGTCTGAAGTGACGGAAAACCGAACTCGAAAAGTAGCTACTGTAGCTCTAGCTTTTTTCCTCTGTGTTTTAATCAGTGAGTCATTTTGCATCTCGGCGAATTGTTCATCAAAAAGGTCGAGGAGGGCAGCCTTTAGGAGAAAAAGCAATTCCCCACAGACCTGTCGGCTCAGAATATTCTTTGTAATAAGCCTATGCGCCAGGGAGACCGCATAGGCTTAGGCGGCAGCCATGTTTTGGTCGCATCATGTTCATAAGTTCACCATTTTACAGTTAGGTCTACACGAAAAAGGTCGAGGAGGGCAGCCTTTAGGAGATGTGCGATTGCTCCGATGCTCCAATTATTTTTGTGATTTGTGGACTTGCAATTGGAGTGATACTGCGTCCCGGGGGTACATTGTTTTGACGGACTTGCAATTGGAGTGATACTGCGTCCCGGGGGTACATTGTTTTGACGTTAGCCTCTGAGTCAGACTCGGCTCGCCCACTTGCAGTGTGTAAACAATTTTGTATTTCACTCAATTCTACTCCAAAAACGTCAGGGAGGACTACTTTTTGTAGACAAGGGCCTGCTAAAGATAGCCAGTATATCTGATTTTTCAAGGCGAGCCTGTTTCATTCGTCAAATGCCCTGAGAAAGCGACCTACGTTAGCCAGGCTAGTTTTGCCAATTTCAGTAAGTCAGGCTATTTAAAGGTAGCCTGGCTCTGCCGTCCTACGTACTTCCGCTCAAATTTATTTGCTTCTGTACATAGGTCTGGCCATGAGGTCCGTAAGTCAGATTCTGCAGGTTGATTTTCTACCTGTCCAATAAGCGAACAGAGGGAGTGGCTGAGAACGATGACGTTGATGTTGTGCGCTAGTTTGTGTTGTAGTTCCGTAATGGCGGCGGAGAAAGATGCGAGGAAAGCCATTCGGTCCGTTGTGGCAATGCTGCCGAATATCCATAAGTTAAAGCCGGAGCAAGAACAATCCTTGCTGAGTTTTGTTGGTGGTCATGATGTTGTGGCCCTCCTCCCCACGGGGTTCGGGAAAAGTTTGATTTTCCAGCTAGGCAGCTAGCTCCGTGGTGAAGGAGTTGGCTAAGGCGAACGCTAGCGATTGGTTATGGCAGATCCAGAGTGGCTCTGGGCAGATCCAATAGTTTTAAACTTCAACATAGTACCCGCCTACAAGGAAGTCAACGCTTGTCAATGGAGCGAGGCCAGACTCTCTGTACAAATGCAATGTACGAGAGTCTGGTTAGGACCAAGCCTCACAAAATACATCACGTTTTTTGATTTTCTAAACCTTTTGACTGGAACAGCCAATCAAAGTCGTCAACCAAGCCACCATAAAAGAATTGAGGTCATATCTCAGCACCTCTTTACTGCATTGACACCAAATTTGGTATAAGGACTAGGGACCCTGTTCTAAAAAGGTCCAATAGGTCATGCCATTTCACCTCTAGGTGGCGCTGCAATAAGCAAAAATCTGGCACCAATTATCTTCAGATCAAGCCTCACAAACGTTTTCACATGGTTTTTGATTTTCAAAACTGTTTTTCTGGTAAAGCTGATCAAAGTCGGCGATGAAGCCAAAACAGGAAGTGAGATCATATCTCAGGAAATATTTGCTGAATTGACATCAAACTTGGTACAGGTGCTCGGGACCCTGTTCCAAAGAGGTCCACAAAAAGTTGTGTCATCTAACCGCTAGGGGGCGATTCCCTGACGCATGTTAACTTGTGATACCAGATGAATTGATGCGGCCGCCATTTTACGTTAAAAAAAAGTTTTTTTTCCCTATTACTCCAACAAAATGTATCCAATATTCACCAAATTTGGCACAGATTATCTTCAGACCACAATCACATTGACATGTCAAAATAGGACTGAATTACAGCTGTTTAAAATTGGGCCAACCGCTTGCCAGTTGAAAAACTGCTTATATTTTTACACAGTAACTGAACACAGTAATTTCCAGCACTGAGAATAGCTCACTAGGATAAATTGGTGTCCTGGCAAGGGCAACGTAAGAAGTTCAAATCCAGCCAAAGCCAACAAGCCTGCCATGTCACTGGTTTTCTGAGACTGTAAGCCACTGCAAAGGAAGCCAGGTACAACTAGGGATGGTTATCGAGAACCGGTTCTTGTTTAGAACCGGTTCCCAGTGAACCGATTCCCAGTGAACCGATTCCTTGGAATCATCAGCCAAATTCTTTAACGATTCTGCTAACGGTTCTCTGTGCTGTTGCGCATGCGCAAGCTTTTATAGTTTATTCAGACTGCAGCAAACATGGCAGAAGTGTTCTAAAGTTTGGTTGTATTTCACACAACAAAATGACAACAACGCCACTTGTAACGCGTGTAAAAAGTCTATTTCGTCGAAGGGAGGAAATGCCACAAATATGAAGAAGCATTTGAACACAGCATGGAATGAAGTTACTGGAATGTCATGTGTTCGATGCATGCAGCAGCGCAGCTAACGTTCGCGCTTCATCTCTAACTATCCAAGGTAGAGCTAAACTCCTCAAAAGTGATCACAGCCACTTGTCACTTTGTGAAGCAATTTGCCTTTATTGTGTGTAGTCGATCAAGCTATCTTCTGTCTCGTCGTTTGAAGCATACATTTTTGCTCCGACATTCGTCTCCCATTATTGATCACTTCATGTTAATTATCGGAGGGCGTGTGTTATCAGCAAACGCTCGCATTATCGTGTTAACCCAATATTAAACTGAGCGACACTGTCATATTATATGATTTGACCTTGGCTGAAAAGATTCTATAGGTAAGCTAGCGTAGCTATAACTGACATAGCTTAGCTATAGAATCTTCCATTTTCAGCCAAGGTCAAATAGAAGTGTAGAAGAAGAGCAACGACAAAATGTAAATGTGTATGTATACATACTGTATATGGTGTGTAGCATTATAGAAAATTATATAAAAGAAAATTAATGAATGTAAATAAACCCGTTTGTGCTCCCCCCCCCCCTTGCCCAATAAGAATCGATAAGAGAATCGATAAGGAATCAGAATTTTAAAAATCTTATCAATACTCATCCCTAGTTACAACGCAGTCGCTAGCTACCTGTAGTCTAGCTGTATATAGTCATGGCAATCCTTACACAAACTATCAAAATTATTTTAGATTTTCGAAACGGTTTGAGATTGGTACAGTCAATCAAAATCTGCGCCAAAGCCGGCAAACAGGAAGTTGGGTCGTATCTCAGCAAATCTTTGATGGATTAAAAGCTGCATTTACTCAGAACCCTGTTCTGAGGATGTCTAAAATGTTTTTTGTTCATTTTACCTGCTTTACCGGTTTGGCCACCTCATTGCTGCTTGCAGCTATATTGATATATTATTATTAATGATTAATGATACTCATCTATGTGAAGACACTGATCATGTTAATGATTTCTCACAATAACAATCAACAATGACTTAACAAGGTGGAAAACAGATAATATCAATATTCAACACTTTATTTCTATTAATCTCAGCAATTGTTAAAATTTTCAGATGATCACTTCTACATTCTGCAAAGCTGCTCAAACGAAAATAATTGCAGCACAAACGATTCAGACTATTTTGACGATGTTTTGCGTTGGGTGTATAAGTCTATGGTTGGGTGGAGGGCCAACTTCAATCAGGTATTTTACTGCCCGTAGCACGCTACCCGATGGGTAGTTAGCATGGTAGCTTTTGTGACAGGTAGTGAAGTGTCTCTCCACATTGTGCCGCTTTGCCGTCGCCACATTCGCCCTGCAAATGAGACACACGCAGCTTTCTTTCACAGTAGTAAAAAAGAACTCTTCCTCCCATTCACTGTGAGAATGATAAGTAAAACAAATTCTGCCATGTTTTTGGGGTAAGAAACCCTGCCAGCTTACACTCTCCACGAACGCTGAAGTTTTGTCATGCGCACAATACTGTTTTTTCCTTTTATCAATAAAAGGCGACAGCCAGGACTCCTCTGGAGGGGGCGGCAGCCAGGACTCCTCTGGAGGGGGCGGCAGCCAGGACTCCTCTGGAGGGGGCGGCACGGACACGGTGGAGCCTGGGAGCGAGACACAGGTGAAGACGATGACAGACACAGTTCCCTGTGACACTAGAGGCCTGTTCCATAAAGCGAGTTTACCGAATAAGCCAGACTTATGTCAGTTAGTCTGACTCATTTCTAGTTCATTCGGTTCCATAAAGCTAGCTCAACGTAGTTCAAACTCGGTTACTATGGCAACTTAGCCTGCGAAACTAGTCTGGTCCGGGGCAGGCTAACTGTCAGGCTTAGCGTGACTTGGTGCTTAACCAGACCTTCCTGTAACACTGACCCAACGGGAAAACGATGATTTACCACGGATACTCTCATTTTCTTATTGTCATCAGTTCAATATGTTCAACATTGATAGAAAATCAAGTTAAATAGCCTACATAGGCTACGACATTTAGCCTAATGCATTAAACGATGATGAACATGATTTGATACACGCCACGTTAAACGTAGCCTATGGCTAGCCTAGTTTGGGATTTCAAATGTTTAGGCATCAGGCAATAGGCCTATCTCAATCTAAATTATGCGAGTATAATTATCATAGCTATATAGTTACATTTACATTTAGTCATTTAGCAGACACTCTTATCCAGAGCGACTTACAGTACAGGGACATTCCCCCCGAAGCAAGTAGGGTGAAGTGCCCAAGGACACAACGTCATTTGACATGGCCGGGAATCGAACTGGCAACCTTCAGATTATTAGCCCGACTCCCACACCGCTCAGCCATCTGACTCCCTTTGTTGTTAACAGTAGTCTACAATTGCAAAACAAACCTAAATCCATAGGCTAGCTACATCTACATCCTCCATTTTCCCGACACAACCATGTTAAAAAGTTAGGCTACTGGGTAATGTATTGATTAATAGTAGGCTATTTATTTAAAACAATGGCAAAAAAGTAAATTTACATGTGTTTAGAAGGTGTCTGTTTTTTAATCAACGAAGTAACTAAAGGTCTAAAAAAGGACCTCGACCTACGTAGCCTATCGTTCACGTCAATCATGGCGTGTCGTTTCATTTTGATGAAGCGGTGGATGAGGGAGCTGCCATAGTACAAGGCGTAAAGGGAATGTTATTTCTGGAAGAAGTCACGTGGCCGTGTGCATTGCTTTTGCCGTGGTGGATTGTATGATCCATGTTTTACCTCTCGGGCTGCTTAAGAATAGGGTGCACGCGCAATTAGCTTGACTACTTAAATCTGACTTGAATTAGTAGGACTGCCTGAGCTGAAATTGGCCTTTATGGAACCGCTTTAGCCCCGCTTGACTTGTTAAGCTAATTCAAGTCTGGTTTGGGACTTTAAGTCCAACTTATTTGAGCGGCCTTTATGGAACAGGCCCCTGGTTAACAGCCCCGTTTTGTGCGTACGTTTATAAATGAGACCCCTGGCCTTTTGCCAGCAAAGTAGTGAAGTGAAATACAATCGGGAGTCTGCACACAGTGTCTTAAAGCACACAGTATTTGAATGCACACAGTTTTTATTTTGATGTGACCGCGATCAGCCGCGATCAGCTTTGACACCTGCGTCACAGCCGCGTCCGATGTGAATAGGGGGTTACAGTATATGTGAATGCGATACAGAAAATCATCATCTTACAGCACTGCATAGCACAAAGGATAAATATACAAATGTTAATGTAAACATGGCAAACACCCCTTAGGCTGAACTGTACGGTTCAACCCTTGTGCATGTTATGACTTATGTGAAGAACTAAATATCTAGATGTTTGTTGGGGTCAGACAATTTAACACAGAACCAATATTAATACATTTTGATCACCATGACATAAACAATTGATAATGTAGGAAATCGCAGACAATTTTCGGCTATTTAATCATTTGCATGAATGCACCAGAGCATTGGCAATTTGTTTAATGATGTGCAGTAACTAGAGGATGTAGAGGATGAACAAGCATTTTTGAGAATTTCAGTTGTGATCTGAGAAAATTTCAGTACCAAAGCCACTGAGAAGAACTGGTATCACCATCACGGGCACTGCATTATTTATCTAAAATTACAGAAATCTGTGTGTCCCTGACATCTTACTCTCGACTGCATCATGGGCACTGTGCTATCATTCCAGGAATCTGTGTGTGTCTCTCCGACATCTTAATCCCAGACTGCATCACGGACAATGTGCACTAGTTCTAAGAAACTTGTTATTAAATGTATTAATGTTAATACGCTTCTTATAGGGGCCTTATTACCTATCGATTAATGTTAATCACAAGCAGTGTAATATAAAATATTACCAAAATGGTTTGGTACATCAGCTGGGGACATCCAGTAAGGTCAGTATCTCTGGATAATCATAAACCAATACTGCTTCACCTCCTGGTATTAGGAAAAAGAAAGGAAATTACATTCTGTTGCTCTCCTGTCTGCCAGCATAAGAGGTCAACCTCACATACTAAACATAGTTGATGTCTATTTCATACTGTGGTAACTATTTTGTGCAGATTTTCCACCTTTAGTGCTAACCACCTACCAGTTAGTAAAAATGGGCCGGACATAGTCTACTGCATGAATACTCCCAGGCCGCCTGACTTTTCAACGTTTCCTTACCCTATTTATTTAACCTTTGTCTGATCCTCCCGTTCCACACTTTCCATTAGTTTGTGCTCTATCAAAGAGGCCTTGTGTTGTTGGAGGAGATGAAGTCAGTTCCTTGCCAGAGGAACACAGGATGGCACCTGGAAGGAGCAGCTGCCTGCCCATGTGCGACTGGCAGATTGCAATGCTGGAAGGTAAGACAGCAGCCAAAAACCACTGCTCTGCCTTTCAGCCCCGTACAGCCAGACACTAATTATAGTCCTCTGCTCATCGTCATAGTGCCAGATCTTATGTTACATAGGCCTATACATTCATTTAGAAAACATTTTCTTCAACTGAACAGACTATTGCGGTACAGAAAGAGCAACTAAAATGTCCTCTAATTTGATCGATTGATTCTATATGTAGGAGGCTCTGTGACTTACACTGGAGCACCTCATGAATTTAAACGGAAAGGACATATTTTATTGAGTAGATCAAATCAACTAATCTATTAAACAGAGGTTGATCTTGGCTGACATTT
The DNA here is from genome assembly GCA_023658055.1 of Thaleichthys pacificus. Classification (NCBI taxonomy): domain Eukaryota; kingdom Metazoa; phylum Chordata; class Actinopteri; order Osmeriformes; family Osmeridae; genus Thaleichthys; species Thaleichthys pacificus. The sequence goes on from CM042856.1 coordinate 2,922,641, forward strand.
AGGCTCATGTCTGAAAATGAAAGTATTTTTTAAGGAATATTTCCTTCAACAAAGGTCTTTCTCTCACACCATCTAAATGTGATGCCAAGGGCTTGGTCAAAAGCTAGAGTTACAGAACCTAGCTGCATGAATAGCACAGCTGTACGTTACGTCAAGTTGCTAAACCCAGTCGCTTTGAATGTACTATTGTGGTGTCAGTAATTGGGTGTGCTCAAGCCTTCAGCGAGCACAACCATTGCTCTCTATCATATATATTTATTATTATTCCTTTTCCCACCCCTAAGGATCCCTCAATATTTGGACTGCATAGACAACGCCGGTGTCAAAAGGTTTGTCTTGTTAGCGATTGCATTGCTTGTATTTTTTTTACGTTCCGTTGCACGGTTTAGGAGCTTACAATGTTTCTGTGGCAAAAAGTGCCTTGTATGCACAAAGGGAACTCGTGCTAGCCTACGTCACAACGTAGTAAGTACTATCGTATCGTGCCGTGGTGTTCTAGCAGCATCATACATGTAAGCAATTCAAGACTTGCATGTACAGTAAGTACTCTGTCTGAGAACTCCACCCAGCTGCTAGTCCAAGCACTTGTCCTCTCCAATCCTACGTCACAACGTAGTAAGTACTATCGTATCGTGCCGTGGTGTACTAGCAGCATCATACATGTAAGCAATTCAAGACTTGCATGTACAGTAAGTACTCTGTCTGAGCACTCCACCCAGCTGCTAGTCCAAGCACTTGTCCTCTCCAAGTTGGACTACTGCAACTCGCTGCTCGCTGGTCTCCCAGCATGTGCAACCCGCCCTCTTCAGAGGATTCAGAACGCAGCGGCCCGCCTGGTCTACAATCTACCCAGACGCTCCCATGTTACCCCGCTCCTCATCTCCCTCCACTGGCTTCCCATCACGGCCCATATCAGACTCAAGACCCTGGTCACCTTCCGAGCGGTGAATGGGACTGCACCCGACTACATCAAGTCTCTCCTTCAGCCTTACACCCCCACCCGCCACCTACGGTCTTCTTCTGACAACCGTCTGGTGGTCCCACCGCTCAAGAGCGCCCGGTCCCAACACAAGCACTTCTCCTGTCTGGCCCCCCAATGGTGGAATCAACTCCCCACCTCCATCAGGGACACTGACTGTCTCCCCACCTTCAAGAAAAGGCTCAAGACGCACTTGTTCCGGAAGTACAACGGCACTTAGGAATGATTGGCTGGACCTGATGTTTGTTTCCTCCAGGATCACAATGTCTCTTATTGAGAGACTTGTTGCTTTTGTTGGTTTGTTGTAACTGTCTTAAAATATTGTACTCACCGTGAAATATATTATTTTTGCTTGCTTTTTCCCCACAGGTACACTCTTGCACTTTTGAGGTTCTTGCTGTTTAATTGTAACTTGTCTTGTCCGGTGGCTTTGTTGAAAAGCTAGCGTTTTACAGCCAAATTATTTCATTTTGAGATTGGCATAGGAAAGAGGTGTCAATGGACTTTGAGGTTCACTGTATGTTCATTTTACCCACCGAACTGTCGTTATTCAACTATGACAAGGTAAAATCGGTTTTGCAATCAATCACCCCTTTAAAACTAATTTTAAATTCCTTTTTAGAGGATCTTTAATTAAATTTTTTTTCATGGAAATTGAAGACTTATTAGATAATACCCAATTGCTATGAAAGTACCAAGTCAATGGAGGGAATAGTAGGGGTGGAAAACATCTAGAAGATAAAAAATGAATACTGATTGGTGTAGATAGATAATTGCTGTGGTTGCTTTGGGAACATGTCTCATTTACCGCAAGCCCAGTTCTGCAAGGGAAGTCAACAGTCACTAGTTATTGGATAGATGACCTATGGACGGGTACACCTTAATAAACCAAAATGGGGAGGAGGGAGAGAGAGACAGAGAGAGAGAGAGAGAGAGAGAGAGAGAGAGAGAGAGAGAGAGAGCTTCCACACCCTGTTGGAAACTAGGCAAGGTGGCTCTGTGGGGAATTTTAATTTTTCACTTTAAACATCTACAGCTGCAAAAAATCTATAAACTGCTTGAGCAGGGATTGTGGTTACTTTAACAGTACAAGGACTGCTTCTGTGTATTTGTCAAATGTGAGCTGTGAGCTTAAAAAATAATATGAGCAAAAAAATCTACTGTAATAACTTGATCAGGACCTCACAGAGTCTATCTGCTATACTTATAGCAATATTTCCAGTAACACTTTATAATAACTCAACACTTTTTGGCATTTACAAAGTGTTAGCTAATAGTTAGTTAGTCCTTTATTAAACATTAACAATACATTATAAAACATGAAAATACATTATTAAGTAATTAATAAGCTTTTACTAATCACTATGTTATTCATTAATAAACAATGTTCAAAATGATTTGTGTGTATCTGTGTACAAATTAGAATGGGTTTAGATTGACGTCTGAATAAGCATTTCGTCATTTTCAATTTCCGAGAATTTCCTTTGCTGCCGGTTTTGTACTCTTGTTGACTGAGCTGCACTAAGCTAGCTCTCACATGCTGGAACCATATGGATAGCGAGCCGGAAACGGGCATCCGACAGAAATAATATTATTGATGTCAGTGTGAAACAGAAAATCCAAGACAATTTTACTGATTTTACTGGCTAGCTAACTAACAAAAAGACAATATCTAAAGTGAATGGTTTATTTCAGCAGGTATAGCTGGAAGGTTATTAGCTACAATTAGTTTGCAGTGCTGCTTTCAAAGGGTACCCTTTATGGATGAAAAGCTGTAGCTAACAGAACGACAATATTTCAGTCAAGACAATCACGTATTAGATTTGAGCATTTATTGTTACATGACATGGATATGTAGGTTTAACTTTGGCGGAGTGCAATAGAGATATAATCCCCCTGATGGATAGAACATACAGACAGCATGGGGGAGAAGGGGATGGTGGAGGGCGGCAGCAACATGATCATACAACAAAAGGGCTGAGTGTGTGCGTGTGCGTATCCGCGCGGCCTTTTAATGCCGTCTTATTGGACATGGCCCAATGGGCTTGTGCTGGCTAACACAGGTGTGGTAATGAGCGGATGATGCGCGCTTGCCCGATTGCCCTGCCTGAACTAGCTGCGCCTATTTCAGTCAAGACAATCACGTATTAGATTTGAGCATTTATTGTTACATGACATGGACATGTAGGTTTAACTTTGGCGGAGTGGATGATCTAAGGGAAGCACTCCCTGCCTTCTCGATGCAACGCATACATACATGACATATGAGGCAGGGAGCAATAGAGATATAATCCCCCAACACACCACCACTCCACCAGACTGTGTAGAGTGGAGCGCCGCTGCTCCTGAGCCACAGGAGGACCCCCTGACATCCCACTACGTACGTACATCACCGCACAAGCGTTTTCTGGATGCGCGGGTCATGCTATCATTAACGATGACTAAAGGCCGATTTATACTACTCCGTTTTCACGGACACTCTGACGTGGAATGCCCTCTCCGAGCCCTCGGAGAGCTTTACGTGCACCTCCCGATTTTCCTGACTATCCGTCCGTCCGTCCGTCATTTTACGGATACCCCCTGGCTGTGATTGGTCCGTATTAACAACCACTTGCGTCAGGGGCGGGGTTGCCGTGACCAACAAGACGAACAGAATCCTTTGACTGCCATTGCTGTAAGTTTTTACAATTCATATTTCAGCTAAACAGTACATGTAAATCAGCATCTGAATTCAAATGTGACGAGAAATGGGCAGTGTAGTTGCTGAAAATGTGCTTATTTTGTTGATGAAACGGCTAATTTGTAAATTTGCTCAGACTTTTCGATAACCTAGCTAGCATCGCAGTGCAGCGCCACCTACTCTTCTGGCGGTGAATTGTTTTCAGCACCCACAGCCTTCGGAGTACTATAAATTCAACAAATCCGTCCAACTCCGTCCGTCTGTCTGTCCTTAACGGAGTCGGAGTAGTATAATTCGGCCTTAAGACTGTGCATATCCGTTGTGTTACATACCATCTGATGTGCGGTTTACTGAGCCGTCCCACGCGCACATCCTGTCCAGACCTGGTGCTGGACGGAAGGTGAATCCGCGACTAAGCCAAATACACCGACCATCTACCCGGTACCCTTTTCATCCGACATCGGGCAGATAGCTACCTCTAGAGAGCTGCCCCTCTTGCGCCCGTCAGCGAACCCATCAGGATGTACACAAAGGCAGCACGTACGCTGGAACACGAAGATATTTTATCTAGTGAGAATGACTAGTGTCAGCAGAGCACCTGCTGTTCCCTGGCCGGTATCCAGGGTGTCTCCGCAGATATCTTGACTCGGACGCTGGATTCTGATCGATTGCTGCCGAATCAGAGCACGTCTGCGGATCACCAGTGCTCAGATCTACGGAGACATTCTACCATGATTGTGATCCGGTATCCTCTCATCCATACAGGGCAGAGTTAAAGCTGTCTCTAGAGACCCATTCCTCTAGCCCTTCGGCAACCCCAAAGATGTATGCGAGGCGTGCATGTACCATCAATGTCACTATATGAGAATGAATAAACAAATGTGTCGGCAGAGCACCCGCCGTTCCCTGGCCGGTATCCAGGGTATCTCCGCAGATATCTTGACTCGGACGCTGGATTCTGATCAATTGCTACCGAAACGGAGCACATCTGCGGATCACCTGTGCTGAGCCAAGATCTACGGAGAAGTTATACCATGATTGTGATCCGGTATCCTCTCATCCATACAGGGCAGAGTTACGTTGTCTCTAGAGACCCATTCCTCTAGTGCCCATCGGCAACCCCAATGATGTACGCGAGGCGCCTGTGCATGTCCTACCATCAATGTCACTATGTGATAATGAATAAACAAATGTGTCGGCAGAGCACCCGCCGTTCCCTGGAGTCCAGGGCATCTTTAGAGATATCTCGATTCAGACACTATGGATTCTGATTGATAGCTACCAGATCAGAGCACGTCTGCGGATCACCACGCCTAAAGCGAGATCTAAAGAGATATTCTACTGTTATGAGTTAACAAGCCGACCCAGCCACCATCTGTAATGCAGGCTCGTGTATTGACACACTGCGATTAGTAATTTGACCATGTGGCCGCAAAGCTCGTTCACATCAAGCTCATAGATCTCTGGACTCCTACAATGTCCAGGGCATTGGAGCGTACATAGCGCTCGTAAGCCGAGGACGACCAGTCCCTGTCATCTCAGCGTGGCTAGGCACTTGAAAATGCCCAGGCGGCAGCCCCAATCCAGAAGCAGTGCGATGTAAACAGCTCCAGGGACAGCCCACAGCGAATCGTTGCACGAACCAGGATTTCGTCATGGCCTTGCCGGCATCGATGTCAAACAGATTCGGAAGGCGTCGCCCGGGGGCGACATTGTGAAGGCATGACCAAGAAGGTTCAAGAGAACTGAGTAGGGTGCAAAATATTTAAGCACATAGCAGGTACCGCGACATAGAGGAGAGTCGACAAAACGCAGTTAGTTTGAGCAATCACAATAGAGGTACCTTTGCATAGTATCAGATTTGGAATGTTCAGGACACAGTAAACATTCACTGCCCAATAAGAGGTGAATTCCCCACACCGTAAAACATAAAAGGTTGTGAAAACACAGAGTATTATCGCCGTAGGGCCCGAAGTACCCTTGTTCAGTTAGACACCAGTAATTCGAGGGTATTGCCCTATAACAAGTCTCAAGTATTTAAATGTCAGATGCACAGACAACACAGGGTCAGACTGGGCACTGAAATTCTTAAGACAAGACAACGCAAGCACCTGGCATAACATAAAAGTACACAGAACATAGATTACATCTATGATAAGCAAAAATATAGTAAACCTCCTAATATACAATAATATACCATATTCAATACCGTATACTAAACCTCTAAATACGCATAACCTATACTAACCTTATAACCTATACTAACCTAAGAAAAGTGAAGTACAATAGTGCAATATTGCTGATAGCAATGTCAGAGGGCTCACGTACGCCCACAGAACTGCCCCTCAACCAACCTAAACCCTCAGTAGGCATATGTGCAAGATGGGTAGTGATAGTAGATGTAATCTTGATTCTGAATGCTGCGATCTACTCAAAGGACAGCGAAATGTCAATGCGATCGAACAGATCCGAACACCGGGATGCAGCGCGGGCGGACATCCACTACCAAATCGTCCAGCAGGTGCACGATGCCGACTGGTGCTCATTACCAGGATCCAACACGGAGCCACCGACAGCGTGTCGATGTGCACGGGCCGCTGCTGCAGCCGAACACCAACTCCACCGAGAGTAGGCTGCCGCCCCACCGACACCGATTAGGTGCCACAGAGAGGCATACAGCAGAAAGCATGGACCAGGGGTCGTTGACCTGCAGGCAGGCTGAGAAATAGCTGTCTGCTTGAGATGTGAATGCTAGAGTTTAGTCCGTTTCCTCCAGAACAAGATGACACCAAGAGGGACTGTTGCACTTGTTGGTTAGTCGTAACTGATTGACTATTGTAGGCTACTCGCTGCAATTCGAAATATTACTTGAATGAAGCGTCTGCTAAATGACTGAATGTATATGCAGTCATAATAACACTGAAGTACCTAGCATAACACTCATAGCTAGCAATGCTAGGCCTACTAGATGCCGGTGTTACCCGTAACGTTACCTTCTTGCCAGTACATTTTTCCACACCAGCGTAGGCGCATATAGCTGGAATAGTCTGTTTTGTCTTTGGAAACATTCAGGTCCGAAAGGTCCGAAATCACACATCCGTGATGGTAGCCTATACTTGTGGACCCACACTCGAAAACAGGTTAACCGATATCATAGGAATACAATATTTAACCTTAGTATGGTATTTGACATTTCGTAATTTTTGTCTGCCTTCATATATCTGTCATATAAGAGTCTGGAATTTGAACTAAGCAAAAACCTATAGCTAGAAGGTGTACAGTATGGGGAATAACACATTTTCTGAGGCCTTACAGTGAATCAACACATCAAGGCCATAATTACATTACATTTTGAATTTTTCATTACAAATTGTGCATATAGAAAATGCAACAGAAGAACATGGATCAGAAGTGCATAGTTGTAACAGTATTTTGTTGGTCAGGGTCAAGGAACAGTCTGTATTTACTAGCTGCAGCTCAAAGTAACCACATCTCAGCTATCAGGCACAGTGAACAATAACAACAATATATTAACTACAGTGCAACAGTAACAGCTCAACTACAATAGTGCACATTACAGTGCAACAAAATCAGTCTCATATAAGTGCAACATCAAATGATTTTGTGTGCGTAGTCTCTTACCAGACAATGGTACAACAGGATCTTATATTTCAGAATATGGGTAGAGTTTCCATAGCTACTGTGTGGTGAGAAAGGTTGTCACCCACTGACAGCACACAGGGCTGACTGGATGCAGACACCAGGCAGACAGTAGACTGAGTCACTGTGGCCACAAGAATGGAGCACTATCTGCAGGGTCACTGCCCACAGCTGTAACATATTATCTTGCTACTCATTGATTAGTGGGGATTACCAAAAGAGCAAAAATCGACTTACTGTTAATGGATTTGCTAAATCATTCAAATGTATTCACATTTAGTCTTTTCTTGTATGAGATGATACAATAAATTAATCTGTGTTTCCTCATATAACTGAATATCTGGATGAAATTACAATAAGGCCATATTGCCTAAATGCATGTGCCTGAAAGCCTTAATGACTCAAATAAATGAGTGTTTAAATTGTTTTAACTCCCCCACGTCTGTGTGGAGATAAATCATCAAACAAGATCTGCTGTTGCTCCCCAGACAAGTTGACTGTTTGTGTGCCAGCTAGACCAGGGAGCTGTGATATAAAAGGCCAGCTTGCCTACCACTCTTTCTAAAAAGAGATGTGGGCCCCCTACACAGAAAATGACAGGTGTGACAACTGGCCCTGACAGGTCATCGATGATTTGGCTACTTCTGTCACAAAACCTTACATTACTTGTCAGTTGTCACAGTAGGCCTAAGTAAAATTTGAAGATGGTTTGAATTATTTAACTCAACAAATATTGTTCTATCTCTGTTTTGATAATTGTTAAGGTTGTGCTTACCATTATGCTACCTTGAGAGACTAAATGTGAAACAGACGTCAACATAAATAGGCTAGTTCTAAAAAACGATAACATTGTCAGTGTTTACAATATGATTAGCCTAACTGACTTGCAAATACGTTTTGATATTATTATTATTTTTATTCACATTACACCAATGTATAGTTTTACATTTCCCATAGAAGCTGTGAGCAGCTGTCCATTTTAGTTGCCCACAACCCCCCCCCCCCCCCCTTTTTCAATATAGCCGGTCTAGGCTTCAACTTGGAAAATCACCGAGCTACAGAAAGAGCCTCTGACTCAGAATTTCACACACAGAGCGAGAGATAGAGGACAGTGCACGAGCTGTCACTGAAGAAAGACGCACATCAGGAAACTGTTCTTTTGCTCGTGGACCGTTAACAGGAAAATTAACCATATTACTCGTACATGACAGATCTTTATTTTATAGTGACTGTAAACCGACTGGTATGGAAGTATTTGTGCCGAACATTTAAAAACTTGACTAAGGTCGATTTGAGAGGGGTCGACTACAGGAGAAAACTCATGGTAGGCTATGTTTATTTTAGGTTCAATCCATCGTTTTTTACTTGTATAATTGTTGAGCTATTTATTTTGTCAAAATGAGCGAAAGCCGGGGGTGGTTGGAATGCTACCTCCCTCAGTGTGGTTGTTTTATGTCGGCCTACATATCCGTTGTTTGAGATGTCGGTAATTACCACTTTTCCCTGGTAGCGCAGCGCAGATACCGTTTCGTACAGAAACGTTAGACGGTGTTATCGCCGCTGACTAACAGACATGCCAGCAGAACGGGCTCCTTTCACAGGGCTACCCGCTGCTCGTTTAGGATGAATGAGTTACGTGTTCTGAAACTCCAGAGTTGGGTTTGGCTAGTTCTCTTCTAATCAACTGCTAGATTGCTTCTGAAATGTTCTGAAGTAACGACACGTGGGCTTTCTCCATTCCTTAAGTGCGAAATGTTAAATATTTTTAAGACGACCTTTAATTGTAGTCATTCTGGCTCTCAGTTTGTTTTAACAAAAGCGATACTTAACGTAACGAGCATAGTCTAGTGATAGCCAGCACACACCAGGCCTGTTGTATCAACTCTAAAATAATAAAATGTTTTTCTTCTCAATAAACGCGTACCAATAGAAACCACACAAGAGCCAAACAGACGAGGGCGCATCTCTTTGTCCTTAACCGTGAGCCATAGGCAGAACAAACACGCACACATTCTATCAGTGAAACCAAAACCAAAAATACTACCAAAAATAGCAAAGCAATGTATTTCTTTTTAGGACTGCTGGTATAGAGCGCCTATTACATGTGATTTGAGTCAGTGTCTTTCCCCATTGTTCTTATTTAATTTACCTTGGTCTTCTGTCTGACTTGTGTTAAGTTTTTAGGAAAGAATGCCTTTCATTTTTTCATGCAAGGTTAGGGTCAATATAATTACCATTTGGTCAGTTGAGGAAGTATTTTAAATTTAGAAAAGTATGTAGGCCTATGCATCGGCTGTTTTGGCATTTCATCTGAATCCCTGAAGATATGGTTAGCAGTCCCCTGATACAGGGATAACAATATGAACCAGACCAATTTTAAGGTATTTTTAGGATATAGGGCTCATATAGATGGACTCTTGTGGTCACTTGTTGGCAATATTGTAGTCTGTTACCCTCCAGGTCTTGCCTCAGAACAACAGTCCTCTCTGATGCCCTCTCACAAGAGTTGAATTTCTTTCCTCCATTGCGAGGATGATTTGTTGGGGGGAGAGAAACATGGATGGTGTCATGGAAGATTTAGGTAATGATGCTGAAGTGTACCTAACCCTAACCACACACATCGGGTATCATTGTGTTTCCATTGCATGTGATTGGCTTGTTATTAATAAGGAACAATGCAAGATGTAAGGCGTAGGTGCCGACTGCTTAAGAACAATTGCGAAGGGACACAAAGTGATCTGACAACACACAGGGACCTTGATTTCTTAAGTGATGCAGGTTAAGCAGGGGAAGCATGCTCAGAATGCAGTACTGGAAAGCTTGTGGGTACGCACACTGTAGCGGAAGTAATCTGATTACTGATTAGTCCTTTAAAAAGTAACTTAGTTACTTTACAGAATACTTGATTTTAAAAGTAGCTAAATTAGATTACAAGTTACTTTATTAGTTACATTCAGCAGCTGCCGACAACACCCCCACTGCCTCAACATAAAAATGACAACCGGTTTTGCCAACACTCACTTTATTCATGTTTCTTCAAATTTGACGTAATGTTTTTGTAGTTTGATAGCACTGTTGCCACTAGCACAGAGTGTACAATGAACCTTGATATTTCCATCTTTAGCTGACAAATACTCAAAATAGTGATTGTATTTCCAACTCGAAAATGCGCATCTCTCTCCTCCTCCATTGTTTGTGTCGCTGCGTGGTAGGTCTATACACGTGACCCTCATGCTGAAAACGTGACTTAATTGTCGCATAGGCTATATGACTTAACTCCCAGAGACGCAAGAAGAAATCAAATATATATTTTACTAATGACAAAATAGTAACGCACAGTGACTTGGACAAGTAACTTTAATCTGATTACTGGTTTGGAAATAGTAACGCGTTACCGGCATCACTGGACCTCATGTAGGCTAGACCTCATGTTTATGTGCAATAGTTAGGTATGCCCATTTTGTCCACAACATGCCACAGTGGATATACCTATTTAGCTGTTTGCATACTTGTGACCGACGATAGAGGCAGTGCAAAGAAGGGTAGTGGAGTGGAGCGAGGTGGTGGTGGTGGTGGTGGGGGGGGGCGTGGGAGTGATAATTATACTGGGGATTCTATGCTCTGTGGAATATGCTAGTGAGTGGGTTTGCTGATTATGATGATTTTTATGCCAGCATCTGTTCTTGACTTCTTACAGGCTCTCTGTATCCTCTTCTGGGGTACTTTTATTTCATCTTGCCTATTATCCTAGCTACTCTTTCAAAGTAAAGGCTCTTCTTTAATGTGTCGGGAATTCTTTTTTAGCTGAATTGAAAGTGAAACTATTATTGTAAGCTGTTGTACTTTATCGTGTTTACAGCGTCATTTGGTGTGCGGAAATACACCACCAATCAAAAGCTCCAACAAGAGACCAATAAACAATGAGCCAAGCTGATTGCGCATTTCACAACATCAAATGTGATAGCACATGATCAAACATCTACCTATTAAGCAGTATTTTGTAGGCCTAATTATCTGCAGCAGGGAGACACTTAAATATTCACAGAGGACTGATCCATAAATTAGTCCATAACATGTATAAGTGATGACACCTCATGAATTATGAAAGAAAACGATGTCCCTGTTTTTCAGCTGCAGTTGTATTTCATATAATGTCATCACTATGACCAGAGAGTTGTGTGATGTTCACTGACTGAGACATTGCAGAGATGCTTGTGATAAAGTCCCTCTCAGCTATGGGTGAAATCCAGCACTTCTAATTAGCCTACGTGCACAGACGTGAACAAGGTAATGTTGTTATTGAAATTTCTGCTGGGGAATTCACTTAAACTGTACAGACATAGTGATTTCCATTTCTGTGGGAATTCATTAGAAATGGCTCTTTTTTTTTTACTGCCCTCTCTTAATGAAAAGCGGAAAGAAAGGTGGCCGCTTAGTACATGCAATGAACAGCTGGCCCTTCTGCCCTCATGACCACTGGTCATGAAAGCATTAAAGCTTGCCACCAAACACATCGAGCAGCCTGATACGCCTCAGCCTATGTGATTGTTTTGAAGTGGATAAAGGCATTACTATATTGCAATGAGGAGCATGCAGTGTTTCCAAGAAAGGAGTAATGTATACAATGTCTAGATCATCTGGGATAATATAGCTTTGTGTAATTTCAACGTCACTGTGTTAAGGGAACTGTATGTCTTCTTGTTATTGACAATAGGCTGGACTGTACTTGATTCCTCAAGAGACTTTGGGTACAAATAAAGTATTTCATATGGATGATTCTGTATTGTCCCTCTTGGCCTCACATTGCTGTAGCATAACTGCAAAAAAAATAATTTGTGCAATTTTTGGGGTCTTTGAATGAAATGAAAGGGGTCAGTATTCCAGACAAAAGCTTTGGATATAAAAGGAAAGCACTGCTATTGTTCCTGTCTATAACCCTGAAGAAATCAGGATTATTTGAGAATGGATTACACTCCCCCAGGCTCTGAGCATATTTGTATAGTGGCCCATCCACATTGGTTGGAATTCAAATCCACTAATAGTCATTGTGTTTCCATTACCATTATCTTGGATCTTGAGTGCCAAAAGCCATCCTGCGATGTCTCCCAATTTGACTTTGCAGTTGAACACAGGCCGGTCAGAAACACTTTGGAATCAGGCAGGGGATGGGAAGGGTGGAGTTGTTTGCCAGTGGCCTCTCCCAGCTGCATCCAAGCTTCGACACCTAAACTCTGCAGAAGGAATCAACATATCTGAATAGATCTTTAAATGTCCTGGATATCCTGAATCCCACACACATCCTCCTCTCACAACCCCTAACCCCAAGAGCAGGCTTTTTTTCTTCGCCTCCTGATGCATGTTCCCTTTTTTAGTCCAAGAATCAGTCCTGTGTGATTTCTAAATGATGCATTTGCCCTTGTTTTTTCTAGGCTCTTTAATTTTAACAGCTCCAGACCTAGCCTTGGGAAGTCCCCCCCCACCCCACACACACAAACCCCAAAATGTGCATCAGTGATCAATGAACACAGCTTTACAGATTTGGCCAAAGGCACGCAGCACACGGACCATTAGCCTCAAGGAGTGAGAGGACATGATAGAGATTATAATAAAGTCAAGCAATGTGTACAGATAGTAGTATACCAATAGATTACTGATTTTCACTACAACCATAACCCCCCCTAACCCCAAACTGTGCTTTTCTAGCTATCTTTCAAAACAGACAAAAACTCACTCTCAACTTGTCATCATGTCTAGAGTTTGTGACAATTACAGCGGACAAAGAAATGCATTTATAATTTGAGCTTGACCACACTAAACTATGTTGGACATGCTTGTTTTCCAGACAACCAGCTTGGTTTTAGAAAAGGGGTGTTTGCTTATCTTTAGGACTAGGCTACTCTTTTTGAGTAATCTTCCATGAGAACAAACAGTTCTGTTTGTGCAGAGGTGAGATAGCAATCATGGCTCCACAAGTACAAGAAAGTACACCCTGGTTGGACAGCGATGCCACTTCTCAGCTCAATACAGCTGGTTTCCTATTACCATAAATACAACGAGGAGAACTTGGTAGTTTCTTTCAAAACATGACAAGTCTTAAAAGGAGCTGCCTTTAGTACTTGACTTATTGTCAAAAAAGTAAAAAATGTTTTCCATTGCACAGATCTGCTGTGCACGTCTGTCTCAGACAGCAGGCAGTGTATTCAGAGGAAGTGCTCTGTGGCAGAAACAACATTTGACAGTGATGCAGTGTACAGTCAGACGGGACTGTGACTGCCAGAAAATAATTGTGCATAAGAGAGGTTTGTGATTGATAGGTCCTTCTAACAACGTGGTGTTGTTTTTCTGATGAGAGTCGTAGATCACTACAGGCCTTAGTTTATGTAGACATGTGGGGTCAGAAAGTGGTTTAAGTTTCTGCCTAATGCCACAATTAAAGGCCATTTGTCTACTTGATTGATGAACTTCCAGTGATTAAGTTAAAAGGCTGTCATGTTAATCTGCTTCATCTCTTGAATGATCTGAGAGGGAGTCTTTTATTCAATGTAATGTGGTGCATACACAAGACAAAGCGTGATAGCATCCTCATCCTTCATAATGGTATCCTACCCTTCAATCAAAGAACAGAGAGCAGAACAAGGAAAATTTCCCTTTTTTGTGACCTTTTTACATACTTTTAGCTTCATAATAAAATCCCCCATGTATGTTTATAGAAAAAGATTTTAGATGAAAAGATTTGAGTAAGATGGTGGTTTTGCAACCTTCCATTCCTACATAGCACTGCCAAGTTATGTGTTATTACTTGAATTGATCAAAACCTGCTTAAAAATCTGTCATTTTGTTCCTTGCTAATATACATTTGAATTAACAAGGTCCCATTGAACCATGTGTCTAATGTAGTTTGACAAGAAGGGGAGTGGCTCTATTGTTAATTTACCCAAATACAGCACAGAGTTGATAATAAACATTGATATTTTAGTTGTCTGTATATTTGCTGTGGCATGTCAGGAACGCTTCTAACAGTGTAATGAGACCCATTATGAAAACCACTAAACTGTAGTTTAGGGGTGGCATGTGTTTCTCTGGCTGCTTTTTCTGTCTTAGCAGTGTCACATAGCCCTTTACAGCACAGGATATGTGGGGCCCTCAAATTGTGCATCATGAAAGAGATAGACATCTCTTTCATGATGCACATTTCCATTTTCCAATTACCTTCAACTACTGCCTTTTAGCACAAACTTTCAACACTGCCGTCATGTTTCTCTCACCCGAGTTCCCAGACGACCTACAAACTGCTGAGATTGTTCTTGACCCTTCTACACTGCTGACCCACTTTTTCATATTGTCTCTGGAGAATCTCTGTGAGAGCTTTGGAATCAGTATTTTTCTCTATCCTCTCCATGCTCCTTGACCGTTTTGTTGTTGGTTGTGTGAATTGTGGCACAAGGAGTGGCTGTAAAAGGACGAGTTTCTGTGAGTTATCTTTTTTTCGTCCGGTAAACAAAGCAATGACGGGCACTTGCCAACCAGCCTCATGTCTGCAATGGGTCAGAGGTTAGCATTCAGTCCTGTTTACCAGACAGGCTCAGAATGTCCAGTCAGAGTGTCACACTTCCCGTGGGAATGTTTACGCTCTGCTGAGTGTAGAGTTTCAGGATAACATAATGTGACAGAGTTGTGTATGACTGTGTTTTTTTCTCTTTGATCAAACAAATAATTTTATGGGATTAGGTCCACTAAGATCATGTGTTTCGGGCAGTTTGAGATCAACGCAGCTCGTGCCAGTCTGAACATTAGCAAACCAGTAAAGGGCATGCACTTCTAGATTCTTCTTGTTCCCCCACCTCTTGTATCGTAAAGACTTGGCCAAGCGATTCAATTGCTCTTTGCTACAGTCTACCTCCAGAGCACACCAAATTGATTGATGCGCTATTGTAATTTATGTTCTGCAATGTACGCAAATGACAATGTAAGTGATCCTTCCACAAGAGAGCTGGAAAATATTGAAAACCTTAATTGATATGCCAAATACAAATGCCATGGTAATATATCCTCCCTTTTAAAAAGGGCCCCTCACAAGTCTGTGAGGGGCCCAGTGGTTATACTCCAGAATGGCACCCGCAATCAATTCCCCACTGGGGTAACTGGAACGGACAAGAAATCAGACTCTAATAAATTAACCGTGGCCTTGAATCAGCTGTTTTTTGAAGTTCCATTTTAAAGATGATAATCTACTGGTTCATGGCATGGGCAATACATTTTGTTTATCCACACACACAAATTTGTGTGCTCAGCCCAGTCAGTCTGGCAGGGGAGTAGGCACTAAGACGGTCTGAGCAAACACACCAAAAGCTAGATTTTTTACTAGAAGCTCAGTTACTCAGTATAGGCTGTCTGCAGGGGCGGATTAAGGTGGTCAGGGGCCCCTAGGCTGCTTTTTGTGTGAGGCCCCCCCCTCTTAAATATTGTGCTTTACTAGAAATGGTCCACATGCAAATAAGGTGAACTGACATACACACACATAAACTCTGCAGTGTTTTCTTTACATTCCTACAGTGCTAGAATCAGCCCTAACGCGTGAGTTCTAAATATTTCCGACGCTTCCACCAGAGTGAGTTATTTTTGCAAAACGGAAGCTAGCTAGCTTTAGCAAAGAACGTATATATTCAATATATGTATATAAAAGATGTAAGTGGAAAGAATACCAGATATAACCCTTTACCTCCACAGCCTCAAAACAGTGACTATGAACGGAATGTAACTATGAACAGCAAAGCAACAGAATACCCTGCATTCACAGTTCAACTGCAAGCTGGTAATCGCTTTTAGCTTTATTAACCAAAAGGTAGGCTACAGCATCTGCATCAGTGCAGAACACCATGTTTTACTGAGGCAAAATCACAACGTCAGTGGTGGAAGAAGTATTCAGATCCTTAAAAGTACTAATACCACACACTAGTACCAATACCACTAACTCCCAAATTCGCTGAAATATTACCGATGGCCGATGCTAGCTGGCAGTCCTGCTGTGGATCTTGTCTTCGACTGGATGAAGATTCAGCAGCCTTGAAGTATCCATTCAATTTCGGGATTTGTTTCAGGATATCTTGGTCACGTTGTTCTTTTAACCTTTGTATTTTGCGTTTTTGTGCTCCACTTTAATACTTTCTTTCGGTCATTCTGCCACTATGCCATCTAGCAATAGCAGTGAGTAATGAATATGATTGACATGATTTGACCAGCAGCAGCTGATTGGACAGATGTGACCCAAGTCACATCTACCAAATCACTTGTTTATTAAAAAAGAAAAGGTTTCTTATGGGCCAATTAGGGTCTTTATTTTGTTCCCGCTGAAGTACATTTAAAATATTAAAAAACAATCCGGCCAATCCGGGGCCCCCTGCACACGTGGGGCCCCTAGGCTGCAGCCTAAGCAAGCCTGTGCATTAATCCGCGCCTGGCTGTCTGAGATATGAGCTGTGGAATTAACAGGTTTCTTGAGAACAGCATCTCTAAATCTTTGATAAAATAAGTGAGGTCCATCACATTAACTAACCATGATAACCTTTTTACTGCCACCTACAGCAGGGCCACTCTGTCTCTGGGTAGCACCTGCCAGACTAGTCTGAAGGTTGAGTGTGCTGAATGCGATACATTTCTGAGAACATTAGACTATACTCCTACTACCCTGGATGTCTTCCCTCATAGTGGTTTTGTGGAGCAAAACAGTGGAGCTGTTGCAAGACAGGAGTGATGTGGTGGATAGAGGGGGTGCGAGTTATAATGCGGCCAGCTGAATTCTGGACCAGTTGAAGTTTATGGAGGGATTTGTGAGGGAGGCCAAAAAGGAGAGAGTTACAATAATCCAGACGGGAAGTGACGAGACTGTGGACAAGAATGGCGGCAGTGTGGGGTTAAGGGAGGGGCGGAGACGATTGATGTTTCGGAGATGAAAGTAGGCAGACCGGGTAATTTTATTGATTTGGGTTTGAAAGGATAGTGTTCTGTCAATGATGACACCCAGACTCTTAACTCTTAATGGAGGAGTTATCAATATTAAGAGAAAAACTGTCGGTTTTGGATAAAGTGGATTTGGTGCCAATGAGGAGAACCTCCGTTTTATTACTTTTAATTTTGAGGAAGTTTTTGGTGAACCAGATTCTTATTTCAGAGATGCAATCAGTGAGGGAGATGGGTGGGAGAGTGGACGAGGGTTTGGTAGAAAGGTAGAGCTGGGTGTCATCAGCATAACAGTGAAAGTGAATGTTAAATTTGCGAAAGATTTGGCCGAGGGAAAGGAGGTAAATGATGAAGAGTAAGGGCCCCTGGACAGAGCTCTGGGCCACACCTGAAGTGAGAGAGGAGGGAGTGGATTTAAAAGACTTGAGTTGAATGAACTGAGTGCGGCCAGAGAGGTAAGATGTGAACCAGTCTAACGGAGTGTGGGTGATGCCGATGGAAGATAGCCTGTGGAGGAGGAGGGTGGTGTGACAGATGGCATCAAAGGCTGCACTCAGGTCGAGGAGGATGAGGATGGTTAGTAGTCCTGAATCAGCTGCCATATAATTTGCCATATTAACTTGGAACCGGAATCCTATAGGATACGGTGCGCCACCACACAATGCAAAAATAAATAGCCGATTACGATTAATTTGCAGCGCGTTTGCACATGTCGGCCACCGTAGCTTAGGCTTAGGCGGCAGCCATGTTTTAGTTGCATCATGTTCACCATTTTATTTACAGTTTGGTCAATTCTACCCCCGAAAAGGGCAGGGCAGCCTCAAGAGATGTGGGAATTGTGCTTTTATCCAGATGGTCCTATTATTTTTGTGATTTGTGGAAAACTTGCAATTTGCACGTTTTCTTCAGCAGGCTCTTGTCTACAAAAATCAGTCCTCCCTGACGTTTTTGGAGTAGAATTGAGTGAAATACAGTCACTGCCAGTGAGCGAACCAAGTCTAACTCTGAGGCTAACGTCAAAACAATGCACTCTCACTCAAATTGCAAGTTTTCCATAAATCACAAATATAATAGGACCATCTGGCTAAAAGCACAATTCCCACATCTCTGCCCTTTTCGGGGGTAGAATTTACCAAACTGTAAATAAAATGGTGAACATGATGCAACCAAAACATGGCTGCCGCCTAAGCCTAAGCTACGGTGGCCGACATGTGCAAACGCTCTGCAAATTAAGAAAACACATGCAAATAGACAAAACACAAGCAAATTAAGAAAACAGCGAGCGAGAGAGAGAGAGAACATATGAGAAGTTTGTTTTGGAAATGGGACTATAATCGAAGTTGCTCTTTTGAAAAACTGTAAAAGAGGAGGGCCACATGTAAAAACGAATACTAACCTTTTTATGTCTCCTCTTTACTTCGATGTTGGTCCAAACTTCTCAAATGCTCTCTCGCTCCGTGGGGCCGAAAATCAAGCTGTTCCACTTAGCGCACCCCCTAGAGGCCTGGAGAACTTCCGTTACTGGATGCAGCATTTTTGGTTTGCGTGCTTTCGTTTTTGCAACGCGTTTATGTATTTGCAGCGCGTTTATGTATTTGGTTGTGTTGTGTGTATTTGCAGCGCGTTTGCTGAATGCTGCGCATGTGTTGTCAAATTAATGAAGATGTTTTCTTAATTGGGTGTGCTTTGCCTTCGGCAAGGGCACAACCTTTGTTCTCTCAAATATATCTTATTATTTTCCCACCCCTAAGGATCAGTCAATATTTGGACTACATAGACAACGGCGGTGTCGAAATGTTCGTCTTGGTCACGATTGCGTTGCTTCTATTGGGATTTAACGTTCCGTTGCACGGTTTAGGTTTGAGTTAAGTTTTTATGGTGAAAGTGAACTACCTAAACACGCATGACTAGCTACCTGTAGCGGAACATTAGTTTAGCAGCTCGTTAACTTCTGGGAGATAGAGCTAGGCTTTACCTAAAACGGCAGACAGCTGCAGAAACACCACAAGCAAAGAAGCTAGGCTGATAACTATTTTAATTTGTGATGTGAAATTGAATGTACAATATGAGCTGATATAATTAAGAAGTACATCTACTTTCGGAAACAGTAGTCTACTATTTTACTGATGCGTTAGCTAGCATCATGACATTAGCCTCTGTTGCCCGGGCGACACATACGACAGCGGTCTGTGATGCATCTGTTTTCGAAACATTCCTCACAAATACATTTTCGTTGTAGGATTTATTATGACATTAGATTATAAGTAAACGATCTTTTGGTGAAATTATCATTACCTGTGGTTTCAAACCAATGTAGCTCACTGCAATGCTGTATCAGATATTCAAGTTAAAAAAAAACATCTTGGAAGCCAAACGGCGACAGAACATGTTCGGAACTCCCCTTTGTTAAATCAAGTTTTTCATTAGTGGAACTATCTGACTACCAACCTGAACTTAATTGCCACAGCCTAAACTTTGTCAATCTGTTCATAAAAAACTTAATTTCGGCCTAAACCGTACAACGGAACGTTGAATCGAATTCAAGCAACGCAATAGCTACCAGGGATGCACCGATCCGACTTTTTCAGTCCCGATACCGATTCCTGGGCTTTGTGTATCTGTCGATATTGATACCGATCCGATACTGTTGTTGAATTAATAATAAACTGTATACCTCCCACCTTATACCTTCCTTCCATCATGTGGAAGAGACTAAATTTGGCACCAGACTTTCCTAACTAAGACATAACAGATGTAATGTACTGAATTCTTATTTATTTGTTATTTAAAAAACTATTTTGCATTCAAAATGCGAAAATAGAATGTAATCAAACGTATTAAAATAAATAAAATGTAGCAGTAGAAACAAAATAGTGTAATGGTCAAACAAAGTAATCAAACAGTTACCAAACATTGTAAACGTAAAAAAAAAGATTTTAATTATTATTTATTCGTTGTCGCTGGTGTGTGAACCATGGACGTTTTTAGCTTGAAGCATTGCACCGTGCGGTGTACAGCTCGTGTCCAACCAGTGGACAGATCAACATGGAGCTAGCCAAAGAGTTGGCTGTGTGGAGATATTTCACGCTTGCAACGCCAACTAGTTCGTCGGCTGTTTGCAATGTCTGTACTGCAAAGTACAATAGTACCAATTTAATCAAGCACATCCAAAAGCACAATGCTAGGAGCACGCCGAATTCCTGCAGCTCAACGACTCTACTATACTGTAGAATCTACAGTGTAGAACGAGTAGCGTCGCACATATGTGATAGTTCGAATGCGGGTCTCACAGCGTAACGTTGCATATGCGATTTCGAAAATTCCAACTGAATATTTTCCGATAGACAAAAACTATGCGACAAACGCTGTATGGCTAAAATATGTACTAATGAGAAGGCTAACAGGTAACACTAGCATGCTAGTAGCATTGCTTCGAGTATAATGCTTGCTGTGGGCACCGTCGGAAATATTTAGAACTCACGCATCTAAAGGTTCGGTTAACTCATGCTGCTGAAAAATTACATAGAATGTGCTGTGAAAAAAAGGATGGATCGGCCAGTGGATCGGCTAAATTTTCCATCTATTTTGTCAATATCGGGGCCGATATCCGATCTTAGTATCGGATCGGTGCACCCCTAGTTAGTACTAGTAGCCAAGTACAATTTACCGGTGTCAGCTTCTCTACACAGGGCTATATCGCATTTTGCGTTATTACTGACAATGATCGCTACCAGTGAGCTTTTTATGAATGAGCGATTTTCCCCTAAATAAATGTCAAGCTTATTTAAGTTTTTGGGGGCATATTTTCAGTTAGCAGATGGTACTGTTTGAATCGCGATTCCATCTGAAATACTGCCAGTGACAACGTTGTTTCAGTAGTTTGTTTCAAAAGGGATTCTTAATGAATTACGCAATATGAGTAGGCTAAATGCTAGAAAAATTTCACTAGAAGAGAAAAACTTAAGGGGACGGACCCACCTGCAACCGACGCAAGCAAGCACACCCTACAATTTCCCCAGAAATGGTACCCTCTTTAGTTATTAGTTATTTTTGCCCCCCTAAGCCTCAGGCAATATTTGGACTACATAGACAACCTAGGTGTCAAAAGTTTCGTCTTGGTAGCGATTGAGTTGCTTGTATTTTTATTTACGTTCTGTAGTGGCCGCTTGTCACTAACAAAATATCAATTAAACTTAAATTGATTCTTCAAACGACGACTTCTAGCAGCCTGGGCAGGTGATGTACGCAGGCAAGACAAAAATATATTCCAGGCTAGATTCAGAGGTTGTGGCTGATTTATTTGTTCCAACTGAGCAAAACAAAACGTTATCTCTCACACTGGTAAAAAACCATATGCCCATCACCCAGGTGCTACAGGCCATCTCCTACTTCCTACCTATATACACCTTCACCTGTGTCCACTACTGCCCTCAAGTGTCTAAGTCAAACATTGTATTTATTAAACTACATTACCAAAATACATATATGTAAACAAAATCCTAATAATAAACAATTTAATTAACAAATCACCACTAACTAACGTAGCTCCAACACACGTTCCGTTGCATGGTTTAAGTAGAAATTGGGTTTTTGTTCCAAAAAGTGCCTTCTGTCAACGAATGGTACTCAGTGCTAGCCTACGTCACTACGTCAGCACACGTTAGCAACGACGCATGGATACAACGTGATAGAGACGTTCTAGCACGCAAATTGGAGCTTGGATTACAGGGCTGCCAACTTTTCCAGAAACCTTGGCGTGAGATTTGGTTGCCCCCCCCCGGGGCGAGCTATCGCGAGCTCCCCCCCCCCCCCCCCCCTAGACGAGCTTTCGCGAGCTTCACTCCCCCCCCCCCCAGGCGCGTTTACACGGCTATTTGCGCGTCAATGATGCTTCACTCCGTTAACCTGCGCCTCGTCCGTTACTGTTTACAACGTTAGCTTGGCTACTTGTTTGGCGTTGCCTTTTCAGCGTGAGATATACAATGTGTGGCGTGAGAGCGTGAGAAATGGTTGAAATGCGTGTGTCACACGGCGAAACCGTGACAGTTGGCAGCTCTGGGATTATGAGTGAAAAATGCCAACCCCCAAAATTACCAACCATTGGGCTTTGTTGAGAAAGCAATTTCGAGTGGAACTGCCATCTCGGATTTTTGATTTAGGTCGTGAAAGTCTTTGTAATTTGAGCGAGTGCGGGTCGCCCGTGAGACTGCCTAGGCGGCAGCCATGCAAGCGTCATAGTAGTCTAGTATTTTCGTAATTTTATAGTTCGGTCAATTCTACACCAAAAAACAGAAGGAGGGCAATGTTATGACGATATGACTATTGTGAAGACAGCCAGATGGTGAGATTTTAATGTAGGTTGCTGTAAAAACTTTGATTGGTTTGCTACGTGAGAGCCCCGTCAGCCTCCGTTGATGATTGCGTCAGCTGTTGTCGATCTCTGATGAGTATTTTCTTAATTTCGTACCAGGGTCAATTCTACATAAAAAATCAGAAGGAGGGCAGTGCTTTAAAGATATGGCAATTGCAAAGACAGCCAGCGGGTCAGCATATTTTTGTGATTTGTGTAAAACTTTGAATATGAGTGACACCGCGGCTTGTTTTGACGTTAGCCTCAGTCAGACTCGGCCCGCCCACTGGCAGTGTGTAGTACTGTCTTCAATGCCACAGCTAAACTTTATATCAAAAGAAGCGTTCTCATTTCCGGCGCTTTCAAACAATCAGTGAAATGTGGTGCAACAGCAGCTAGCTTGCCTCTAGCAAACTTATTTTGAATTAGCCATTTCCCCCTACATTAATGTCAAACTTATTTACGTTTTGGGGGGCATATTTTCAGTTAGCAGACGGTACTGTTTGAATCGCGATTCCATACTGCCAGTGACAACGTTGTTACAGTAGCTTGTTTCAAAGGGGGTTCGCAGCTGTTTCAAAGGGTGTTCTTAATGAAATATGCAATATGAGTAGGCTAAATGCTTGAAAATATCACTAGAAGGGAAAAACTTAGAGGACGGACCCACCTGCAACCGACGCAAGCAAGCACACCCTACAATTTCCCCTGAAATTGTACGCTTTCTAGTTGCATGTGTTTTCTTAATTTGCAGCGCGTTTGCACATGTCGGCCACCGTACTAAGCGGTCTCCCTGGCGTCCGAACCATAGAGTTAATATAACTAGAGTAAGCAACTTTTGTCTTCCAAGATGGTGTCCCCATTCATTTCTATGAAAAGTGCTCAGTGGCGCAGTGAGGCAAGCCACAGTACGAAACTGGACCGCGCCATCTTTCCACTTCCGACTCTTCCGGTTTAGCTTTAAACAGTGGCTCTTTTTTTCCTAGCTCCGAGCATAGATATATATAAACACTAGATGTCTCGTCCGCGTTGCCGGACAACGGAGTTGAACGTCCGCACATGGCGGCCATCTTGCTACAGGCAACTCGCTCACCCATAACATTGTGTTGATGCTACATGTACTTTTTAAATGACCATAACTTGCTCAATTTTCAACCGATTTCGAAACGGTTTGGTTTGTTATCAACGTCCCATGCCACTGCATACTTCTATTCTGTTTTTTTTAAAATTACATAATTATTCATAAGTATGCAGTGGCATGGGAGTCAGGTGGCTGAGTGGTGAGGGAATCGGGCTAGTAATCCGAAGGTTGCCAGTTCGATTCCCGGTCATGCCAACTGACGTTGTGTCCTTGGGCAAGGCACTTCACCCTACTTGCCTCAGGGGGAATGTCCCTGTACTTACTGTAAGTCGCTCTGGATAAGAGCGTCTGCTAAATGACTAAATGTAAATGTACCGACATCTCTGACGTTGATAACAAACCAAACCGTTTCAAAATCGGTTGAAAATTGAGCAAGTTATGGTATGCCTGTAGCAAGATGGCTGCCATATGCGGACGTTCGACTCCGTTGTCCGGCAACGCGGACGAGACATCTAGTGTTTATATATATCTATGCCTACATCCACCGGGGCCGTTGCCTCAAGCCGAGGGGCGAGGACTGGGGGCTTGGTCCGAACTCACTCAACAATGGCCGCCGAAAAATAATTTATATTCGTAATGGCGAGCTGCAATTGGAAGCAAAATGAAACAGGAGCTAAAAACCGAGGGTGGGGGGCTTGGTCAGCACACAATTTCCAGAAAGCATGTGTGTGTGTCTCACCAAGCTCGCTCGTGTGTCAAAGGGCAGGATGAGTGTGAGCGTGCGCTGTGGAGCCATTCAATTGAATTCAATCATATATTGACATATCAAGGTGAAATTGCTATGGTACTTCAGAATGATGTCAACTTGAAGGCACTCACGTTTGAAAAACCATCAGTCAAAATTATATTTGATTTATTAACACAAAGATATTGTGGCAATGTGGACATTTACATAAATACACTTCTTTCAGCCATTTTGTATTGCATCCTTTATTCAATTTGACCCTATAGAAAGACATGTAGCCTATTCTACAAATCAGTAACAAATTTCAAGTCGATTGGATCTATGGTTCATGAGGAGAAGGGTTTTGAAGGTTGTACCAAATAGAATAATGTCACAAATAAAAGTTTGGATTGCATCTTTCTTTGTGGAACCCCGAATGTCATCTAACAATATCTCCTGAAGATGCAGCCCACCATCTCTTAGAATGTCCTCTTCAGACTCAGCAGGCACATGATTGCACCTTATTTGGCTTAAGACGCTCCACGCGGTTCTCTACACATCCATTTCAACAATCAACAATTCAGAACTGAAAGCATTGTTATTCTCCACTTTTTATGACACCATCATAGGTAATTACAGAATGCAACTACAGTGAGATTCTAGCATTACTGGACAAGCAAATTATAATAATGAATAAAACATAGGACTGGCACCAGGCATGTTACATGTCCATGGCAGAGGCCAGGGTTCTCTTAATAACTGACTGAGACTAAAAAGGTGGGGGGAGTGGGGCATTCACACTGGATGGAGGGGTATTCCCCCCGGGGGAAGGGTCATAACTTCCCTCAGGTTTTTCTCTGATCTCCAGTCAGCTCTGGTCAGAGTAGCTTGACCAGTACAACCAAAATGGTAGATGACTCAACCAGTAGTTTATGGTGAATGAGATGCTGAAACCACAGCCCCATTGGTTTGGACCAGGCATTAGCCAGGAGGAGGAAGTGGCACAGTTGGTTCAGTAGTTCAGTATGGTTTGTCATACACTGTGCGGTACGGTATACTGTGTTTCCTATTTCTGCCTGCTGTTGTTCCACTCCTCTGTCAATGTCATGCTTGACTGAATCTCATCCCTCTAAATTGTATTTACACCTGCACATTTTGCTCTATAATACTCCCTTAATTCTAATTAGGCAGCTTAATGTCTGTTGGCCATGTGGTGGAAGAAGCTTTATGACCATCCAAATGTGAGGGGAGATAGTGGCACTAGAGAAGTGCCAGAGTTTCAGCAGCCATTAATCTTCTCGCCCGGACTATGGGAGCATTCAGTGGCAGCAGGGGAATATGCTCCCAGCGTGCCCTCTTTGCAGTGACCTCACGCAGATCTTTAATTACCAAGAGTGTTCTGCAGAAAGACATTTTGTCTGGGCCTGACAGTCACAACCACACTCAGCCCTTTGTGCACTTTGTGCTTCTATCACACTCCAGACAAGGCCTGCTCTCTGCGCTTTGGGTCAATGTGACCAACACTCCATTTCAGGGCCTGGATAACTTATGTGTCTGTGTGAAGGAGTGCAGCTCATTGTGCAGACTGTGGTTGCAGACACTCATTTGTTCAGTCAGATAAAGCAAATCATGACTAGAAAATCAAGATGGAAGTGATTTTCCGCTTGCAGTTTGAGAGGCATTATTAGTTGCTTCCTCTTTCTGCTTTTTTAGCTTGTTTGTTTCGTTGGGTGGGAGGTGGTGGTGGGGGCAGGGTGGAGTGTTCTATAAGTGGTCCTTAAGAGGATTTGGCCTCATCATGCATTGGAAGAGGCATGCTTGTTTTCTTTTGATAAAGCGTTTGTAAGGCAGCAAGATGTTTGGGGTTGATTCTGCCTGCTGCAGAGAGCAAGATTACAAGTCCCCTTCAATGTTCACTCAGGAACAGTCTCTATGTCTCTCTCTCTACATGGACAGGACAGACTTATCTACTTCCAATACCAGAACAGGATTTCAATCCATCTCATTGTGATTTGTTCCATATTCTTTTGTCTCAATTAGACAAGTGAACCCAGATTGTCTGTGATGTTGCTTCACTCCTTATGCCTGGGACACACTGGCTGCGAAGCACCTGGAAGCGCCGCGCAGCGCCACAATCGTCTATGATCGGCTACGACTGGCTCAAAGCTGTTCACACCAGACGCGCATTTCTCCGCGCCGGTCACCAAGCCTTTCCTTTACGCTGACATGGTACATAAACATGGCATTGGCTATATCCCATCATTGATCCTTATCTACGTTGTCCTTGTCAAATTGGTGCTGGGGGTTATACAACTCCCTGTGCTTTTCAACTTGTCCATCTCCTTGAATTTCTCGCTGATTTTAGAAATCGACTTGGGGGTTCTCTCTCGGTAGGCTATAACTGCACGCGTGTGTGTTGCGTGCAACACGTGACAACTCGTTTCTCTCAAAAATAACAAATAAAACAACTACGGGCATGCTAGCTCAACAGATCAATCCGTTTATTTTCATTTGTTTTCATCAGGGTAACCACATGGAAAGGCCGTTCGTTACCAACATTGTGTAGTTAGGTTTAATATAGGGTGAATATTGGTAAAGTACTACGTAGGCCTCCAAAGTAATATTAAAAAAATTATTATAAAGTCTACAACTTTACAAATGTTCACCGTAGTCTACAATTAATGTAGCTAGTAAAATCTTAATAACATGTTTTTGTATTCAAATATATCAACTAATATGGTGTATTTTATCATTCTGGTAGCACCAGCAAAAATTTAGGAGCACCCACCGAAAATGTACATGTTGTCTTTTCAGCTCTTTAAATTTGGAGCACGAGTTAGCTCCCTTTCCTGTGACAACGGAGCACAGTGACAAGAAATGATTGACGGCAAATTTGAATCTATAATCTGCATTAAAGTTACGAACGTTAAGATTAAGTTTAACTGGTTATGTCAGGTTGGATAGAACGGTAGACAGGTCACTGTATCAGCTCACAGTAGGCTGCGCAGTAGCAAACGTTTTGTAAAGATATTAAAACAGGTCGCACCATAACGATTATTTGCACTCGCACAAATGGTCCCAAATATATTTTGAGGTCGCACAAATACAATTTGTCTAAAATGGTCGCAATTTCAAGACTATAGGTTAGCACACAGACCCGCACAGTGAAGCAGCGATTTAAATTCCCCTATACATTCTAGAGAGGGCTAAGCGTCACATCCGGCAAGAATATAATCATAATGGCATAGTTTTGTGTTTAACAGAACCCATGTAATCACGCCCAAACAAAGGCTGAGCTGTTAGCCCTGCGTCTTTAGCTAATGTACAGTTCTGGAGCCATGTTTCCCTCCATCAGTTGATGTCTTGATCTTCACCCTGCCCCAGCAGGATGATCCTGATTAACTCAATAACACAGTTTATATGGCGAGCGAAGTGTGTGTGAGGATTAATTCCTTTTTTATTTGTTGCTTATAAAAAAGATTCCTGAGCTCATAAACAATCAATTTAATTTCAACATATCCAGTCTCTGAAACAATCTTCCATCTCCCTGATTAGGCTTCGGTATCGTTTGAAAATATTCGATACTGATACCAAACCGATACCTTTCAATTTGATACAATAGCTTCACAATACTTTTTTAGATACTTTATATTGTGAAAATCTATCAGGATTTTCAGCAGGCTACTTTTCGATAAATGGTTATGTACATTGAGCACCATAATTCATTGGACATATGTTATTTTCGTACTGTACTCTAGCACCAGGGGCGGGGCCAGGTGCTGAGGGGGTGCTAGATCATTGACAGGGGGAGCTGCGCAATTATATATATATATTATATATAAATACTATTAATAAATGAGCAAAACTTGGCCCCCCGTGATGCTAATTTGAATGGAACTGCAGTTGTGCTAGCTGCCGTCTCTGCATCCGCGGCAAATTTATCAGCGGACTGCTCCGTGTCAGACTCAGTACAATTAACATCCGATTCTCCAATCCTATTTTCCAGAAATTATTTTTGGGGTTGCTATCGGGCTGCTTTGGTCTTTCTTGGGGGTGCTGAAGCACCTGCTAGCCCCTCCCTAGCGCCGCCCATGTCTAGCACCTTGAGATTGAAAGGATACAATGTTAACAACGAGAATCAATGTGATGACTGGCAACTTGTTTTTTTAGTAACCAATGGCACTGCAGTAACTTGAACTTGTCCCTTCTCAGTTGTAACTACACTACAGTAAGCTGCAATATTATCTTATGCATAAGCTAATATTCCAGTTTACTATAAGACCTAATTTTTAAGTGAAGGTATGCCCCAAACAACATGAATTAAAAAAAACTGGTTAATATAACAAGTTTGTAGGAAATGTATTTTTCAAGCTCAAATTAATGAAAATCTTTAACAGCCCCCTCAACCACTTCATCCTGGCGCCTAGCCAGCTGCTACTGGTACTAGTAAAGCTATGAGGTATGCTAATAAAGCGGGAAGGTTACTAACTGTATCAAAAACAAAAGTTAACTTTAAGTTGGCACTTAAAGTTAACCTGCTAGCTAGCTAAGTTTTAGTGTGAACCTTACCTGTTATTTCATTATTGCCAGAAGACGACCTAGCAGCACTGGTGATTGATGAAGAAGTGTTATGAAAGACATTGCAGTTGTCCAGTCTTAAATTAATCTCATGTGTGATCAAATGCTTCATCATGTTTGACGTGTTGCCACACTGTAAAAAAAAAAACATTGTAAAAAAACAGGAACAATCTGGCAGCTGGGACGCCAGATTAAACCCATTAAATTACAGTAAAAAACATTAACATTAATTAATCGTAAAATAATTATAATTTTCCTGTACCAAATTTACAGGATATATCTGTGATATTACATCACAGGCTGTTCTTTGCCGGTAAATATGACTTTTATTAATTGAACTTCTCTGTAAAAAAACAGCATTTCTCATTTTAATTGTGTACCATTATCCTGAATAAACCACATTTGCGGGGGGAAAAAGGATTTGTAATTGTACAAACGTATGTACGTTGTGTACATTCACATTATAAACCCATGTTATGACACGTTTCTTTTTACTTCAATGTAAAAATACAGCATTTTCAATAAATACAATTATTCAATAAAGCCAAAACAAGATATCATGATTTAACATGTTCATTCAAAACAAGTCATGTGCACAACATACAGCATCCAGATGCTGTAATCAGTATCCAGATATTTACAACTGTAGCATCGGCTAGCTGTACGAATTGGAGAAGAATATTGCTCGCCGCACGTTTTTCTTATAAAACAGGTTAGATCGCCTTCTTACTGGGGAGTCAGGTGGCTGAGAGGTTAGGGAATCGGGCTAGTTATCTGAAGGTTGCCAGTTCGATTCCCGGCCGTGCCAAATTATGTTGTGTCCTTGGGCAAGGCACTTCACCATACTTGCCTCAGGGGGAATATCCCTGTACTTACTGTAAGTCGCTCTGGATAAGAGCGTCTGCTAAATGAGTAAATGTAACTGGACAACATTCACACTCAGGGTGAACACTTAATTTATCCAAACTACAGACCATCACATTTGTTGTGGAAGTTTTTGAGAGAATCAATCGTTTAAGCTGAAGTCGGGTGAAGTACAGAGTTAATGTTTATTTGACGTAGATTTAAACATGATAACGTTATCAACATAACATCATCAGCACACAAACATAAGACAATAACACAAAGACAATTCCATACAGCTCCATCTAGCATTCTAGACTGGAACCGGGAGAATCCAGCCCACCAGCACTACCCAGCTGATGGCCCTGAAACCCCCAAGAACATTCTTCAACAGACCATTTTATAGATACGACAGTTCTCAAAAGTCATTGGTCCATCCTACAGACATGCAGCTATACCAAATCTCTTTTGTCATTGGTTAAATCCTTAGAACAATACAGTTGAATACACATTGTCTTCAGACCAACTGTCCTCTTCCTCCCAGGTGACAAGAACTCTCCCAGGTCACCCAGACTTCCCGTCTCTAGACTTCACGTCTCCTAGTTAGGTGTCATAAACTGCAAATGGCATGTCTACCAAATACAGTTGAATCAACATTCATTGTATCAAGCTTCTTAACCAACTGTAAACTTCTCTTAAAACACATTCATTGTACATAGGCCCAAAATTTCTATCACATTCCCACACTTTTTCTTTTTGTACAATTAATGTTAACCAACAGTAGTAAACAGTTCTTTAAAAACAAAAAATCTAGCTTCAATACAATTCCTAATCAGGATACAAAATGTCATAGTGTAGTTGTCGTCTCTCGTTGTGTGTGCGCATGTGTTAGGCAATTACCCTTCCGTAGTATCAATTTTGAAACATGCAATTCCTTCGCTCGCCCATGCCTGCCACCATCGCTGTTGATTCTGTCTGTAAACTGACAAATGCCGGTGCCATTTTTCCTGTCTTTCTGGACACTCACGAAACCACAGCCTTGATCTTTCCGATCCAAGCGCTGTCTTTCTGGCAATATTTAGCATACATTGTTCAACAGACGGTGGACTAGCACATTCGGAAGAAAAAAAATTGATGTGTATTTTATGGATAAGTTATTTTCTTATACTCCTCGTTGTTTCAAACAAACATTTAACACAAAAGACAAACTTATACAATTTCCTCACTTTTTCTTTAACTTCTCTTTCCTCACATAAAAGAGAAGTCAGGATTCAAATTCAACATGGAAAACTCCACATCAGATTAGCCGTTTACACATCCATCCAAATCCTGGTCGGCAATCTGCAACTCGCCCATTTGGTTAGGATTTATTAACAAATGTTTGCCATGCATTTGTCTACCACCAGACTTAGAATTAATCATAACACACACATCTCAGTAGCAATAAACTCATGCAGAACTCGTAACCCCTAATCGAGAACATTCCACATTACCCATACACTCATCCACACACCCATGGATGGACAACCATATGCACTATGCATATGACAACTGGCGCAGCAACAAATAAACTGCCCATCTGCATCTTTGAACAACATCAAAGACTAAACACAGACCACAACTGCATCTTTGAACTACTCAAAGACTAAACACAGAGGATTTACAGTAGGAATGTCACAATATCACAGTTTGGATCCGAATTAAGTAAATGTAAGAGATAGAATTGCACATCTATTTATCGGACTAAAATTGTACCATTCAAACAAAACCCTGTCAAATTCAACAATAACTTTAACCTCACCATAACTTCACTCAAAGTAATCAATCTCAGTAACTCACCACTTTCCCCTGTTCAAAATGCCGCATTGAACCACCTGACTCTGAGGAAGAATCCCGTTCTTGCCACTCACGAGTCCAGGTCGGATCTCAATGGACATCCTAGTGCCCCCTCCAAAATGTTGCGGAAGTTTTTGAGAGAATCAATCGTTTAAGCTGAAGTCGGGTGAAGTACAGAGTTAATGTTTATTTGACGTAGATTTAAACATGATAACGTTATCAACATAACATCATCAGCACACAAACATAAGACAATAACACAAAGACAATTCCATACAGCTCCATCTAGCATTCTAGACTGGAACCGGGAGAATCCAGCCCACCAGCACTACCCAGCTGATGGCCCTGAAACCCCCAAGAACATTCTTCAACAGACCATTTTATAGATACGACAGTTCTCAAAAGTCATTGGTCCATCCTACAGACATGCAGCTATACCAAATCTCTTTTGTCATTGGTTAAATCCTTAGAACAATACAGTTGAATACACATTGTCTTCAGACCAACTGTCCTCTTCCTCCCAGGTGACAAGAACTCTCCCAGGTCACCCAGACTTCCCGTCTCTAGACTTCACGTCTCCTAGTTAGGTGTCATAAACTGCAAATGGCATGTCTACCAAATACAGTTGAATCAACATTCATTGTATCAAGCTTCTTAACCAACTGTAAACTTCTCTTAAAACACATTCATTGTACATAGGCCCAAAATTTCTATCACACATTACACATCAAACAGAACGAACAAAACTCCAAACAATGCTTATCTAATCTCAACCCTCATCTTAAGATCAACCCTTTAACTCTGTAGCTTTTCAGCTTGCCGCGGGGAATTCTGGGTAACAGGAGCGTTGCCGCTACACAACTATCTAATCAACGTTCCTTCGTCCTATTTCCTTCGTCCTACTCTGGAGTCTTTACATTTATTCATTTAGCAAACGCTTTTATCCAAAGCGACTTCCAAGAGAGAGCTTTACTAAAAGTGCATTGGTCAATGATCATAAACAACGAGATATAGGCTAGTGACAAATGATCTAAAAGGGCTTTAGTTTTTGAGATACCACTACCGGAGGTAGAACTAAACCCAACAATGTTTTTCATCATCTCTAAGGTTTCCCATATATGAAATGGATTCTTGGCTAAAAATATTTTACTGCTAAGATTTTTAAACTAACAGATATTGTTATACACCCCAAAACCAAAAAAGGACTCAAATATAGCCTGTCCGTATGGGAGTTTAGGCATATAAACTAATGCAGATCAATCCCACAAGCTCTGAGAGCTTTGAAACTTGGCATGTTTGTAGTTAGGAAGTTGCTTCACCTACTATAAAAGACTAGATGTGAATATCTTAATGTATGGAATAAATAGACATATAAACACATACCTAAAATAGGCGAACATGCCAAAAATCAAGATCTATGCAGAATGTTTTCATTTACTTTGTGGTTACTTTGCCAGGGATTATCATAGAAACACATATGGCCTATTGAAAAGGTGGGGTTGTGCTGAATCCAGCAATACCAAATATGTAAATATAGCATCACAAGTCAGGGTGTTCTGTCACTCAATGTATGAGGTGTCCAAAATGAAAGAAAACGGAAAACTGACATAATTCTGTCTTAAGTCCAAAGCCCATTATCAGTGGTGAGAAGAATGTTTAGAAATTCAAATATAAGATACATTTAATAATGAAACATTTCATATGGCACTTTGTACTACACAGTTCATAGGGAAACAAAGATTGAAATTGAAAGATAACACCTTACCATAGCACAAACAGGAGACTAGGAGTCAGGATTGCAGTTTGACCTTAATGAGCCTTTTAATAAAACTAACTTTACACAATACAAATTAAATGACTATCTTAAATCAAAACAAACACTCTGAGGGGGAATGAGCCCTCTCCTCACTGAATCTCCAGGGGCCTCATGTATAAAAAGATTGCGTAGTTTTCATACCAGAAGATGGCGTACGGCCAAAACTTGAAAAAAACCAACGCACAGAAATATTCACATATATAAAACCGGTCGTACGCCAGGTCCTGCGCACCTTTCCTTTATAAATCACAATCAACGTGAGATTGACCGCACGTGAACGAGCCACTGAC
Organism: Thaleichthys pacificus; assembly: GCA_023658055.1. Lineage (NCBI taxonomy): Eukaryota > Metazoa > Chordata > Actinopteri > Osmeriformes > Osmeridae > Thaleichthys > Thaleichthys pacificus. The sequence continues at coordinate 2,956,432 of CM042856.1, forward strand.
CCCGCCTTGCCTCCTCCCATAAATGAATATGCAGATGGCCTATAAATGCGGTCCTGAGGTCATTTCTTTGTCTAAATTTAAAATAGCTAAACACACAAAAAAAGAAAAAATTCACAGACTGAGATCGAGGTTCTAACAACAGAGGTGAAGGCGAGAAAATGTGTCCTGTTTGGCGGCCTGTCATCAGGTATTAGCAACAAAAGAAAGTCGGCGGAGTGGAAAACTGTCACTATTTGCGCCCTTTCTTGTTTTTAACCTGTAGCACTTTGAGATTTAGCTAATTATAAAGTGCATTACAAATACAATTAGTACTATGATTATAGGACCGTAAATGCTGTGGGTTCGGAGAACCGGACCATGGCAGAAATTAAGAAGAAATGGTCCGATGTAAAACTCGAAATTAAGAAACGAGTGGTGGCGCATCGTAACAGCATGGCAGCTATAGGGTTAGCGTGACATGCATTTCCTGAGTGATTTTGTCGTTATTAAGTGGTGGCGGATTAAACAGTAGGCTATATAGCATTTGCGGTTTGATGTGATCATCTACATTAATCATCAAACTTTTATGTTTATGTTTTTTGAATAGTCAACGTCATAGACGTATGACAGTAACTGTCGTGGAAACTTTATTTTGGAATGTTTGGTGAGTTTCGGCACTTTTCAGTTCGAAATCGCCACTTTAGTGCCATACAAGACTCACGTCTGCTCAAAAGTTTCCGTGACGGCCCGCACATTCTCACGTCAATAGGGGCGGATCTACCGGGGTGGCAAATGCCACCATAAAAATTGCCTTGCCACCCCAGCTACCACCCCAGTTGGCAGCTTTGAAAACAAAGAAAAGTTGTGGCTCATCGGACATTTGCAAGAGCAAATTTCTAATATCCGAATGCAAGTAAATGCAGCAGGAAAACGACTCCATCCACCCTCCCCACACCGCCACCGAAGTTGCTTTCATTTGAACACAAGGAAGGCGCAAACTGACCATAGAAGGCTTCAACTCAAGGAAGAAATCGTCGGCACGGACAGCAGACCACACCGGAGGAATGAGGTGTTAAGCAATTATCTATTAATGACTAAGAATAATTACAAAAGTGCAGGGCTATACGGAGTTGCAATGTTACTTTTCCTGTTGAATTGAGGTTAATAACATTAACTCGTGAATTCTTTGGGCAACAAAGCAACAACAAAGATGACTGTGGTAAAGTTAGTTTGAAGTTCGATATTCAACAGATATTCGGACGCCCAGTATTGTGTTATTTTAACCGTGTTTAGCACTGCTACGACCGGCCGCTTAGCCAATGCTTTTGGCTGCCTAAACAACGCGTACGTTTAGGGACCGTCAACAAATTACACATTTCAAAAGTCAATAGCTTTTCAACAACATGAACTAGGAGCGTCAAAATAATGTTAAACTGTTGAAGATGTATGCATTCATTCTGCAAAGCCTTTATTTTGTTCATTTTCATCTCAGGTTATTAAAAAATATTTTATTCAAAATAAATCTTCAAACTTCAATAGCTTTTTGGTCATGTGACCTATAATCCTCAAATTCATTTCAGTGTTCACTGACTATGCATACATGTTGCACAGCCTTTAGTTTTTTCATTTTGATCTCACACACATTTGCCACGGGATGCCACCCCTCAAAATCTCCTGCCACCCTCTTGCCACCCCATGAATATTTTTCTAGATCTGCACGTCAAGTACATTTTTATACATCACACCGTATGAGTGAAAACCAGCGTACGCACCCATCTTCTCTGAGCCTCCATCCTCTACCAACTGGGTTCCAGAGAAGAGGTTTGACCAGGTGGCTGTGATGCCACACTGCAGTTTGGTACAAGGCTCTTAGCACATGTTGCTGGAAGGCATCTTCTGTTGGGGGTAGATTTGCTGCTGACGAATCTGTCTAGATGCTAGTGTGTACTTCAGCTCATCCAGTTTGATGCAAGGAAGCCCATCCACCTTTTTCTTTTGGCCATACAAATCTTTCCTTCCTAATCTGTCCAGAGTGCATAAGAACTGCTGAGGATCTAAACATCCCTTTGCTTGAATAGTTCAGAAGCAAAACTACTACATCTGTATCATCACATTTGACAATTAGACAAGAATGTGACTGTGCAAGGTGTATTGCATGTAACACCAGCCTTGTCAGCCACCTCCTGATCGCTGTAAAGATCTGTCAAGCAGTCAATGCCTGACTAGCTAACCCTCTTAACCTCCTGACCATTTTCAAAGCCACCTGCTAAGATGACAGTCTTCCCTGAAGAAATTCTTGTTGGCCCAGTACTGGCGATGTAGGTGCTGACAAAGCTACTTAGAGCAGCCTTGTTTCCACTGATCCTGAGGTATTTTCTGTAGTTTGGAACACTTGTTTGTCCTGTGATAATATGTAGGGATGGGTATCTAGAACTGGTTTTTGTTTAGAACCGGTTCCCAGTGAACCAATTCCTTGGAATCGTCAGCCAAATTCTTTAACGATTCTGCTAACGGTTCTCTGTGCCGTTGCGCATGTGCAAACTTTTATAGTTTATTCAGACCAGTAGCGGAGCCAGAGGGGTGTCAAAATGTAATTCGCTACTGGAAATTTGATGCTGATTGACATTTCATTTGATCTCTTGTTGAAAGAAGCATTTATTTTGCTGCGTTGCGGTGCATTATTCAAATCGAAGAGACACGTTTGTTGCGAGATACAGAAGAATAAGAACAGACAGCAGAATAGAGAATATTTCCACAGCTCCACAAGCTCTTTTCGCGATTGAAAAAGGCCTAATATTTGAAGTAAGTTTTAAGGTTTGCATTGGGTTTAGGTTTCCTGAATTTTTTTTACGAATGTTGATTAGCCTACAGTAGCTGTGTAAGTTAATGTTAGAACTTCGACTCCAATAACAGACAAACTGAGACAGTCAGTAGGCTTGTACTCCGATTTTAATTTTTTTTATAATCCGGTTTTAGAACAAAAAAGTGGCTTTGTCTCAAGATCTCTACAGACCGTGCAGCTAATTTAATGCTCAACACTTGAACGGGGACTTGAAAGAGGAATTATTTAGGCTATCTCAGTTACACTATCAGGGCTTGGAAATACAGTGACTTGCTAAAGTAGGCAAATGGCTAGTAGAACATAACATTTCATAATAATTTCAGTTAATCAAACAGCTGCAAGACCCAGTGAAATGTTATAGGCTAGCTAGCTCTAGCAAAATAACGCTAGCATCGCTAACAACGTTACTATAATTCTACTTTAATTGTATATGATCCTGTGGACAAAAAGACACGGACGCTGTCTCTTTTCATAACTTGTATTTTACCACTGCTCTTCTTGACATCGCTATTCGAACAGCCCTCACTGATTTCACAAATGCGTTCAGCATTAAGCCTACGGCAACTCCCGAGGGACAAAACACCCTTGTCCGTTGTCACATAGAAAGGTCTGCTACAGTAGGCTATCCTCAGGATTTGCAAGTTAGCTAAACTTATACTAGCCTATATCTTAAATAATTGTGTAGACATAACAATGGATTCTGCCACTAAATGAGTGACTTGGCTTTATTTCTGGACATACTATCCACAACCAGGGCTGGACTGGGACAAAAAATCGGCCCTGGCATTTTTGGCCCAGGCGGTCCACAGATTTAATTTGGTCTTGTTTAGGCCAATTCCAAAACTTTTCTTTGCTATTAGTTGACATAATATATATGAACATAAATATTATACTGTAAATTTGTAATGTGGTTGGGCACCAAGTTATTTATGTTTTTCAAGTCCATTTCTGCTTGATTTATGCTACCTGTCAAGTCAAATTGCAGTGTTTTTTTGGGTGTGTAAATTCACATTGTTTTGTAAATAAACTATGTACTGTGTTATTTCTGTAACACAGAAATGCTATTATAAGTCCCTGGTGCTTGAGCTTTTTTCCCTCAAAATATGTTGTATGTTCCAGCACTTATAGACCCAGATTATACTGTATATTAATTAAAACAGTGACCCAAGACTCTGGACTATGGACCCCCTGAAGTAGCCTTGGCCACCCCATGTCTAAAACTCTAGTTCCGCCACTGATTCAGACTGCAGCAAACTAGGCAGAAGCGTTCTAAAGTTTGGTTGTATTTCACACGACAAAATTACAACAACGCCACTTGTAACGCGTGTAAAAAGTCTATTTCGTCGAAGAGAGGAAATAGAACAAATATGAAGAAGCATTTGAACACACAGCATGGAATGAATTTACTGGAATGTCATGTGTTCGATGCATGCAGTAGCGCAGCTAACGTTCGCGCTTCATCTCTAACTATTCAAGGTAGAGCTAAACTGCTCAAAAGTGATCACAACCACTTGTTAATGTGTGAAACAATTTGCCTTTATTGTGTGTAGTCGATCAAGTTATCTTCTGTCCCGTCGTTTGAAGCATACATTTTAGTTCCGGCATTCGTCTCCCATTATTGATCATTTCACGTTATCGGAGGGCGTGTGTTATCAGCAAACGTTCGCGTTGTCGTGTTAACCCATTATTAAACGATTTTACAGTTTTCTTGTGCTTGTGCGGCTTATATTTCGAAGCGGTTTATACTCCGGTTTTAGAACAAAAAAGTGGCTTCTCTCAAGATCTCTACTGACCGTGCAGCTAATTTTATGCTCAACACTTGAACAGGGCTTATTACTTGAAAGAGGAATTATTGACTGTTATGTATATGATAGTGTGGACAATAAGACACGGACGCGGTCTCTTTTCATAATTTGTATTTTACCACTGCTCTTCTTGACATCGCCATTCAAACAGCCCTCACTGACTTCACGTAATGCTTTCAGCATCAAGTCTACGGCAACTCCCGAGGGACAAAACACCCTTGTCCGTTGTCACATAGAAAGGTCTGCTACAGTAGGCTATCCTCAGGATTTGCAAGCTAGCTAAACGTATAATATATCAAAATAATTTTGTAGACATAACAATGGATTCTGCCACTAAATGAGTGACTTGGATTTATTTCTGGACATACTATTCACAACCGAAGATGCCTATACTCGTGCATTGCTCTTGGTACCCAGAATGCCCTGCGGCAAGCTGAAAAGCTACTAAGTTAAGGGCATTAGCTTAGTTAAATAAGCATTGTTTGGAGTTCTATTGTTGTGTTCCTTCTGTTTTGATATGTATAATGCTATGGTCTATAGTTTAGATAATTTGAGTGTTCACCCTGATTGGGAATGTTGTCTAATTAGATCGCTTTCTAAGTGGTCCACTGCCGCAGTGTAGTTTAAGTCGGCACGTAATCAATTGAAAGCGTTGGATCCGCTTAATATTAGCCGGCGCAACGGTAACGTTGTGTGCTTTCAAAGCGCGGCTTATATTCCTGTGCGGTTTATACTTCGATTTACAAACAAAGTGCTCATTCTGGGGGGGTGCGGTTTATACACGATGTGGCTTATTTACGGCAAAATACGGTATGTATACATACTGTATATGGTGTGCAGCATTATAGAAAATTATTTTAAAGAAAATGTATGTAAATAAACCCGTTTGTGCTCTTCCCCCCCCCCCCCCCCCCCCCCTTGCCCAATAAGAATCGATAAGAGAATCAATAAGGAATCTAATCGATAAGCAGGAATTGATAAGGAATCGGAATTGTTCAAATTTTATCAATACTCATCCCTAATGATATGTGTTCGTCTGCTAGTTTGAATGGTACCTCTTCTTTGTCTTTCAACAGCTGTGTCTTTCGACACAGCTGTTGCCTTCCTTTCCCATTAAGGTTGCAATCTTTTTCCAGACACACACTCATTGAACGTTTGAAAGGCTGAATCATAGCTCTGTAGAAGAGCCATGCCATCGATGATATATGTTGATGGCCACTGTCACGTACCACTCGCGCTACTGTCACGTACCACTCGCTACAGTACAGTTTCGGTTCTAACCGCTACTGATTATTCATTTGCTCTGAACATTTCACCCAAGACAGTTTTGACAACCTTCGACAATTTCAAGCAGGATTTGCTAAGAAGCTGGACCTGAAAAGATGTGCTGTTCCGACCGTACGCTCATCGCAACCGCAAGCTGTAGGCTACAGTATGATTTTGTCGCTACTGTAACAGTTATTAGCAATGCTAACATCTCCTGTATCTAGCATAGGTAGAATGCTAAATACGTTTCTAAACACATCAACATACTTTACTTAGCAAATGACTCTAGCTAGACTAGCTGTAGTTGGCATTAGAAGGGAAGCTTCCGAAAAAATAGCCAGAAAACAAATAGCAGTCTGGCCTATTGCTAACGCCTGTCTAGATTATCTATTTGAAAGAACTGGAGAAAGGCCGGTGCTAGATACAGGATACGTTAGCATTGCTAATAATTGTTACCGACAAAATCATACTACAGCTTGTGGCTGTGATGAACGTAAGGTCGGAACGCACCTCTTTTCAGCAACAGCTTCATAGCAAATCCTGCTTTAGCTACAGTACATTGTCCCAGGTTTTCAAAACCATCCTTGGTGAAATGGTTCGCGCAAATGTGTCGAGGGTCGAACTGCACAGGGATCTTCTACGCTACGGTATAGACAAACATCAGCCATGCCCGTCTAGTCAATGTTAGCTAGACTCTAGCTCATCTGCTTTTTATTAATGCTGATTTGCAAGGAATGCAAGAACATCTAGATAGCGAAAACACCTAGACTGTAGGCATGTAAACTAGTTTAGCTTGCTAACGCAAGAGCATAGGTAGAATGATTTAGCCTAGTTTATTGGCAATGGGGCTAATGTTGTTTCATGTTCCTGACTGTTTCATTCAAATAAATAACCTGTGTTGTTATGTAAATCTACAATTCACGATGCATGTTTGTTCAGATCTTTGTCAGGTTATTTTTCAGCAAGATGTCTAGAGCTAGCTAACTGAAGCTGAGTTGAATCACAATATAGTTTGGTTGCTAAGCTGTAACGTTCTACCCACCTAAGTCAATCCAACTAACTAACGTTATCATTTCAATTGATATCTAGTCAATCTGTTGAAAACAGTGTTGTGTAGACACAATAGATTTATTTGCACGTTTTTATTTCAAGTCTCCACCTTCGGTGTTTCAGTGAGTGCTGTTGGCCATGTTGTGTTTTTGCTCCCCAGCTTCACTCGTTGAAAACCAACCAATCAACGCGCAGCTCATCTAAATATTAATGAGCATACCATAAAAGGAGAAAAGCTAGTGTTTTTTCCCGGGAAAATTTCAGAGGATCTATCAGGGGGCATAGAACAGCACCCGGGCCATTTTCAACCCACCCAATGTTACATTGTACAATTTTTTACTGGGGCAGGTGCCCCAGTAAAAAACTGGTCTAACAACTCCCCTGACTATAGCCTATTCGCCTAATGTGATCTCAAGTGATGTATCCCGTTTCTGATCAATTTACTACTTTTACTTTAATAGAAACACTTTTTTTGTATTTGAAATATATATATATATATTATTCAGCACATTTTATGTCATTACTAATATTGTCAGGTGGCACAACTGATAATCGTCAGGTGGTGCGACCATGTAAAATACTAAATTCAACCAATAAATAATAGGTTGTAATGAACAAATGGTTGATAATATGATGTGAATATCTATTGTATTGAATGCATTCATTTGTAGAATTATTTTTCTTTCTTTAAATGTAAAATCGGATGCTTAAGATACTAAATACCTGCCCACTAGAATGCAATGATCTTAAATTGTTATAAATACAAAACACCAACTCAAAATAATAATGTGTTAGGGACTGTAGACACTAAGGGATACTTGTAAAAAAAATCACTTCAAATAAATAGTAGGAAGATAAATATATATGAACAAATATTTGCTTGCGCCACCTGACCTGATATTTTTGGTGGTGAAGTAAAAAATACAGTAAAAAAATAATTTAAACACTTTGAAATGTTATTTAAGTAACGGAAGTTCCTTAAACACACTGTTCCAGATGTAAAAATATGCATTAAATCCATTTTGAAAATTCTTTATAAAAATGCTTTTTTAGAAACCTTATTTGTCATTGACCCATGTACTACAGCATTGGCAATTTGTTTAAAATAATGAGAAATTGCTTTTATGACGTGCATAAGTGAATAGATTAGGTTGAAAAAGTACTTCAGAGATGACAAGAGAATTTCAGTTGTGATCATCACTGTGCAATCTCCGGGCCTCTTTCTTGACAGAAATACAGTCACAGAGTGAGTGTTTCTGGATTTAGACAAATGATGCCAAACCCATATCTGAATTAGATTTTTCCCGGCCGTAGAAATGTGTGACTGAAGCTAAGCACACAATCAGTTTTTACACCAGCATTGCCAAGGCAGATGGCAGGATCTGACAATAGATTGGATGGCACGCTTGGAAAAAAATGACCTATCTACAACAAGCACAAGTCAAAAGCAATTTTGCTCTCAAAGGACAAGATGTCTGCATCTTGTGATTTAAGCAGATAATTGAATTGACAAGGGGGGCAGTGTGTGGGGGATGGGGAGCTTATGAGAGACTGGCAATTAGCTGCTAGTGATTGGTTTTTATGTGAAACCGCTCCCTTCGCTGAAGGCTGAGCAGAGGGCAGTGAATGTACAAAGCCATCTGATTCACTATCCATTGGTTTGATAAATGAGAGAGTGGTTTTACATGACTGGATCTTTCTGACGCCTGGAACACACTGGCAGCGAAGCGCCCAGAAGCGTCACGATTGGCTACGACTGGCTCAAGGCTGTTCACACCAGATGCACATTTCTCAGTGCCGGTCACCAAGCCTTTCAGCTACTCTGAGCTTTCCTTTATCCTTTATCACATGTTACGCTGATGGTACATAAACATGGCATAGGCTATATTTAGAAAACGTGTTATTCCAACAGCTGCCCCAACATCATCCCAGCATTGATCCTTCTCTACGTTGTCCTTGTAAAATTGGTGCTGGGGGTCATACAACTCTCTGTGCTTTTCAACTTCGAGAATTAATTTGATGTCATCCATCTCCTTGAATTTCTCGCTGATTTTCTAAATCGACTTGGGGGCTCTCTCGGTGGGCTATGTCTGCATCGTGTGTGTTGTGTGCAACGCGTGACAACTCGTTTCTCTCAAACAAACAAAAGAACTACGGGCATGCTGGCTCAACAGACCAATTATTTTCATTCGTCTTTATCAGGGTATACCACATGGAACGGCCGTTCATTACCAACATTGTGTAGTTAGGTTTTATATAGGGTGAATATTGGTAAAGTGCGTAGGCCTCCAAAGTATTATAGAAAACAATTAGTTAGTAAAATCTTAATAACATGGGTTTTTTTGTGCTGTCAAACGATTAAAATATTTAATTGCGATTAATCGCAATTAATCGCACATTTTTATCTATTCTAAATGTCCCTTGATTTCTTTTTGTCCCATTATTTTTTCTCATTTTAATGCTCTTATCAACATGGAAAAGTTAATTGGATTGCTTGGTTAGTGCAAATGTTTTTTTTAAACAACATTGCAACATTGCCTGGCTTTGACAAGGGGGCGGAGTATTCGCATCAGCTGTATGCTTGGCCATCAAGTGGTATTTCAGACTGGACGTGCTGCGACGATAGCTCAGTTCACAACAACAAAACGCACAGATCAATCTGGTATTGTCAATGGAACCATTTGGCAACTTTTTAAAAGTAGCCTTTCCATGCAGAATCTTATTGGCATCCATTTCGGCATCCCGCGCTTGCTATCCACTCAAAACGTAACATTAGCCTACTACCAGAGAATGTCGGCTCTGCTACTACTCTTTAGCCGGCTCGCAAGCCCAAACAAGTGTGTGCGGCGTGCTTGTTGTTTTGTTTCCGGTCTAGCTAGATACGGTGTGGTGTTGTAGTTTTTCTAACGTCCATAGTCGTTGCAACAGCATGTGAAAAAAATGAACACCGTTAAAATGGGTTTGCGTTAACGCCGTTAATAACGCGTTTAACTGACAGCACTAGTTTTTTTATTCAAATATATCAACTAATATGGTGTATTTTATCATCCTGCAGCCGATTTCCCAAGCGTCTCGCAAAAAAATCGACCAGCTGCCGAAACGATTGCTGCAGAGCGCGAGCAATTGTGGCGCTTCGCAGCCCTTCGCAGCGCCGTGTTTGAATTGAAACACAGGTTATTTATTTGAATGAAACACAGTCAGGAACATGAAATAACGTTAGCCCCATTGCCAATAAACTAGGCTAAATCATCACACATTCAACCTATGCTCTTGCGTTACAGTCTAGGGCTGTGTCTACTACCGCGCACTTTACTAAGTACACTGCAATACAGTGCACTGCAATACAGTGCACTTACATCTGTAGTGCACTCCGTCGCTGAGTAGTGCTGTCTCAAATGGAACACTTAAGTTAACCACTTGGCGGGAAGTGACGGACGCAAATCTGATTGTGACACCCGCGAATCTAAGGCGAATCTGCTCGCGAGTCATTTCGTCCACCATTATTTTAGAAATGAAATGAAAAGCTGCCGAAAGGGCTCCTCCTCTTCCGCTACGTAGCCAATATGGCGCCCGTCTAGGGCGAGTAGTGTGCATCGTTGTACACTGCATTTTTTGACTGTTTGCAGTGCGCCATCCGGGTACTTTCAGTGCCCTGAATTCTGCTGGTTTTGTGAGTGTAAGCGCCCTAAGCACTGAAAGTCAGTGCTCGAAGTGCACAAGTGTGCGGTAGTAGACACAGCCTAGGTGTTTTCGCTATCTAGCTGTTCTTGCATCCCTTGCAAATCACCGTTAATAAAAAGCAGATGAGCTAGAGTCTAGTTAACATTGACTAGACGGGCATGGCTGATGTTTGTCTATACCGTAGTGTAGAAGATCTCTGTGCAGTTCGACCCTGGACACATTTGCGCGAACCATTTCACCAAGGGCGGTTTTGAAAACCTGGGGGGAAAAAAACTTTTGAAAACCTGGGAAAATCATACTATGAAGCTGTTTTGTCGGTAACAGTTATTAGCAATGCTAACGTATCCTGTATCTAGCACCTGCCTTTCTCCAGTTCTTTCGAATAGATAATCTAGACAGGCGTTAAGGCTGAAATATGCTAATCCGACTCAGTTTACGGATGGGCGGGCGGACGGATACGGAGGGATACAGACGGATAGACTTCGTTGATGGTTCTCCATAGGCTGTGGGTGCTGAAATCAATTTACCGCCAGAAGAGTAGGTGGCGCTGCACTGCGATGCTAGCTAGGTTATCGAAAAGTCGGAGCAAATTTACTAATTAGCCGTTTCATCAATAAAATAAGCACATTTTCAGCAACTACACTGCCCATTTCTCGTCACATTTTAATTCAGATGCTGATTTACATGTACTGTTTAGCTGAAATATGAATTGTAAAAACTTACAGCAATGGCGGTCAAATGAGTCTGTTCGTCTTGTTGATCACGGCAACCCCGCCCCTGACGCAAGCGGTTCTTATTACTGACCAATCACAGCCAAGGGGGTATCCGTAACTATCCGAAATTACGACGGATAGTTAGGAAATTCAGGAGGTGCACGTTGAGCTCTCCGAGGGCTCTCGAGTCTGACTCTGAGGCTAACGTCAAAACAATGTACCCCTGGTTTTCCACAAATCACAAAAATAATCGGAGCATCTGGCTAAAAGCACAATTCCCACATCTCCTTAAAGGCTGCCCTCCTAGACCTTTTTGGTGAAGATTTCGTTGAGATGCAAAATGATTCACTAATTATAAACACAGAGGGAAAAAGCTAGCTACTTTTCGAGTTCGGTTTTCCGTCACTTCAGACTCACGATCTAAAGGTCTAAAAGTGCTCAAACCTTCACCATAATTCAAGAGTAGTGTACTTTCACGAACACAATCATTGATTCTAGCTTAAAATGTGTACAAATAGGTGACTTGACTTACCGAATGTGGCTGCCTCGGCTATCAGGCGACTCCAGTTGAAAACAACAATGACCGCCGAAAAATAATTTATATTTGTACCGGCGAGCTGCGATTGGAAGCGAAATGAAACGGGGCTAAAAACCGGTGGGGGCTTGGTGTGGTGGAAAAATTCAAGTGGCACTGTGTAGATCTGAATAGTCAAGAGATGGTGGTTTCAATACATTTATTTAGCTTGTACATTAGCATAAGATTTAACAAAGTACTTTGTGATCAGTCATAACGAAGGACGTGCTAGCCACAGATCGTTCGCAAGAGTGATAGCGAACATCCATAAACGCTACCTTATATAAACTTTAGATCAAATGGCATTCTATAAGGTCAATCAATCAATGTAGCAGACTCTGTGATTGGCTAACTCAACTCAGTGACAGTTTGAAACAATACATCTCCATACCATTTGTCCCACAGTTCTTTGATGTGGCATCTCTCCCCAAACCAGTAGATACTAAAGCCACAGGAGTTCACCAGTCAAATGGTCAACTGTCCTTTGTGTGGACATCTTCAAACAAGTATTTAATTAACACCACCCATGCAACAGGAAGGGTCAGAGCAGCTTGATCAGTTCATCTATCTACACTTCTCCCTTTAGGCCATGGGAACTCAAGAATCCCCCCAACCTCCAGACCTAAGACCCTCTGGCTCTTAGTTAGGTATCATAAAACAACACCATAAATACCTTAGACCAACCGCTACATCCATTCTACGGAGTAAACCACACCACAGAGCCTCAGTTTCTTACATTCGACTGTCTATAACAAAGGAACTTACTTTTTACCGCTTAAAGAAACATAGATATTGTAACTATGTCAAAAACTGCCATTACACTTGGTCAGCACACAATTTCCAGAAAGGATGTGAGTGTGTCTCGCCAAGCTTGCGCGTGTCAAGTAGGGCAGGGGTTCTCAAACTTTTCAGCCCATGACCCCTAAAATAATGGTGCCAGTGACTCGTAACCCCCGCATCCACGAACGTGGTTTACGTATACGTGGGAGTAAAAATAGGCCCTGGACTTTGATCCAGACCGGCCCACCAGAACCGGCCCACGCCACCACAGCTAACCTGTTAATGCATGCACATTCTGAGTTTGATGTGATGCTAGTTCGGGAGTTCCATAGTTATTGCAAGCGTGCATGACAAATTTTTGGGCCTTTATTTGCCGTTTTTCAATTGGTAAAACCTTGTCTAGTGAAGGTGATGTATTTTTGTCTCTTCAGCCCCACCCTTATGTTTCTTAGCCTGGTTTTCCATTGTTATTCTTCTCCCGGTGCTCCTGATGGCCAGTCCGCTACTGCGGACCCCCCCTCGCTGTCTCGCGACCCCCACTTTGAGAACCACTGAAGTAGGGTGACCACCTGTCCCGCTTTGTGCTGTATCGCACAGCATTTTCAATATGAGACGTGCGGGAAAATGCTGTGCGACACATCGCAAAGCGGGACAGGTGGTCACCCTAGTGTCAAGGGGCAGGATGAGTCTGTGAGAATTTGGAGCGCGTGCTGTGGAGCAATTAAATTGAATTCAATCATATATTGACATACCAAGGTGAAATTGTTTATGGTACTTCAGAGTGATGTCATCTTGAACCCTATTAGGGTTAAAAACCATCAGTCAAAATTATATTTGATTTATTGACACAAAGATATTGAGGCAATGTGGACATTTACATAAATACACCCCTTTCAGCCATTTTATATTGCATTTCTTATTCCATGTCACCCTATATAAAGACATGTATTCTACACATCTGTAACAAATTTCAAGTCGATTGTATCTATGGTTCATGAGGAGAAGGGTTTTGAAGGTTGTACCAAATTTGGAAAGTACAGCCAAATCTATCATGGCGGACCTTATGGGTCGTTGAGGCTTTTTTGTTCCCCATGAGAAATAAGGCATGTCCACCAATTTACAGGCATTTTGAAGTATATGGGGCGCTGGGGAAATGCATGCAGACATACCGAAAGAGAACCCCCAAGTCGATTTTGAAAATCAGCGGAGAAATTCAAGGAGATGGACGTCATCAAATTAATTTTCGAAGTTGACAAGCACAGGGAGTTGTTGTATGACCCCCACCACCAATTTTACAAGGACAACGTAAAGAAGGATCAATGCTGGGATGCTGTTGTGGCGGCTGTTGGAATAACACATTTCCTGAAAAAGCTGAAAGACTTGGTGACCGGCGCGGAGAAATGCGCGTCTGGTGTGAATAGCCTTGCACCAGTCGTAGCCGATCGTGACGCTTCCAGACGCTTCGCGGCGCTTCTCAGCCAGTGTGTTCCAGGCGTTATCAGATGCCATTTAGCCTCTGAACGTGTTGACTCAAATGCCCTCATTTATTCAGTTATCCTGAGGAAAGTTGATATTTCTTTCCCTCTGACAGACTCTGGTCTGAGGTGTTGATTCATGTTGAAGGCACTGAGATAAACAGGCATAACACATTCTCTGCTAACTGTCCAATATAAACCTTTGTATGTCTATTAGTGTGATTTCTTGTCATGCAGTGAGTCTAGAGATCTCTACCTTGATGTAAAATCATCCTGTGTCCTCCAGCTTTGTCAGACCAGGTTACATAACCTGTTTGATGGAACATATTGGATATATGAAAAGACCAATCTGTCAGTCCATCCAGCTACCTGACTGATTGATGTAGACCCAAGGGACTTTGTGACATCTCTATCTCTCTCTCCTTCCCTCCACTCTCGTTTCTCTCCCAATGTTCTGTCCATCTTTTCTCCCTTCTTTCCATTCACTTTCCTCTTCTATCTATCTTATTGCCTAGGGCATGAGCATCCCATTTCATGCAACCTTGATGAAGGACACAATAAGTCACTGGACACTGATGGTATGAGGACTACAGATGAGTGCCTTCTTGTCTTCCCCATTAGAAACGGCCAACGCACAAGGGTACAATCCAGAAAACGTCAGACTGACAAACAAAGCGCTGTCTACGTGTCCCCCACTTCTCAAATAAAGCGTGACAAATCACGGTTGTTGGAATACAGTTACATTTAGTGGTGAAGAATTCTTTGGTCCTGGGGTTTAGTCAGAGAAAACTGTTAAGCAGCTTATAACATTTAAATCCCATCACCACCCTTCTTGCTTTCACACTGAGGCCCTCATGTACGTACATTTGCAAACGTAGCGTTATCAGCGCCATGGCCAACCCGCAGATTGCGCACGCTGTGATACTTTTAATTTACGTAATATTTACCAAACCTGGAGTTCATCGGGTAATCAGCGCCTTTCTCCGCCCACTATACCGTAAATTGCGAGCATTTAAACGCACAATTGAATGGGCCGCCTTCTCTCTTTCTATCATGGTTCAGCCACCAGTCAAAACAGCGAAAACAAAGATTTAGTGATTGTTGTTTTGTGTTATAAAGTACTCGATTGAGTTGAAACCGTCTTTATTCATAACCACAGTTTACACCAAGAGCATCCATGTGTGTCGAGCTCCCGCTCACCATAATCACCAATAACCTGAAGTTAATCCCGCGAGACCCACTCATAGTACGGTAACACTTTAGGATCAAACAGTTAAACAGTACAGCTGTCTACATCCTCCTTCTTTAGCTGCGGCTCCTGAACATGAGAAAAATAGAATCACACACTTCTGCACTAACAGCAGTTATATAATAGAAATGTAAATATGATCTGGTTTACTTAGAAGTAACTCTTTGAGTGGCCCGCAACTAAATGCATTGTCAACAGAATAAAACATTATGCAGATCACTAAGAACAAAGTATTATTTCTGACATTTTGGATTCAATAAACAACAGCAGCTATCTCAGTTCATGTATTTTCTATTTGGCCTAGAGGCTCTGCCAGACCTAGTGAGATACGTGGAAGTGGAGACTTGAACTGGGCTTTTGGCCTGTGGTTCTACGCGTTGCTGGGATGCCACGCCTTGCTGGGATGCAATGGTGGGAGACTTTTCTGGACTTGGTTGTCTGTGACACTGTTCTGCTGGTGTTTGTTCAGCTCTTTCAGTCCTTTGTATTTTGTCCATGTCAAGGTCAAGTGTGTAATCTGTTGTGTTCAGTTCATCAGTGTCTGTGACGCTCTTTGGAGGCTGTGGCTCCATCACTGGCAGGATGTGGCGTCGGTTACGCCTGTATTCCTTCCCTTCAGAATCTACCACATATGAGCGTGGCTCTTCACACTTTCGCTTCACAATTCCAACTTTATCATGTCCCCTTTTTGTTTGGAGTCTTACCACCTGGTTTGGTTTCAGGGGGCGTAGTGGTTTGCTGGTCTTGTCGTAGTAGTGTTTTTGTGTCTGCCGCTTCTTTGTTAATCGTGCTTTGATGCTGGTTGGGGTTCTTGCAGCTGGTTTTAGCAATTGTTTGCAGATGGGCAGAATGGTTCGAGTGCGACGGGACAACAGCCTTTGTGCAGCTGACCCCAAGATGTTGTCTCGGGGCATGTTTCGCATGCCAAGCAGATTCAGGTAGAAGTCTGTCCCGTCTCTCTCTGTGGTCTCTAACAGTTTATTTGCACTCCTTACGGCCCTCTCACTGAGTCCATTGGACTGCGGATACTCTGGACTGCTCGTCACATGCTGGAAATCCCAAGATCGGGCAAAGTCATGGAAAGCCTGGCTGGTATACTGGGTGCCATTGTTTGAGTACAGCTTCTGTGGTATGCCGTGGACTGAGAAGTGACGCTTTAGCTTGTTGATGACAGTCGATGATGACAGGCTGCTGAGCTGGTCAATTTCAAACCAGCCAGAGTATGAATCAACGAGCACCAGGTAATGGTGGTTCTTCCATTCGAATATGTCTGTGGCGACAAGAGACCAGGGCAGGTCTGGGACTGTGTGCAGTTTTAGCGGCTCTTTTTGTTGGTGGGGCCTCAGGCTGCTACAGACGCCACATGCCATTATGGCAGCCTGAATGTCCTCATTTAGAGATGGCCAGAAGACACTTTCCCTTGCCCTTTTCTTTGTGGACTCAACTCCTGTGTGTCCCATGTGGAGCACCTTCAGGTATTCCGAGTGCAGGGCAGCGGGCACGACCGCCCTGTTTCCTTTCATGATGATCCTGTCGTCGACAGTGAGTTCATCACGGAAACTGAAGAATGGTCTCACCTCTGTAGGTACGCTGCACGGACGCCTTGGCCAGCCCTGTTGAATGAAACAGGTGAGTTTCTGCAGCACTGTGTCTGCAGCAGTGTATTGACGGAGTTCTTCAAGGCGCCGTGGGGATATTAGTTGAACTGTCATCACCTCAAACTCTGTCCGTTCTGCCCTCTGGGGGCTGACGTTGCATCTCGGTGCACGGGAAAGGGTGTCGGCTAAGTAGAGATGCTTTCCTTTTTTGTAGGTGAGAGTCAGGTCGAATTTTTGCAACTGTAACATCATGCGTTGCATGCGAGCTGGGATGGTGTGAAATGGCTTGTTGTGAATGGTGACCAAGGGCTGGTGGTCAGTCTCAATCACAACCGGCTTGCCGTAGATGTAGTCATAGAACTTGTAGCAGGCGAAGACCACTGCCAGGAGTTCCTTCTCGATTTGTGCGTACCTCGTCTCCGTCTGGGTCAGTGTGCGAGACGCGTATGCCACAGGATTCCCCTCTTGGAGGCAAGCAGCCCCTAAACCATATTGTGATGCATCGCAGGTGAGTGTCACTGGTTGCTTCACATCGTAGTAATGGAGTACAGGTGGGCTGCTGATACAGGTCTTGAGCTTGTCGAAAGCATTCTGTTGATGCTCTGTCCAACTCCACACCACTTCCTTGTGAAGCAGCTGACGTAGTGGTGTGGTAAGGTCACTTAGGTTTGGAATGAATTTGCCCAAGTAGTTCACCATTCCTAAAAACCGCTGAAGTGCTGGCTTGTCCTCTGGGGGTGGTATTTCACTGATTGCTTTTATTTTTTTAGGGTCTGCTTTAAGTCCTTTATCTGTGAATGTGTGCCCAACGTAGCTCACCTCATTGAGTCCAAACTTGCATTTGCTGGGATTCAGTCTCAGTTTCACCTGCCTGGCACGATCCAGTACCTTTTTCAGGTTTCTCTCATGGTCTTTGCCACCAATGATGATGTCGTCCACGATTATAGCACGTGGATATCCTGCGAAGATTTGTTCTATGGCTCTTTGGAACACTTCTGAGGCTGTGCAGATTCCGAACGGCATCTTTAAGAATTTGAATCGCCCGTACGGAGTTGTGAATGTTGTGCGGAGGGATGAGGCATCATCCAGTTTGACTTGCAAGAAGGAGCTTTTGGCATCAAGGACGGAAAAGATAATGGCACCTGACATCTGAGCGGCAACCTCCTCCACCGTGCGCATGGGATGGTGAGGGCGCATGAGAGCCTTGTTTAGGTTTCTGGGGTCTATGCAGATGCGCACATCACCCGTCTCTTTCTTATGTGTGGCCACCAAATTTGAAACCCATTCTGTGGGCTCATCCACCGGTTCAATTACTCCCAGAGTTTGCATTCTTTGGAGCTCTTGTTCCACTTTCTTTTGCATTGCAGCTGGGATGCGACGTGGAGGGCTGACGACCGGTGTTATCTCTGGATCTACCTTCATTGAGTATGTGACAGGTAAGTCACCGACTTCATCTTTGAATAGGTCTGCATATTCCTGAAACATTTTTTGTGACAGGGTGTGATCCTTAACACAGTCTAGGTGGAATACCTCACTGCTGAAGGTGACCAGCTTCATATGTAGGCTGTCCTGTAGGCCAAGACTGGAGTGAACATTTTCTTTTATCACTTGAAACTGTAGGTTGTACAGCTGTTCATTTAGCTTGCATGGTAATGTCACTGTGCCAATTGGTTTGATCAAAGATCCGCCAAATGCTACAAGATTGACCTGCTTAATTGGCATGTGCAGTTCTTCAGTGTGCCTGAAAAGTCTGTATGTGTGTAGGGACATAACATTACATTTCGCCCCTGTATCCACTTTCAGGTTTAGTTGTTTGTCATTAACAGTCACAAGACAATATCCTTCCTTGTCAATTTTCTTTGCTTTATCATGCAAGGACAAACCTTCAATGGTGAATGTGTTTTCACTATCACTGCCGGAGTCTGTTTCGGCATATAGCTGGTTTACCTGCCTGTTTGGTCTGCTCGACTTGGTAGACCTGCATTGGCTCTTGAAGTGGTTCTGCTTCCCGCAGTTGTGGCACTGTTGGCCAAAAGCTGGACACTGGTCACGTTTCGCTGGATGGGTTCCCCCACAATTTCGGCAGCTGGAGATTGATGAATTTTCTTTCATAGTGTGCCTCATTTTGCTGTATACTTTTTTATGTTTTATTTGTACAGCATCCACACCGGCGGTTGTGGCAGTTTTTGGCGTGGAGAGGATTTTGCTATATTTTTCAGTGAGTTCGCTAATTTGGCAAATGCGTATTGCTTTGGACAGTGTTAGGTCAGTCTCTTTTAGCAGCGTGCGTCTGGCACCTTCTCTACCTATTCCACAGACCAGTCTGTCTCTTATCAGTTCGTTTTCCAGTGCACCAAAATTGCAGTTCTTAGCCTGATTTCTCAGTGTACTCACATATGCCTCGATTGTTTCGCCAGGTTTTTGGTGTCTGGTGTTGAAGTTGTACCTCTCCATTATCACGTTTGTTTCAGGGTTGCATATTTCTTTAAACTTTCTTTTCAGACATTCGTGGTCCTCTCTGGATTCTTCTGCAACAACGACGTCGCCATTTTCTCCTAGTAGCACGGGCGCATAGGTGAATGACCGCTCCCTCTCTATAGCCTCTGGTCCTGCGAGGTTAAGGAGTATATAAGCTCTCGTTTTGGCAGGTTTATCACTGTGTGCGGCGGCAATGAAGATATCGTATTCTCTTTCAAACTTGCGCCAGTGCTCTGCCACATTCTCGTCAAAAACGAGAGGGTCCGGACGTCTGAATCCATCCGCCATTTCGATGTTGTTGCTTACGGCAGTCGAGACTTCAAAGTTAACGTGGGCTACTTCTTTGAGATGAAGTTGTCCGAGTGATGTCTTCAGGAACGAAATCCCACTTCTGACACCATGTTGTTTTGTGTTATAAAGTACTCGATTGAGTTGAAACCGTCTTTATTCATAACCACAGTTTACACCAAGAGCATCCATGTGTGTCGAGCTCCCGCTCACCATAATCACCAATAACCTGAAGTTAATCCCGCGAGACCCACTCATAGTACGGTAACACTTTAGGATCAAACAGTTAAACAGTACAGCTGTCTACAGTGATAACGAAATTGATGTGCTTGTTCATGAGGTAACAGCGAATTTTAATATTATACAAGGCCGGAATTCCACACCGACAAAAAAAATGCCATCTGCATGGCTGCTTAATCTGTAACGCGTAATGATTTTGTGTTCACTCAACTGAAAAAGTGTGATCCTTGTGGCAAAAATCCTTTCAGCTCGTCTCCTTGGCCTATGTCTTCGTCTTGCTCGGATTACTACTGCCATTTCACCAGGAGGCATATGCGAAACAAATACGCCTGAAGTGGGCACAACAGCGTTAGTACATGAGGCCCTGAGAGTAAATAAAAGTTCATGTATGTCACTAAGCTTTCGTGTCAGTAGTTCATACAAAAGCGCACGTTGTTTCTTTATTCAATTTACAAATCCATTACACCCGTGTTTGTTCTGGAATAGAAGGAAAGTAATTGTATGGTTGTTTAGGAGGCCAAATATTCCTGTATACATTTTCCACTGCGGGGAAGTGAGGGAGAACTTTTCGGGGGGGGGGGGGGGGGGGGGTCACTGTCGGAGAGACAGACAGACAGGCAGACAGATAACAGAATGGGCGAGACAGAGAGTGGGGGCCGTCTGTAAGGATGCCCAGGCCCCAGCTGGGGAATTACATTATGTGAGCCCCTTATCTCTCGTTCCCCTGACTGGGAGATAGGCAAGGCAGGGTAGCAATATCAGGAGTAAGGATGCTGTCCTTATCTTAATACATGTGTGAGGGGGACCAGCCGGCTATACAGTATGACAAGACTGTATAGCCAGAGAAGTAGCTGTGTGTATTTGTGTTGCCCCCTAACCACACCCCCACCACACACACACACAATTAATCACTGTTCTGCCCATCATCTGAAAATTCATAGATGGATATGGACAAGCAGCCTATCGCGCTCCAGGTGTGAGTTCAGTCTGGGGATATTTCTGGCTCCATTATCTCAATCCTGGCACCCTTAGAGTCCCTGCACCCTTAGACACTGTTTGTGTCTTTATCTACAGGGGCCCTGTGGTGCGTGGGTGGGCGGAACGTGCAGCATCATAATCAGGGATCCCACCGCTCAGCTCCTGAACTTGACATCGATTTAGCAATATTGTTAAAATAGCGAGGGATTGTGCAGTTTATGGGTACCACCATTCTCCGGGCATTTGATATATTTCCTGCACCTCAGGTGCGTTTGCGTAGATTGCGCAAAGGCTGCCATGGAGAAGTACTGTAAACAATAGGCATCATCTTTGATCCCTCCCTCACCTTTAAATCACACATAAACTCAATTTCTAAGATTGGTTTATTTCACCGTTGCATTGTTCGCCATTCATTAGCCTGAAAGATGCAGAAACACTTGTTCATGCATTTATATCATCACTAGAGCTGTGAAAAATAACGCGTTAACGCGTTATGATTAAATTACAGGATTAATTAGTTATTTTTGTTTAACGCATTTAACGTAATATACCCAATCTGCACTTGTCGCTGCTCTAATGCAGTCAGACGGCACCTGCTATCCAAACAAACAAACAACATGGATAATTCTGATGAACCTGAGGACCTTATGGGAAGTTCGTGTTCCAAAAAACAAAGATGGGACATTCAATAAAACCAAAGAAATATGCACACTCTGCGGGAAGACGTTATCGTTTCACCGAAGCAATACCAGCCTAAAGTAGCTACCACCTCAACGCGAAGCTTGCGTTGGTCGGCGAGGGGAGTTCAGTAGAATGCGCCACCCTCACTGAACAGCGTAGGGCCCTCACTAAGACTGCCTGTGACAAGTTGACTAGCACAGTTGCCAAATGGATTGCAAAAAGCTGTAGACCGATTAATATTTTTGAGGACGAGGGGTTCACCGAAGTTTTGCGAGTGGCAACGGGGGACTCAAGCATCAAAGCACCGCAAAGTCATACATTTACATCATTACATGGTTTGGCACCTATCTACCGCAGCGAACTGCTTCTCGCCTACAACCAGACTCGGTCTCTCAGGTCCTCTCTTTCCCTAGATCTCATCTCTTTACTGTGGGTGGCAGGTCTTTTAGTGTAACTTCTCCCAAAATCTGGAACTTACTCCCTCTGTCTCTTCACATTATCACATCCATCTGCAAATTCAAATCACAATTAAAAACATATCTGTTTTCTCAATGTTATTTGTCCTAATCTGTTGCTTTGTATTTTCTCAGTTTCATTTTTGTGTTTGTTGCTTGATGCTTTTTACATTTTGTGTTTGTCCATGTTTTTGTTTTATTGTACTGTATTACCATTGTAAAGCGTCTTTGTGCTATGGAATGGCGCTATAAAAATTTAACATATTATTATTATAAGGGATCACAGGTTATTGTGTGTAGGGAGGAGATCACAGGTTATGATGTGTAGGGAGGAGGGATGACAGGTTATGGTGTGTTGGAAGAAGGGATCACAGGTTAAGATGTGTAGGGAGGACGGATCACAGGTTATGGTGTGTTGGAAGGAGGGATGACAGGTTATGGTGTGTAGGGAGGAGGGATCACAGGTTATGGTGTGTTGGAAGGAGGGATGACAGGTTATGGTGTGTAAGGAGGACCTGTCGGAAGGAATAGTGGCGCATTAGAGCCATGCTGCTCCTCCTCCAAAAAGGCATCTTCATCACCGATTTCTTACACAGCGTAATTTATTTCCAAATTCAAATAAAGATCATCAATCAATCAATGAAGCACATTTACTAATAAGCACTAATCCATCAATGTAAATTCCAAGTTTTTTCTATTGCTTAAATGCTCAGGTTGTTTTGAAAACAAAGGTATGTCACTCATGTATCCTATTACCCTGGCACAACACATGACTCTTTCATATGACAACATTTTCAACTTCCTTTCTTTTGCAGCAAAGCTCTGGATGGGTGGCTGATAGGAGACATTGATTATCCATTAAAAAACGGACTCATCACACCATACTGTACATAGTAACGAGTCCTCTGTGAAAGAAATTTTGGGCCTATGTACAATGAATGTGTTTTAAGAGAAGTTTACAGTAGGTTAAGAAGCTTGATACAATGAATGTTGATTCAACTCCATTTGGTAGAGATGCCACCTGAAGTTTTATAACACCTAACTAGGAGACGTGAAGTCTAGAGACGGGAAGTCTGGGTGACCTGGGAGAGTTCTTGTCACCTGGGAGGAAGAGGACAGTTGGTCTGAAGACAATGTGTATTCAACTGTATTGTTCTAAGGATTTAACCAATGACAGAAGAGATTTGGTATAGCTGCATGTCTGTAGGATGGACCAATGACTTTTGAGAACTGTCGTATCTATAAAATGGTCTGTTGAAGAATGTTCTTGGGGGTTCAGGGCCATCAGCTGGGTAGTGCTGGTGGGCTGGATTCTCCCGGTTCCATTCTGGAATGCTAGATGGAGCTGTATGGAATTGTCTTTGTGTTATTGTCTTATGTTTGTGTGCTGATGATGTTATGTTGATAACGTTATTATGTTTAAATCTACGTCAAATAAACATTAACTCTGTACTTCACCCGACTTCAGCTTAAACGATTGATTCTCTCAAAAACTTCCACAACATTTTGGAGGGGGCATCCGGATGTCCATTGAGATCCGACCTGGACTCGTGAGTGGCAAGAACGGGATTCTTCCTCAGAGTCAGGTGGTTCAATGCGGCATTTTGAACAGGGGAAAGTGGTGAGTTACTGAGATTGATTACTTTGAGTGAAGTTATGGTGAGGTTAAAGTTGTTGTTGAATTTGACAGGGTTTTATTTGAATGGTAAAATTTTAGTCCGATAAATAGATGTGCAATTCTATCTCTTACATTTACTTAATTCGGATCCAAACTGTGATATTGTGACATTCCTACTGTAAATCCTCTGTGTTTAGTCTTTGAGTAGTTCAAAGATGCAGTTGTGGTCTGTGTTTAGTCTTTGATGTTGTTCAAAGATGCAGATGGGCAGTTTATTTGTTGCTGCGCCAGTTGTCATATGCATAGTGCATATGGTTGTCCATCCATGGGTGTGTGGATGAGTGTATGGGTAATGTGGAATGTTCTCGATTAGGGGTTACGAGTTCTGCATGAGTTTATTGCTACTGAGATGTGTGTGTTATGATTAATTCTAAGTCTGGTGGTAGACAAATGCATGGCAAACATTTGTTAATAAATCCTAACCAAATGGGCGAGTTGCAGATTGCCGACCAGGATTTGGATGGATGTGTAAACGGCTAATCTGATGTGGAGTTTTCTATGTAGAATTTGAATCCTGACTTCTCTTTTATGTGAGGAAAGAGAAGTTAAAGAAAAAGTGAGGAAATTGTATAAGTTTGTCTTTTGTGTTAAATGTTTGTTTGAAACAACGAGGAGTATAAGAAAAGAACTTATCCATAAAAATACACATCAATTTTTTTTCTTCCGAATGTGCTAGTCCGCCGTCTGTTGAACAATGTCTGCTAAATATTGCCAGAAAGACAGCGCTTGGATCGGAAAGATCAAGGCTGTGGTTTCGTGAGTGTCCAGAAAGACAGGAAAAATGGCACCGGCATTTGTCACAGTTTGCAGACAGAATCAACAGCGATGGTGGCAGGCATGGGCGAGCGAAGGAATTGCAGTTTCAAAATTGATACTACGGAAGGGTAATTGCCTAACACATGCGCACACACAACGAGAGACGACAACTACACTATGACATTTTGGATCCTGATTAGGAATTGTATTGAAGCTAGATTTTTTGTTTTTAAAGAACTGTTTACTACTGTTGGTTGGCATTAATTGTACAAAAAGAAAAAGTGTGGGAATGTGAAAGAAATTTTGGGCCTATGTACAATGAATGTGTTTTAAGAGAAGTTTACAGTAGGTTAAGAAGCTTGATACAATGAATGTTGATTCAACTCCATTTGGTAGAGATGCCACCTGAAGTTTTATAACACCTAACTAGGAGACGTGAAGTCTAGAGACGGGAAGTCTGGGTGACCTGGGAGAGTTCTTGTCACCTGGGAGAGTTCTTGTCACCTGGGAGGAAGAGGACAGTTGGTCTGAAGACAATGTGTATTCAACTGTATTGTTCTAAGGATTTAACCAATGACAGAAGAGATTTGGTATAGCTGCATGTCTGTAGGATGGACCAATGACTTTTGAGAACTGTCGTATCTATAAAATGGTCTGTTGAAGAATGTTCTTGGGGGTTCAGGGCCATTAGCTGGGTAGTGCTGGTGGGCTGGATTCTCCCGGTTCCATTCTGGAATGCTAGATGGAGCTGTATGGAATTGTCTTTGTGTTATTGTCTTATGTTTGTGTGCTGATGATGTTATGTTGGTAACGTTATCATGTTTAAATCTACGTCAAATAAACATTAACTCTGTACTTCACCCGACTTCAGCTTAAACGATTGATTCTCTCAAAAACTTCCACGACACCTCTCAGAGACAATATGCATTCAGTCAATGTTGTCAGTGTCCCGAGTCATCAATATCAAGAAAGAATATTCTATAATCTAATCTAAATCTAATAAACCAGTGGGCAATTAGGGATCCTTTGGCCAAAACGTTTATTAACATAAAAAGAGAATCTTAGTGGGTAGAACATGTATCACTTGGTCACTTTCCTGTCTCCCTCCAACTGTCTGTGTATGAAGCCGGAAAAGGCTTCTTAATTTTAGTTTTTTTATACATTTCATAAATGTGCCACAGGAGATAGAGGTGAAAATGGCACTATTCTGTCTGTGTCAAACCCAACTGGCTGGACTCGCAGGCCGAGACAGAGGCCCCTTAGGGACATTACATTAATGATATACATTTAGTTTGATTTGAAGTGTATTCATTATCACGGCAGTTTAAATTAGGCCTAATCTTATCAGTGTGAAGACTCACACAATTTGCACAGTTATTGGTGGTTTCGCGTGTCGAATTGCCTAAGGTTCACATCAACCAACAGAAGTTTTTCATTAAAGGAAATATACTGTATGTCTGCACAATATACCTGAGTTCTTGTCTCTCTCTCCCTCCAATATTTCGGCCTATGTGGATCCGGTTTGAAAAGTCTGATTTGTCTTCTTTTTTGCAGGTGTCTCATACACCTTTGTGGATAGGGATAGGGTTGCAAAAAGCTAGCTAAGCTAGAATGACTTTCTTTCTGTGCTGAAATGTACACTGAAATGCATTTAAATGGAATCACTGACTTCAGTGTAATCTGCCCTGGTTTTGACCTGGTGCACAGAAATGCAAGTCAGCACTTCAAGAGGATGTGACTAACATCCTAAGCGTAGCTCGACCGGCCCAGTGGTAGAATCTTGCATCAATAAAAATGCAGCCTCACACACAGCACATGTTCTCTACATACCTCTGAGAGAGCTCTCTGACTATCGATTCAATAAAGTTGGAGGAACAGACATTTCAGGTAGTCGAATGGTTTTGCATGCAACTCGGCTTACCTTCGTGTGATCTAGTACAATTATCGGTTCCTGACTTCCTTATATGTCCTTTCTGTAATTGTTCTCTCTGTCTTTCTAGGGCTACAACAGTGGTTGAGGTGGGCTGTCCATGAGAGCGTCCTACCTCCCAGGATGGATGACAGTCCTGGGCCTGTCCTCCTACACTCCTCCTACTGGGTGTCTGGCTTCATCTGCCCTCCTTCCAGTGTCTGAGTGCCTGGCATTCCTTACCTCCTGGGCCCCAGCCACTCCATCACCTCCACCTCCACAATGACACAGATGGACTACAAATACAGCCTGCTGGGCCCCCCAGATGACGACTACAGGAAGCGGCCCCTGCTCCTTCAAGTGGACAACCCCGTCAGCCTGTTTGCTGTGCTGCAGGTAAAGAGGGAACCACGGCACCACTGGAGCACTCTAGGATGCTTCCGGAGAGCAAAACTGTACAGTTTCCTGTTCGGCCTGGCAGTAATGTTCCTCATCATGGCCTCCTATGTCCTGACTGGGGATAAGAAGAACCTGCTCCTCACCCCCTCCCCCTACAACTTCCCCAGCCTCGTCAACCCAGGACCATTACCCTTCAACCTGTCCTCAGCCAAGGACTACGCCAACATCAAGCTGTTGGTGAAGACCATCACCTCCAAAGTGGAGTTCATCAGTCGTCAGCCGCCAGATATGAAAGCACTGGTACACAGTGAACCCCATGTGAGTAGCAACCTACATCTTAGTCTTAGAGCCTTTGCTGACAATTGCAGTCAGTGGTGGAGCCATATTTTTTGTGAACATTATTTTCAAGGGGAGAACCTATTGTACATTTCTGAATGGATTTCTATGTTCTATGACGCTTGCATACAACAGTGATTCTAGAGGAAATCAATCTAGATTTGAATCAGAGGTATCAGAGACTCTAATGAAACATATTTCCAGATGTCTGGATAACTGAAATCAGTATTCATGTGTTTAATGCTATTGACGTAATTCCCTTTAATAATAATTTAATAATAATGTTTCAGTTTCGTTAATTCAGATTAGAACAGACTTTAAGCCGGCTTTGTGACATTCAGGGTTATACCAAGCTAGTTACAAATTAACCTTAATTGTCTGGTTTTGGTGGTCCACAAGGGAATTAAAGCTCAACCCCCAGATTGGCCCTAGAACTTCCCTCAACTGGCTGACTCACCTCAAAGCCTATTTCAATTAAATCGTTAATGTGTGATGGGGCTATTTGCATCAAACCTAAATTATTATTGAACCCACTAATACAAGAAAGCTTTGGCACAATTAATACTGCATGTCTACATGAATCCGTGAGTAATTGTCCTTAAACTGTGTTACATAGACAGACACTAGACAGCGTGTGATTCACAGCCTGGTGGTATTTCAGGCAGAGAACTGTGTGTGAAATGTGAGGGGTGAGAGGAGAAGACGGGAGAATGGGAGTTGTCAGCATTGCTGGCTCAGCTGTCAAGGGGTCAGCTCCCTCCACACCAGACCTGTGAATGAATCATCCCCACACTTCCAAATGGAGAGGGGCGGGCGAGGAGCAGGGAAGAGAGGAGGAGTGGAGATGAGGGGAAGGGCAAGAGGGACAGGCACGGGATGAGAGGAGCGAAGGAGATGTAGAGAGGCAGAGGAACGAAGAGATGAGAAGTAGATGAGAGGAGAGTCAAGTCAGGTCAGTCTCCCATCGACAGGTGTCAAGTCCAACACACACCCACTTACATCCCTTACAGATGGTGTGTGGCAGAAAAACCCATTATATCACAGCCCAAGTGTATAGCTATACTGTACACACAATATCTAGGCATATCCATCCAAACTCAACTAGAAGAGCTACGTAAATGAATGGGGAAACATATATCGTTGGCAATTTATTCAGTTTGAATTCATGGTACTGTTTCTGTGTTCAGCATTTTGTTCTGAATGAATAACTGGGTCATCCCTTTTCTCCTTTGCCTTTTCACAGATGTTTTCTGTTATCCCCCGCAAGTTCCTGCCTAACGTCAAGAACCCCTGCTGGTATGAGGTGCACACTGGGAACATCACTGCGGACCCCTACAGGGCCAACCTGTACGCCCGGTACTCACGGCGCTTCCGAATTGTGTTCGAGAACCTGAGGAACGCATTCAGGGAACACTTGTACCGCCGGGCGGGGAAGTACTACCGAATACGGTGTCTGCCTTACTTCTACATCATTGGCCAGCCCAAGTGCGGCACAACGGACCTGTACGACAGGCTAAGGCTTCACCCGGATGTCAGGTTCACCACTTTTAAAGAGCCGCACTGGTGGACTAGGAAGAGGTTTGGTGAGTGGCCGACACACTGTTTATGTAGAATCTGTGTCAAAGGCCTTTCTAACAAACTTGTGTCTAGTTTAGGGTGGGGGTTAGGCTAAAGGTCCATATTGAAAGTCACAGGGCAATGGTTTCTAATGTATGATCTCGCAGGTCACTCCAACAGGGAGGTCAGAGACCGGTTGGCTGGATTTTCATTTACATTTAGTCATTTTAGCAGACGCTCTTATCCAGAGCGACTTACAGTAAGTACAGGGACATTCCCCCCCGAAGCAAGTAGGGTGAAGTGCCTTGCCCAACGACACAACGTCATTTTTTTTGCACGGCCGGGAATCGAACTGGCAACCTTCAGATTACTAGCCCGACTCCCTCACCGCTCAGCCATCTGACTCCCTGGTGAATTATTAAAGTGCCCCAGGGTCGGACAGAGGGTAGGGTACTGATGTGATCAGAATACAGAGCTGTGAGGCAGAGGAACCTGTGAAGACAATAAACAGAGTCACAGAATGCAGGATATGCACTGTGTTGTGCCCAGGGAATAAGTACAATTTTACGATTTTCAACCTGGATTAATTATGCAAGAGGCTGCATGCGCTCCCTATATTGCATGCCAATATGAACGGTTTAGTTTTACACATTGTATATCTTCTCCTAGTAACCATCAACCAGTGCCTGTTTCCCCTTCTGAACCTTCTATAGTACATAGTGGCAACATGTGTGTTTAGGCTCATTAAAATGTTGGTCTGTGACACACGTTAGAGTTTTGCATCTGCCCTATTTATCACTGTCGCTGACATTACTTTGAAGATGGGCCATAGACCACTTGAAATACACAGATCTCACAGTCTGTCTTTGAAGCCTCTGCACACATTTTATCAAGGTGCGGATATGTGGCACTCCGTTTAACTGTGGTTTCCTGTTGTGATTACTTAGCTGCATCTGTTTTTCCGGTGAAAGCTATAGTAAACAGCTAGCTAAAGACCCAAACAGATTTCTAAAGATCCAAACATTTATTTTAATTTAGCACATCTTTGCCTTTGCTGGCAAAGCTTGAGATCCATTGTGCTTTCTTCTGTTCCTTGACTGTTTCCCCACCTACTGTTTCAGACTGCTGTATAAAATCCTGACCACACACCACACCAAAATGTCATTGTGGTTTAAAAGAAAATATATCAAAAGAGACTTAGAGACTCCAAAGTCCACTAGTTGTGTCAATGGATAGTAGTCGTCAGAGAGTTACACACGGCAAGGCTTTGATGGCTGGATCCCATGCTCAATCTCCACTGGGACTCTGTGTGTAGGTTTTGGATGTCTTTTTTATCCCTGTGCATCTGTGATGTTACATGGCAAGCGGCTACCACAGATGGGATTAGACGTCAGAACAGTAAGAAATATCCTAATTTGCCCGAAATCAGCATGTCCACGGCTTCTCAAAAACAGGAAATGGGTTTTGGTAGTGAGTTTCTGTTTTCGAAATTCTTTGAGCTATCTGTGATGTTTTATTTTCTAATCTTATATGTAAATTTGTATATCAAGGAATGTCAGTGTTAATTGGGTTAGGCAAGTCACAAAAGTGGAAAAAGGCTGACCTCTGTGAGCTTCCTTTGTTTGTCTTTCTGTCTGCAGTCATTACATAGATTCTTCAACAACACAAGCAGCAGCGCACATGTGTGAAGAGAAAGGACTTGTGTGTGAAACCCAATGTGTATGGAAAGAAGAGTGTGTGGGAGGACAAATGGGATGCCAGGCAAATATGTGGCAACAATCTGCCTGGAGGCTGATGGCTCTATGTTCAAAGTCATCATAGATTACAAAGTTACAGTGGAAAATTACATAATGGCTTTGTACTTAGAGGTTGCTCTATGGAGATTCATATAACTTAATCACAATGTAAGATTTACATGTAGTCATTTAGCAGACGCTCTTATCCAGAGCGACTTACAGTAAGTACAGGGACATTCCCCCCGAGGCAAGTAGGGTGAAGTGCCTTGCCCAAGGACACAACGTCATCGGCACAGCCAGGAATCGAACCGGTAATGGTTCGATTCCCAAAGTCAACTCTTAAGACGTTGACACACAGTACAACTGATTGTTTTTAAAATAACATCAGTGGCCAGCTAACATTTGAATGTAGATGTGACTCCACATGGTTAGCACATGCTGTAGCATCTTATAGAATTTTCTATATTTTATAAAGAATTTAAAGAAAAATACAAATTTCATATGTGTTTCATGTCTCGGTTTTTGGGGAGATTTTTCATTCGGTCGACTTTCTGTGTTTATACTTCTATTGTGGACTACCATTGAGACAGCTGTTCTCCAAGGATGCTGGTTCAGGCTCAGGACAATGATGGTGCTCTTCGTTTATACCCATTCTTGATTTTGTTCTCTTTATTTCTTTCTCTCTGGTATTATTTTCTCTTTTATTTATTTATTTCCTGGCGAGTCAGCAATGACCCTGTCTGTTGGTGAGAAATAATTGAATGTGATTCTTGCGATATGACTGACATGAAAGAGAGATTTGTTTGGGAAATCTCATCTTGAATGAAATCCTATTTTGAGGGCTTCAGATTTTTTTGTATGCTTTAAAAACATCAAGCATATAAATGTAAAAATGTATATCATATAAAGATGCACATAAAGATGTCCCCCCATCTTCTTTTCAGTAAGACGTCTCACAGGAAATACGTGAGACCTGTTTAATGTCAGACAAATGCAAATTCAAGCCTCCTTTCATGTTGCATTTCTTTTCTGCATGTGATTGACAATAGTAGTTTACTGCAACTGAGCTTCAGGAAACTGATATTGTCAGAAATTGACTGAGCAGCCTCACAGAACATTATATCCTTCCTTGCACTCCCCTGTCTCAAATTCATGTGTGCTCTTTCTGTTCTGTAATGTCACTAAAATGAATAATATGTCATACAGTTACCAGCACGGTGACTTTTGACCCTCCAGATTGTTTTAAGAATGGAAAGACTGGGGATTAGGCCTTTGTCAATTTATTTGCTCTGGTCCTTCAGGTATTATTCGTCTGAGTGATGGATTCCATGACCGCTACCCAGTGGAGGACTACTTGGACCTCTTTGACCTGGCCGCCTACCAGATCCAAGACCACCTACTGGTCAACTCCTCTGGAGCGCCTAAGCAACGCAACATTATCATAGGTGAGTTTTTGTAAAAAGGAGTTGCTCTGATAGGTATGTATGTGTATATATGGATATATATATATCCATATATACACATCGGACAACTATGCATTTTATTGCTCTGATAGGTATGTATGTGTATATATACACATACATACCTATCAGAGCAATAAAATGCATAGTTGTCCGAACCATTGATACTGTGTATATACACAGTATCAATGGTTCGGACAACTATGCATCTTTGTCAGAGTATTGCAGGTCAAAACTTTATATTTGGTATTGTGTACTTGGAAGCAGTGGTGTAGTATAAAGTAGTGAAAATACTGTAAGTAAAGACCTCCTCTCCTTCCTGTGCAATCCCCAACCCATGATTCACTGCCCATTTTATAGTGGCCATACAGGAAATCCTAATATAGTCATACAGCGTATGCCTGCATGTCATGTAAGACTGATTGGCGCTAGTGTGTGTGGCAGCTCCTCAAGAGGAAACTCTTTAATGCAAGTGCATTTCCTTATTGTTACATTTACAACTAGAGAGGGTACAATTTCTGGGGAAATTGTAGGGTGTGCTTGCTTGCGTCGGTTGCAGGTGGGTCCGTTCTCTAAGTTTTTCCCTTCTAGTGATATTTTCAAACATTTAGCCTACTCATATTGCATATTTCATTAAGAACACCCTTTTAAACAGCTGCGAACCCCCTTTGAAACAAGCTACTGTAACAACGTTGTCACTGGCAGTATGGAATCGCGATTGAAACAGTACCGTCTACTAACTGAAAATATGCCCCCCAAAACGTAAATAAGTTTGACAATAATGTAGGGGGAAATGGCTAATTCAAAATAAGTTTGCTAGAGGCAAGTTAGCTGCTGTTGCTCCACATTTCACTGATTGTTTGAAAGCGCCGGAAATGAGAACGTTTCTTTTGACGTGAAGTTTAGCTGTGGCTTGAACACAGTACTGTACTACACACTGCCAGTGGGCGAGCCGAGTCTGACTGAGGCTAACGTCAAAACAAGCCGCGGCGTCACTCAAATTCCAAGTTTTACACAAATCACAAAAATATGCTGACCCGCTGGCTATCTTCGCAATCGCCATATCTTTAAAACACTGCCCTCCTTCTGATTTTTGATGTAGAATTGACCCTGGTACGAAATTAAGAAAATACTCACCAGAGATCGACAACAGCTGACGCAATCGTCAACGGAGGCTGACGGGGCTCTCACGTAGCAAACCAATCAAAGTTTTTACAGCAACCTACATTAAAATCTCACCATCTGGCTGTCTTCACTATAGTCATATCGTCATAACATTGCCCTACTTCTGTTTTTTGGTGTAGACTTGACCGAACTATAACATTACGAAAATACTAAACTACTATGACGCTTGCATGTCTGCCGCCTAGGCAGTCTCACGGGCGACCCGCACTCGCTCAAATTACAAAGACTTTCACGACCTAAATAAAAAATCAGAGATGGCAGTTCCACTCGAAATTGCTTTCTCAACAAAACCCAATGGTTGGTAATTTTGGGGGTTGGCATTTTTCACTCATAATCCAAGCTCCAATTTGCGTGCTAGGACGTCTCTATCACGTTGTATCCATGCGTCGTTGCTAACGTGTGCTGACGTGGTGACGTAGCTAGCACTGGCTACCCTTCGTTGACTAAAGGCACTTTTTTGCCACAAAAACGTTGTAACCTCCTAAACCGTGCCACGGAACGTACATATAAATACAAGCAACGCAATCGAGACCAAGACGAAACTTTTGACACAGGCGTTGTCTATGTAGTCCAAATATTGACTGATCCTTAGGGGGGCGAAAATAAACAATAATAATAAAAAGAAAAATAATATATATGTGAGAGAACAAAGGTTGTGCTCTCGCCGAAGGCTTGAGCACACCCAATTATTCAGAAGCAGATATTTTTGTCAAAGGGTGTGAAAGAAAATTCTAGTGGCACTGTGTAGATCTGAATAGTCAAGAATGGCGGTTTCAATACAATTTATTTAGTTTGTACAAACTTAAGTTTAACAGAGCACTCAGATCAGTCATGACCGAAGGACGTACTACAGGTTGATCGGTAGAGTGATAGAGAACATTCATAAAACACTGCCTTATATTGAACTGAGAACAGATGGTCTTAATCAATCAATACAGCTGTCTCCATGATTGGCCAGCACTACTCAGTGACAGTTTGACTCCACATCAAGTGTCCCACAGTTCTTTGATGTCACAGCTCCCTCTCTAAAAGAGGATAGTAAAGATACCTTTAATGAAACACAAACAGAACACAGGACACAATCTCCTTGGCCAAAAGGTCAGAACAGCTGGGTCAACTGACTAAACCCTTAGGTCACGAGAACCCAAGCTGACGTCCTCCTTCTCCATGCCCCTGGCTCTTAGTTAGGTATCATAAATACCTTAAGACAATCTGCCTCCAGAGTTTGTATCCTACAGAGCCTCAGTTTCCTACATTCACTGTCTATATAAAACACATACATTTGTAACTATGTCCTAGAATTCTATGACAAGGGACATACACATAGTGCACATTGTAAGTACAACAGATATTTAAGGACTATAAGTACACTGTTCTAATGTCATGACAGTGATTAGTGCCAGTGTTCAGTCTGTATTTTTCAATACACAGTGCAATAAAACGTCAACTACAATATTATATATTAAGAGTGTTACGTAAGAGTGTTACAAGACGGTTCTACAAGAATACTCAAATGCAAAGTACAACATGCACAAAAAATACTGTTTATGACTAACAGAGAGTGCTAATGTTGCCTTTGCACCCATAGTGTCTGAACAGCGGGTGGAATTATTGCGGAACTCCATATGATAAATTTGGCAAATTTACATCTAAGACATTATACCACCAATAGGAATCTAGATAATTAAATTAGAACTGTAATCATCCTTATCTAGTTCAAGTTCTTTCGCTCAAAGCGGTTTCCTGTATGTCAATAGTGAACTTGTCAGAGGACAGTTTTAGCGTGACCCCTTCTCTCCCTGACCTGTCATGTGAGTCATACAGGTTGTGTGTCAGTCTTGTGATCATGGGCAATTATATTATGCTCTGCCCTCTCTGGCAGCCAATGGGCATTTACTGGTGGGGACCTGACACCCAGAGAGATGTTAGGACTGCTTCACTCAGTCTAGGAGGTTCCGGGGGTTGATAAAACAGCTTCCTTCGTGGAAGGTGGAGTTGTAATGTTCATGGCTATCATTATATTAATGATGACAGGGGCCGGGAACGTTCTTTATGAAGAGTAATTATCTCTCCAGTGCCTATCACGATAGAACACTACGGTCCTATACTCCAGCCAGTGCAGTGTCTGCTGTGCCTCAAATGGAATAATGGAAGAAAATGTATGACTGTTTTTACAACAGTAATATTTGCTTTGGTGTATAGAAGTCTTAATCTTCCTTCCTTAATCTCCACATCCCTTTCCAAGTCTCCTCTTCCTCTCCCATTCTCCCTCCCTTCGTTCTGTTCCTCTCCTTTTTCACATAGAAGTGGCCCATAAGAAAGAAACTCAAAATTTCAGAAGCAACAATAGCCTTTTCAGACTGGGCAAGACAGAACATTGAGAGTGGTTTAGCACTCCTCCTTTTTTTTTGTTTCCCTCTTTCAATAAATAATCCATCTAAGGAGGAGCGTGCCAATGGCCTCTTCAGTATTCCCACCATGCACTGGGAGAGCCCAGCAAGGTGCAGGCCATCATCCAGGATCTCCGGCCCTAACCTCCCCAACAACTCCCTCACCCTCTTTCCCCCCCCCCATACCTGGTCTTGAAGCCATTGACCCTGCTACTGACCTGTAATGCTTGGCTCTGCTGCCTGTTCGCCCTGCTCCCACTTGCCTCATTAGACCAAATTAGCAGTTTTAATAAACTATTCAGGGCCCCTTGACTCCAAAGACTTAAGACTGGAAGCTCAAAGCGAATGATAATAATATGTGAATGCAGTTTCATTACTGATGTAAAAGCGTTAACAAATATCCTATTCACTTGCTCTGCGGTGTGAAAAAGAATTGACAGGTCCTGGCAGCTACAACCATATCCAAACTAGGAAAACAAACAGGCAGAAAAAAGAAAAAGTGCTTCCTTCTAATGTGTTACACACAGAGAAATGGAGGGAGAATAATGAATGTTAACATAACCTAATATATCCATGATGAGATTGTTCACTGGTCTGAAATTCTGGTCTGTTCTGGAATACTTTGAGGAATGACCTTGCATGAGGTTCTGGAATACTTTGAGGAATGACCTTGGATGAGGAGTAGGGAGTCAGGTGGCTGAGCGGTTAGAGAATCGGGCTAGTAATCAGAAGGTCACCGGTTCGATTCCCGGCCGTGCCTAATGATGTTGTGTCCTTGGGCAAGGCACTTCACCCTACTTGCCTCGGGGGAATGTCCCTGTACTTACTGTAAGTCGCTCTGGATAAGAGCGTCTGCTAAATGACTAAATGTAATGTAAATGCATGACTACTTTGTGACAAGACAAAGTAACGATGAGTAAAAGTAATTAATTCCAGTATATCACTCACAGTTGGAACATTTCTGAGTTATTTTTTTGTTGAATTTTGTCTTTCTCCCCTGCTATTGTTTTCACTGCTGTGCTTTGTGACCACTATTAATTTATCAACATTTCAAATGCAATTATGGTACTGTAGCGTCTGCAGTATATTCAATTAGAACAAGGAGAGCACAAACGTGTTTCGAGAGTTTAATGTTTAAAATGTGTTTATGTGGGTCTGTTCTTTGTGTGTGTGCTTGCTTGTTTGTGTGTTTGTGCCTTCCTGTATGTGTGTGTCTCAATGTCTGTGTTAATGCATGTGCATGCTTGTAAATGTGCATGTGTTCATTTCCCAGGAGAAGCCAGCGCATCCACCATGTGGGACAACAATGCCTGGGTCTATTTCTATGACAACACCACTGAGGGGGAGCCCCCCTTCCTCATCCAGGATTTTGTCCACGCCCTGCAGCCCGATGCCCGCTTCATTGTCATGCTCAGGGACCCTGTAGAGAGGTGGGAATCTCTCCCTCCTCCATCTCTCACTCAATCTCTCCCTCCAGGTCAGAGTAAATCAAACAAATGAAAGACCCAGACACGATCCAGCCAGACCCCCATACACGGTGCCCTGGACCAGTAATCCCCCTCACAGTTGACACTGCACAGAGCACAGAGCAAGAAAACCTAATCTCTCGCTTGTTTCAATTTCTTGAAATATTCCAGACATGTTGTCGCTAAGGATTTATAGCCACAACTCAGTCTGCATCACCTAGGTTTTGATTTGATGTGTTTGACAGAGTTTATTTGAGTTGATTGCCTGTAGCTGCTGGGTGTCCTCCTTAACCGAGGCTATGTATTCCCCCACACATGGCAATTAGTTTACTGGATGTCTTAACATGATTGCGGTAATGGGTTTTGCATGTCTAGCCCTCCAGCCAAAGAAGACATTTCTGGGGAAATTAATGACACACAAAGACTAATGCTGGCATTTTATATTTAATTTCAATGCTATGCACTTCATCAAAACAGAATGAAGTAAAGACATAGAGTAGTACAGTAGATCACATTACTTTTCAGTTTCTTTTTTATTGCTGTCTGTTTCATTATTGTCAGTAGTTCCAAGTTAAAACCACAAGGTTTTCAGATAACACAGTAACATGGATTCCCAATGGAGTTTTTTTCAGCACAACTTTGACACCTGTTACATTGTTGTTTATATGTAGATCTACTGTACAATAATCATCATGTATCAAACACTTTGCAAGCTGTTTTCAATTTAAACTTCTCAAACAGTAATTAATACAGTTAACATAGAA
The DNA here is from genome assembly GCA_023658055.1 of Thaleichthys pacificus. NCBI lineage: Eukaryota > Metazoa > Chordata > Actinopteri > Osmeriformes > Osmeridae > Thaleichthys > Thaleichthys pacificus. The sequence goes on from CM042856.1 coordinate 2,994,200, forward strand.
AGAAAATCTCCAGTTTATATTTTTTATCTAGCCTATTGTATGAAATTTAATTAGGGATGAGAAGTGCATAGTTCCAACAGTACTTTCATATATATTACATAGATACAATATAAGTGCAAATTCATAAACAATTCTGTTGATCTGACTGAATTCAGTAGAATTCAGTCAGATCTCAACTAAGTTTCATTGTCATCAATCTCAAATATGTTTTATTCTTAACATGTCAAACTCTCAATATGTACAATGTATTTGAACATGAACTTAATGTCTATTCCTGTCTGATTTTCTGTACCAGGCTTTACTCAGACTATCTCTACTTCGGGATTGCCAATAAGTCTGCAGAGGACTTCCACGAGAAGGTGTCAGAGTCTCTGCAGCTTTTTGAGGGGTGCCTTACAGAGTACAGGATGCGTGCCTGTGTGTACAACACAACACTCAACAATGCAATGCCAGTGAGTGGAGGTGACTCTCTTGTTGTTTCTGTCATGTGGCTTCACACTAAAGGCAGGGTGGGCAGGGATTGAGATTGCTCTTCATTAGCACATGTTGTATATTATGTGGAGTGTTTTCCACTAGCAAGGGGGTTGAGGCAACACCTGGAGAAATTCCCTTTCTCTCCTGCCTGGCCCTTCCCAGCTAGGTCCAGCCCGCTCTTGTGAGCGAGTGACACCAACTTCCTGTGGTCTCACGTGTAGGAGCTCAATACTAGAGTTCAGCCCTGGGGTTGAAAACACATCCAGTTTTCCGCAGATTGAGGCCCTATCGTCCACTTGCTGAGTCTCTTGCCAGACCTATATTTAGACGGCCTCCTCTTCCCTCCCTCCTTCCATCTCTACCCTCCAACTCTCCCCTTCATCCCTTTTTGGCCTCCACCCCACCCGCCATCCCTCTCTGCTGGCTTGAGAAGCTTTTATTTTCCCCTTTAGGAGCTGGCACATTCTCTTCTCCGGGCCTAATTGTGCATTGGCTGATATCTCTCTGAGTTATTAGACCATGTGAGCTGCATTGTGGGGAGCTGTTGTTCTTGTGACATATTTGATAAAGGCTTGAGAACAGACAGCTGAGCAAGGAATTTAAAGAGGAATCAACAACAACAACCGAGGAGGATCATATGCTGTCTGATGAACCTCCAGTTTGAGTGGCCATTTAGCCTGGAAAAGATGTGAGAAGAATGTGTTTAAAGATGAAAACCATTTTTGGTATTCTACTTTGACAATTACACTTTGATTTTTCAGCTTCAATCCGGCCCAGATTAGCTATAAAACAATAAAATGTCAATAATCTCCTCTAGCCCCTCACTCTCTCCTCCAGTTCCCTTACCCTCTGAAGACTTTGTAACACGCCTGTGTTCCTTTGTCGGTTGTATTTCTATGCTGAACAGGAAATTGCTTAGACTGGGAGAAGTCTTTCAGACTCTGTCTCTGATGTGTGTCCACAGGTCAGGTTGCAGGTTGGTCTGTACATTGTGTACATGTTAGACTGGCTGACGGTCTTCAGCAAAAATCAGATTTTGGTCCTGCGTCTGGAAGACCATGCCTCAAATCGGAAATACACAATGCACAAAGTCTTTAATTTCCTCAACTTGGGTAAGTTCAGTTCAACAATAGTCTGTGTAAAGATGCCAATTAAGCGAACAGAACAAAGCTACTAGAGACACAGTATATGTTGTCTTTAGTACCCCCCCTTATGAAGGTTACTATAATCTTGCAACCCACAATGCACGGCATACAGTGTATTGTTATATTTCTACAGTATACCGTCAGGAAGCGGTCAGTTCTAGTCTAGCATCAAACCTGCCTAGCAACAGACTAACAATTATCCTGTCCACAAGAAGAACAAAACCCCTGGTTTCCATCACCTGACCTGCTCACACTCAGCAGTCAAGGTTTCACTCTTAATTGGGGAGGTGTGTGCATGTGGTGTGCACGCTTGCGGCCCTCCTGTCACACCTGCTCAAACCAAGCTCTAATTGCCCCAAATCTCTGCCTCCACTCTTAAAAGGGATGCCGTCACCAGCAATGGTGTGATTGGCTCCACAAAGTATTAAGTCTGTATCATGCTGCGCTAAGCTATGTGGTGAACTAGCAGAGTAGTTTCCAAGTGCAGAGGTAATTGAATGATGTTGTACCAAAAGCTGTTGGCACAACAGGCCACTTAGCAGCCCTGATAATGGAAGATGTCTACGGAGACCTCATCTAGGAGGAAAAATAGATGGTGGGGTAAGGATGGGTACGGACCGTCCTGAGCAAACTCTCTCTGTTTCTCTCTATCTCTTTCTCTCTCTTACATATGTGTGGGCATGCATGTCACAGGACCATTGACGGAGCAGAAGGAGGCAGAGATCACCAGAAGCCCAGCGTCAAACACCAGGAGACCAGCCGACAAGAACCTGGGACCCATGCTGCCCATCACCAAGGAGATCCTGAGGGACTTCTACACGCCATTCAATGAGAAATTGGCCGAAGTGCTCCGGAATGACTCGTTCCGCTGGGAGAGCTGTTCAAAGCTTGTGTAAAGAATTACCACCTCAAAAACCACTGACACATTTAGTAGTCCCAAATAGTTTTTGTTTGTTTCATCTCTCCCAAAGTGCCCATGAGAATTAAAATCCTTCTATTTAAATGAATACTTAAGTTATGATGTGGAGATGAAACAAAAATGGGGAAATAGCGCAACTCCTTTTTGTACTGGATTTTTTGTGGGTTGGGGGTCTCTTTTCGAATTCCAAAAAGCAAGCACGCACCTTATTCTGACCGGATGAACATTAAACAGTGGATTCCAAGGTTAACACCAGGCTCTGGTGTTATCTTTTTAAAGATGAGTGTGATGTTTGGGTGGATGATTGCTTTGAAGGAGCAAAGACAACCAATCAGCATTGAAATTATTCACCTTGATTTGCCACACTAACCAAAAAAGTCTTCCACACAGCAGTCTCATTTATACTTGACTTATCTCACGACTAAACACCAAAGGCATCACAAAATATATGTGAATAGTACACAACATGAATGCCTGACTGACTGCACTCTTTGTGGGAGTATGAATTATTAGTATTACAATATTGCCCTCTGCTGTTTGAAATAAATCATATCAATAAAACGGTTCTATCAAATAATGTGTCCTTCCCATTAGTCACACTAGACAGTGTGATAACACTGTGATAACATTGAAACTTGTGAGGTTAATAGTCCTGGGCATTCAGGTTGTAAATGAAAGCATGGTGGAGTCACATGCTTGAATCACTGGATGAGCACAGATGGCTGTACAATATAATGGGTTCATCTGCAGTTTCCAATAGTACAGCACAGAGAGAGAATGAGATGTCAGCATTTAATTACTCTAATCAAGCTGCAATGATGACTTTCACTCTGGTTAAGTCATATACATGGAAGAGGTGTCAATTAAAAACCATGTCTTATTAAAACTTAAGTTATTTGAATAAGGATTTTGTGTCGATAGAACAAATGGAAGATCATTGAAGAAAAGGCCTCTTTGACTGTTGAACTATGAAGTTACAGACAAATTCAGCTCTTGTGTGAATCAAAAGCACATTTCGAGCTGTAATTAAATTTAGCAGACACTTTTATCCAAAGTGACATACAAATTCAGCCCGTAATAGTACTCTATTACGAGCTAACTTCAACCACGCCTATAGCTGCTAGTAGTTCCTCATAGAACGCTGATTGGTCCGAACCACTGTGGTTTTGGCACAAAGAAATACATTGGAGCTTAATGGCAAGATGGATTCTCGCGTGGTTGTGATCTCATAAGTCAGGCTGTCTTGCAAGGTTACCCTTGAGATGTGTGTAGCTGGGAACACCCCTAGCCTAACCTATAAATACAGGACAGACAGCACCAATACATTTGTGGGAATCTTGGAAGTGTGCCAGTATAGTGGTCAAGGCAGGGTAGGCAATGTTGTTGAGAAGCACTTTTGGTCATATTTGCCAAAATTAACTTCACATCTTGATAGCAACCAATACATATAAAGGTTTGACGGTTATATTAAAATAAATCCGACATCTGTGGGCGTCGCAAGACGCTGTAATAAACACAACCAATCATTAAGCTGGGCCCGGACCAATGATTGGACGGGTTACCTGTCTGTCTGTCTACCAACCTACCTGCGTGCACTCTTCCCCTCCACTCAGTGCGCATTACTGTAGTTTTCAATCAGGCTAGGCAGAGGTATTGTAAACAACTCAGCTAGAGGCACAAGAATGGCAGAGAAACAGCAGGCAACAAATCCAGTTCCTGAATTCTCAGTTAAAAAACAAAAGAGAAATCAGACATTAGTTGAAAAGGCCACCAACAAAAATAAATATGCATTAGCAAGAAGTAAAACCAGTCAATATCGTTGTTGCTTTTCCACGCTAACGTTAACGCAGCCAGCTGTTGATATAGCTCACCAGCAATAGATTACATTTTAACCTAGGGGTGCCAAACTCCACACACATACACAGTGGGCCAAAATTAAAAACTGGGACAAGGTCGAGGGCCAGATTTCATATTTGGTGGCTAAGCCGCGAAGCTATTCTTATTAGGGTTCCTCCGGTAGGAGGAACCCTAATAAGAATAACCTTCAATCATGTCTACTTGAAAAGCAGGCTCAGGGATGCTGTTGAGCAGTGAGTTTTTATACATGTGAGGATTAAACGAACTGTGATTAGTCAATCTGGGTCGATAAATTGTATGACATTTTATTTGTATGTGTTATAGATTCAAAGAGGGTCTGTAATGTCTTAATCTCCTCCAGAATTCAACCAGACACCCAACCCTCTTCAGAGAGGTTTTTATCCACATGGAGAAACCTCTATTAGCCAAAGACTTGGCTTCTATTTTTATGTCGGAATTCTCCCCTGTTGGCAGCAACAAGAGTGGTAAATAGGACATCTGTTTTTGGAGAGATTGGTTGCTGGAGGTGGAAGGTTAGACAAAAAACTGAATTAAAATGTCATGTCACATCATTTTAACCTCATCACTCACAACTCAGCAGGACATAAGTTCTCAGTATCTAGCATCTCTACTAGATGTATTCAATCAGTAACTACTTTCAATGACAGTATGGTGTTCACTGTATTAAGGTTTGCTTTTGCAAAAATCCTGAGCTGCCCCGTCCTGAACGGCCCCATCCTGAACCGCCTCACCCGTACCTCTGGGTACAGTGCTGTCTGCCCCTTCAACTCTTCAACTGTGGGTATGGCAGCAAAGAGGTCCTGCATTGCAGTGTTAGGTAGCATTTGTTGTGCAAGGCAAGTCCTAATGAAAATCTGCAGAGGGGACTGGTGCCTCTCAGTCCTTAAACCATGGTGGTTCCACTGGTTGCAGAAGTCTGCCATGTCTCTGTTGATTCAAGGCAGATACACATAATGACTACCCTCCACCTGAAATCACAAAAAACATAACATTGGACTGTCAATATAAGCATGTATATTTCAAGGTGCTACTACTGTATCAATAACCAAAGTAGCAGCAACATCATAAAACTATTCTTATTCACATATCCATGTCAGTTCTTGCTCTAATTGATAAACAAGTGAGCTACCTGATAGAGTTTGAGATGTTACAACCTACAGTTTCAATAAGCAAGACACACCAAGAGTGAGCATCTACCTTCAGTCTGTAGTTTCCATCGATGTGTCATAAAGAATTCAGAGCAGCAACACTGTACCTTCTGTGCAGCCTCTGCGACATTGATGGGAAGGCAGCTGCCCTCAGGTTAATGCAAAGTGCCTGACAAGACAGAAAAATTGACAATGCCCAGATGAGACAATGTATCACTAGAGTACTTGATTATTGACAATCCATTCATGCCAAAATTGTGGAAACCATGCATTTCATAGCATTCAACCCCAAGCACAACTGACCTTAGATGTGGTTTGAGTGTAGTGGTACACGTGGAGAATATCTGCCATCTATCATCAGACCCCTCAGTTGCTTTCTGGTGATGTGATAATGAGGAGCACCTCTAGCTCCACTCCAGGTCAATGGAGCCTGGTAACCGGAACTGGCTGCAACAATAATACAATGCTGTGCTCAGAACATTTAAGAGACTAACTTGCACAAGCTCCAGGCATGCACTGTTAAATACCACTGGAATGTATCAACAATTACTGAACAAGGGCAGTAAAAAATACTGAACAAGGGCAACTGCAATGGGCAGCAGGAGAACGATGTGTGAAACAGCTCAAAGGACTAGCTGAGCTGTGGACACCCACCCCCACTGAAATGGTTCCCATCTGGTTGTGCATGCCGACCATAGGTGCGAATCTCCTGCAGATATCAGGCCGTCTGCTGAAACAACATTTAAGAGCGTACCCATTTGCCCACTCTAGGCTTCGCTGCATTGATTCCATCCTGAAAGAAGACAATGGTGTTAAAGTAGACAAGGCTAGAGTTTTTGTTGTTGTATCTAAACCAGTAATAATTTATCGACCATATGTATCTGAAATAAGAACGTGAACAAATAGGCTCCCGAATAAATCGCCTAACAACTAAAAATAGCCTAAAGGGAGAAATACCAGTAATATTAGAAGCTAAAAGTTGTGGTAGCATATGGTAACGTAGCCTGTGGTGGTCCGGTAACGTCATAGGCTTGAATGAAATAGGAAAAGTTTCGTTTTAAGATAAAAGAAAAAGCTAACGCCAGCCAGGTTGAGCTTGTTTGCCTTCAGCAGTGAGTTTGCCTCAAAATACAAACTAGCTTGACTAATCGACTTTAAGTAACAATAAAAAACGAATCTCAAAAGAGTTAGCAGCACTGGAGCCTCCAGCCTTAACATGGCAGCTTTCACGGATAACAACGAAACGCAAATAGCTAGTCTTTATCCAACAGTCTAGACTAGTCAGTGACTGGCTAGCTAGTATTTCAGAAGTATCACAGTAGCAATCCATTGCTAAAAAACAAACAAAAGCTATCCGCACATAGTGACCAAATTAAACCCCTGTTAGCCTAGCTAGCCGGTGAAGATTACGATTAAGTCACAAATAATTTTTCGAAAAAACTGTACCTTGTCAACGTGGATTGAAGGTCGTCGTGTCCAGCGTTATCCGATAACAAAAGCCGAGTGCAGTCATTTAGAGTCTGCTTACAGTGTCAGGAAGTTCCTTCTTGCCATCTTCCTTCAAACTTCTGACTGTGCTGGACTAAACTTGTTTCGAAATCTTCCGCTTCTACAGTGGGGAGGAGCTGGTACTTGAAAATACAGGGAAGAATCCAATCACACTAGCCCAGCTAACTGCAGGAGGAGCTAGGGAAATTGTGGGCAGTGATTTGCAAGTGTATGCTGACCATGGCAGTGTTTAACAGCGTTCAACTCAAGTTAAAAGCAGTAGGCCTACATCTTACACAGCAGAAAGACAAATATTTATTTCAGGTAATCTGCAAGTCCCACTGTGCCATTACAATCAGCCCTTGGCCCAGCAGCAGCTTGGTAGGCCTGGTTGCACAGTGAAACCCTGCTGCAAGGTTGTTGCCAGAAGGTGACCTGAGAAGGAGTTGGGCCTTTGGGACATCGTATGTTTACATTTAGTCATTTAGCAGACGCTCTTATCCAGAGCCACTTACAGTAAGTACAGGGACATTCTCCCCGAGGCAAGTAGGGTGAAGTGCCTTGCCCAAGGACACAACGTAATTTTGCATGGCCGGGAATCGAACCAACAACCTGATTAATAGCCCGACTCCCTAACCGCTCAGCCATCTGACCCCCAGTCCAGTATATGATCTGTTAAGTATAAAGACAACAGTGTGTGAATGTGAAGGACAGCCGATGAACCTTTATTTCTGTCACCTTGGCTGTGTATTTCACTTTTCTAGGTCTATACAAGGAAGATGACCGCTCAACAAATTGGCATCACAATATATTGGCACGAGAACCTATCACTTCATAACTGCTACCTCCAATCACTGTACATATTGTCCTGTCACTGGCACCAATTACTGTTATGTGTTGTTTTATATGGCATCATGATCCTGAGGTTTATTATATGTTAGCTTGTCATAGGTGTAAACTTGTTCTGAGTACTTATATGTCATGTTATGCCAGGTTGCTTTGTGTTGTCTTGTCGTAAGAATTTCAGTGCACAGTCTGACCCTGTGTTGGTCTGTGCATCTGACATTAAAAGACTCTGTTTCGTTTTTATTATGTGCAACCATATGCAATTGAAAATGACAATAAAATACACTTGACTTGAAGATTAGCCTAACAACAGTTGTATATTGCCACCAACTTGCACTTTTTTGAGTTTCATGTTGTTTAATTGTAACTTGTTTAACTGCATGCTCTTATGGTTCTTCCCCTTGGCACTTATTTGGTTTTTCACAATGTATACTTCATGTTTTGGCTGCTTGCAATGTTTGGGGCTATCTCGTTGTTATGATCAGTGACCTATGCTCTTTTGTAATGCTCTCTCTTGGAAGTCGCTTTGGATAAAAGCGTCTGCTAAATGCATAAATGTAAATGTAAACTAAGTTTGCGCATTTGCCTCTTACATTAAGGAATGTTGGCAGTGAAACCAAATTGCGCACAATACTGAGGCAACGCAATCGCAGTGCAAGGGAAGTTCACAAAGCTCCAAGCCAGACAGCCAGCCAGCCAGCCTGATATTACTGCATTTATTTGTCCCTGCACCCCTTGTTATATCATAGAGTATTGCAATTGTGACCACCAACTTCATACTAATAGCTAACTAGCTAACCAACATTGTATTTGATAGTAGCCTAGCTGGCACGAGCATCCTAAGACCTACTTTACTTACGTATTAGATGTTACATTTGTTGTCATAATTTCCCATCGGAGATTCAACCGAGCAGACTTTAATTTTGGAAAACCAGACGCTGATTGAGCCAAACCAGGCGTTAATTTCGTGTGGTTTCCTAGACACGTCTCAAAAAAGCACGCGTTTTTTTAGACGCGTGCTTTGTATGGAACGCCAACTGTGCCAAAACGTCTGAATTCTCGTTCGTGTACAGACGTCAAAAATTAACGTGTACAGACGTCCATTTTTGACGTCTGTACACGGCCGTTTTTAACGTCTGTACAAGTTTAAAATTGGGTGCTACCACTTCATTTGTTTCTGAGGGGAAACCAGATAACGATCATTGCAAGAGAGAAAACCTGTCCACACTCAACCAATCTTGATTGAATTAAGGTTAAGAAATAGGCTAATATAAATTGGCAGTGCCATTATCAACAACTGTAGGCTATTGTAAGCTACTGAAAAAATAACTACGTTTGTATACTATATCATATTCACATTTCGAAAAAAGTATACATTTAAGTTCGCTAAAGTGCCCACTAGATGGCAGTGAGAGAGCACAAATAGTAAGGGCAGAGCCTCTGGTCAATTTGATGGGTACCCAAGGATAAATTGTGTCGCAACAGCAAGAAAAATAACATTACAATAAAACAGGTTAGGAATACACAGGGTTGAAGACAGCTGGACAGTACACAGGGTAGCTTTATTCAAGAAATAAAACACGTAATACCCATGGCAATATACAAGTAATATCCAACACAGCACAGGGAATGTACAAAATACTTTTAATGTAATTGAGAGTAAATGAAAATGTACAGGGTCTGTTTTTTCCCCCCTGGATAGGGATGGGAACCTATCAGTAGTGGTAGTGGTTCCCAACCCTCGTCCTCAGGGCACCCCTGTCCTGCATGTTTGAGATGTTTCCCTGCTCCAACACACCTGATTCAAATGAATGGTTATAAGCAGGCTTCTGCAGAGCTGGATAACGACCCATTCATTTGAATCAGGTGTGTTGGAGCAGGGAAACATCTCAAACATGCAGGACAGGTCTATAGGTTAGAGACCTGTGTTATGCTGGGTACACACAAAAATCTTTTAAAAATCTTTTTAGATTTTTAAAATGTGAGAGACCACAAACATGGTGGACAAGAAAATCCTAGATTTTACCTTTTTGATCCTATAGTGTGTGGTGTTTGTCCTCGGGGTTCCCCCCTCACATCAGGATTTCGGAGCGGCTCTGACGTTCTTCTGAGCAAGTTCGGTCACTCTTAACACACCTCACATCAAGGGAAAATCTGATAAAATAATCTGTAGATAATCGGGACATAACCTAGGATTGTCGGAAGGGGGAAATCGGCCCAAAATCAGCACGAGTTGTAAATTAGTGGAGCAAGGAACAGAGTGCCATTCATTAAACCTGAGCAAGGAGCGCACATTATTAATGGCCCAGTTTCCCAGACATGGATTAAACCTGTAGTCCTAGTCCAAAAGTAAGAGAAAAATGACTAGGCTTAATCCATGTCTGGGAAACTGGGCCATATCGGCTGTAAGACAATAGTATGTAACAAATGTGAACAGATTTAATCTCCATGCCCCTAGTCGCATTGCCTGAGCAGCACCTTTGGCCAGATATCTGGTGCATTCCTTTGCCTATTTGGTAGGCTATTGAATGTTTGAATCCCCTCTGACCATACATGGGGCATAGCGCACACATTTCTTTTTTCACTCACACTTTGGTGGTTGTAAAGTTTCAGCATAATACTTTTTCATGCCAAAACAAATCTTTAATAAATGTGTATATGACCTTTCATCAATTATTTACAATCTCCTTGCATGCTCTGCGCTTGGAGTATTATAGGCTATGGTTGCATTCATCCCTGTTCCCCAGTCGAGGTGCATCATTTTCGTAAAATGAATGACACTGAATAGTTTGTCATGAAATGCTTGTCTTAAATTGTCTCAAATGGTAGGCCTATGTGTAGGCTACAGTCACATATTTATGCATAAAGTTGAACATGTTGTTTATGAAATGTCTAAAGTTGGTCAATTTAGATTATGTGGGCCTAGCTTAACATTCTAACCCAAGGGGGTTAGTATATTATGCAGTGTATATAATGCACTGTACATTTAAACATCAGTTCTCTGCTTTTTTTTCAACCGTCGGAGGCCAAACACACCACAAAACAAGGCTACAGCAAAAAATAGGCTATTGACTTGACTAGGAATTAATTCGCCTATGCACTATAGAGGCTTAATTATTATTATTATAACATGTATATATTGCATATTTCCGGTACAGCCAGAGCTTGCCTTTCTCTACCCAGAAGATGGACTGGCCACGTTCCCAAAGGCAAACACTTGCACGCTGGTGCTATACTTACCTGTGGGCCAGACTTAAGACAACTTTAAAAGAAAGGTGGAGCTTGGAATAGGTTAGAATAGGTTCTGCGGATCCGTTTGGGGAGGGCTAAATGTAGTCGTAAATTCATTTTATTTTACATGAACACATTAATGTATTTTGTTCTGTTTAAATGTATGGACTTCAAAGGCATGATACTCATCTTCGAATTTGTTATGTATGTGATCTGCTGATCCGTTGGGAGGGCTGAATATTGTTCGTCCTACATGTATCCTATTTTCATAGTTACATAATGCAATAACATTAAACACACACAAAATTGTATTTGGTCTGCTCATCTTTATTACATTGACGTGATTGAGACAACGTGTGTGATTACAACAGTTAAATGATGTGTGTGCACTGTATTTAAGACAGGACATTGAGGACCTGATCAGTTCCCAAACTGTCTCTATCTCCACCCAAAGGATTGTGTGTTACCTGAGGTGTTCGTCACTTGCTTGAAATTGGTTTAGGGGAACCACAACTCTTTGTAGCCAGTCAAAGGCAAGTGCAGCCGCCCCCTGGAACTGGCTGCTCCAAAATATACCTTGGATACCAGTCTGATGTTGCAACTGTTGTGTCAAGACAACCTTGCACAAAAATCTGATATGGGGATATGTATCTGGCAGTCCTCAGTAGGTGGTGATTCCATTGATTGCAAAACAATCCAAGGTCACGTTTTATACGAGGCAGGTAAACAAAGTGAAGAGCCCAAAGATGCTTTTCGTTGTTGGCAATAATGATTCCTTCATTTTCTCTATAGATATGTAAACAAAGAGTGGTAGACATCTGTTTCAAGTCTTATTGTCAGGTACACAGAACACCACAAAGTCAGACTGGGCACTGACATTTTTGGGACAAGACAATGCAAACAACCTGGCATAACATAATAAGTACTTAGATTACATCTATGATAATTAAAAGAAAAATGATAATAACAAATTATAAACCTCCTAAATATACAAAATAGAATACAATATATTAGACCTCTAATACAGATGACCTATACTCACCTTAGACCTATACTAACCTAAGACAAGTGGGGTACAGTTAGTGCAATATTGCTGATTTGCTGATTGCTGAACCAGTAGCTGAAAGTGAGTGTGTAAAGTGACTAGTGAGAAATGCGTCAATGTAAAGTGGCTAGTGGTGGCCTGCCGATGATAAACTCAGCAGACCTGACCACACTACGTAGGACCTTGCGGTTGTTTTGTCACGCCTCTCCAGACATCGCCCCACAGTCTTTCAATGCGTTGATTATGAGTGCTCATCCCTCTTAAAGCACTCCCTCGGGTTGATCCTCGGAAGACATCCATGAAGAGACAAATAGCGTTGTTTTCCCCTCCCTAGTCACATCTGTCTCTGGATGGGACACCAAACTGGGCGACTGCTTCCGAAAACAGGTCCATTACAATGTCACTTCTGTTGTTGTTAGAAGCCTTTAGGAAAACCACCAGTCGGCTGAACCCATCGATTCCTCCATGGATTACAATCCTCCACCTAAGAGATGAAGGAAGGGAAAATAAAAGATTTCACTTGCACATCTTATTTTATAAATAACAAAAAACATATAAATGGCTTGAATGCAGCTTAAATGATTTATATACATTTCTGTGCAACATGTTGGGCGTTTAATAGAAAGAAAAGTCCTAACCTCTACTGCATTCATGTGAAGCAGAAAATCTAATTTTCAATTCAAAACTCATAAAATAATCAGCTTGTCATTGGCTAGGGACACAGTTAGGCACACAGTTAGGGCAAATGAACGAATTACAGTAAAACAAGCCACTTACTTTATGAGCTTGTGGTTGCCATCAAGATGCCACAGCGAAATTGACTCTGTCGATATGTTCTCCTCCGAAGCCTGTGGGACATACTCCGAATAGCAGCACCTTCAGATCAAGAGCATCATCTATTAGATCCGTATAGCGACCTCTAAAAGAGAAATTTGTACTGTCTATGGAAGACAATGTATACATATTAGAACTTAGATACATTTTTACATTCATCCCTAGTAGTAACTCTAACCAAAACAATGCGTTTACATGACATTTTTTCTCCAAAGATATGGGATATGAAAGAGTTCTATCACAGTATATCGATTTCTTTATGAAATGTATAGAAAGGGTAATTCTGCAGTGTTTTTCTCTTTGTAAAGAAAAACAAAATTGTGTATGGCTCAGTGAGAAAGTATGGAAGCAAATCGTTACCAAAATTCAAATGCATTTCCAGAAATGCATTTGCATTTTGGCTGCATTATTTGACTCATAAATGAAATTAGTATTCAATCATCCTATTTGCATTTTAATTTTCTTCTTCAAGAGTGCTCAATCTTTCACTTAATTAAAATGAAAAAGAAATAGACATTTGAGATTTAATTTTCAAAATATGCCCCAGCAAATAGATACCAAAATTCAATTTGAAATGTAAAATTTGGAAATGAAAATGCATTTCTGGAAATGCATTTGAATTTGAATTTTGGTAACGATTTGCTTCCATAAGAAAGGGGTTACATTATTCAGATCTCTCCTGAACTAGTCCTTCAATTGACACATACCATAACCGTCGGTTCACTGTTCTTCTTGAGACACCCAAGATCTCCGCAATCTGTTTAGCAGAGAAGTTAAAGGACAACAACATCTGCAACTGCTCTTGGGCGATTTGGTAAACCGGCCTTCCTCCAGTCTGTCCTCCCATTCGAGGTACGGTGAAACCAGGAGCAACTGCAGTTCAAGAGAAAAATGTTAGAGGCATCGTGTTTTGAATCTTGCTTCTTCAGATCATGTCTAAATATGACGAGTACATTACCAGGTTGTTGTTGCTGATCGTTGGCTTCCCGAATTAACTCGCTAATGAGCAAAAGCATTTAATTAACCACTTCAGATTGAAGCAGTCGCCCTCTGCTCCAGCGAACGCTCGTCGCCATGATCTGATCTCTACCCTGTTAGCATGACAAAATATATTAGTGGTAGCTCTAGGCTAACTACAACAAAGCTTGTTAAACAACTCTGAGATTGCTGGCTTCAGTAACATAACCGCATTCAGTAACGCAATATTCAAAGCCTTATAAGGTCTAGTTTAGCGGCGTTAATTTGAGGTTGCTCATTATTAAAGAGTTAGCACTACAAGCGTGTTGACGAGTGGTAGGCTAACTACAACAAAGCTTGTTAAACAACTCTTTGAGATTGCTGGCTTCAGTAACATAATAACCGCATTCAGTAACGCAATATTCAAAACCTTAAGGTCTAGTTTAGTGGCGTTAATTTGATCTTACTCATTATTAAAGAGTTAGCACTACAAGTGTGTTGACGAAAAGACAGGAGCCCAGGAGGACAGGACTAGCCAAACAGTTATACAAAACAAGTAACTTGGCTTAACGTTGCTAATTGTTAGCTTACCTGGTTAGAACAGTCTGTATGGAATCCTGGTCATCTGAAGATAAAAGTCGAGTACATTCTGTAAAAGTCTGGGCACAATTGTTCAGAAAGTTTGTGGTCGTCATTTTCTGAGATCTGCCTCCACCAGAATTTGAAATCACACACAACGTGTTCGTCTTCTTCTTTGGTTATTTTAATGCCGGTTAGCAAACAAGGTATGCCCTATAGGTGAATCACCGCCACCTACTGGACTGGAGTGTGATACCGGATCAACCGCACAAGTGGCTCTCCCCCACACAAATGGACTGTCCTAAATACTAAATGATAGCTACGTAAGAGCCCACATGATCACAGTAGGACTACATAAAACATACTACAGGACTACATACAGCTTAGCGCAGACACTACATAAAAAGGGGGGTGGCTATGTTGACGCCAACCAATAGCATGGAAGCATAGATGGTCCAAACGTGTACAGACGTCAAAAACGGCCGTGTACAGACGTTAAAAACGGCCGTGTACAGACGTAAAAAATGGACGTCTGTACACGTTAATTTTTGACGTCTGTACACGAACGAGAATTCAGACGTTTTGGCACAGTTGGCTTTCCATAATGAAACAGCTGCAGGCGCTTCCTAAACGGGTGTCCAATCAAAAATAGGCGTTTAAATTACGAGTACATGTGACCCTTTCGGCGTTCCATAGTTTTTAGCTTCTGTTTCATTTCGCTTCCAATCGCAGCTCGCCGTTAGGAATATAAATTATTTTTCGGCGGCCATTGTTGTTTTCAACTGGAATCGCTTGATAGCCGTGTTGGAGGCAGCCACGTTCGGTAAGTCCTATTTTTACAAATTTTAAGCTAGAATCAATGATTGGGTTCGTGAAAGTACACTACTCTTGAATTATGGTGAAGGTTTTAGCACTTTTAGACCTTAGATCGTGAGTCTGAAGTGACGGAAAACCGAACTCAAAAAGTAGCTAGCTCTAGCTTTTTTCCTCTGTGTTTTTAATTTGTGAATCATTTTGCATCTCGGCGAATTGTTCATCAAAAAGGTCGAGGAGGGCAGCCTTTGGGAGAAAAAGCAAGCCCCCACAAACCTGTCGGCTCAGAATTTTGATTTGGGGCGTGAAAGTCTTTGTAATAAGCCTATGCGCCAGGGAGACCGCATAGTAATGAGGACAAACCCGTTTGAGCGTTTTTCCTGAAATACGTTTTAATAGTTATTCCTGGGGAAATGATGGAATTAAATTACATATTAACCATACTGAAATACGTGTGCACAATAATATCAACAATATTTGCTCAATTTAGACGTTTTTAAAGGTTTTTAATTTGACCTCGAAGCTACTTCCTTTAATCAGCTGTTTGTGAAAAAGAGGCTAGTTTTACGACAGTGACTTTGGATGTAGCCTACTTTAACATGCTAGCTGATTAGCCAGTACGAGTGAGATATGTAAACGGCTACATTAATAAACCTCTTGTTTGTAAAATATGTAGTCTTAAATACGATGGGAACACATCACATAAACAACTCTAAAACGTCCGACACGCCAAATGTTGTCAATTTTTGTCAAGCGTCCCTGAAGCTCAAATTCCGAGTCGGAGTTCCATGAAGCTTTTCATTGCAGTGAATGGGGTGGAGAAGCGTTTCTTCTCTTGTCTGTACTCTTATATTGTCCAGTCGATTTATAATAACATGTTATCAAAAGAGGACCTCTAAATTACTTTTTCGTTGTCTTTCTTTAAATGAATGTAGTAATTTTAATTAAGTTATTCCATTGAAACATAATACATGTAATATAATAATGACACGACTTAAATTTGTTCAAGAACAACAATGTTTAATATGCATATTTAATAGGAAACCTAACTCATTTTCCAGAGGGAATCAAAAAAACAGTTAACCCATTTTAGCCAATATGGGATACTGGAAAATTATTCCCTGACCCCTAGCAAAAAGGCGATCGAGCAAGCTCCTGGAAAATGTGTAGCTAATTGAAGGCACGTTCATCTGAAAGAGTGAGAAAAAAGTGCACAAAATACTTATTTACAATAAGTTACTTATAAACATATTTATGAAAACTTCTTTTTTTAAATTTTATTATACAACCTCACTGCAAACTGGATGTGCTGCTGCTGTTTAATTTTCTCTTCATACCTGCAATTAGAAATACATAAATTATTAGATATTAATATCAAACCTGATCAACAGCCTTACTAGAGTCAAACTGCCAATATTTAGCTATATAAACATCCTATAAGAGATAAGAATATATGCAGAGGGAACTATTTACATCTTACCTGAAAGAAAAATATTATATTAGATACACAATAGTTACAAATAATTATACAGCTATCTTCAACCTAAAAGAAAAGATTAATATTAGAAGATACACAATAACTACAAATTATAGCCAATGCCCTACTCTATACTGTTGGCTTTTAAATCCCGCTCAACAGTCTAACTGCCAATGCCCTACTCTATACTGTTGGCTTTTAAATCCCGCTCAACAGTCTAACTGCCAATGCCCTACTCTATACTGTTGGCTTTTAAATCCCGCTCAACAGCCTTGCTTTACAACCTACAAACAATCTGACTTCATGATTCAAATAATCATCTAAAAGAGGACATTCGTAAACCCCCTCCTCTTCGTCCTCACCCTCGTACTCTACAACAAGTAAACTACCTGTGCTACAGCCCACTACTCTACCTGGATACCAGCACTCCAACCCATCATCACTATCTATGTACATGTGCTTTATTTTCCTGCCTATCATGTCTGCAGCACTGACAGACAACAACTCCACATACCCCTCCTGAAAATCGGACCATAAATCAAACCACCACAGTCTCTTTTCCCCATCATATCTTACATTGGAAATGGTCTTACCATTGACCTCCTTTTCCCCTATAACTGTGGCTCTGTACCAGACTTTAGTCCCATCCTCATCAAACCCATGTCTGATGATTTTACCAAGGAGCTGGTCTGCCGACTGCACATCAGGTACTATGACCTTTGAGAGCCCCCCCCTCTTCCTGCCTAAATCCCGAACAAGTGCCTGCTGCTTCTCAGCAAGGCGTATAAATTCAGCCTTTGCCTCTGCAAAAACATGTGCTGATGCACACCCATACTGCCTATCCTCAGTGTCCTCCAACTCCAGAGGTGCCTGAACTACACTCCTAAGATTCCTAGTGAGAGTCTCTAAAGGCAATCTTCTCCTGTCCTTACTTAGATTGAAGACGCCATTTTCATTTTTCATCCCTAGTACCACCCGTCTAAACCTCAACTGTGCTGATACAGCTAACAGTTTGGATCTCTCACCTAAACTCTCTAGTTGCTCATCTATTTCATCTAAAGTTGTCCACAAGCCCCCATACTTATCGATCTCCAATGTCAGCTTTTGCTTTGTGGCAACATCCCTAACTTCCCTCTCTCTCTCTTTGACCCTAGATGCCTGCAAAATCCTAAGTCTCTCATCCCTAATGGATTGAGCACGCTCACAGAAAATGGCTCTCTGTTCTTGCACTGATGCTCTAGCTACAGATAACACCTGTGCTTTCCTGTCTCTATCTAACCCTGACAGCCATTCCCAAGACCGATTCTGCTTGAAAAGCATCATGCCCTCTAGTGTGTTGACCTTTGCCCTAGCTTTCTCTCGAAGAAGCCTATCAAAAACCCCAAAGTCACGCTCACAACTGACATTGGTTTTAGGTGCTGAGGCAAGTTGGTCAACCAATTCCTCAGACACATCTGCATAGCGTCCATGCACTAAGTGGTCCGCTAGCATGCTGCTACACACCTTAACCAGGCTGGCTAAAACTATCTCAACAGCCTGCACTGTCAAACCATCAAAATCTATGTCAGTCTTTTTAGTCAAACACTTTAAAACAGGACTATCATGGACAGCTATGTCCTCAAAGAGAGTCACTTCCCCTGTAAGAAGTGAAGCTCCATCCACCTGCCACTCTCCTAAGCTTTCTGACAAGCTCCTGATACCTGCCATTCATTACCAGCACATTTTCCTTCCTAGAAAGTGCCTCCCACACAGGATCAACAACTAACTTCCCTACAAGCCCCAAGGCCAGACAACCTGCAAGGAAATGAGGAACATTAAGATCCTCATACACAGCCTCTACTAACCTATTGGCACTTCTATTGGCACAAGAGAAATCCAAAATATCCCTACTCAAAAAATACAAACTTGCTGAGTTGTAAAAGGTGACATTTGCCCTGTTTCCCTTAAAAGGAGCAAGGGGAACGAAATCCGTTCCGTTCCTGTCCATCAAAAATGTTCGAAATTGAACCGGCTTGCCACTCTTTTCACAGCCACGCTCTTGAATGAGCTTACACACTATTCTCAAAAGGTGTACAGCTCCGCTTTCACCACAACTCTTCTGGAAACCGGGGTGCCTAGAGCTTCCAATCTCTGCACTGCCAAAAACCATGTCTTCCCAGGTAGACAAGGCAGTGTTTGCTTGATGGGCCAGACCATCAATGAGATGCAAACCACAGAACAGCTCATTCACCACACAGTCTTGCTTTCTCTACCTCACTGCACTGATCAAAGTCCTCAACTATGTCAGGCAGGATACTGGCTCTGTACTGAGCCAGTATTTCATTGAACCTCTTCTCTGTGCTAGCCCTGTCACTCATCAGGTTCTTAATTTTGGAGAAAATGTCTTTCTCACAAAAATCACTAACTTCTTCACCACCACTGCTAACAACATCATGAATCATCTCCCGCACAGTATCAAACGTGCACTGGGCAGAACCGGATGCCTGTTCTCTCACACCTAAATGGGGTCTAGTACCATCCTTTAAAAATATGCCTGCAGTGCCATATTTGTGTCCAAACTTACTTGTTGCATCTGTGCAAAGGGTCAAGTTATTCTCTGACAACAGAGTACTTTGCAGATGCTGTAACAACACCTGTCTTGCTTCCAACACCATATATTTACAAAAAGACTGGCTAGGAAGCCTTCCTATCTTGGACCTGCCAAGCTTCTGCAACTTTGTATTATTTTGCAACTTTCACAACTTCAGATGCTTTGGTGGAACTCACCCCCATACTTGTGATCAAATCCATGTACACCTCCCTAACAACATCTGAATACTTACCATGCTCAAAAGTGGGGACCTGACCTTGTATAAACCTGTTTAGTTCCTCCTGTGCGGCAGCATGTTCCCCTTTCCAAAACTGCACTCGCTCATTTAAACTCTGAACCTGCTCTACTAAACCAGATGCTCTACCACTTACCTGATCGGTCTTTCTTTTTAAATAATTAGAACGCTGAGTCTCCTTCCTTTTCTCAATTTTCATTTGTGCTAGTCCCTGACTCAGACCGACTAACCTTTCTTCTAACTCTTCCTTGGCCACTTCCAACACACTGTTCTGAAGCCTAAGGCTCTCAGCCTCCTGCTCTTTCAGTGCTAGCCTATCTTCCCTCCTCTTCAACTTCTTCTTAACCAGGGATCTGGAGCTATGGTTATCTGAGAACCTCTGACTACACTTGTCTAGCTTACACTGCAAGCTGCTGATCTTAACCTCAGCCTCATACAGCTTCAAACCTCTCTCTTTCCTATCATTGTCTATCCTATCTTTCTCTTTAAGCATAACCTCAAAGTCCTGCACTAATTGATCCCTTTCCTTCAGTTCCCTTTCTAAATCCACAACAACCTTGTCTATGTCCCTGACACATTCCAGTTCGATACTAGCTACTAGCTCCTGGCTCTCAGCCTGTGTACATTGACCAAAATTAACTGATTTCTCTTCAAAAGCGACCCTTTCTCTATGTACAAATCTACGATTCCTTGACAACGCTCTCTTGATATATGTACTTACCCACCTCTCAAGGGCCCTGCGATCATCTACATTTAAAACAAAGTTGTAACACAAAATGTCAACTACACTTTGAATCACTGTACCTACAGCCATCAAAGACACAAACCTGTGAATCTCAAACAAGACCCTATTGGTCAACAACTTGATATCGATCTTATCTTTCTCTCCTGATAAATTATGCAACTCTACACCTAATCTCTCACATTCTCTGAACACCATACTACCTTCACTCTTTGTCTCTTTGCTGCAGCTCATGTTGTCTTGCTTGTCTTCTGTCAGTAATGAATTATTAGATTTGAACTAATAACTCCTCACTGACAGGGGGGGGGACAGTAACAATTGATTGGCTTAATCTTTGTATGAGTTACAATGTGTTGCTGGGGTGTTGCTGGGGGGGGGAGGGTGCTTAGCTGGATATAATTGGTTTGTTTACTCTGATTAATACCCAATAAGATCATATCCCCTGTCACTCACTTGTGCCCCTCCCCCCTGTCACTGTGGTAAATTGTAACATGTTCCCACCGTTTTATGATAGACCAATATTAAGCAGTTATTTGTCCCTTTACATTTTTTTAAGGGGGTTTAAATATAAGTGCATCTGTCTCTAGACTTTACTTACCTACTATTATGGAAAACGAACTCCAACTTCTTCGAAAGCCACACGTGTGGATAATCAGCAGCTCGCTGATTTTCTGGCTTGAACGCCACCTGACCGCCACGGGACACAGCCACCCTCGGCTTGATGTGCCAGATTGAGTGGATGGGGAAGAGGGGTATGAGAT
The DNA here is from genome assembly GCA_023658055.1 of Thaleichthys pacificus. Taxonomy (NCBI): domain Eukaryota; kingdom Metazoa; phylum Chordata; class Actinopteri; order Osmeriformes; family Osmeridae; genus Thaleichthys; species Thaleichthys pacificus. Next base: position 3,015,362 of record CM042856.1, read on the forward strand.
GGGAGCAGCTCCTGCCTCTACTCCAGAGAACACCGGGTCCAGGTCCCGACGTAATGATCGTACATCTAGGCGGAAACAACCTGGCCTCTCAAACGTCGTGTTCTCTGATGATCCAAATGACTGTCCATCCCAGAGTGGTTTTTACTGCGTAAGGACCATTTCTCTGGCTGTTAATTATCGTCCATGGTTCCAAAGCCTTAGGAACATTGTTCCCAATCAACATACTGACTTCCGCTTCAATGTGTGGAATTTTCACTTCATGGAGATACGGCCATTGATTTACATCCTCCTGATTGGGAATATTTTCAGGTTTCACAGGAATCACAGTGTGGGAGTACACCTCGGGCAGTTCCAGATACTCACTGCTTTCAAGACCACTGATTTCCATACCTGTCACCAGGGACGTCTTTATGACCTGTTCCTTGTTCATGGTTCTAAGCAGAATACTTGTTCTGCTTCCTGTGGTCTGCAACTGTCTGAGTAAGGACTCTGTGCAGAATGTTGCAGAGCTTCCTGGGTCCATAAAAGCATAGGTACTTATCACCTTTTTTCATCTTGACTTTCACAGGGACAATAGCAAGTCTGCATTCTGAGTTACCGGCCCCAGTCTCACTCCACACGTTAGTTTGATTTGCGTATACTTTTGTCACAGCCATGTCTTTTGAGCTTACACCTTTCTGATTGTTAGTCTCTTTTTTGTTGATATGTAGGACAGTTGGGTGTTTAAGAGAACACACTTGACAGGTAAGTCTCCTTTGACAACCTTTGCTCATGTGACCGACTTCAAAGCATCCAAAACACAGTCCTCGTAGGAGCTCCAGTTTTTCTTCACGATTTTTCCTTTTCAGCTGCGGACATGAACTGAGGTGATGGTTTTCCTTGCAATGCAAGCACTCTTTACTTGCTTTTGTTTGCATTTTATTTGCACCTTCCGATACATCCTGCTTAGTATTGCTGTGTGTCGCTGTTTCCACACAGGTAGCAAATCCACTGTATCCACCCTTGGGCCTGCTGTCCTTGGAGAGGATGGGCTTGCTTGCCTGTGATGAGCCGGTACTTCTTGCCTGTATGAGATTTAAGTTTCCAAACAATGGATGTGACAGGATTCTGGATTGGTAGCTCACAAACTCTACTAAATCCGAAAACTTCGCCCTTGGGCCATTGCATTCCTGTATTTCAAAAGCTTTACTTCGCCATCTTCCTTGCGATTTGAAAGGTAGCTTACTGAGAATGGCTTTCATGTTAACTGGATGGTTTAACTCCTCCAAATACGGTACAGAGTTCATGGCATTCAAACATCCATTGAGAAACACAGAATACGCCTGCAAGGCGTCTGCATCCTCTGCTCTGACCACTCCCCAGTTGAGACCTTTATCCAAATATGAAGTAGCAATTTTGTGTTCATCACCGAAGTGCTTCTTTAACAGTTCCTTTGCTGCAGCATAACCCCTGTCTGGATGCATATACTGGCAACTACGCATTAGTTCTCTTGGTTGTCCCAAGGTGAACTGCTCTAAGAAAAACAGTCTATCTTGGTTGCTCTCAGTTTTCCTTTCGATGCCATGTTCAAAAGCTCTCATAAAGAACAGGTAGTCCAGAGGATCTCCCTTAAAGACAGGAATGCTGAATGATGGCAAAGTAAATTGGCCTTGTTGTTTAATGAGAGTTTCTGTTATTTGATTTTGATTCTCCATTATGTTCAGCAGACTGTCGAGTTCATGTATGTTACTTTGATCATGGATAGTTGTAGATCTTTTTCTTTGTGGGTGTGTTGAGCCCACGTGTTCCTGTACCATGTGACATGAAGTCATGGCTACCTGAGTAGGCGAAAAGATCAGAAGACCTGAAGGTCATCGACCTGAAGGTCGATGCTCTTTAGCAACCTCTACTGAAACTTTAGGTTTGTGGATGACAAACGTTGTCTTTCTTCTCACAGATGGGTCCACAGTTTGGCTTCCATATGTACTTCTTGTTGTTGCCGTGGTACTGTCCAGAGTAGCTGTAGGCGGTTCGTATGCCGGGGTTAGCTTAGTGTCTTCAAATTCATCCTGTTGTACCAATTTTTCTTCCAAGTACTCATTCATTCCATCCATTCCTTCTGTTCTTTCAGGCACGTTCCGTGACAGTCCAAATCCTTTTAAGATGCCTAACTTTGCTGTATTTACAGCCATTTGAGTCTCCAACTCAAGCTTCTCAGCTCTGAGCTCAGTTTCTTTCTTTTCAAGATGCTGTTTTTTTTTAAGCCTTTCAGCCTTAGCTGCCAACCCAGCATGTTCACTTTCTAGGCGCATTTTAACAGATATCATTGATGACTTTGATTGAACGTCGTGATGGTGCATTGGAAACACTGTCATTGGGCCCAACATCATCCATAGTAAGTGAAGTACCCTGTGTAGCATCATTACCAGTCCAGTTCTCAGTTTGAGCAACCCATTTTGATACATTGTTTAGGAAAACCAACAAAGGTGCAATTTTAGGGGCAAACCACTCACTTTGATCCCTTTTAGCATCATCTTCATGCATTAAAGATCTGACAGTCATTTAACTCATTGAAGTCTTGATATGTTTTGAGAAACTCCTTTTCCATTTTTGTTTTAACCTTTTCAAGATTGCATCCATCCTTCATTAACTCAGTGATTTCATTTTTCTTTTTTGTTAAGACACCCGACTTGGCACTCCTTGATCCCTTGAGCTGCGTCAGTTGCTCCGTATGGGCGGTGTCCTCCTCCATGGCTTCTGAATCTTCAAACTCTTTATGCGTTCTTCTTGTCACGTCTTGCTTTGTTTGCAACTCCAACAGGTAACAACGCACACGCACAAAACATCAAATGAGCCTTCTTAGTTGTATTCCTTTCGTTCTTTGTTTTCCGAAAACACTTCTTCAACAACGAATCCTATTAGCGATCAGCTCCTATTGAAGTTCCATTACAAGCATTCCAGCGCAAGCATTGCGAGCGGGTTTTTTGACAATTGTAAAGCCAATTTCCAACCTTTTAGTCCAGCCTTGGTTGACGCGCTTCAAGCACTGCAGTCGTTTGTGATTGATAATGGGATTTATTGCAGAAACAAAAGTAAACATGAGTTTGTACCTGGAGGTGCGAAACAGCGGTAGTTCTGCTTTTTCCAGTATTCCAACAATTCCAATAACGTAGCGCTTCATGCGGTCAAAAAACCATATGGCTGCATGCCTGTTCCACTGCTCTCATTTCTGACGCGTATAGCTTGCTTTAAGTAGCTCCACTTGGTCAGGTGCTAACAAGGTGCAGGTGCTGCACTCACCTGACAAAGTGGGCTGTGGCCAACGCAATTTCCCACCTCCATGGTGTTTAACAAGCAAATCCAAAAACTAACAAAATAACATTCAATCAAATAACATTCAATGGTTCACTTACTTTCGTTTTATACTAATATTCCACAACTATGAATAATACAATAACCAGCCTATTCTGGCTCCAACAGTTCTTAAACTCAACCGATTATTGTCATTTTACCAAACATCAGTGTTTACTTGGAAAGATTACTGTATATTTCCACTTTTGATTTGTATTTCCATCGTAAGTTTGGTCTTTAATTTCATTTGGAAGTGGTATTAATGCCTTGAGTAGAGTAACAAATAGAGACTAAATGTGTAAATGGATGTTGAAACTCAGTTCTCTGAGTTGGTGCATGTCAGTTTAGGCAAAGGTAGCCTTTTAAACCTCTAGGTTTAAAACAAATTCAGATTTGATTGGAACTCTCTCTTTTATACATGTATAGTTGGATTTGACATTTAACAGACATTTAATTCATTTAGCAAGTTGTTTAACTCAAACAACCATAACACAGTACATATGGTATACAAAGCTGCAGTCAGATTTGGCGAAATTGTTATCTTGGATGTTATCTTTACATATAGATGGGGTCTTGATGATGATGCGCACGCAGCTTCAAGGCAGAAAGACGCGTTCCATTTCACTTTTACTGTACCTACCATAGATATATATATATATCCATGGTACCTACACCTTTAATGTTCCCGCCATCCCCCCCTTTCTGAATAAAGTTCGACTGATCTGATTTGTTGATTTCTGTTGCTATGAAAACCAGTTTAGCCAAGCTAACTAACATTGTTTTTAGCTAGCTTGCTAAATTCAATTGCTTTCAATTAAATTCAATGCCATTCAATTGCTAACAAAACATTAGTAAAAATAGCTTGCTAATCGGGCAGAACATGTTCATGCAGTAGAGACTCTGAGACCTTAGCGCGCCACTAGCATCTCGTCATATCACGCAGTCGGAGCACAGCTAGATAATCAGCGTCAGCGCTCTTGGGTACCCAGCATGCAGTGCGGCACCGCAAAGATTTGGAGGAATAACGTGGTCCCGGTTCTTGGGACCATAGATATATATAAAAATGTTTATATATATATCTATGCTTGGGACCATATATGCTTGGGACACCACCGGATAGAAAATCAGGAAATGACGTACCCGAATAAAGAGACTTCGTGTAACTTCGGCTCTGTGAGTCGATTTTCATTGGTTTGAGCGTTTCCATGGCATTCAGAAAAATACAACCGCGCAAATCTCAATTCTGAAATGTATGAACCGGCATCAAACAAAACAGGTACTTTAAGTAGCAAGTTTTGTCAAAATATGTTTATTTTATTACTAGAATGTTGTCGTTTTTGAAGTCAGACGTTGTTTGCAATGCAATTTGTTTGTGAGTTGTTAATTAATGAGTGATAAGGCCATCAGAGTTCTCCTTGATGCTACTGTACTGTAACGTTGTTAATTAGTGGGTTGATGCTAACGTTGTTAGTCACCTTATTGCATTCAGTTACATGTAGAAACATCTATCTGTATTACATGCTTAGACATATCGGTAACACTTTAGAATAATGGTCCGTTGTTAACGAGTAGTTATGCAGGAAGTAATAGGTAGTACTACATTAACACCAAATTTAATACTATTAACTAATATGGAACCAAGATTAACTAAGCAGTAAGTAATAGCAAATTTAGTACAAAGGTAGTTCCTTGGTAGGTATTTGGTTATTACTAAATACATATATCCTCATTGAGAACTACTTGTGAACTATGACCAATTAAGAAAGAATAACCAATTAATTACTAATCACAAAGGTAACTTGTCTAAAAAGTGAACAATTCGTTTTTTTTTACTCTGAACATGGTCATAACTTTTCAGAAGCTTGTGCCTCAAATGGGTTCTTTGTGGAAACCAGTTTATGAATATTATATCCCCCCAAATACGTTAGCTACAGGTTGAGATTGTGACTACTCTTACCAAAGGATGGACGTATGTTCTCTGTTTATTTCAAACGTAAACATGGTATAATACAAATAATTCTAATTTGTTTAAAAAAAATTATAATTGTGAAGTGATGCTGACACGCTCATGATTGGATTAGTTCACTATTATGAGCTCTTGAGTGTCAGTTCAATATGTCTCAGACTCCAGAGACCTACCTTTATGTTACAGTAGCCGCCTGAGGAGGACTTCTCTTTAGGATATGAATATAAACATTGATGTTCTCTTGTCAAAAACAATTTGCATCCTGCATTTATGTTGCGATAAGCGCAAAATCACATCTTCCAGATTACAATGCTTGTTAGAATATCACTAGTGCCTCACAGAAATGTATGCCTGTACCGTATGTGTATAAATATAAAATTAGACTTATATTACTTGTGAAAACCAGTATAACTCCTCACTAATTACTCAAGCATTACCTTGTCATCCTGCAGGAACTACTTGTGATGTGGACCATTATTTTAAAGTGAAAAACATGTTAACTCCTCACTAATTACTCAAGCATTACCATGTCATCCTGCAGGAACTACTTGTGATGTGGACCATTATTTTAAAGTGACAAACATGTTAACTCCTCACTAATTACTCAAGCATTACCTTGTCATCCTGCAGGAACTACTTGTGATGTGGACCATTATTTTAAAGTGACAAACATGTTAACTCCTCACTAATTACTCAAGCATTACCTTGTCATCCTGCAGGAACTACTTGTGATGTGGACCATTATTTTAAAGTGACAAACATGTTAACTCCTCACTAATTACTCAAGCGTTACCTTCTCATCCCGCAGTAACTGTAATCTGGACCATTATTTCAAAGTGAAAAACATGTTACCTCGCAAGATCTACAACATAAAACAACTGCAGATTGGGTAACATTTTCTTTAATTATATGCACTGGAAGATTTCCATGAAATCGTAAAAGAAAATTCTACATAATGCAAAAATACACAGGGGCATGCAAGAATAAAGCACTTTGTAAAATATGTCTGAAAGAAACATTCTTTGTTTGGCACAATGATGAAACCTAGAATTTAAACAAAAATGATGTATTTTGGAATGAAACATTCAACACATTCAACAAACTGATGAAAAACTGAGTCAAACATAATGGCTAAATAAGTATTAAGTAAGTAACGCTACATGGCTAACCCTAACCCAAACCAACGTATAGGCCTGTACTCACTCTGAGTCTAGCATTGGCCACTACTACGAAATACAACAGCAACGCAATTCCAAAGGGATGAAAATGATGAAGGAAGAAATAACAAATGGCCCAATTCAGAGAACAGGAACATGGCCCACAACGCTAGCTACAGTTGTTGCTAGCTGTAAAGCCAGGCTAGCTGTCGACTAGCTTGTAAAAAGTCCCATTCATACAAACTGTATATTATTGCAATCGAAATTCGCACTAATCCCACAATTCGAAATTCGCACTAATTCTAGCCTACAATTCGAAATTCGCACTAATTCTAGCCTACAATTCGAAATTCGCACTAATTCTAGCCTACAATTCGAAATTCTAGTGAAATTCACCTAGTCGTTATCTAAGGGATTATGTTTATTTATTTAGTAATAACCAAATACCTACCAAGGAACTACCTTTGTAGTAAATTAGCTATTACTTACTGCTTAGTTAATCTTGGTTCCATAATAGTTAATAGTATTAAATTCGGTGTTAATGTAGTACTACCTATTACTTCCTGCATAACTACTCGTTAACAACGGACCATTATTCTAAAGTGTTACCACCCTGTCTCACAAATCTAAAGAGACCCAGTCTCACAAATCTAAAAAGACCCAGTCTCACAAATCTAAAAGAGACCCAGTCTCATAAATCTAAAGAGACCCAGTCTCACAAATGTAAAGAGAATGTAAAGAGACCCAGTCTCACAAATCTAGCGAGCGAGCCCCGTCTCTCACTACAATGTATCATTGAGTTTGCATCAACGTTTAACATTTACCTGACTCCAATTGTTTTCTATGGTCAATGTGGTTCAAACAGTGCAGCCCACAGTCACAGTTCTAACAGCAGTTTACAGACACTCACTCCTAAAGCTACAGGGTCCTATGCTATGCAGATTTCGTTTAAACAGGCTCTGCTTACCTCTTTTTATATGGGCCCAAGTGAGTGTCAGTGAACCACCGCTGTCCTGCTCTTGCCGGCTTGCCGGGGTCCCCTTCTCAGGGACCTCTCGTTCGGATCTCTCCCCCAGACACGTCGGAGGTCACCAATTGTTAAGGATAGTGTAACTGGGTAGTGGAGAATAATACAAGGTTAAATATCGGACCAAGTTATTTGTAGTTTAATGTAAGTAATGATGCAATCACAAGATACACAATGAAAACAACACACCAAGATGTTCTAAGTCCAGTACAATGAATCAGTCGATGATGCAACAGCAGTCTCACAGAAACAGAGTCTCGGAATAGAACAAACGAAGGCCTTCGTTGAGAAAGTGGTCGTGACAGAGATCCGAGAGAGTTCTGCCCACACCAAGTTCTGTCTCCCTGTCCTTGGGAGACAGGTCTTGTACCCCCCCAGAGAGGGAGGTCTGTGACAGGCGATTGGTCAGAAGACCGTGGGGTGGGAATGTGGTTGTCCAATTAAATGTCCAGGGTGTTCATGGTGGCACAAGGTGGGCAGTCCACGGATCTGGTGATGTTCGGAGAGGGAGGGGGCGGAGAAGACCCACAGGTCTACTCAGGGAGGGGGGCAGACAAGACCCACAGGTCTGAGGTAATCCAAGGGAGGGGGGCTCCAGGGAAGGAAGTAGATCGCCCCAAGGTCCTTATGGCGTGCAGGGAGATGGGAGCTGCGCCTCCAAGGGGGGAGGGGGGGTCGTGTCTCCAGGAGAAGGGGTGGGTCAGGGTCTCCAAGGGGAAGATCACCCAGTGTGAAAGGGGGGGGGGGCAGGGTCTCCAAGGGAATGCAGATGGGGCAGGGTCTCCAAGGGAATGTGACCTCAGAACAGAGTATATCCAATACTTGGAATGCTGAAGCAGCATTCCAAGTATTGTTCTTTGAATCTTTATTCAAGCATCTTCTTCTTCTATTTCTTCCGCGACACCTTTCAGCGCCTTCAAATCTTCAGCTATTAAAACCGTTCAGCTATCAAAAAATTCAGCCGTTTCAGGCTATGACTGCTGACTTTTCAGCTTTATTCCTCTTATGCTTGAATTAATATAAATCAATATTCATAATATTTTTTACATGGGTTTCCAATGGAGTTTTCTTTCAAATCCTCTTAAACTTCTTCAACTTCCAAATCCTTCTTCTTCCTCAATCTTTCAGCTAGAGCCACCATTTAAACTTTAAAATGTTGACAAAACCCTAAACTTCAACTCAAGGAAGAAATCGTCGGCATGGACAGCAGACCACACCGGAGGAATGAGGTGTTAAGCAATTATCTATTAATGACTAAGAATAATTACAAAAGTGCAGGGCTATACGGAGTTGCAATGTTACTTTTCCTGTTGAATTTAGGTTAATAACATTAACTCGTGAATTCTTTGGGCAACAAAGCAACAACAAAGATGACTGTGGTAAAGTTAGTTTGAAGTTCGATATTCAACAGATATTCGGACGCAGTATTGTGTTATTTTAACCGGTGTTTAGCACTGCTACGACCGGCCGCTCAGCCAATGCTTTTGGCTGCCTAATCAACGCGTACGTTTAGGGACCGTCAACAAATTACACATTTCAAAAGTCAATAGCTTTTCAACAACATGAACTAGGAGCGTCAAAATAATGTTAAACTGTTGAAGATGTATGCATTCATGCTGCAAAGCCTTTATTTTGTTCATTTTCATCTCAGGTTATTAAAAAATATTTTATTTAAAATAAATCTTCAAACTTCAATAGCTTTTTGGTCATGTGACCTATAATCCTCAAATTAATTTCAGTGTTCACTGACTATGCATACATGTTGCACAGCCTTTAGGTTTTTCATTTGATCTCACACACATTTGCCACGGGATGCCACCCCTCAAAATCTCCTGCCACCCTCTTGCCACCCCATGAATATTTTTCTAGATCCGCCCCTGGTTGAATCCAACAGACGTACACTTTTGTTCAGAGCCCCACGAAAGCGAGACAAAGTCCAACTCTCGCCCCATAAAGACCAATGCAAATCTGGTGACAAAATCGTCAGAGAAAGCAAAAAGAACAAGATTTTGAAACTGCCGGTAGAGTCGTATTTCTGACCGCACAGACATATAAAGGACATCTCTGGTTTCGGCAGAGTCTTGGGTCTCGGAAAATATCCTTATTTTTTGGATTGGACGTATAGTTTTTCGTCTAGGTTAACTTGTTTGAGGTGTGAATTCTAGCTACATTTCTGTTCTCTCTGCCCTCAGAGCGTTAGCAATCATAGCTGCACCATCACCGTGGCAACCACACAGCTGCTGCAAATGACCAACGGAAAAAGAAGATATTCTATAATGGCCACTAGATGGCGCTAAACTGCCAAACCTATTTTTTATGCTTGCCAGGGACAGAACAGCTATACTATCCCAACTATAATTTCAGCTGTTAAAACTATAATATTCTTGTTACGACTAGCTAGCTAGCCTAGGCTACTTCTTCTTCTGTTTAACAGTTCAGCTTTCAGCTTCTCCCGCATTGTATTTAAGCACTTAGCTTTGTTAGATGATGCAGTTCAGCTTCCACACTGCCTCTTTTGTGCGACTCACACATTTTACAAATTAATTTCAGTTTGCAGGTATTTTTCTCATTTCTGTATTTTCAGCCATTTAAAAAATGTATTTCAGATTTCAGCATTCCAACGCATTTTCTGCAGGAAATGCTCTTTCTAGTCTTCTTATTCCATTTCTTCCATGGCACGTTTCAGCGACTTCAAATCTTCAGCTATTAAAACCGTTCAGCTATCAAAAAATTCAGCAGTTTCAGGCCATTCCTGCTATGACTTTTCAGCTTTGTACCTCTTATGCTTGAATTAATATAAATCAATATTCATAATATTTTTTACATGGTTTTCCAATGGAGTTTTCTTTCAAATCCTCTCAAACTTCTTAAAACTTCTTCAACTTCCAAATCCTTCTTCTTCCTCAATCTTTCAGCTAGAGCCACCATTTAAACTTTAAAATGTTGACAAAACCCTAAACTATTTTTAAATAATTCAGCTTTTTGATATCTATTCAACTTTTTTCAATATCACTGATTATGTTTCATGACTTTTTCAAACCGTTTCTGAGATTTACATGGGTGTAAACCACTCAGTCTCTCCCACAGGTGATTGGTATTAGCTGATTAGTGGAGTCACAAGACAGAGTTTGATAGTATTTAAACCTAATACAATTTACAAGAGGTGACTCTGCAGGTGCTGCTAATCTCTTTTACTACTATTGCTAATGGAACTGTTTTATTCTACTACGCCACTGAGTGCGTTTACTTGACCATGAGAAACCCGATTACTAGTGTAAGGGGCCCCATTATCGTCCACTCTAAATCTCCAACGTTCGGGGCCCCATTATCGTCCACAACCGTTTCTGCCGTTAATTTCTTAAAGAAGATATGCAGCAGCAATGAAAGAAAGTAACTTATCGATATGCACAAATCTTATATTGCTGCACACCAAATTACAGCTTCTTACTTTGAGATTTGAGTATCTAAATACGCTCTCAAACCGTATGTGTAGCATCTGCCTTCCGCAGCGTCAAACTGACATTTCTCCATTGAAAGTGGTTGGGTGGACGATAATGGGACCCCCTGGCTAACTGCTAAAATCAGGAAGGTAACATTTCTAGGCATATCCTGATTGGATTTCAAAACCGGAATGTTATAATATAGGTGTGTATCTATATATTAAAGTACAATGCTGTGACATAACGTTTTTAATTTGTATTATAACGACATTTTGGTAAAATTTCTAACGAGCGTCGAGAGCTAGGTTGACGATAATGGGACCCCTTACTAGCAATTGTCGGTTTATGCCATACGATTACTCCGTTTACATGTGTAATTACATTGACATTTTTGCATTTAGCAGACGCTTTTATCCAAAGCAACTTCCAAGAGAGAGCTTTACAAAAGAGCATAGGTCACTGATCATAACAACGAGATAGCCCCAAACATTGCGAGCATCCAAAACATGAAGCATACATTGTGAAAAACCAAATAAGTGCCAAAGGGAAGAACCATAAGAGCATGCAGTTAAACAAGTTACAATTAAACAACATGAAATTAAAAAAGTGCAAGAGTGTACCTGTAGAAAAGAAGACAAAACAACAATCAAGAGTAAAATATTTCACAGCGAGTACAAGAATTTAAAACCGTCACCACTAACCAACAAGAGCAACAAGTCTCTCAAATACGAGTCATTGTGATCCTGGAGGAAACTAACATCAAGTCCAGCCAAGCATTCCTAAGTGCCGTTGTACTCCCGGAACAAGTGCGTCTTGAGCCTTTTCTTGAAGGTGGGGAGACAGTCAGTGTCCCTGATGGAGGTGGGGAGTTGATTCCACCATTGGGGGGCCAGACAGGAGAAGAGCTTGTGTTGGGACCGGGTGCTCTTGAGCGGTGGGACCACCAGACGGTTGTCAGAAGAAGACCGTAGGTGGCGGGTGGGGGTGTAAGGCTGCAGGATAGACTTGATGTAGTCGGGTGCAGTCCCGTTCACCGCTCGGAAGGTCAGTACCAGAGTCTTGAATCTGATACGGGCCTTGATGGGAAGCCAGTGGAGGGAGATGAGGAGCGGGGCAACATGGGAGCGTCTGGGTAGATTGAAGACCAGACGGGCTGCCGCGTTCTGAATCCTCTGGAGAGGGCGGGTTGCGCATGCTGGGAGATCGGCGAGCAGCGAGTTGCAGTAGTCAAGCTTTGAGAGGACAAGTGCTTGGACTAGCAGCTGGGTGGAATGCATAATTAGTTATGCGATTACTCAATAAGCGCATCTACATGATTCTTTTTATTAATCGTTGTATGCTCCACGGACAAAACTTGCACCATCATCCTTCTGCAACAAAGTGTCGCCGTGTCTTCCTGTATCGGCCCTACTGCTGGATGTTTCATTCAATCAACACATTGAATCCTACTAAGAAAGCCGAGTAAACGCACTCAATGCACACATCTGCTACTGCTATTACTATACCAACTATAATTTCAGCTGTTAAGACTATAATATTATTTTTATGACTAGCTAGCCTAGGCCTACTTCTTCTTCTGTTTAACAGTTCAGCTTTCAGCTTCTGCCGCATTGTATTTCAGCTCTTAGCATTGTTAGATGATGCAGTTCAGTTTCCACACTGCCTCTTTTGTGTGACTCACACATTTTTGAAATTCATTTCAGTTTGCGGGTATTTTCTCATTTCTGTATTTTTTTGCAATTAAAAAATAATTTCATCTTTCAGCATTCCAACGCATTTTCTGCAGGAAATGCCTTTCTAGTTATTATTCCAACTTCTTAGTTCTTCCGCCGTTTTTTGTCCTTTAACTAGTCCTGCATACTTTCACCGATTCCTACAATTTTTGTATCAAAACGTCAGCTCCTTCAGGAGATGTTGGCTATGACTTTTGGTATTTCTCACTTTTATACTTTTTAAGACATTAAGGTTTTTGTGCAAATCATTCTCCCATTAAAAGTAATGGTAAATCCTTTCAAATCATTTAAAAAGCTTCCTCCTCTTTCAAACGTCACTACTTCAGCATACTTTCAGCTAGAGACACCATTCAACCTTTAAAATGTTCACAAGACATTCAGCTATTCCCAAATGATTCAGCTTTTTCAAATATTCCGCCAATTTTGAATTATGACAGTTTGAAATACATTCAAATGTTTGCTCCTTCTTGATTTTTATGAATGAGCAGCAAGCAGAGTGGCACACTCTGCTGCCTGCTCTTTTTCGATATTCAACTAAATTGTCAAACAAATTCCTCTAACTTTCATATAGTTTAACTTACAGAGAAAGCAAGAAGGAAGACGATTTCGAAACTGCCGGTAGAGACATATTTCTGACCGCACAGACATATAAAGGACATCTCTAGTTTCGGCAGAGTCTTGGGTCTCTGAAAATATCCTAATTTTATTGATTGGATGTGTAGTTTTGCGTCTAGGTCAACTTGTTTGAGGTGTGGATGCTACGTAAATGTTCGTTTTTCTCTCTGCCTAGCTCGTTAGCTATCACAGCTGCGCCATCACCGTGGCAACCAAACAGACACGCACCATGAACGTTTTTGAAACTGCCAAAGGAGTTGTATTTCTGACCGCACAGACACATAAAGGATATCTATGGTTTCGGCAGAGTCTTGGAATGAAATATACGTAATTATGTGGGCAATGTAGAACAGCGGACAGATTCGATATTTGATCTTTTGTTAGTTATGGCCATTCTAGTGACGCTACTGTCATCATGGCTGCTAATAGAACGGCGAAACCAGGTCACATACGGTCTAATAACTATCATTCATTACCTAGCTACAAACAAATGCTTCGTAACTGAAGAGCATTTACTTTTTATTGGCGATATTGACAACAGAGGTTAAGGAACTTGTCTTTAATCAAAATATGGTCTCCGTTTTCAATTTGAAGCAGTAGATCTAGCTCATGTAGGAAATGTTCCATTGCATCCTCTTTCTAGCTTCACGCCTTCGGTTATTATTCAAGCCTACGGTGTTAATACAGTCTGTAAAAATACCACTTTGACACACTTGCAAGAAATGATCCGCTGGTTAGCATGATCTTATTATTTAAGTATAAAAAACTCACCAGGGACAACGACAACATTGGCAACCCTGCACTATGAATTATTATTTTGATGTAATCTTAAATTAAGTGTCTGAACAGGACTGGGTGTGCAGGCACACATGATTAGTTTCTCCTCCGTCTTGAACCTGAAACCTAGATTCTAGGTTAGACATGTTGCCAGTCTGTTGCCAATGACCAACGGTTGCTACGTTTTTCCAGCAAGTTCAAGTCATTCCAGTGTTGTCCTTTTACCTTCAAATTCGTTCAACCCAAACTTCAGCAACTGGTTTTCTGCTAAATTTTCAAATTTTCCTGCAGCTCATCTTTCTGAATTTTTGCCCTTATTGTTTAGCATTTTTCTTCTTCTTTTCTTCTGTTTTCTGCCTTCATCTTGCTCCAGGTCCTTTCAAAAATACCTTTCACAGCAGTACCTTCCAACTGCCAGTACTTTTGCATTTTTCTTCTCTTTTCTGTACTTTTCTGCCTTCATCTTGCTGCTTTCTAACATACATTTCAGGCCTTTTGAAACTCCAGCAAATAATTTTCTGCTAAATTTTCAAATTCTTCAGAATTATTTCTCTTTTTGCATTTTTCTTCTCTTTCGTCAATATTTGGACTACATAGACAACGTCGATGTCAAAAGTTTCGTCTTGGTAGTGATTGAGTTGCTTATATTTGTATTTACGTTCCATTGCACGGTTTAAGTATAAATTAAGTTTTTGTGGCGAAAAGTTAAGCTAACGGTGGTTAAATTGCTAGCCACAGTCAATGACGCTACTTACGTCACTAACGTCACGAAAACTTGCGTGACTACCTCTAGCAGAACATTAGTTTAGCAGCTCATTAACTTCTGGGAGATAGCTAGGCTAACTGCTTTACTGCAAGGCAGCTGCAGAAATGCCACAAGCAAAGCAGATTTCAACTTCCAGTCGCAGGCAACGATTATGATCCAAACACAGTCGCAAACAACTTTATGGCACTGTCAGGCCAAAAACCATAGACATAATAAAGAGTAGACGCTGTAGGCTATTAATAGGATAACAGGTTGTACTTCGGTTCTAGCATAAGTCAATAGTGTTTAACATAGCGGAAATTAGCATTGCGGCTAGCATTACGTATGGCGAACATTATCACAAAATTAAAGACACACTTGTTCCGGGAGTACAACGGTACTACTTAGGAATGATTTGCTGGTTTCGATGTTAGTTTTGTTTATTTCCTACAGGAACATAAGGACTCTTATTGAGGGACTTGTTGCTCTTGTTGGTTAGTTGTAACTGATTTAACTTGTAGGCTCCTTGCTGTGAATTATATTATTGTTGCTTCCTTTCCAACAGGTACACTCTAGCACTTTAGAGGATAGGATTTAATTGTAACTTGTTTAACTACATGTCTTGTGTTTCTTCTCGTTGGCACTTAATTGCTTTTCACAATGTACGCAATGTTTTTGAGGCGATCTCGTTGTTTATGATAATTGACCTATGCACTTTTGTAATGCTCTTTTAAGTCGCTTTGTTTAAAAGCGTCGGATAAATGAATATGTAAATGTAAAATATTGTTTTAAAATGATTAAACACAGTTAGGCCAATAGTCGCAAACAACTTTATGGTACCATAAAAAAACAATGTATTGATTTCAAAATCAGTACCAACAAAGAAGGAAAAACGAGAGAAGAGTGCACCATGGTGATTGCTTGTTGTTGTTGGAGGCTGGTTAATCTGATCTGTCCAAAACTAAAGCCCAACTTTATTTCCTAAAAAAACCCAGCACACACAGGAATGTCTGTGTCTCTTACTTCAGCCATGAACAGGTTGAAGTCCTCCTGAAACTCAAACATGAATAAAAAATTGTCCAGCAATTGTATTCTTTCTTCATCACTTTCACAGGTCATTTTTTTCTGGATCTCCTCTCTTTGACTCGGTCCCATCTTAAGAAAGGGAGGCTCATTTACCTCCCCTTTTAGCCGGTGGAGGTTTTTTATGACCCACTCAGCTCCCAGGAGTGTGCTGATGCCATAGTCTACAAGACAAAAACTGTTTAAGTCTCTTACAATGATCTAAATCAAATCAAATCAAATTTATTTGTATAGCCCTTTTTACACGCAAGCATGTCACAGAGGGCTTCACATACGCCCCTAGAACTGCCCCTCAACCAACCTAAACCCTCAAGGAAGACAAGGAAAAACTCCCAGAAAAACTCTCAGCAGGAGAAAAAATGGAAGAAACCTTGGGAGGAGCAATTCAGAGAGGGATCCCCTCCTCCAGAGACGGTTGGTGAGAGAGAGGAGCAGAACACAGGCTTAACATAGTCATACAGTGTCAATGGGTTTTTAAACACAAAAATCCATTGTTCAATCTTTATAGATGTAGGACAGGACCGGGAGACTCGCGACCAGGTCCAGCGTTGGCCGACCGACGACCAGGCAGGTGCTGACAGCTCAAACCCCCCACACCACAAGGGATGTGTGTGGTGGGGGGGGAAGGGGGACACACACACACACACACAGAGAGAGGAGAGCAGGGATTAGAGAATGCCAGGAGCAGCTAACAGTCATAATAGAATGAGGTGAGATCCCCACCGGTCAAGTGTGGACTAGTGCAGCAATTTAACTGAGCAAAGAGGGATATTTGATGCAGCCCCACACACCAAGACAGCGACAGCCCCCCTCGGTTGGAACATGAAATCTGTTCCAGGAGAGAGAACTCTAAAATAAGTTATACTTATACGAATAAGGATGAAAACAACCCGTCCCCCGTTGTCTCCAACCAACATACTTACCTTTAGCAATCGTAGAATTGACTAAACAAGAACGTTTTTAACCTAATTTTAAATGTCGAAACAGTATCAGACTCCTTGATTGAGACAGGTAATTTGTTCCAGAGAAGAGGTGCTCTATATGAGAACGCCCTACCTCCAGCTGTTTTTTTCTTAATTTTGGGAACCACCAGATAGCCGGCATCTTGAGATCTAAGTGTCCTTGCCGGGCAATAGGGTGCAAGGAGACCGGAGAGGTACAGTGGAGCCAATCCATGCAGAGATTTGTAGGTTAGTAGTAGAACTTTGAAGTCAGCTCTGGCTTGGATAGGGAGCCAGTGTAGAGAGACAAGAGTAGATGTTATGTGATCAAACTTTCTTGTTCTAGTCAGTAGTCTAGCAGCAGCATTCTGCACCCGCTGTAAATTTTTTAGGTAGGTAATTGGGAGGCCAGAGAATAAAACATTGCAGTAGTCCAATCGGGACGTAACAAATGCATGTATTAGTTTTTCAGCATCATCCTTTGAGAGGAATTTTCGTATTTTGGCAATATTACGTAGATGGAAAAATGCAGTTCTGGTGATTTGCTTAATATGGTACTCAAACGAAAGGTCTGGGTCCATTGTGACTCCTAAATTTTTTACCAGCTGGCTCTGAGAGACTTTGACGCCGTCTAGGTCTAAGGTCAGATTGGAAAAATTATTTCTATATTTTTTAGGACCGAAAATTTGAACCTCGGTTTTATCCGAATTAAGGAGAAGGAAATTTGCAGTCATCCAAGCTCTCACGCTGGAAACACATTTTTCCATAGCATGTGGAAATTCTCCAGACTTTATAGACATATATAGCTGAGTATCATCTGCATAACAGTGAAAATTTACCCCAGAATTATGTTTCCTAAAGGCAGCATATAGAGCGAGAATAACAGAGGGCCTAGAACTGAACCCTGTGGTACTCCGTATTTTACAGTGGAGCTCCTGGATGAGCAGCCATCATAGTGGACATATTGTGATCTATCAGATAGATACGATCTAAACCACTGAAGTGACGTACCAGAAATCCCAACATAGTTCTCAATACGTTCCAGGAGAATCTCATGATCCACAGTGTCAAAAGCTGCACTTAGGTCTAGAAGAACCAGGACAGAGATAGAGCCCGCGTCAGAGGCTAACAGTAGATCATTAACTACCTTGGCTAATGCAGTTTCAGTGCTGTGGTGGAGACGAAATCCAGACTGGAGAGGTTCATAAAGCTGATTTGTGGAGAGGTGCTCAGTGAGCTGTTTTGCCACAGCCCTTTCTAAAATTTTGGAGAGAAATGGCAAATTTGAAATTGGCCTGTAGTTGCTAAGACAACCTGGATCCAGGTTTGGTTTTTTAAGGAGGGGCTTAATAATAGCTTGTTTGAAATTGTTGGGGACTTGGCCAGTTACAATAGATTCATTAATAATACTAAGCATGGGCGGTCCAATGGTCCATGGGCGGTCCAATGGTGTCTATAGACACCATGGTCAACTTGAACCTGATTTGTGTTACCACTGACACATTTTTCCCTGCAGGTGTTAGACACAGTAAGACAGTAGTGAAGAGAAGCATACCAATTCTGTGGGACACACTATTTGCAGCTTCCATCAGAGTTATTGTGTCAGGCTGTTCCCTCCCTTTAAAACATGAAGTCCTTTTAGAATTGCTTAAAGCCAAGACACAATGATTAATCTGCTTTAAAATTAATATTTTTCAGTTTGTGCATACCTCTTGTGGCATAACTGTGATTAGAACAGAACCTCTTCTCTCTAGGCCCGTCCACAGTCATCTCACACTAAAATAATAAAATTCTGGTTACTGAAAAGAACTGAAACTGAACTGAAAACAAATAACATCTAACAAATAATTTAGGTAACAGGACAGTACGTTGAGATTGACCTTCTCAGACATAGCTGTAATATCATCAAATTTACAGAAAAGAAAATGAGAGGACTTACTTTTGGTCTTCCCATTGCCTTCAGAAGATTCAGATGATTCAACTTCCTGTTGAAAATGGGTCTTGTGGAATGTTCAAAGTTTTTGGCGGGAAAAATGTTTTAGGGTAACAGGACTGAGTGGAAACCCGGGGACACGACTATAATGTGTATTTTATATAAAATATTATGGGTTTCTCATGAAAAAAAAAATTTGAAAGCATATATTGGATATAAAGTCACACAACAATGCAAAAAAAACAAGATTTCTGAAGGTTTTTAATCATTATATTTCATGATACAGTATAGAGATAGAGAGGGGGGACATGCAACAAATGCATTTTTTTTGTGTTCTATGTAGTTTTTATGAATGTTTTTAATTATACATTTTAAATTTGCATTTAGCTTAATGTGCAGGACACTTTGCTTAATAATAATAATTTAAAAAAAATTGAGTGAATTTTCATGCATTTTTATACATATAATGTCCTGGGGACAGAAATGTCACCCATTCGGTGGAATGGCCCACTTACTGTAAGTCGCTCTGGATACGGGCGTCTGCTAAATGACTAAATGTAGAATTAACCTAACCTATAGTCACCTTAAGTTTTTCCCTTCTACAGTAGTGATATTTTCAAGCATTTAGCCCACTCATTGCATATTCATTCATTAAGAACCACCTTTGAAACAAGCTGAACCCCCTTGAAACAAGCTATTCTAAGTAACAACGTCACCGGCAGTATTCGATAGAATAGCGATTGAAACAGTACAGTACCATCTGCTAACTGAAAATATGCCCCCAAAAAACGTAAATAAGCTTGACATTTATTTAGGGGGAACTGGCTAATTCAAAAGAAGTTTGCTGGAAGCGATCATTGTCAGTAACAATGCCAAATACGACCATTTGATCTTAGACTAGAGCCCTGCACGGTGGAGAAGCTGACCTCGGTAAATTGTGCTAAGCTAGCCTAGCTGCTGTTGCTAGCCAAACTTAAGGAGATTGTTTGAATGCGCCGGAAATGAAAAACTTTATTTTGACATCAAGTTTAGGCTGTGGCATTGAAGACAGCGACACACAGTTTAAATACATTATTTAATGTGAAATTACTTACTGTACATGCAAGTCTTGAATTACTTAAATGTATGATGCTGCCAGTAGCCTACTGTGCGCAACAGTCTTACTACATCTATGCATGTCGTAGTTATGCGTCGTTGCTAACGTGTGCTGACGTTGTGACGTTGGGCTTGCACTGATTCCCTTTGGCGACAAAAGGCACTTTTTGCCACAAAAACTTAATTTCAACTTAAACTGTGCAACGGAAATTTAATAAAAATACAAGCAACGCAATCGCAATCTTTAGGGGTGGGAAAAGAATAAAAATAATAATAATATATATGTGAGAGAACACCCAATTAGCCCATGTGACAAAAAAAAGTAGTTTTGGTTCAAATCAACAAATAATCGTGATAATTAATCGGGATCTCAATATTGATCAAAATAATCGTGATGATCATTTTGGCCATAATCGTGCAGCCCTACTTGAATATGTTAAGCTTTTTACACAAATCAGATCAAACCATTCTGCTTAACATTTGCAGCATTACTTTGCGCAACCACAAAACCTGTACCTCAAAAAAAGATCTCACCGTTGTCATCTCAGCCACCTCCATTTTGCGTTTCTTCACCCGAAACACAGGCGCTAGATTACCTCCCAAGAGGGCTGTTGATTCCTTGGTCCAGTGGGCAAAAACCTTGCCATGACTTGAAAGGAAGATAAGTTATTAAAGCTCTAAACAATTTCATACTCAACATAGTTATATCATGTAATTAAATCTTACCCCTCCAGCTCCAAGTTGCTTGTACGCCATTTGGCTGTCCTTCCAGGCCAGGTGGAAAACCTCCAATTTAGTGGTACGCCACTCACGTTTTAGCTTTCTAGTGGACTTCTTGAGAGTGCGGGTATCCTCTGAGTACCATGGAGCCAGTTTCTTATCCTTTCTTTTTCTTGGTTTGAGTGGGGCAACAGAGTCTAGGGATAGCTGAAGAACCAAATTCAGATCCCTCATTTTAGTATTTAATGATTTATTTGGGACGTCAAATGCTTCTAGTGCAGCGGGTAGAATACTAGCCAGTTCCAGAGCTGTGTTTGGGGTTATGTAACGGCTAGCAGAAATGTTCTGAGTGCCTCCAAGGCTCTGGCAGAGGTCCATTTTGAAGGTAACCAGGCAATGGTCTGATAATATAGGATTGTGGGGGTGGAGAATGACGTCGCTAATCTTAATTCAGGGAGTCAGGTGGCTGAGCTGTTAGAGAATTGGGCTAGTAATCAGAAGGTCGCTGGTTCGATTCCCGGCCGTGTCAAAAGACGTTGTGTCCTTGGGCAAGGCACTTCACCCTACTTGCCTCGGGGGGAATGTCCCTGTACTTACTGTAAGTCGCTCTGGATAAGAGCGTCTGCTAAATGACTAAATGTAAATGTTAATTCTCCGTGTGAGAACTAAATGCAATGTATGCGAGTGAAGATGGGTAGGTTTGGAGATCACCTGTGTGAGACCTGTGGAATCCATTAGAGCAGTAAAGGCCTTACTTAGAGGATCTTTTGGGTCATCCACGTGAATGTTAAAATCACCCATAATTAAGATGTTATCAGTATATGTCACGAGATCAGCACTAAAATCATCAAATTCCTCCAGGAAGAGGGAGTACGGGCCAGGGTGCCAGTATAGAGTAACTATACAAAACGAGGGAGGAGGGGCAGGAGTAATAGCATTACTCCTCTTTAATGTAGTTGGTGGTTTCATGCAAATTATTTCAAAAGTTTCAAAGGCGTTTACAGATTTTAGGCTGTGGTTGAAGCTGGTTTCATAAATCATAGCAACACCACCACCTTTCTTTGAGACACGAGGAATGTGTGAGTACACGAAATCCAGAGGCGATGCTTCATTCAGGGGGGAATATTCGTCAGGTTTTAACCAGGTTTCGGTGAGTCCAGTCAGGTCCAGGCTGCATTCAGACATCAGATCATTAATCAAAACGGCCTTTGTGGATAGGGATCTGATGTTTAGGAGCCCAACATTCCAGTAGGGGTTTTTGGCAGCTTTAGAAGTAGATATTTCTTCTGAAAAGGTGGCGCTGTTATCAGAAAACTTAGTAGTAAGAGCAACGGGGGACCAAGGCTGAATACATGTTAAATAGGTATAATTCCTAATAATTGAAGGCCGAAATTTGGAAAAGGGGCGGGGGACCGACACCGTCTCAATGGGAAAAACTACATCAGCAACCACACTGGCTACACTACAAGCTAAGCTATCGGGCCCCAAACAGCTCACAACATACCTATCAGACTCTCTAAGAGACTGTGGCCCGGCTTGTTCTAGTGAGTGTCAGGCCTGCTCTAAAATAGCTTCAATATTCCTGGAGAGTAGAAAAGCAACTCTCCAGCTCGGATGGAGTCCGTCACCTTTCAACAAGCCAAGTTTGGCCCAGACACGAGACCAATTATCTACAAATCCTAAACCCTGTTCTGAGCATAAGTGAGCCAACCAGCGGTTAAGAGAGACAAGTCTGCTGTAGATCTCGTCAGTCCCCATGGACAGGTAGTGAACCAGAGACTATTACTCGATGCCGACTCGGGTCACATGCCCGTGCTATATTAACCTTTGTGACCTCTGACTGCCTCAGTCTAACATCATTGATACCGACATGTATGACAATATCTCAGTCTGAGATTGTACGAGCTGTATTGAGGGTAACCAAAGGAGGTCTTTTTAAAGAGTACCATACAAACAAAGATAACTTCACTGTAATTGAGCTGAAGAAGGTTCTTAGGACTCACATTCGGGTTAAAAGTAGTAGAGAGTTGTTCCAGGAACTGAGTAATACCAAGCAGCAAGACAGGGAAACCACTCAACAGTTTGTGTATAGAATAATGGCCCTTAGGGAACAGGTACTGCTTGCAGCAGAACAGAATGATATACACAACTCTGTGCAATATACACCTATAAAACACTATATACAGTATACACAATACACATTTACATTTAGTCATTTAGCAGACGCTCTTATCCAGAGCGACTTACAGTAAGTACAGGGAAATTCCCCCCGAGGCAAGTAGGGTGAAGTGCCTTGCCCAAGGACACAACGTCATTTGACACGGCCAGGAATCGAACCAGCGACCTTCTGGTTACTAGCCTGACTCCCTCACCGGCTCAGCCACCTGACCCCCTACACAGTATACAATAGAATACACTTAAAGTTCCGTAAACAATTCCTTCTGAGGACTTTGCAAGTGACATCCCACCTTCTTTTCCAACCCTAAACAGGTGTAAATGAAGCAAATACGTTTCATTGTGCTCGTGTGTGTGTGTGTGCATGTGCATGTGGATTGCCCAGGTGGGGGAATGTTATCCTGTCTTTAGTTTGTTTTGCTTCAGGCTGTGTAAATATCAAGGGCTGTGTTCATTAGGTGTGCAATAGGCTCCATGGAATCGTGTCTTCTCCAGGACTATGAGTTCTCAGAGGGTGCCTGAGGCTAGTGATATCCCAGGGATAATTCTCAAAATAAAGTCTTAAAATACCTGCAATAATAGACCAATAAAACTGACTTTAATTTGTAAGAAATTACATTACAGTAAATACACTCCCAGCAAAGCCCTCTGTGACATGCTTGCGTGTAAAAATGGCTATACAAATAAATGTTGATTTGATATTTTGAATCCCTTTGTATAGCACCTAAGTATCTAAATTGCATGCATGTGTCAGAATGGTTTATAACTGCTCTGCCTGGAACTATAGTAATACATATTACTATCTATAGGCTATATAATATAGTAAATATAATATCACTGCATACAGGTAAACTATGGTGCAGTGATATGCATGATGTGTCTGTGTTGTGTAATGTTGGCTCTGCCTGGGGCTTTCTTTTTGTTATCTCAATGAAGATAGGTGCAGGTGAGTCACTGGGTGTTTTAACTGGCGTCAGTGTGAGTTGCTTCAGATGAATGTGAGGTGTCTGTGTTTCCGCAGGTGAACATGGAAGTACTGTATGCATGCAATTACATTTTTGTGAAAGTGTAAGGCTGGGTGTCAAACCTGCCCCCACCTCTCATATGCTAAAGTCTGGAGTTTCTGGACGGTCTCAACTTGATGGCTCTCACACCCCATTCAAGATGTGGTCTGATTGGTTGTTCTTGTGTATAAAGGGAATTGTAATGCATTGTTCTGTGGATTCTTCATCTCCTGAGACCTTCTACCTCAGTTCTGGCTTGTCCTACTGTCCTACTCCTTGCTCACCTCTTGCTTTCTCTCTGATTTACAATGATCATGGTAGAGTAGGTAAGATTTAAAGCTTTCATTTTGTAATATGTTTGCCTTGTAATTGATTTCATTAATTTGCAATGTTATTAAATGCGTATTT
Source organism: Thaleichthys pacificus (assembly GCA_023658055.1). Classification (NCBI taxonomy): domain Eukaryota; kingdom Metazoa; phylum Chordata; class Actinopteri; order Osmeriformes; family Osmeridae; genus Thaleichthys; species Thaleichthys pacificus. The sequence goes on from CM042856.1 coordinate 3,039,511, forward strand.
CATTTAACCATACTTGGACCATTCTTGCTCTGATTTAACCCATAGAGTCAAATAACTGTAATTGGGTGTGCTTTGCCTTCGGCAAGGGCACAACCTTTGTTCTCTCACATATGATTATTTTTCTTCTTTTTGCCCCCCTAAATCTCAGTCAATATTTGGCCTACATAGACAACCTAGGTGTCAAAAGTTTCGTCTTGGTAGCGATTGAGTTGCTTGTATTTTGATCTACATTCCGTTGCATGGTTAAGGCTCAAGTTAAGTTTTTGTGGCGAAAAGTGAAGCTAACGGTGGCTAATTTGCTAGCCACAGTCACCGACGTTACTAACGTCACAAAAACACGCGTGACTACCTGTAGCAGAACATTCGTTTCGCATCTGGGGGACAGCTAGGCTAACTATAGCTTTACTGCAAGGCAGCCACAGAAACGCCACAAGCAAAGAGGCCAGGGTGATAACTATTTACTCATTTTACTTTGTGATGTGAAACACAATTGTGAAATGTAATGTACAATATTAGCTGATATTGTTAAGGAAGTTGGCCCACATATACTTTCGGAAACGGTAGTCTACTATTTCACTGAAGCATTAGCATCATGACATTAGCCTATGTTGCCCGGGCAACACATTCTACAGTGGTCTATGATGCATCTGTTTTCAATCGTTAAAATAAACATTCCTCACAAATACATTTTCGTCGTAGGATTCATTATGACATTACAACAAGTAAACGATTTGTTGGTGAAATTATCATTACCTGTGGTTTCAAACCAGTGTTGCTCACTGCAACGCTGTAGCCTACGCGAGACACACTACAAAAACATCTCCACAGCTGTTTAGGAAGTCAAACGGCGACAGAACATGTTCGGCACTCCCCTTACTTAAATCAAAAGTCTTTCAATAGAGGGTTTTCATCGACGTCACGTTCTTGGCGGTAACCCGGATGCGCGGCCATTGTGGAGGCACTCGGTGTAAAAAACTGAACGGAGTACAATGGAGTATTGTGCGCTTTGGATACTTTAAGTGAATGTAGCCATGTCTAAACAACCTAAAAGCTCATCAAAACGCGTCCAAGATGCAAAGGCATATAGGGAAGGACTTGGACCACAACAAAAGGCACGATATTTCGAGAAATTACGATTTATTGGCGGTGCAGATCCCTATGAGTTAGCTCCCTCTTCTTGGATCCGTGACGACCCGGTGATTCTTCCTTCAGATGCATATCCCGATATAGTCAACTACCTGGTTTTCTCGCCGAGCCCATACACAGCAGAAGACCTTAAATCCTACAAAGGTTTGGAGGCCTATAACCAGATGGTGTGTGGATGGGTGAGGGAGACGCAGTACCAAGTTATCAACGACCGTTGTGTTGTGAAAGCCAAAGTAAGTAATGCAATAACGTCTTTAATCAACCTAACCTTAACTGTATGATATCATTGCGATACTCAAGGTGTAGCCAAGCGCCTCCTTTCCTCTGATAATCTCTGGCATTCCTCTCCCTGGTTTTTAATAACTTTTGGAAGTCGATAATCTTCCAAATGTTTTTCTCGATCTGTCCTATTGGTACAACCTGAAACACGGCAATAATTAACTATTTTCCTTAACGACGTTCGGGATATACTTCAGTGCCTGTGCTTTGTTGTGATGCGGAGTGCCTCCAATATGGCGACTTCCGGTCTGATGACGCGTCGTGAAAACCCTCTATCGGTCTTTGTCAGTCACGTGGGTTTGTTGTGTGTGACGTCACCGCGCCGCGATTTTCCAGGTACAGCTAACCTGCAGTCGATGAGAATTTACTCAAGATAATATGCCAATAAATCGCAAAAATGGATAAGCACAAGAAAACGGAGAAAAGCCCATACTGCGACAAACTCAACCAAAATGCCAGGGACCGTTGTCGAAAAATTGGCATCGATTCAAGACACAGATCCATACAAGCTGACTGCAGTAAGTTGGAGTGCTGACCCCGCATTGCTACCTATATCCTCATACCTGGATATAGTGAACTATATCCAGGTATACTATTTTTATTGTCAGTTTGCACTATTGTTATTGTCAATATGACTTCTTGCACTATTGTTATTGTCAATACGACTTCTTGCACTATTGTTATTGTCAAAATATGACTTCTAATAAACCTTAAGTATTAAGACTTACCCATGTCTTTGTTTCCATACTTAATTTAGCTGTCAAAGTAAATAACAAGAAAACCATAAACCACACATTTCTGATTTTTTTTTTCATACATGCTTTATTGTTTATGCAAGGCTGGTCCAGCAGGATAAAGCATCATCACAATATTAATTCTTACAATAGTTGAAAGGAGTACAAACAAAGTTGCATAAATTGAAATTGAGTTTCACTTTGTACGTCAGACACATCACCACAGAACACATGTACATTTTGTTCCGTTTATGGAGCTCTCTCTACACTACGCTCTCTCTGTTCTACACTACAGTTGGACATTGGTTTGTCAGCGCGTGGTTCCTGTTAAAATGTTATACTTTTGACAAACATTTCCGATCACTCTTTCAACATGGATTCTTAGGTGAGCGATTTTTCTTGTCTCCTCCACATCTCTTGCAGCTAGCTGACAGTAACCCTTTGTAAAGGATGGGAGTTTGACCTCTGCACACAACATGCCAACACTTTCCTTTATATCGAAACCTCTATCAGCCAACATAATGTCCCCCGGCAACAATTTTTGGAGAAAACCACTGTTTTCTGTAATGTGTTTGTCACTTGAACGGCCACCCCACCCTTTTGATATGAAACAAATAGATCCCTTGGGTGTAATACCTATCAAATACTTCATAGTGTGATTGTGCTTGTAGCTGGAAAACATTTGAGCATGGGCTTTCAGATTCGATGGTTTCTCTGTGAAAATCTCAAAACAGTCAATGATCACTGCTACTCTGTGTCCAAAGGACTCCACAAACTGGTGAGGCATACTTTTGTGCAAAGTGTCTCTGTCTGGCCATGCAATGGAACGGCTAAAGTTTGCTTACAGAAATGACACTGGCCGGGTTTCCCAGATTCGTTAAGAAGCTCTTAGCGTTAAGAGCTTCTTAACGAATCTGGGAAACCCGGCCACTATCATTAAATGTTCTGTATACTGTCTTTGGGGAAACACGAAAGAGATGGGCCAGATGTTGTGCAGGCAGATCCAGTCTGAGGCGCATGAAGGTTAAAAGAACCATTTGAAACGGACTGAGAACCTTCTTCTTTTGGTCTGGCATGAGAGGCAGCAAAAAATGTAGCAAGGCCATAAAGGTTCCCAGGTTTGGCAGCCCTGTGTAGTACTTTACTTTGTCATCATTGTCTCCAAAAATACTTTGTCATCATTGTCTCCAAAAAAACTATCAGACATCCTGTACTCATCAAGTTCTTGTCGCAGTTGTCCGTTTTCTTGTAACAGGCGGTTTACTTCTGCACATCTGTGCACACAGAAGTTACATTCTGTTTGCGTCTCCTCCTCAGTGTTTTGCTCACTGCCTCCTTCAGCCTCTTGTGTCTCCTCCTCAGTGTTCTGCTCTCCACCTCCTTCAGCTGGCTCAGTGTGTTGTCTTTGCTCCCTTGCCCTTCGCCTTTCAGAGCGTGCTGTGTTGGTGAGAGTAATTTCTGTGTGACCCAGATGGAGGGAGGGTGCCCAGTCTGGGTCAGTCTCCATCATCTCATATGCTGGTTGACCTGCAATAACATGAAAACGGTTTTAGTTTCATTACATGGGACCAGAAGTGTTACTATTAATTAGAAATTATACTAAAGTAAGAGTACATATATGTTACAGCCCTTTATAAGACGATTGCATGACATAATAAAAGACTTGAACATAATCAACCATGCATTGTTTTGATTTATCTCCTGTGCCACATAGCCTAATTCGTCCAAAACGACACGCGGATGTAACGTTAGATACTTCACATTTGTCAACATCAGTTAAATATCTTACCTTTGTGAAAATGTCGACCGCAGACATACATAGAACGCGATATGTTGGCAAAGGTGATGTTTTTGCGCCGGACCGCTGCAACCCAGGCGATCCGACGCCTCTTTGTTATGTCCGCTACATGCTGTCCCTGTAGGCTACTTTCTTCGATGTGGGAAAGTAAAAAAACCTATCCCCGATGTTAAGTATGTGACCTTTGCTGTCGTGAGATCTTCTATTGCAGCCGATCACGCAACAAGAACGTCCCATTTTTTTTCCAAATTAAATTAATCTCACTGCAAATTTACTGAACACCACTGCACGCGTACCTGGAAAATGGTGGATACTCCCATAATGCCCTTCGGGTTTCGCAACTGTGACGTCACCTGACAGACCAGCCTGTTTAAGGAGAGCCTGGCCACCATGCTGGCCACTCCCTATTAAGCCCCATTGTACCGAATTTTGTTGCAGTTCCACCAGAGTTCCACTGGGAGTGATCGTGGATCACTATGGAGCTAAACGGCTAAATTTGTCTCTTTCACCTGATTGTCGTTGAGAAATCTCAGATTTGATTGTAGTTTTTGCATGTTCAACATGGATTACAGGTCGAAAGTTGAATGAACAAGTACTTATGTCCTTTCGATTTCTTACAGGGTAAGTCGTTGTTGCCCATAACACGCTAGCATTCTGCTAACGAATGCTGATTGGTTAGTGAAGGACTGACTACGACCAGAGATCCCGCTTGATGGCATCCGAAGCAGAACCAGAATGTCAGAGCATTAGCAACATTAGCAACAACATCAGCAAACCAAAACTCTTTCTAGCATGTGTATTGACAGGGAGAGCCAATCCCCCACTCCTCGCCCCTCGGCTTGAGGCAACGGCCCCGGTGGATGTAGGTGGTATTGCATTTCTTGTTAGACTTCCGGCTCTTCCGGTCGTTTTTATTCTATTAACTCCAGTCAACATTTACAAAACTATCTCCCCCAATAATTTTTGTTCGATTCTCGAACCTGGCTCATACTACTAGCTTTTTCATAGAATAATTTTTCCTGATTTTTGCTAAGTTTGAAACCAATCCGAAATGGGTAAACTAGCACCCCATTTATTTGCTTACGTCAATAAAAGTTGCCTGCAAATGTGCTCGCGGATACGAACAGGGCACGAGCACAAAAGTTCACATTGGCCGATAGCCGATTTACCTGGAGCTGAATGAGCCATATTGAATGAGCACAGGGAGAAATGGCTTGAGTTGCCTGCCCTGTTGTAGCAAGTTTAGCTAATGGTTGTCACACATACATGAAATGTTGTTAATAATAGTTTATTCCCGTTATTTTAAAACAGATTTGATTTTTCTGTCATCAAAGTTTTTACGTTCATGACATGATGGCAAATATTATATTATGTTAAGCGTGAGCATTGTTGACATGTCTATCTGGAGCAAAGAAGAAGATTAATACTTTAACTGATAACCACAATAAGAAATTATATAAATATGATTAGTCTTGCCTTCAGAAGCTTTTGTTAAACATACCCATTATTCTTTTTTTTAAATCGGGTCATCAAGCCAGACTGCTTTTGTGGGACAATGAAGGTCCTCAGTGACTATGTTTCACCCCCACTTATATCTGATGGAAACGTCTTGTATATAGTTCTGTTAATATGTCCCTTTCAAAGGCAAATGTTAAATAAAGTATATTTTAGACACACTTCTCAAGCTGTTATTTATTACATTATTTCCAAGTCTTATTAGATCGTTATATCCATTAATAGGCGTTTGGTTTTGTAGGTTGAACATATAAAACACAGGCCACATTTCTACACTGATATGTAAATTGAAGGCAGTGTGAATTTCGTGGCATTTCATTTGAATATAGTTGACAGTAAGCTATGGTAAGTCTGCATTATGGAAGATTTTTGTTACCAAAATAACTATTAAGCTATTTTTGCCTGGCGAGAACAACGACGGAGCTAAGTGTTCATGTTAACAGTTTATTTAATCCGATACAATGCGTTGGAAATCATACTCAAATCACGAAGAAAAAACAAAACATGTGATGAGTTCCATCTAGAATAGCCCTATATTTAGCCCTATAGCCTATTTCTAAAAAACAAGTGAAAGGAATACTATACAGTGACAGCATACATTTCCGTAAAGTTTGCATCATGTCTCTGATTCTTATCGGACTTGTACCCCATTCTGCCACTGCAATACCTTAGCTCACACGCGCGCAACCATATAAATCTATGCTCGCGACTGGTTTTCGCAAAGTATGACGTGTACAGCTAGTTGCAAGCGTGCACGAGGTCTCGAAGCTAGGAAAAAAAGAGCCACTGTTTAAAGCTAAACCGGAAGAGTCGGAAGTGGAAAGATGGCGCGGTCCAGTTTCGTACTCTCGCTTGCCTCACTGCGCCACTGAGCACTTTTCATAGAAATGAATGGGGACGCCATCTTGGAAGACAAAAGTTGCTTACTCTAGTTATATTAACTCTATGAGCCTAACCTGTCAGCTGTGTTGTCGATGCCTCGAGAGAAAAGTGGAAGTAACCAGAGCTTGCCGTCAAGCAGTATCTCGGGCCGTACAATGTGTATGACGTCAATTACATTTTAAAAGGCTTTTTAGAACAGAAAGACGACTTTAAAAAAATGTATCACCCAGCGGTGTGTATTTTTTTTTGCCTCCCCTTTCGAATTCAGAATTAAAATTACTAGACAAATTATATCCTGGGAAAAGTGGATTTTGAGGGGTGTAGCTCCATAGACCTCCATTCATTCTGCACTCGACCGTTAGCACCCTCATATGGAACTAGAGTGGAACTGCAACCAGTTCAGAACCCGGAAGTTTCCCGAGAGTGGCAGTTCTCCTATATTAGACATTCTCTGGTGAAACCATAGATATATGGGTGAAACTATCTGACTACTAAAAATAAATAAAAACTATCTGACTACTAACCTGAACTTCATTGCCACCGCCTAAACTTTGTCAATCTGTTCATGAAAATAATTAATTTCAGCCTAAACCGTACAACGGAAGGTTAAATCGAATTCAACCAACGCAATCGCTACCAAGACAAACACAGCAGTAGTCTACCCTTACAAAAAAGAAGTATACTTCAAGTTCATTTTGTAAGTATACTTAGTATAAAAAGTATACTATAATCATGGTACTTAAGAGTATACTAGCAGTGTACTTATTTATATACTATTTTTGTACGAAGTCAACTGAATTGGCCCACTTTTTAGGTCATTTAGTACACTTTAAAGTACACTTATAGTGTATTTGAGGTTTACTTTGGAATACTCTAAAGTAACCTGTGTAGTGCACTTTCAGTTCATGAAGTATACTTCCTAAAGTACCTCAAAGTATACTTTGCAATACTTTCAAGTGCAATTTCAATTAATGTAAGTACGTCAAGAAGTAAACTCCATAAATATAAATTTACTCTGATATAATAATATATTTTAATGTTCAGGGGCCCTTCACACACTGCTGATCTTGTGTCACTAGGCGAGAACGGGGGCCTTCGCCAAGTGACACCGCAGATCCTTAGCTGAAAGAAGCTAATTATTGGGTATACACTAATGATGAAATAATCCAGCTCCTCTTATGAAACGTAACACTCATTTAACTCATGGTTACAATGGTAAACCGGCACAACAATGACAATTACCACGCAACAAAACACTACATTCTAAGCAGACACATTAAAAAAACTAAATTCATGAATATGGTTATTGGTTAAGTTGCCCAGACAGAGCATGTTTTAGACAATGACCATATTTGGTAAATGTTTGGTCATGTGACTCCACTCCACCCGGTATAGTTGGGTGTGCTTTGCCTTCGGCAAGGGCACAACCTTTGTTCTCTCACATATATCTTCTTCTTCTTCTTCTTCTTCTTCTTATTTTCCCACCCCTAAAACTCAGTCAATATTTGTCCTACATAGACAACCTAGGTGTCAAACGTTTCGTCTTGGTCTCGATTGCGTTGCTTCTATTGGGATTTACGTTCCGTTGCACAGTTTAGGAGGTTACAAAGTTTTTGTGGCAAAAAGTGTCTTCTGTCAACGAAGGGTAGCAGTGCTAGCCTACGTCACTACGTCAGCACACGTTAACAACGACGCATGGATACAACGTGATAGAGACGTTCTAGCACGCAAATTGGAGCTTGGATTATGAGTGAAAAATGCCAACCCCCCAAATTACCAACCATTGGGTTTTGTTGAGAAAGCAATTTCGAGTGGAACTGCCATCTCGGATTTTTTATTTAGGTTGTGAAAGTCTTTGTAATTTGAGCGACTGCGGGTCGCCCGTGAGACTGCCTAGGCGGCAGCCATGCAAGCGTCATAGTAGTTTAGTATTTTCGTCTTTTTATAGTTCGGTCAATTCTACACCACAAAACAGAAGGAGGGCAATGTTATGACGATATGACTATTGTGAAGACAGCCAGATGGTGAGATTTTAATGTAGGTTGCTGTAAAAACTTTGATTGGTTTGCTACGTGAGAGCCCCGTCAGCCTCCGTTGACGATTGCGTCAGCTGTTGTCGATCTTTGATGAGTATTTTCTTAATTTCGTACCAGGGTCAATTCTACATCAAAAATCAGAAGGAGGGCAGTGTTAGAAAGATATGGCGATTGCGAAGACAGCCAGCGCGTCAGCATATTTTTGTGATTTGTGTAAAACTTGGAATTTGAGTGACACCACGGCTTGTTTTGACGTTAGCCTCAGTCAGACTCGGCTCACCCACTGGCAGTGTGTAGTACTGTCTTCAATGCCACAGCTAAACTTTATGTCAAAAGAAACGTTCTCATTTCCGGCGCTTTCAAACAATCAGTGAAATGTGGAGCAACAGCAGCTAGCTTGCCTCTAGCAAACTTACTTTGAATTAGCCATTTCCCCCTACATTAATGTCAAACTTATTTACGTTTTGGGGGGCATATTTTCAGTTAGCAGACGGTACTGTTTGAATCGCGATTCCATACTGCCAGTGACAACGTTGTTACAGTAGCTTGTTTCAAAGGGGGTTTTGCAGCTGTTTCAAAGGGTGTTCTTAATGAAATATGCAATATGAGTAGGCTAAATGCTTGAAAATATCACTAGAAGGGAAAAACTTACAACCGACGCAAGCGAGCACACCCTACAATTTCCCCAGAAATTGTACCCTCTCTAGTTTTAGTTGCTTCATGGCACGAATAGACGGAGTGGCAGTTTGTTTAGAGTGATAATTACTCATTAATGTACGGGAGACTTTGTCGAATTTGTGTGCGTCCATGTATACGTAAGTTGACTTGTATCTCGTCATTATATGTTCGTGATAGTTTACCTTGCTCATAATTGTTATAAGGAGCGTAATTCGATTAACCTAGCATGATGGTACTGTTCGTGAACTCGCTTAGCATAAACTGCTAATGTACAAAATACGAGTGTTGAAGTTTACCGATGCTAAATTGTTGAGCGGTCTTTCATTTAGCGTACATGCCCTTGTTGATTTTAAAGTAAGCCAAGTAGCATGTCATTACTTAAGAGGTTGACTTCTTAGTTAGTTCCCTGTATAATTCGTTATTTAAATGCACCATACAGGGTTGTGTATTAATGTACATTCTGTTTGTACTTTACTTTCAGACCACACACACACGCACTCACCCACCTACAATACATTCCTCATTTGTAATACAATACAAAGTGACAGGCTTCTCAGAGTTGGTGGGCGCCTGCGCCGTGGAGAGGGACTGGACGAAGAAGTAACACATCCGGTGGTTTTAGACCCTAAACACACTCTCACTGCCCTTCTCATAAAGCGTCATGATGAAGACCTTCGTCACCCAGGAGTGGAGCGGGTCTTCGCTGAGCTTCGCAGGAAATATTGGATCCTGAGAGGACGGGAGACCATCAAGCGACATCAGCACCACTGCACACAGTGTCAGAGGTGGCGAGGGAAACCAGAGGTTCCAAAGATGGCTGACTTGCCCTGCTGAATAGCATTGATACAGACTCGTTCCTGATGGCACTCCGCCGGTTCGTCTCCCGGAGAGGGAAACCCTATGAGCTGTTGTCTGACCAGGGGACAAACTTTAAGAGTGGCCAGAAGGAGCTGAAGGAGGCCTTCACTGCCCTGGAGCCAGATCTGCAGTCATTGCTAGCCAAGCAGCAAATCAGATTCCAGTTCAATCCTCCTGGGGCACCTCATTTCGGAGGCATCTGGGAGCGAGAAATAAGGTCCCTAAAAGCAGCCCTCCACGTGACACTCGGCAGCCAGTCAGTCACAGAGGAAGTGCTGAGAACAGTCCTGACAGAAATCAAAGGGATACTGAACTCAAAACCACTTGCCTATGTGTCATCTGATGTAGCAGACATGGATCCAGTGACCCCGAACAGCCTTCTGATGGGGCGGCCTGACTCGTCACTACCTCAGACAGTCTACCCTGCCTCTGAAATGCTGACACGCAAACGCTGGAGGCACAGTCAGGTCCTGGCTGACCATTTCTGGTCACACTTCATCCGCAGGTACCTGCCTAGTCTTCAGCCCAGAAGCAAGTGGACCAAGGACACCGACAACCTCCAAACCGGAACTGTGGTGATGATCGTTGATCAGCGCCTGCCTCGTGCCCTGTGGCCAGTGGGGGTGGTAACCCATACTACTGCGGGAGCTGATGGGAGGATCAGATCGGCGACAGTGCAAGTGAAGGACCGGGACTATACCAGACCTGTTTCCAGATTGGTCCGCCTGGCAGCCCTGCCTGAGGACTGATTAGACTGTTATGGCCTCACCTATAGGCAAATATACAGGGTATATTTGGGGGCGGCATTGTTAAAAAGGCAATAGCAGTTATTGGTTAAGTTGCCCAGACAGAGCATGTTTTAGACAATGACCATATTTGGTAAATGTTTGGTCATGTGACTCCACTCCACCCGGTATAGTTTTAGTTGCTTCATGGCACGAATAGACGGAGTGGCAGTTTGTTTAGAGTGATAATTACTCATTAATGTACGGGAGACTTTGTCGAATTTGTGTGCGTCCATGTATACGTAAGTTGACTTGTATCTCGTCATTATATGTTCGTGATAGTTTACCTTGCTCATAATTGTTATAAGGAGCGTAATTCGATTAACCTAGCATGATGGTACTGTTCGTGAAGTCGCTTAGCATAAACTGCTAATGTACAAAATACGAGTGTTGAAGTTTACCGATGCTAAATTGTTGAGCGGTCTTTCATTTAGCGTACATGCCCTTGTTGATTTTAAAGTAAGCCAGTAGCATGTCATTACTTAAGAGGTTGACTTCTTAGTTAGTTCCCTGTATAATTCGTTATTTAAATGCACCATACAGGGTTGTGTATTAATGTACATTCTGTTTGTACTTTACTTTCAGACCACACACACACGCACTCACCCACCTACAATACATTCCTCATTTGTAATACAATACAAAGTGTTAATAATCAATCTGGATCTCCAAGCCTCCATTCTTTCCCATTCTAATCGGATGACCCTCAGTGATCACAAATTTCCCGAACCCCCCTCTATAACATTACATTTGTATTTCGAACAAACTTATCGGCAAATTTTTACATTATTTACCGCCTTGCATCATGGGAATTGACTAGCCAATGAGCCACTCTATCTTCATTTTTTCACGTCCTTATTTCGTTCTTCAGTCAGTTTGACAGTATAACCTTCAAATGCACAATGCAACCCTTCTGTCTGCTTCTTTCTCAAGTAGCTTTTTCGTTTTTTCCATTAATACTCCAATTGATAATTATTAGTATAAGAGTATAGGGCTTCAAAATGTTTTGGCAGTAATTAAGGTTACAGCTTCAGTACGAAAAAAGATTCAATGTGCAATGCATAATAGATTTTCCTAGACATGAATAATTAGAATGAGATGGATCTAAAGAATTTAATCTGTAATGTACTTAAACATTATTTTGACTGTTTTTGCTGTATAATAATAGAAAACGTACTTCCTACTCCAGAAGAAATGTATACAATTTTCTGTTTCGAAGCATACTTCTTAAAAGTATATCAAAAGTGAACTATTTCAAAGCATACTTAAAAGTATATCAAAAGTGAACTCTTTTCTAAGTATACTCCTTAAAAGTATATCAAAAGTGAACTAAAAGTGTACTATCCATATTTTAGTATACTTAATATACTTCTTTTTTGTAAGGGTAGTACTGTACTGTAGTAGTAGAATTTACCGGGGCAGCTTCTCTACACAGGGCTATATCGCGTTTTGCGTTGTTACTGACAATGATCGCTACCAGTGAGCTTTTTATGAATGAGCGATTTTCCACTAAATAAATGTCAAGCTTATTTAAGTTTTTGGGGGCATATTTTCAGTTAGCAGATGGTACTGTTTGAATCGCTTTACCGGCAGTACTGCCGGTAACGTCGTAGAATAATCTTCAAAGGGGGTTCTTTATTAATGAATGAATGCAATATGAGTAGGCTAAATGCCTGAAAATATCAGAGAAGGGAAAACTTAAAACGTTTAAGTCACTCGTATTTTGAGTTGTAAATGAGCAGAAAAAAAAGATGCTTTTAAATCTATGTAATCTTTATAAATAATAAGTAGGCCCTATGCATTTTTATATAAAATATACAGAAATATCAGTTGTAAAAATGTCATTAAAAAACGGAACCCTGTGTGACCGAGGCAAGCAAGCACACCCTACAATTTCCCCAGAAATTGTACCCTCTCTAGTTCTATTTGTATTGGCATTATTTGGTTCATGCTAATACACTATTCAGTTTCCCATCTTCCTTTAAACCATAGCGGAATTCGTTTTGGTTGTTTGGACAATATTTAACCCCCTACAAAAGTGAATGTGTTTCACACGTGTGTGTGAGAGAGAAAGGGGGTGAAAAAGAGAAAGGAAGTGAAATAGAGAGAGGGAGAAATAAAGAGAGCAAAAGAGGGGGCAGGGAGAGATGAGGAGCAGGCAGTGCAGTGTTGATGTGATGGACTGTGACATGGAGGGCAGAGCTTCATCTCTGTGTCTGAGCATGCCCGGGCACGGTACAGTGAGGCACTGTTTTACCTCAGCCCGTCGCTAATGTGCAAATTACAGCTATGTCCAAACAGGTCTGGCCATCCAACAACTCAGTCAGGAAATAAGGCCTCTTCTAAAGTGAAGTTAAAGCAGAGTAAAATATTTTCCCAGAAAAAGTGCTATTTAGAAGCTCACTCAAATCTAAGTAGCTACTTCTCCTGGTGGGATTCAGGGATTTAAGTTGGAATGAGGCCTTCAATATACAGACACATTTTTCATCCTTAGCACTAATTATAAATACAACATGTCAAGTTGGACTGTGACAAGTGTTTTAGTGAGTTCCAAAGCTTGCCCCTGCTCTCAGTTTATAAATCTATGGCAGGCTTTCCCCCCTGATAGCAGATGGGTTGAGAGAGTTTGCGCTCCCTCTGCTCTGCAGCTGGAAAGAGAAACGTTTTCTCAGATTACACAGCCACCCCATTTGTCCTGGACAGAGTGGGAGGAGAGGAAGATGAAAGAAGACCCTGTAAAAGTAAAGTGTCAATGTGCATGTGTGTCTGGGAGTTTTTGATCTTACTGCCCAACATCTCAAAGAACTCTATAGTCCTCTTGTTTTTTTAGCTCTATAACGTCAAAGGTTAAGCAAAATATCTGAGAATTACCCTGAGGACTTTTTAGAGATTCAGTCACCTGCCAACATCTAAGGAGGGAATTCTCTCTCTCGTGCTTACTATTGTCTTTAGCTTTCTTTTTCTCTTCTCTTTCCGTTTCACTATTTCCTCTCCCCAGCCTCGCCTGCGTTGTTCTCAGGCACAGAGAGACTTCCATGGACCCCCTGACTCTGCTTTTGTCCAACACTTGGAGCACCCTGAAAACTCCCCACGCTGCGCTGGAGTAGGAAAGGAGAGAAGTTGATGGGACGAAGCCTGACAGCAGCAGCCTCCTCTGGAGACAGACAGACCCCTGAATTCTGACCACCGTCTTCCCCACCCTGCAAGGCCATGAGTGGACCGCACCTCACCCTCTTTGCCTTGGCTCTGCTGGGAGGACTCCTGGCAGGGTACCTGGAGCTCTCTCATGGCCATGTGGCTGAGGACGAGGATTACTACATGCAGGAGCTCCTGAGCAGAGAGCACTATCACCAGGTCCCAGGGGCCGAGGAGCAAGCACAAACCCACCGGGACCATAGTCCTAGTCAAACCACAGCCAAGAAAGGGGCCAAGGGCAAGGCACCGAGCAGCCGGCAGACGGACAAGGCCACCCCGGAGGCTAAGACTGGTACGGTCAACCCCTCCCTTTTATAGTTCCCAACAAGAGTGGTTGGTTATTTTCTCGAAACGTCAATCTTAAACTCTCTTGTGAATGGTGAAACGCTTGTTTCTCTGTTTATAGTTTTACTACTGTAGAGACCATTTAAAGCACAGTTGATAAACATTCACATTGCTTAAAAAAAACAAGCCCAAGTGGAAGTCTCACAGTTTTTTATGATTCTAAATGGTTTGTGAATGTGGTGCTGTAGGTCAGTTACAGTGTCCCTTACAGTGAATTGCTTCAGTGACAATACTAGTTCTTGATTAATGTTACCAATAAAATGTACACACACATCAACATTTGTATAGCAAGACAGAATTGGAACATTGGTTTCATGACTTAACAAATCAAGGTTGTAATGGCCATGTAAGTAAACTGCCCAAAACGTGTTAAAAAATATATTTTCAATGACCTGATGATGGTTGTTGTTGCACTAATTAGAATTTTTTTTTGCTATAAAATAAGTCATATAATTAATCAGTCTAACAGATCAAAGTCAAAATAAGTCACAAAAACTCTGCGATCAGTCAGTGATTGGTATCATCTTTTTCAAAAAATGTATCATGTTTCAGAAATAAAAAGCTCAACTTTTTCTCTGAGGCTCATTATGGTATTGTGGTAAAATGCACCAGATACTCATCTGTCACAAGTCACTAGCTAACCATTTGCTCGCTAATGGAAAACTTGAGGCACAATACCCTGGTGTCTGAAATGCAGCTGAATTCAATTCAGATGTTGCTGTGATGGATGAGCAAATAAAGGGAACAACACCCATCTCCCCATGCAGTCCTCCTTTACTCTGTCCACACACATTAGTGGCAGGTCTCTGTGTGGCTCGAAGGCCAGGTGGCCACCACCCCTACAGAGAACAGCATTAAACACCACCAGCCTTGGGGAGGTCAGGATCACAGTAGGAGCCCAGATGTGCAGTGTGCACATGTGAGATCGCCACGTCTTCAGGGCGGAGCCAGTAGAATACACCAAACCTGCAGCCTTTCATAAAATGTAGTTTCTTATATACTATTATTATAATTAGACCAATACGCTGTTCTTATTGGTCCAGAGAAGTTCCAAGAAAACTGCAAAACCTTTTGCAGACCTCTGGAAGTTTGCAGAGGTCTGCTTCGATTTGTTAAAACGTTTTAACAAATCTCTGCCTACAAAGGCGTTTGCAGACCTGTCGAAAAGTACATATTTGCAGTTTATCGTATGGGTGAAAGCCTTGTACGTGTAGGATGGGCCATAGCACTTAAAATTGGTTTGTCCTCTTGTGTTGGTCTGAATGAATGCAGGGCAGAGGAGCCAGTAACAGGCACGTAGTTGGTGTGTGGGTTGTTCCAGTGGTGGGCTGGTGGCAGCTAATTGGGAACAGCTGTGTCGACACTGACCTCATGGTTCAGGCATGCTCACATGCGCAGCAGCCGTCAGGACTACCTGGAACAGGTGGGGCAGGACAAAGAATATGAATGCTGGAGAATACAAGGGTCATTCTTGAATGTACTCGTGGCTGTACGGTTCATGGCTCTACTGGTTGGATTCTCATTGCTTTGGTTTATGCAATGAGTCTGTAACTTATTCATAGCAATTATTTGTAATATGCAACATTTACCATTCTCATGATAAAATACCTGGGCAATAATCCATTCTGGAAAATAATCTTGTGTTTTGCAAGCCATTAGGTTATTTAGCTTCAAGTCAGTATCAGTGACTTAATCCTTTGCAGTTTAGGTAATTTTTCTACATTCATTCTGCCTTCAGAACATAAAAAATCAGGATAAGGGCCCACTTGCCGGATTCTTCAGGATTTAGGATTGTAATTTATTGTCTGTTCATCCAAAACATACTGATACATAATTGATTTAATCTGTGAGCCAGTCAGCAAAAGAACTAAGTGTTGTGTTGAAATAAAAAGATGAATACATGTCTCTCTTTCAGTGAAAAATAGAAATAAGAATACTGAGAAAAGCAAGAAAAGTCCAAACATGATCAGCGAGGGAGATGCTCAATACAAGCAGATTCAAGAGGGTAAGTGATACTGGAGACACTAAGTCCACCACTGGGATCTGATATTCAGATGATAGCCAGGGATGACCCTTCTCCTCAATGAACGGGGGTTCCCACCTCATGGCATGCGGAGGAAACTGTGTGTGCATCCGAAACAGAAACAGAGATATGCCGCACGCACAAGCGAACACTTACAAAATAACAAATGTGCATTGGTCCTTCTGAGGCAGAATTCAATTCACTTACTTTTCCTTGAGAGGGGGAAAAAAAACTTTGGCCATAAAAATGATGCTTCAAAGAGAAGTGAAGCCGCAGATGCACTGCCGGGAATGAAACATTGTGTTTGGTTTCCATGGATCAGTCTAACTGCTAAACAGAAGCCAGGATCATTTTACTGAATCGGTTCTTTGAATCTCGTTCAGTAAAATGAACGAGAAAAATGATATTTTTTCGAGTCATTCGTTCATTTCAATGGGGGGGGGGCTATCCTGCAAACACGTATCATATTCTCATGTAGGTTAGTGCATGACATGTGCACTAGCAGATACTATTTTAAAATAAATTCCTGCATTAAAATAATGTATCATGACAGTTTGTATGATTTGGTCATTTATTATCACACTAGCATTTAATTATCACGGCAAACAATTACACCGCACTAAACTGTAAGTGTAAATGTAAAGTGAAAATCAAACCAGTCAGTATGATGACTTGAGTGAATATCATTCACGTCTTACTAAAACAGCGGCCACGCTCGTAGAAAGACCGAGTCGGGAAATGAACGAATCGTTCGTTTCCTCTAGCTACCAGTACAGAGCCTATGCAGGTCACGTGAAAAATGATCCAAAGGCTGTGTCTACTACCGCACTTGTGCACTTCGAGCACTGACTTTCAGTGCTTAGGGCGCTTACAATGACAGAACCAGCAGAATTCAGTGCACTGAAAGTACCCGGATGACGCACTGCAAACGGTCAAAAAATGCAGTGTACAACGATGGACACTACTCGCCCTAAACGGGCGCCATATTGGCTACGTAGCGGAAGAGGAGGAGCCCTTTCGGCAGCTTTTCATTTCGTTTCTAAAATAATGGCGGACGAAATGACTCGCGAGCAGATTCGCCTTAGATTCGCGGGTGTCACAATCAGATTTGCGTCCGTCACTTCCCGCCAAGTGGTTAACTTAAGTGTTCCATTTGAGACAGCACTACTCAGCGACGGAGTGCACTACAGATGTAAGTGCACTGTATTGCAGTGTACTTAGTAAAGTGCGCGGTAGTAGACACAGCCAGTGTCTAAAAGAGAACTGCCACTCTCGGGAAACTTCCGGGTTCTGAACTGGTTGCAGTTCCACTCTAGTTCCATATGAGGGCGCTAACGGTCGAGTGCAGAATGAATGGAGGTCTATGGAGCTATACCCCTCAAAATCCACTTTTCTCATGATATAATTTTTTGTCTAGTAATTTGAATTCTGAATTCGAAAAGGGGAGGCAAAAAAAAATACACACTGCTGGGTGCTAGATTTTTTTAAAGTCGCCTTTCTGTTCTAAAAAGCCTTTTAAAATGTCATTGACGTCATACACATTGTACGGCCTGAGATACTGCTTGACGGCAAGCTCTGGTTACTTCCACTTTTCTCTCGAGGCATCGACAACACAGCTGACAGGTTAGGCTCTCCCTGTCAATACACATGCTAGAAAGAGTTTTGGTTTGCTAATGTTGTTGCTAATGTTGCTAATGCTCTGACATTCTGGTCCTGCTTCGGATGCCATCAAGCGGGATCTCTGGTCGTAGTCAGTCCTTCACTAACCAATCAGCATTCGTTAGCAGAATGCTAGCGTGTTATGGACAACAACGACTTACCCTGTAAGAAATCGAAAGGACATAAGTACTCGTTCATTCAACTTTCGACCTGTAATCCATGTTGAACATGCAAAAACTACAATCAAATCTGAGATTTCTCAACGACAATCAGGTGAAAGAGACAAATTTAGCCGTTTAGCTCCATAGACTTCATTCTGCACTCGACCACGATCACTCCCAGTGGAACTCTGGTGGAACTGCAACAAAATTCGGTACAATGGGGCTTAATAGGGAGTGGCCAGGCTCTCCTTAAACAGGCTCTGACACTACTCGCCCTAAACGGGCGCCATATTGGCTACGTAGCGGAAGAGGAGGAGCCCTTTCGGCAGCTTTTCATTTCATTTCTAAAATAATGGCGGACGAAATGACTCGCGAGCAGATTTGAGTCTGTCACTTCCGCCTTAGATTCGCGGGTGTCACAATCAGATTTGCGTCCGTCACTTCTGCCAAGTGGTTAAAGTAAGTGTTCCATTTGAGACAGCACTACTCAGCGACGGAGTGCACTACAGATGTAAGTGCACTGTATTGCAGTGCACTGTATTGCAGTGTACTTAGTAAAGTGCGCGGTAGTAGACACAGCCAATGACTCGTAGAAAGACCGAGTCGGGAAATGAACGAATCGTTCTGTAGCGATCTCAGTCACTACGCGGAGAGGTTTGTTGGAATGATCCCTTTATTACTTCACATAAATGCATGTAAATCACTGCTACTAAACCGTGAGCACGAAGAGGCTCGTCAACCAGAAAACACATCAACTTATTCAGGTGTCCCCGCCCCCGTAGTGCATAGCAACCCCCACATGAGCTTCCGCTGCTGACAGCAAGGACACCAGCACACAAGCACACATCACAATGAACATGAACTTAAACAAATCAACACATACAAGACACTACATTACCCCCCCACTACAAAGTTCCTCGTCCCGAGGGAACAAACAAAGTCTGCATAACGACGGGGCAGTCTCCTGGCCCTTTGTGGACGTGAGGCGGGGGGTAACAGGCTTAACCCGGGGGCAGGGGAAGTGGGCTGAGACCCGGGGGACACAAGGACAGAGTCAGGGTCACCCCCACCAGGCTCTGGCTGTGGGGAATGCGGTGTGTGTGTAGTGCAGGGGGTTGGGTGCGTGGGGTACCTGGAACCTGGGGTAAGGCATTGCCTTGATAGGGGGCCAGTCTGTCTCTCGCAGTGCAACCTTCCGTCCTCATGGCGGTATCTGCACCCGATACACCACCTCCCCCATCCGCTCCAACACCCTGCAGGGCCCCACCCATTGACTGTCGAGCTTTGGACACCGGCCCGTCTTTCTTTGTGGGCTGTAAACCCAAACAAGCTCTCCAGCCTGGAAATGCCTACCCCGTGCCCGCACGTCATAATTGCGCTTTTGCCTTGCCACAGCACTTTCCTGCTGTACCCGGGCAAACGCATGGGCAGACTCAAGCCTGTCCTGGAGCCTCCTAGCATATTCCGGGCCTGGGGAAACCACAGGGGGCGTCTGGGGGCCGCCCAAAGGCTAGCTCTGCTGGTGTGCGGAGCTCCCTCCCTAGCATGAGGAGTGCTGGGGAACACGCGGTCGACTCCTGGACGGCAGATGCTCATCCCAGTCTCGCTGATGCTCCGATGTCAGTATGGCCAGCTGCTGACCCAGTGTGCGGTGAAGCCTCTCCACGAGCCCGTCACTTTGAGGCCGTAACGGGGTGGTGCGTGTCTTCTGTATGCCCAGGCGGCTGCACATGGCAGCGAACACCTGGGACTCAAAATGTCTCCCCTGGTCGCTGTGCAGTGTGTCAGGCATCCCAAACCGACTGAGTATGCCTCCCAGCAGGGCATCTGCCACGGTCTCTGCTTCCTGGTTTGGAAGGGAATAGGCCTCTGGCCACTTTGTGAAATAGTCAATAACAGAGAGGATGTAGACATTACCCTTGTTTGTGCGGGGAAGCGGGCCCATCACATCTACAGCCACTCTCTCCATGTGGGCCCCCACTAGATGCTGCTGCAGCGGGGCATGTGACCGACCTGTTGGGCCTTTCCGTGCAGTGCATAAGTCACACCGTCTGCAGAAGTCTTCTACGTCCCGCCGAAAGTGGTCCCAATAGAAGCCTTGACGGAGGCGGCGGAGCGTTTTGGTCACACCAAAGTGGCCTGACCCCGAGGCTCCGTGCATGCCCTGCAGTACAGCTGTCCTCAGGCCCTTGGGGACCACCAGCTGCCAACGCTCCTCCCCTGTAGCAGGCTCTTTACACGCCCTCTGCAGCACCCCGTCGATCAGACGCAGCGAGTCGAACTTTGACCACAGCCCTTTAGTGGCCTGTGAGAGTCTTGCCACCTCTTCCCATGCAGGGTTCTTGCAGGTTTCAGCAAGTCAAATTTAAGACCTTTTTAAGACATTTTAAGACCATAAAGATTGAAATTTAAGACCTACACGACGCATTACCCCCAAAAATATTCAAATCAAAGAAATTCTGAAAAAAAAAAAAAATTATGAATTCAGTCATTGAAAATGCATAAATTTAATTTACAGATAAAACAATCACATTAGTAATTTTTTTTGTTTTTTCAGGCAAAGTTTGCAGCGAGCCTTGTACCTGGAGCTGGGTATACCGCTTGTAACCAACAGCGGAAATCGCTGTGATCTAGCCATGTCTCGTTGAAAGTACACTTTCCCATTTTCCACACGTAGCCGAACTTTAACAAACTCTGAGGAAGCGCAGACGTATTTCGCGGGCAGGTATTGCATTTATAACAGGATTTGTTTTATCACCGTGTACATACCAACACCAATATCCCCCAGAAAGAACTACAACACACCGAACCAACGTTCTGAGGGCAGCGTTCTGCTGGTTTCGTTTGTAGAGCTCCGCTTTGTAGGCTGCGACTCAATACTGTTTTGCTACTTTGTCATAACTTTCTGCGGCCAGCGGTTCTGGAAATGAAACGAGGGTAAAACCTTTTTTAGACCTAACTAAATGAAATTTAAGACCTCGGATGAAAATATGGCCGTTTTTAAGACGTTTTAAGGCCTTACATTTCAAGTTCCGAATTTTAGACTTTTTAAGACTTTTTAAGACCCCGCGGGAACCCTGCCATGGCGGCCTCTGCTGTGACTCCACCCACTGATGCACAGGGAGTAGGTCGGGGTCGAGTTCCTGCTGTTGCCTCCATTCCCCCACGCTCACCATCTGCAGCTCCTGGCAGTCAACCACTTCAGCCCGCCGCACTGCCTTCTGTTGCTGCTCCTCCTCACACAGCTCATGCTCCCAACTCTCCCTCCGTTCACAGTGGTGGCACCCGTCTGCAGCACACGGGCGACGGGAGAGGGCATCTGCATTGCTGTGTTGAGCTCCTGCCCTGTGCACCACTGTAAAGTTATAGGCCTGGAGCTCCTCCAACCACCTGGCGACCTGCCCCTCCGGCTCCCTGAATGACATCAGCCACTGGAGAGCTGAATGATCAGTTCTCACAGTGAAGGGCAGACCGCACAGGTAATATTTAAAATGGCGCACGGAGAGCACCACTGCCAGGAGCTCTCGCAACACCCGGCTGAAATATGCCACCACCCTCTCCCCGTCTGCACCCACCTGAGACAGCACTCCTCCAGCACCCACCCCACTGGCATCAGTGTCCAACATAAATGGGAGAGAGGGGTTAGCTGGAGCCAGCACAGGGGCATCGCTGAGGGCCCGGCGCAGCTGGTCGAACACCCCCTGGCCTGCATCTGTCCAGACAAACTCTCTGTCTTTATGCAACAACTGGAACAGAGGGGCAGCGATGCACGAAAAACCCCGTACAAACCTCTGGTAGTATGAGGCGAGGCCCAAGAAACTTCAAGTCCTTTTGAGTGGACGGGACGGGCCAGTCTGCCACTGCCTGCACTTTGGCTTGCACAGTGTTAATTCCCTCCCGCCCCACTCTGTGTCCCAGAAGTCACCTGCCGCTGCATAAAATGGCACTTATCCGGGTGGAGTTTCAGCCCTGCTTCCCGGATCCTCTCCAGCACGCGCCGTAATGACAACAGGGCGGCATCGAAAGAGGGTCCATGTGCCAAGATGTCGTCCAGATAAACCAGGCACTCCTGGCATGGGATGCCAGTCAACACCTGATCCATCAGTCTGGCAAAGGAAGCAGGGGCGTTGCACAATCCAAAACTGAGGACCTTAAACTGCCAGAGCCCACGTCCAGTGCAAAAGGCAGTCTTTGGTCGGGCAGATGGGGCGAGAGGCATCTGGTAATAGCCAGAGCGAAGGTCCAGGGAGGAAAACCAGGCAGAACCTGAGACTAAGTCCAGAGACTCATCCACGCGGTGTAGTGGATATGAGTCTTTCCTAGTTACCCCATTCAGTGGCCTGTAGTCAGAGCAGAGGCGCCACTCACCATTCTTTTTGGGGACCATGACCACTGCAGCTGCCCAGGGGCTATCTGATGGCTCGATGATGCCTGCCTGTAGCATGTTCCCGACAGCTTTGTCACACGCCTCTTGCGGTGCCAGTGGAAGCCGGCGGGGACGGCACTTTATCGGGCGGGCGTCCCCGGTGTCAATCTCATGCTCCACCAGCTGTGTCCGCCCAACGTCATCCTCCCTCAGTGCAAAGCTGTCTTTAAACTCCACTAACAGCCACCACAACAACTCCTGCTGTTGTGAGTCCAGGTCACCACAGTTCTCCATCCAGATTTTTGTGATGGCAGAACGCGTTGTCTCCTCCTCCGTCTGGGGCAGCAGGGTCGGAGACGAGCAGCCCATGCTGTTGGGGGCTGGCACTGCAAGCAGGGGTGGGGGGGAGTTGGTTGCTGTCACCTCTGTCTCCAGCTGAGAGGGAGGCGACTGAACAGCAATGCTGTGGGCGTGGAGGGGTGGTCTGTTAGGGGAACACACACCCTGATGTTGTGAGGGGTTTGGGGGAAAAGTGGGTGTGGCCTGCGGCTCTGCCGTGCCAACTTCTCGTGCCAGCAAAGTAATGTGTGCAGCAACTGGTGGCGTCACGGCCGACAACGCGATGACAGGCCAGTCCTGAAACCTCAGCGTGCCTCTGCCCAGGTCCAGCTGACACCCTGTGGCCTTCAAGAAATCCAGTCCTAGTATGCACGGGTCCTGTACGCTTGCCACCCACACTGGGTGGCGGACAGCTTTTCCCCCCACAGTCAGTGTCATTTCTCCCCTGCCTTTCATGGGTGCCAGCCCGCCCGTGACTGTGCGCAGCTGCACAGTGGTGGGCTCTAACTGAGTCCAGCCTGGCACCACATCAGGTCTTACCAGCGTCACTGTGGACCCCGTGTCCACCAGAGCAGAGCAGGGGACCCCCTCTACGGTCACTGGGACGTGACAAAAGTCCCCAACACAAGTCCGCCCCACCACTACCACAGGCTCCGTGGGGATATTATTGTCTGCTTCTGGGGGGAGTGGGCCCTGACTTCCCCATCCGTGCTGTCGGGCCCTTCCTGCAGACGATGAAGAGGATGGGGCTGGGGTCCGCACAGCCTCCCCTATGCGAACCCCGCGTCGTTTCCCGGACCCTTGGGTGCTTTTGGGCACTGCCTGAGGAGATGACCAGGCTGGCCACACCCCCAACACACCCTGGGTGATGTGTGCGGGGTACGGGTTGACTGGATAGACATAGCCCATATTAGTTCCGTCAGCTCAGATGCCCATGCTGGCTTTTCCAGGCCAGCGTTGGTGCCCACTGCCACTCTTGTTAAGGGCATGCTCTCGCTCTGGCTACCTCCAGCTGGCGCACCCCACACAAACTCCCTCTCCACTGCCAACTCCAATGCAGCCTGCAGAGATCGAGGGTGCTCCAGCTGCACGTGCACACGCAGCTCAGTGGGGGACAGAGCTCTGACGAACTGGTCTCTTGCCAGCTCGCTCTGCACATCAGGTGGCATGTGTGCGTATGCCCGCCGAGTGAGGCTCTCAATGTCATTTGCTAATGCCCGCAGGGGCTCCCCTGGGAGTCTGTACCTGTTGCTGAGTTCAGCAGGCCAGGCTGCACACATTGTCCAAAGCGCCTCTTTAATGCAGCCACCAAAGCCCCATAATCATGCCTGTCCTCTGGGCTAACCAACAAAAGGCATTTTAATGCATCGTCTGTGAGGCACATTGCAAGCTGCAGGGCTTTCTCTCTTTCCATCCACGCCCCCGCGTGAGCCAGCAACTCAAACTGTGCATGGAAGGCCTCCCAATCTGACTTACCCCCGTACTTGGGTGTTTTCACTGAGGACCATGTACTACGGGCGCCGCCATGATTGACGTTGATACAGTCACAGTCCGCCCCTCCCCCTCTCTGCGGATGCTCTGCGCGGGACTTTGACATTGCACCTGCAGCCATGCCAGCCTCTGAAGCCATCCTCGCAGCCGAATCCCGTATCTGAGATCTTGCCTGTTCCATCCTTTGAAACTCCTCAGACCATCAGGCAGGACCACTGTCTCCCTCCTCCTTAACTTCCACGCCAGAAAAGTCCTCCTTACGCGAAGCCATGTCCCCCACAATAAACGTAGCCGCTAGCTAAACTGATAATTAACTACCAAAAAAATAAACGATAACGAACTTGTCTCCCGACCTGTCTGTCACTTAAGCTTAAGTTTACTTCTGACACCAATTGTAGCGATCTCAGTCACTACGCGGAGAGGTTTGTTGGAATGATCCCTTTATTACTTCACATAAATGCATGTAAATCACTGCTACTAAACCGTGAGCATGAAGAGGCTCGTCAACCAGAAAACACATCAACTTATTCAGGTGTCCCCGCCCCCGTAGTGCATAGCAACCCCCACATGAGCTTCCGCTGCTGACAGCAAGGACACCAGCACACAGGCACACATCACAATGAACATGAACAAATCAACACATACAAGACACTACAGTTTGTTTCCTCTAGCTACCACTAGAGAGCCTATAGGTCACGTGAGAAATGATCCAAAGACTCGTAGAAAGACCGAGTCGGGAAATGAACGAATCGTTCGTTTCCTCTAGCTACCACTACAGAGCCTATAGGTCATCCTTGTAAGGATTCGTTCAAAATGAACGAATCGTTCACGAACGACACATCACTACAACACGGCCAACAGCACTCACTGAAACACCGAAGTTGGAGACTTGAAATAAAAACGCGCAAATAAATCTATTGTGTCTATACAACACTGTTTTCAACAGATTGACTAGATATCATTTGAAATGATAACGTTAATTGTTTCCACTTCTGTTGTCGAAGCAAACTGGATTGACTGGGTAGAACGTTACAGTTTATAGCAACCAAACTATATCGTGATTCAACTCAGCTTCAGTTAGCTAGCTCTAGACATCTTGCTGAAAAATAACCTTACAAAGATCTGGACAAACATGCATCGTGAATTGTAGATTTACATAACAATACGGGTTATTTATTTGAATGAAACAGTCAGGAACATGAAACAACGTTAGCCCCATTGCCAATAAACTAGGCTAAATCATCACACATTCTACATATGCTCTTGCGTTAGCAAGCTAAACTAGTTTACATGCCTACAGTCTAGGTGTTTTCGCTATCTAGCCGTTCTTGCATTCCTTGCAAATCAGTGTTAATAAAAAGCAGATGAGCTAGAGTCTAGCTAACATTGACTAGAAGGGCATGGCTGATGTTTGTCTATACCGTAGCGTAGAAGATCCCTGTGCAGTTCGACCCTCGACACATTTGCGCGAACCATTTCACCAAGGACAGTTTTGAAAACCTGGGACAATGTAGCTAAAGCAGGATTTGCTATGAAGCTATTGCTGAAAAGAGGTGCGTTCCGACCTTACATTCATCACAACCGCAAGCTGTAGTATGATTTTGTCAGTAACAGTTATTAGCAATGCTAACGTATCCTGTATCTAGCGCCTTTCTCCAGTTCTTTCAAATAATCTAGACAGGCGTTATAGCAATAGACTGCTATTTGTTTTCTTTTCTGGCTATTTTTTCGGAAGCTTCCCTTCTAATGCCGACTACAGCTAGTCTAGCTAGAGTCATTTGCTAAGTAAAGTATGTTGATGTGTTTAGAAACGTATTCAGCATTCTACCTATGCTAGATACAGGAGACGTTAGCATTGCTAATAACTGTTACTGACAAAATCATACTGTAGCCTACAGCTTGCGGGTGCGATGAGCGTACGGTCGGAACAGCACATCTTTTCAGGTTCAGCTTCTTAGTAAATCCTGCGTGAAATTGTCCAAGGTTGTCAAAACTTGGGTGAAATGTTCAGAGCAAATGAACGAACTTCAAAACGTTATTCTTTGTAATTGCTTAGAAGTAGCCTACACAGAGCAGCGCGCAGCTAAACTAGCATCGTAGATCTACGCTACCTCGGACTGGGCAAGAACACCAGTGAGTGGGCTGGTCTTGATGTAAATTTTGGGGCGTGACAAAGATACAGACCAGAGCCAAAAAAGGCGGTCCCCGGACTGACGTCAGTCCGGACACTTTGTTGAAAAGCTAGCGTTTTACAGCCACATTTTTTCATTTTGAGATTTGCATAGGAAAGAGGTGTCAATGGACTTTGAGGTTCACTGTATGTTCATTTTACCCACCGAACTGTCGTTATTCAACTATGACACGGTAAAATCGGTTTTGCAATCAATCACCCCTTTCAAGGATCCCCAGGTCTAAATGATTACACCCAAGGCCCCCTGTTGGTGAAAATGTTATTTTGGCCTGCAGCCTAGGCCTGACTCCATTCCCAACCTTTCCATAGTTCTGATAAAACTGAGCCATGTCCTGCTGATTGATCATGGGTCAGGGCTAGTAATGTAATTACATTACATTTACATTACATTTAGTCATTTAGCAGACGCTCTTATCCAGAGCGACTTACAGTAAGTACAGGGACATTCCCCCCGAGGCAAGTAGGGTGAAGTGCCTTGCCCAAGGACACAACGTCATTTTGGCATGGCCAGGGAATCGAACTGGCGACCTTCAGATTACTAGCCCGACCCCCTCACCGCTCAGCCACCTGACTCCCTAGTTAATTACTTTGTAACAGCTCCACAATTCTTGAGTGATTGCTGCATTTGTTTGGAAGGCTTATGGGGGAAATGGTATATTCTCAGAATGTGTCATAGATGGATAAGAAGACAAGCATCCATTTAATATGAGTACTTCGATGCGAGACAAGATTGTGAGGTGAGAGTTCAATCGTAAAATTGTTTTGACATGTTGCAAAATGATGACACTACACAGACATGGCACTTGGTTGGAAAGAAGTCCAGCGTGCAGTCATTTTCTAACCTGGCTGCAAATTCCAACCCACTTTTATGGAACTAAAATGATTGCTGAATGCTGACCTGTTTTCCACAGTAAATAATACAGCTACAGTTAGTTTAGTGTCTCACTTCAGTGGTTGTAGGGCTGTTTTATCGGGACAACACTCACCATCTGTATTTTCATTGTCAAATAAAATGTATAGGTAGTTTAAATATTAATTATTTGTGACTGTCAACGTCACACAAAAGTATTTTTTGCTGTTATAAGGGAGTTGATAGACGTAAAACAACGTTTTTTAACTAGTATTCTATGGAGAATTAGAATAATAATCTGGAAATCCTGTTAACGGTGCCATTACATAAAGGAACCAGGATAGGATTAATTGTGTGTTGCACTGTGGCAGGGATTTTAAGAGTGAAATTGGAAGGGTCTTTGAAGATTTAAACATATCAGTCTGCTGCCACTCAATAGATCTGTGGTTTATTGTTATGAAGAACAAGATTATTTCAGATGTTTAAGCATATTCAGAAATTAAATACATTCAGTAATACAAATTACTATGTACAATTAACAATATAGTTGACTTACATCATTGTGTTTGTGTAAATATTAAACAAAGCAATTCCATCTATGAATTAATTGTTTAGGGAACTGGTTTCCTCAACTATTTTATTACAGTTACAGAATGCATCAAGAAAGTTATCTAATGTGTCTTAAATTAACCCCACTGTGTATAATGCTGCTGTTAACTGGGTGAGCAGCATGGGGGGAAAAAACTGTTTAATTTAATCATGATTGCATCGTCCAGCTAAATGGAAAAAACGATTAGTCTGTGTGACTGACTTTGAAGTGCAGTTGTCTGGCAGGATGAGCTCAAGCAATGATTCAGGGTGGAGTTACTTATGTAATCATTCGTGGGCCGTGCTGTTTTTTCTTCAACTTGGAATGAGCTAGAACCTCTGTTTTCATTTAGTTTTTCTCAGCGATAAAGTTTCAGGCTCCCAGCAGAACAAGTTTATATTTGTTTAACTGTTGCTATCCCTGGAATATGTATTGGTTATGTCAGAACCTCGTAAGAGTTCAGTGTTTTGTACTAGCCTGATGACAAAACATCAGCAGTGCAGTAACATGTGTATGAGATTCTATGAACAGATCAGTGTTGTAGTCAAGACCACCTAATCCGAGACCAAGTCATGACCAAGACCAGAGTGTAGACCCAGACAAGACTAAGACTTTGAGGGGTCAAGACCCAGACCAAGGCAGGGCGATACCGGGTCAAGACCAGACCACTCAAAATACACAAGCAGTACGGTTTGACTAGGTAATAAGTTAGATTTTATCTGTAACTGTATTTGAACTAAAAATGTGCACTCTTAAAGTAGTGCCGTGTGCTTATGGCCAGGCATTTTTCATTAGTACTCGGTCTCTGCTTTCACATCTCTCTCTCCCCCAAGTGAAGGAGCACGGTACCGCAGCGTTTAACTTAACATCATGAAGTCGGGAGAGGTATGCAGCTGACATGAGTAACGTTGATGTAACATAACTTTATATTCATCATTAGCTACATCGCTTTATGTGGCCTGGCTCGTCATCACAAACAAAATCTGGCAAGCAACTGAAACTAACACCCGTCGCCCTGAAACATACAGTATGCTCCATAGCTAATACTAGCTACATCTCATTGTGTAATGGGGGAAGAGATTTCTGAAGAGTTTTGGTACAGAGGCACATTGCAAACGTTAGGTAGCTAGCTTTGCTTACGCCTCACCTTTTAAAAAGTTTCTTTCTAAATGCTAGGGGAGTCAGGTGGCTGAGCGGTTAGGGAATTGGGCTAGTAATCTGAAGGTTGCCAGCCAAATGACATTGTGTCCTTGGGCAAGGCACTTCACCCTACTTGCTTCTGGGGAATGTCCCTGTACTTACTGTAAGTCGCTCCGGATAACAGCATCTGCTAAATGACTAAATGTAAATGCTGGTAAAAGTTTGATGTAGACCTAGTGCCAGCCATCTCAGTTATTGTAAACTCTTTGTGGTTAAGGTAACCAAATCTAATTATAGCTGGTTTGGCCAACATCTTCAGACAGCCACTGTTTCGCCAATCTTCCTCATTCACTTTTGGGGGGTGATGGGTAATTTTAAAATGAGAAACAAGTTAAGTTATTGGTTGCATTTGAAGCGTGACGTTTTACATCCAATAACAGTAATGATATTAACAAATAAATTAAACAATGCACAGGCAATTTAGTGATATTCCCACAGTTGTGGTCTTGACCTGTCTTGAAATAAAATCCAGAGTCCTCTTTGTCCGAGACCGAGACAAGACCGAGTAATGCGGTAGATTCCGAGACAAGACAGAGACCTTCAAAATGTGGTCTCGAGGCCAAAACCGGTCTCGAGTACTACAACACTGGAACAGATCCATCCATATGGATCCATCCAGATCCATATGCCCTACCCCTGTGTTTTGGTTAAAAGCATTGATATCCTGTGAACCTCTTTGCACAGACACTGACAGTTTGTCTGCATCTCCATCATTAAAGCCAGATCATGTGTTTTTTCTGTGTGCATTGTTTGGCATGTTCACAAAGTTTCTTCTGGCAAGGATGGCATTATGTGTTTGTTTATCCTGTTAGGGCCAGGCTGACCCTAATGAGTTCTGATTCCTGGGTTCAAAGCTTTTTTCCAAGGCTATATTTTAGCTCAGGGTGAACATGAGCTAAAATACACTTTAATACACTCACTTGTCTAGCCTGCCAGGCAGGCCAAGTCTGTCTCCAACAAGCTAACAAGAAAGGAGGCACAACAAAGCTGGAGACTGCAATTCAAAGCCATGCATGCATAAACAGTTAGATAGAGGAAGGATGTCTGTATTGTGAGAGCCTTACCGCCTTCATCTTCCTACCCCTCCTCCAGTGTTCATATGAGGACAGCTTTGGCCATGGGACTGTGGAGCAATAGAAACCATGTGCAGTCCATGCTGCATGGACAAACAGACACATGACTGAGAGGAAATACTTACTTTGAAAGCCCATAGCTATGGTTTGGTGTAGTCTTCAAGCAGCATGATCTGACCAAAAAAGCTGTGCATCTTCAGAGTTTTACCCGAAAGCACAGATCTAGCTGGGTGACGTCCAGCAAAGTCTAAATGTGGATCCATCATAAGTGAATCTGTAATCTGTTAAATTTAGGGAAATGCAAAAACATTTGTGTGATAGAAAAAGCCTCTATCACCCTATTCCTCAGTGGGTGGAAAATGGCATTCTAACTTTTGCTAGCCTATAGGCTCACAAACATGTCAGAGCCTGTGGGACCCAATGCATTACAGCATCCCAGCTAACACATGACATTGCGGCAACGTTGCCAGTAAGTGCTCATTTGGTCACCCGCGACATTACCTTCTGGCAACGTTGCCGCGACGTTGTACCTTGGTCGGCTGGATACGTTATTTTTGGTCCCGTGGACGACGTTGCCGCGACTTCGTAGCAACGTTCTAAAGTGAATGTTGCCAGTTGGTGCCGTGGACAACGTTGCCGCGACGTCGTACCTTGGTCGGCTGGATACCTTACTTTTGGTCCCGTGGACAACGTTGCCGCAACGTCGTATGGTTGGCTACCAGGGGTGCAGGTGGAATTTTTGAACTGGGGGGGGGGGGGACCAAGCTGTCAGCAATGGATTCCAACTCAATTACTTAGTTTGAATAATATATGTGTATATATATATATATGCAATGTTTATTGCAGCTTCAGTAAATACGCCGGCTCCAAAAATACTTTAAATGAGCATAATACACTTTTTTTTCAAAAGTTTTGTAGTACTTTTTTGTGGCCAACGTTACACGCTAATACACGCTAACAACGCTAACATCGCCTAATCAGCTGTGCAGTGATTAACTGATGCTTGTCGCCTTACGTAGGGAGAGTGGTGGGGACGGATCGGGGTCACTAGGAATCTGGGGGGGGACATGTCCCCCCCCCGTCCCCAGTGCCATTTGCGTGCATGTCGGCTACGTTAATTTTGGTACCATGGGTTACGTTGCCGTTACGTCGCTCTTTGGTCGTAGGACAACGGATCTCTAGTGCATTATAAGTGGTTTATCCAGACATGGAGAGATCACACTGGACTGCTCTCAGTTCTGACACTTTTGTAATGTAGCCCAGTCTACATGAATTTCAATCACACACAATATTAAATGTTGTATCCCAGCACGTCTAAATGTAGACAATGCATGTAATTCATGTGCAACTCAGCATGTCATTGGTCATCAAATTTCTCATATGCAGAAAGGTAATAAATAAAAAACACAGAATTTGGAATATAATTTAGTCTTTCATTCTTTACTATAAACATGTACAAAAGCAATCAATTGGTGATGTGTAACATAAGCAAACATTCTTTGTATAGCATACCAAAGCTATATGACACACAATGCAAATTTGTGCTCCAATAATTCTGTAATGCAAAATTGTTCAATGTGACCAAAAGGTAAGCGACTCTTAAGAGTTTCATTTCCAAAGACAAGTCATCACAGAATATTACAGTTCTTCCTTAGCAAACCTGCCCCTCAGTCTGCCCTTGAGCAACAAAGTTGCGCATGCCCATTTCAACGCATCGCTGAAACAGGGGTTTCAGAAGAGATTTTGCAGGGGTTATTTTAAGTTCCACCATCTTTCACGCATTGGTTTTCACCTGGAAAATAGCTACTTCAAAGGTGAGTTTCTCTACAGAAATAGTTCTAAATGTATAAATGTATTTGCAGAAATTTAATGGGGCATGCTATTACGCATAGGTTTGAAATGTAGGCTATTTAGCCTGTTTATTTGCTATGAGATTCACATTATTTAAGTTAGGATTTTGCTACCTAGAGGTAAGCCTCCCGACAGTTATGTTGAAATAGTGAAAATGCATATATGATATCAAAGTTTAGCGTCTCACAAATCACCCACAAAGTAATCAGTGAAAATTTGTCCTGTCAAACGATTAAATATTTAATCGCGATTAATCGCATTAATGTCATAGTTAACTCGCGATTAATCGCACATTTTTATCTATTCTAAATGTCCCTTGATTTCTTTTTGTCCCATAATTTTGTCTAATTTTAATGCTCTTATCAACATGAAAAAGTGGATCGGATTGCTTAGTGCAAATGTTTTTTTAAAATTTAAAACAACATTGCAATCGCCTGGCTTTAACGAGCGGGCGGAGAATTCGCATCAGCTGTGTGCTTGGCCATCAAGTGGTATTTCAGACTGGACGTGCTGCGATGATAGCTCAGTTCACAACGACAAAACACACAGATCACTTTGGTCTTGTCAATGGAACCATTTGGCAACTTTTTAAAAGTAAACTTTCCATTCAGAATCTTATTGGCATCCATTTCGGCGTCTCGCGCTCGCCATCCACTCAAAACTTAACGTTAGTCTATTACTCTATAGCCGGCTCGCAAGCCCAAGCAAGTCTGTGCGGCGTGCCTGTTGTTTTGTTTCCGGTCTAGCTAGATCCGGTGTGGTGTTGTCGTTTTTCTAACGTCAGTAGTTGTTGCAACAGCATGTTGACAAAAAAACTACAAAGTTTGCTAGGCCAAAAAGAACGTTAATCTCGCAATAAAAACATTTACGCAGTTAAAATGGGTTTGCGTTAACGCCGTTAGTAACGCGTTTAACTGACAGCACTAGTGAAAATAAACATTCAGAACTGTTAGAAAAACTTGTTCCAAAATAGCTTAGCCCTCAATTTTCTAAGACTGTGTAGCTAGCGCGTGGCTGATCACGTTGAGACGGTCGGTCATGGAATGCACAGCAATGGCGCTATATAAAACTGCGTTGTTGCTCTTTAGTAAGGACCTTATATGTTTGAGCCGTCTAATTCAAAATCACCTTAAATTAATTGAGTTACAAAATGCTTCTATATTACTCCTAACTATTATAGTTAGAATAGTTAGCATAACATTAGTTAACACATGCAAAGTTTGCCGATGCTCCTCACAATGCTAGCTCTGCTTAGCTAATTTATCTAGTGCCATATTGTTTTCATATAATTATCTAGCTAGCTAATTGTAAAAGGCTACATAGAGGCAAGCTTAGCTAGAATTGTTCAACTTGAATTGTTCTGCAAGTTCGTCGCATCCAGTCAAGAAGTTCTTCGAAGACACCCCGGACTGCGGCATGAAGCACACTGACCCAGAACCTCATTTTCTGGAGCCTTGTTACCCCCTTTCCACCAAAGTGAACCGGGAGCTAGTTCGGAGCTGGTGCTAGAGCCAGTTCGGAGCTGGTTCAAGAACGGAGCCTTCTAAGAACCAGTTAGCTTTTCCACGGGCTAGAGAGCCACCAAAGAGCCACGTCATTACGTCACTGTATACGTCTCATCTTTCCAAGCAACGCTAGCGCGGCAGCGCCAAACACAAAGCAGAGCCCGTCTAAAGGCTGTTTATCAATCCGAAGAACGTGAGGTTGAGATGCGTGTTTTCTTGGCTGTTGCGCAATACCCTGGACTCGCAGCAGTATGACAACACTGGCATTATCAGCGCAACATTTTATAAACTTTTGCTGTATAGTGCTTGTGTATTACATTTGTGTTAAATATAGGCTCAATAGCTCATAACATTTGTGTTGGTCATTTCACTCATTTCATAGGATTATGATCAAATGCAGCAACTAGTGTCTGCACTGCACTGCGATGCTAGCTAGGTTATCGAAAAGTTGGAGCAAATTTACAAATGAGCAGTTTCATCAATAAAATAAACACATTTTCAGCAACTACACTGCCCACTTCTCGTTACATTTTAATTCAGATGCTGATTTACAAGTACCGTTTAGCTGAAATATGAATTGTAAAAACTTAGAGCAATGGCGGTCAAAGGATTCTGTTCGTCTTGTTGGTCACGGTAACCCCGCCCCAAGCGGTTCTTACTTGGTTCCCAATCTAGTCCAGCTCCGAAGTGGTGCTATTTGCGAACCACGTACGAACCACTTTTCCGGTTCTCAGTCTGTCGAAAGAGAAAGAACTGGTTCGCGATTAAGCACCGGCTCCGAACCAGCACCCAAAATGCGTTGGTGGAAAAGGGGTAACAGACTCCACATTAATTGGAACGCTGAAGTTTAAAAACACAAACACAGCTTTGAGATGGATCCCTAGCCATGGTGGACAACAAAAAAAGGACCAATAAAGGTTAGATCATTTTTTGTATGTCACAAAGACTGTACTAGTATAAATTCCATAATGTCATCACAATGTCACTTATCTTAAACTATGCATAGAGACTACTTTTCTTCCTCTGCTACGACCACAACCAGTGACTGCAACATCCCATTGTTGGACAGATTATCCTACCACCGTCACACGGCCTAGCACTGTGTCCCTGGGAAATGATGGTAAAGTAATGAATGACCGTTTATACATTTACATTTAGTCATTTAGCACATTTAGACTTACAGTAAGTACAGGGACATTCCCCCGAGGCAAGTAGGGTGAAGTGCCTTGCCCAAGGACACAATATCCTTTTGCACGGCCGGAATCGAACCGGCAACCTTCTGATTACTAGCCCGTTTCCCTAACCGCTCAGCTACCTGACTCCTGTTTATAACAGTGACAATAATTGTATGAGCCATGGCAACCCTAAAGGCTATGTTTTGAAGCAAAAGTATGACTTTAAACGTTTGCATCACCAGATGCCATACCCCTATCCTTAGGTGTCAACTCTGGTCTGGTGGAGGAGAACCCATTGGGGGCCCAGGAAAACAGCTGGCAGCCAGGCAAGTGCAAATATAAGACACTCAAAAAAATACTCAAAGCTTTTCAATAGCATTGCCAACTCATTGTAAGGCATACCTAAGTTGTTCTGATCGAGGTGGGGGGGGATACATATTACAACAACAAATGTTGTCATACTAATGCTTTGTATACAGCCATTCAAGGTAACATTTGTTATTTACATCAATGTTACAGCTAATCTAAAAGAACCACAGTGTATGCCAATCATGCAAACTCTTGTAAACTCTTTACTTGTCTTTAATGACAGACACATTACAGGTTATGCTCCGGAAGATGGAGACATTGAAGGAAAACCAGCTTATGGTGTTCAACGTTCAAATTGGTGCTGACAAAAAGTTCATGACTTCTAATTGCAGACGCTGTGATGAAGTGGAAGACGGGACTGGGAGAGAAGGCTGTGGAGCTCCTCATAGCAGAGACACTCAAACACGCCCCGGCAGCCCATTCAAAACAAGCCAGGTGAATGAATCATTATTGCAGCTTCCATATCCAACCTTTCACATGGCTATGTGACAAAAATATAGAATCACATAATATTTGTTTTATGATTTATATTATTTTAGATGTGATTTTTTATGACTTGTATAGCCCCTTTCACACGTGCAATTATGTTGATAGGACACTAACTTATTTTGTGCTTCATAGTCAGGGCCAACAGAGAGGACCTGTAGCGGGGACTGGCAGAAGATTTTAATTCACTGTTTGGCACTTTGTTTGAAATAAAATGACTGAATGTTACATGGAAATGTTGCCTCGTTTATGATTAGCTTGAGTAAGGCTACACATCACACAAACATAGTCCTCCTAAAGTTGGCTACCATGTAGCCTATTATACAAGATCAAGTAGCATTTTGGGCGAATGAGGTCTGCATATGAACCGCCCCAATATAAGCAGTAGAATTGAGAAATATAGGTTACTTAATTAACGTCGCAATTACGGACAGGCAACGTCACAAAATTACATTGCTAGGAGGTCGCGGTTACGGACTGGCAACGTCACAAAATTACATTGCTAGAGGAGGTCGGCAACGTCACAAAATTAAGTTGCTAGGAAGTCGCCGTTACGGACTGGCAACGTCACAAAAATTGCGTTGCGGTTATGTTCTGGCGC
Organism: Thaleichthys pacificus; assembly: GCA_023658055.1. Taxonomy (NCBI): domain Eukaryota; kingdom Metazoa; phylum Chordata; class Actinopteri; order Osmeriformes; family Osmeridae; genus Thaleichthys; species Thaleichthys pacificus. The sequence continues at coordinate 3,075,691 of CM042856.1, forward strand.
CCTCCACTTGCACGGTCCCGCAACGTCGCCAAAGACGTTGATCCAACTTGATTCACATCATCCCGCTTATACCATGGTCACTTGCCAACGATTTTTTGTTTTCATGCGTTTTGTAATAGAAAACGTTAGCCAACTCTGATATTTCTAGTCCGCTCAGCTCATAACTAACACCGGCTTTGAATAGCAAATTTATGTGAAATGACCGCATCAAAGTTTACATTTTCTCCAAACAGTAATTATAATTTGAAAGTATGTTTAACAACAAGACTAGCCAGCTATCGAGCAATGTCATTGTCCCCAAATGTTTACGGACAAAATAATCGGCATGTCATGTTGGCCGCAGCCTGTCTGAAGTACTGTAGATTGACTAGCGAGGTGAATAGCAAATGGGATGTAAGATGAGCGGTTACGTGACACTGACAGCAAATCCAGAAAAGTAACATTTTCCAAATAGGTTAAAAGAAATATTGAAGTCACTCGTTGTAGCTAATTACATGCTAGGCTTTGACTCCGTCCCTCTTGTTATGGTTACTTATTTCAGACAATTTCTACAGGCTCATACTATGTAGCAAGCGCAATAATTTAGAACAGTGAACAAACAGTTTTGCTGGAACTACTTAGTAGGTGTCCATATATCACCTGATAATGGACACCCCTGCAGCCAATCAAAATCGAGTATTCACCCAGACCATGGTATAGACCAATTATTTGTTTGTAAACATTCGGGAATGTTTCAATGTCTATTGAGAGGGAATGTGCTAAGCGGTTCTCTCAGGCACCTCACCCATTTCCATTTTCTTTTATCCACACTTTAATGTTTTGATTTACAAGAACGTGAAAGAGAAATTGCTTGTGTTTCATTGAGGAGGTATCAGATTAAATGGTGGTGAACTCAAGACCTTTTCTTCACATCTATTTTACTTGTGATGTGTGTTGATGCTATAACATGCTTGAAAGGCACCTTGTCCTGGTGGCTCCCCTTTCCACCTCTGTTCATGGGCAACGTTCATGGGTTTCATAACAATGACACAGACGTTTGTTTTGCATAACATTTTACAGAGAACCAACTTCTCAATTCCAAATGAACAATGCCAAGCAAGGCTTTGAACCAGTGTCCTGACATTTCATCCTACCTGTCAGACTGTCCTACCATGGCTTACTGTGCATGCACACATCAATATTGCGTCACTCGTTTATTTTAGACTGGAAGGACAATCTGATGAGGTACTTTGCACTGTAAAATCATCCTACCTGTTTATACCTGGTATACCTGCTAGGCAGGGCTAGGAATGCCGGGCAATGTGACAAAATATATGCCCTGCCCCCCCCCCCACAATCAGTGTGCAAATTATTAGAGTTCAAAGAAGTCAATCTAATTAATGTACTGACCAAAAATATAATACCACATGTAACAGACGTGGTCGCTCGCCCGTCGGAGGTACTCTTGGCCGACGTTTGCCCGCACCCAGGATCGAACACGCCACCTTCGACATCCTAAAGTGATCACTACCAACTACACCAACAAAAAGCTAGCGTTTTGCTAGCGCAAGTGGCCTTTATACAGACCTGAGGAGTGAGTTTAACTGATCTACACCGGTTACACATGCACGCTGTGCATGTTTCATAACTAGGGTTTGGTATCACTAGGGTTGGGTATCGTTTAAATTTTATCGATTCCAATTCTGGTTTTTGAATCCGGTTCTTCTCGAATCTTGGTTCCGATTCCAAACCTTTTTGGAAGAGAAAAGATAAGAATATAATGTTCCGTTAGCTAGCTCTACTACCACTACTATCAGAACAAACACAGCTAGCTAACTCATACGTTCATCAAGACCTAAAGGATCCCCTGACATGCTGTTTATGGATGCTTTTATATAGGCCTTAGTGGTCCCCTAATACTGTATCTGAAGTCTCTTTCCCAAAATTCAGCCTTGGTGCAGAATTACAGCCACTACGAGCAGTCCCACAATGAGCTTTCCTCAGGACGTGCCGTTTCTGTGTCTGTAGCTTTAAATGCTATGAGGAAGAAAGAGGCGGGGCTAACTGTCATGCTTCGGTCGTTTGCAAGCCATGATGTCTCGAGGAAAAAACAATGTTGCGCTTGCACGGTCGTAGCTCATTTTTTCATTGGTGGGACAAACTCTCTGTGCGGGCAAAGCAGAGAAAGGGGAGGTAACCCACAATAGGGGGATTTTCAAAACCGAGCGTTTGAGCTCTCATTTTCTCAAAGGCGGAGAAGAATACCCAGGGCTTGGTTTTCACCTATCGACATTTCTAGTCACTGGGGGACCAAAGGCAGGCTAGGGGAACTCATATTAATGTTAAATAACCTCCTAAAGTGAAGTTTTCATGTCATGGGACCTTTAACAGTTTTTTGACACCTTAGAACGTCAAAGCTGGAGTTCCCAGAAGAATGGAACTGGTTCTCTATACCCAACCCTATTCATAATGTATATCTGTATATCCAGTATTTGATAACTTAATGTTTTTAGTTGAATGCTAACTCAGGCAGTTATTAATTACGGAGATATTCGCCCATTGTATGTGTAACAGACGTGGCCACGCTCCGTCACAAGGTCTACGGGCCGATGTTCGCCACTCGCTGGGCTTGAACATGCCACCTCTGACTTGCCAAGCACGACCACTACCAGCTACGCCAACGAAAAGCTAGCTCTTTGTTGACGCGGATGGTCTGTTATATACTTGAGGAGTGAGTTTCACGGATTCACACCCGTTACATATGTTACTGGTTTTCACCACGGGTAATGTCAGATAACTATCTGAGTGTCAGGAAATGTGAGAAGTGCTAGCTAACGTCATGATAGCTACTAGTGTACTGTTGCAGCTCACCGCTCAAATATTTTGCTGTTGTGGTGAAAACAATTGTCAAGAGCAATTTCCCAGTATTGACTCTTTTCTCTGCCCTTTCTTTTTTGTGCACCAGATTTATGTTGCAACGACAACGTAATCCAACTGTCACACTGAGTTGCACCGCACAATACTTGGGAATTTGGAATGTGCAGTTGGAGCAAATAATTTATTAAAGCGGGAAGGAGGGGGGCCCTAGTTTATTAGAACATTTGATATATTTCCGCAAGTGTATTTGGTTTGAAATATTGATTTGATTGACAAATGATTACTACAGACATGAAAACCAACACAGGAATAATGGGCCCCCTCCAAGCCATGTTCTTCGTGAATCATATCCACCTTTCCCCTCGTTTGTGATGGACCTACTGATAGGGCAATCTGATTAGGTATTTTGCACTGTAAAATCATCTGTTTATTTTAGACTGTTATGACCATCTGATGAGGATGGACCACAGGATAGATACATGGATTGATATATAGCTATAATTTTGTTCTACGGTAGGAAAATCTTAGCCTGGTCCTAACCAGACTCTCGTACATTGTATTTGTACAGAGAGTCTGGCCTCGCTCCATTGACAAGCCTTGACTTCCTTGTAGGCGGGTACTATGTTGAAGTTTAAAACTATTGGATCTGCCCAGAGCCACTCTGGATCTGCCATAACCAATCGCTAGCGTTCGCCTTAGCCAACTCCTTCACCACGGAGCTAGCTGCCGTAGCTGGAAAATCAAACTTTTCCCAAACCCCGTGGGGAGGAGGGCCACAACATCATGACCACCAACAAAACTCAGCAAGGATTGTTCTTGCTCCGGCTTTAACTTATGGATATTCGGCAGCGTTGCCACAACCGCAGAATAGCTTCGCTCGCATTTTTCTCCGCCGCCATTACTGAACTACAACTCAAACTAGTGCACGACATCAACATCATCGTTCTCAGCCACTCCCTCTGTTCGCTGATTCGCCGGTAGAAAATCAACCTGAAAAATCTGACTTACGTACCTCATGGCCAGACCTATGTACAGAAGCGAAAATAAATTTGAGCGGAAGTACGTAAGAGGGCAGAGCCAGGCTAGGAAAATCTGACAAGGTAGGACAAATCGACACAACACCTGTTCAAGGAAAAGGAAAAACAGAAACAATGGATATTTCGCTTGGAACAAAATCGAAACCAGTAACTTTATATTTTATGTTCTGGAACAGAAATGTTTATTTGAAATAATGGTAACCAGTCACTAACGTTATTTTTTTCATTCTCTTATGTACTACAACAAATTAAAACACATTCTGCTTGGCATCATTTTGGTGCAGAGTTTACTTCCTGTCATCATCTGAATGTTAATGATGTATTCAGAAAGTGTGGTCTCTCTAACCTTCTGCAACCAGAGGAGGTCAATATTATGCTATGCACCTTTTTTAAATATTGTTCTTAGACATCAACCTAATCAATGTTTGATAGATATGCTACAATGTCAAGAGAACTTCTTGAAAATAGCTAGCTAGCTCCAGTTACATAGAAAAGCCTAAAAACAAGTTTAGCTTTGCGGGTCACGCTCAGGCCTCCATGCTTCCTATTCTGTGTTGTCGAGATCCGCCCTTTCTCAGTCACTGCTGGTGCCGTCATCTTGATGGCAGTCGGGACGGACACGATCTCTGCTTCGTTTGTCTCAGCCCACATCATGACAGTTGCTATGTTTTCATCCGGGAGGAGTCCCTCGAGCCGGTTGTCTCCGCACTGAACTCCAATGGAGAGAGTTCGGCTGCGGACGATGCCCCTGAGGACCCTATTGAGGCAGAGTTTGCCTCTGCCTCCACCATGTCGGTAAGGAGATATCTTAAGATCATTCTACATGCCACCATCATCGTGGGAACTAAGAAAACGAGATTGCATTCTATCTGTGATCACCTCTCCGCCTCCTTGGTGGATAGAGCGTTCATGCTGAGCATCCAATGCGCAACAGCCGTTGGCCAGGCTGCCCTGCTCTCTGCGGCCATCGCCAAACTTACCACTGGAAGACTCGAAGTTCTTTCGAAATACATGGCTTCGGCGGCGCTGTTCCTGAACCAAGAAGGGGCTACATGTGCTGGTCGCCTTATGGCGACCGAAACTGTGATCCAGCGTCACCTCTGGCTGTCCCTCACAGTCATGAAGGACGCAGACAAAACAACACTTCTCAACGCCCCCATCTGGGCCGCAGGTCTCTTCAGTCATGCAGTCCCTTTCCCTGCAACAACCCCGGCTGCGCCTCCGGCTGCGAAATTAATGGTCAAATATTTTCTATTGTGTTAACATTTTAAATGCGTTAGAACACGTTCATCTCGAAGACGAGTTTGTTCAGAATAAGCTACATATAGCAGGTCGACTGACTCGATTTCCTTTTCATACTTTCCCGTAGCGTCACAGTGCATTTCCCTGTTGAAGCCTGGCGTCCATGGACTTCAATGGGGCTGCTTTGGACAGTTTTTTTCAGTGCTTCAAACTATATAGTCATTGGATAAATGCTGCGATTATGTCCCACCCACGGACGCTCTGTGTCTCTGGGGGTGAATGGAGGAGTGGGCTGGCCTGGATGCCGGGTTTCAGCGTGATGATTGGAGGGTCTGTCGAAAGACTGCATCTCCTTTTGATTGACAGCGATTTTGTACTATAAAAAGTCACCGAAGCTATTCAAGCTCAGTCCCATCGCGGATTTTGCAAGTGTAGTCGAAAGACAAACTGCCGCAACCTATTTCTTGGTATTTGTTTGGCGAAATTGCTAGCCAATTTTCATTATACATTTCATACAATTATACACCCCATTCCTTGTTTCAGTTTAACCCACGTTCAATTCCCACATTTCCTCCTTCAAGTTTAATATTGTTTTGTTAGCTCGTTATGTTCATTCATAAAGTAAGCTAGGCTAGTGTCGTAGGGATGAACTACCCTTCTGCTCCACAGTTGCTAGGTAGGTGCATATGGGGGAGGGGCATTATGGCGTAACACTTAGTGAGGGAAAAAAATATTTGATCCCCTGCTGTTTTTGTACGTTTACCCACTGACAAAGAAATGTTAAAATAATGATTCTGCTCGGAACGAACCGAGTGGAAAAAAAGTATGGTTTGAAGCCCTAATGCTAAGACTCTGTACTAATGAGTGAAGTCTGTAATTCCTCTGTCATAACTTCCCAATGTGGAAGTCTCCAGCCACAATGTGGCAGCAAGTAACTGGTTGATTTAAAAGAAGACATAGAGCCTTGTCGTGACTTTGATATGTTACTGAGTTAATGTAATTGAGCCCATACAAAAAGTGAAAGAATATAAACCTCAAGTAGATGACACATGAGTGTCAGACATAATCAATCTTTTCTCTACAGCCACCACCTGACTGGAGCGTGATTAACGTCATCATTGAGGTTGTAAAGTGACAGTTGATCATGCTCTAAACTTGCGTCAAACTGGGAACACATTTTAACTTTCTTCCATGCACATGGACAATCCACACAACAATAATGAACACATCAGGCACATAGATAACATGTCATGCAAGACTTCAACCGCATGCCTAGAAACACCTACGTAAAGTTATAATAACAATTGGAACTAGAGAGGGTACAATTTCTAGGGAAATTGTAGGGTGTGCTCGCTTGCGTCGGTTGTAGGTGGGTCCGTCCCCTTAACTTTTTCCCTTCTAGTGATATTTTCAAGCATTTAGCCTACTCGTATTGCATAATTCATTAAGAACCCCCTTTGAAACAAGCTACTGTAACAACGTTGTCACCGGCAGTATTTCAGATGGAATCGCGATTCAAACAGTACCGTCTGCTAACTGAAAATATGCCCCCAAAAACGTAAATAAGTTTGACATTAATTTAGGGGGAAATGGCTAATTCAAAAGAAGTTTGCTACGAGCAAGCTAGCTAGCTGCTGTTGCTAGCCAAACGTCACTGAGAAAGCGCCAGAAATGAGAATGTTTCTTTTGACATAAAGTTTAGGTTGTGGCATTGAAGACAGCGACGCACCACACAAGCTGAGTTAAAATACATTATTTATTGTGACATTACTTACTGTACATGCAAGTCTTGATTTGCTTAAATGTACATGTGCTGCTAGTACACCACGGCACGATACTTGCCGTGCAACAGCACATCAATGCACGTTGTATCCATGCGTTGTTGCTAACGTGTGCTGTCGACGTTGTGATGTAGGCTAGCACTGAGTACCCTTCGTTGACTAAAGACACTTTTTGCCACAAAAACTTTGTAACCTCCTAAACCGTGCAAGGGAACGTAAATAAAAATACAAGCAACGCAATCGAGACCAAGACGGATCTTTTGACACAGGTGTTGTCTATGTAGTCCAAATATTGACTGATCCTTAGGGGGGCAAAAAGATTAATAATATATATGTGAGAGAACAATGGTTGTGCCTCGCCAAAGGCGTGAGCACACCCAATTAACAGATTCATCAACAACAGTATAAAAGTAGTACTGAGCCATACCCAGTTTTTTTTTTCTTTTTCATAGAATGCCCTCCGATGGGACTGGAGACACTGAAGATAGATGACTTCCAGCTTCATGCCTCCACCATGAGACGCTACGGGCTTGGAGCTCACAGGGGTCGCCTCAACATCCAGGTGGGACAGACCGCTGTAATAGCAACCGAGGTTGTGACTAGTTTTTAGTAGTCGCCTGCAATACTCACTATGAAAAAAACATCAATAAAAATAAATCAATGTTCCAAAGCAAAATGTAGAAACATTAAGTGTTGGTTGTCTGTAATTGTGTAGAGATGTCTCAATGGTCTCATTGTGCAAAGATATCTCAATAGAACGTCATACTAATTGTTGGGATTTTAACCCTGTGAATGCTGGATGTTGTGCATTAGCCGCTTCAGGGCTCCTGTCAGAGAGCACGAGTCACCAGGTGGAGTTTAAGGTTTTACTTGGTAGTAAGATGTTGCACTACAGGCAGGCAGTCACAAACTGTACATTGGATCAATGAATGAAGTTTCTGAAAATAAACCCCAAAAAGGTACATTAATATCACAGCTGTTATATCTACTATGATTTGACATTAATCAATAGGTTATTAATCACTTAACAACAAATACGGAAATAAAGTGTACAATTATCACACTGTGCAAGTAAAATAAACATCCTCTCTAGCACAGTAACGATTAGCACCACAACAAACGTATCACACGCTAGCTAGGAACGTGTGTGATGTACAGTGAAAGGTTAGCAAGCTAGCATTATACATATTAAATCCCAGCTTTGCATCGCTGGGTAAAATGGCTAACATTGAGTACTTGTTTTAGACTGAAACAACTCAGGCAGTACTCGTATCAGACTGAAACAACTGAAGAATAGCTTGATCTGCTGTAAAAATAGCTAGACATAAGGAGTACGAACTTACATCGTCTCTGCCTTCTGTACAGGCGCCGTAATGAAAAGAAAAAACACAAAACGTTCTTGTGGAACTGACGTCATTAGCATACGTCACTAACTTAACTACAGACACTGCAACCTACACAGTCTCCGTAGTGTGAGGAATTCACAACACTAATTGCTTGGTTCCATTTTGATGGCATATAGCTCCCTTTTACATGCCATGACTCTGCAGACTCTAGAGAAAACAACACTGTTGCCATAAAACCTGGTAAACATCCCCAAACCTCATAAAGCGGATTGGCAACTGGGAAAAGAGGTATTTCCTGTTAGTGCAAGCTGCTCCTCATAGAGGAAATGAACTAGAGTGTACTCTCCAGTTTGCCTCATCATCATCTGGAGTCAGCACTGCCAGATTTTGTACATTTCATTCCACACACACCATTCAATGTGTTGTATCTGTTGAGGGACTGAGAAACAATGCCTTGGTTGTAGGCTGTCATGATGCTGTGTGTGTGTTTATGTACACAAATAAAACAGATGTGTCCTCTTGGTTCAGGCCAAATGCATTATCGAAGCAAATTATTTTCTTTTCTGTGTTCAGATTCTAAGCACTGATTGCAAAGGACCAAACACCAGAGACAATCTTTGCTGTTCTCTGATTTGCCCAATGCTACACTTTTACACAAGATCATTCCATTTATGTTGCATTTAAATTATCTTATGTCGAATTGAAGACTTGATCATGTAAAATGATAATATTCATCATGATTATCACCTGACTATCATCAAACCTGATTTACTGAAAACCAGTTTGGAAGACTAATTAGGTACTTGAAGCATCTTAACAGTTGACAAATTACAAAGTGTGATATTTTCAGTGTCCTGAACAGCCATGGTAGTCTACATTTGAGGAAGATAAACAATTTGTCCTATTTGTATAGTTTTGTAATGGTCATAAATCTGAATGTTTCAATTTACTTTACAATGTATTGGCTGCTTATGAAGGTTATAGCTTTCACTGCCCAGAACGAAAAGCCTAATGTGTTCCTTTGACAAAGGCCCTGTCAGTTTTTAGAAAGTTTACCCTCTGATGGCTTGAGCAAAACTTCCCAAGAGTGGTTAGTAAAAAAAATTAAGGTGCAGTTAGATGTTGAGTCCATTTAGGCAATTTCTGAACTGGCAGTCTTTTTCTCTCATACCGTTGACTTGATCTGAGTCAGTGGTTCTCCAACTGTGGGGTGTGACCTCACATGGCAGGGGATGTGGGAGCTATTGCAGGGGGGATACAGGGGGAAAGAGAAGTGCATATGTTTTTTTACAAGGATTTAATGAGAATCGGGAGGAGGTTGGGAAAAAAAGAATCCCACTTTAAACTGAGACTGAAAAAAATAGAGAAATGGGTCTAAGGTGCTTTTCTGTCTCTGGAAGGCTGCCCTCTATGAAGATGATTTGTATGACGGAGGCTGGTGCGCAGGGAGGCTCGACCCTCTGCAGTGGTTCGAGGTGGACGCCAGAAGGTTGACCAAGTTCACCGGGGTCATCACGCAGGGCAGGAACTCCCTCTGGTCGTGAGTATGCTTGATGATGTGTGAGAACACTTTCAGACTCAGGCCCGTTTATTGACAGCAATAGAAGGGTGGGCTGGCAGATATCCTGGGCGGGCAATTATGGCCCAATTATTAAAACCTATTGTTTTTGTTAGTATTCTTATTATTTTTCCTCTTCTCCATGAAATGGCTCAATAGCTCAAAAAGTCCTGTACCCGATTTGTTCAAATTTGGCTCAATGATACAACAGGTCACTCACTACTCCCAGACCACTAATGGCCCACGTATGCCCATAGGTGGTGCTATAAGCCACGCCCAAAGTCTTTGATGTGATTTCCCCAGCGCCCCATTACTCAAATGCTTGAAAATGGGTATACATGCCTTATTTCTCATGGGGAACAAAAGAAGCTCAAGGATTCATAAGGTCCGCCATGATGGATTTTCCTGTACTGCGACATTTTGCGAAAACCTTCAAAATTGATCTCTTAAAACAAAGGTCCAATCGACTTGAAATTTGTTACAGATTTGTAGAATAAATATCTTCCTATAGGATCAAATTGAATAAGGAATGCAATGCAAAATGGTTGAAAGAAGTGTATTTATGTAAATGTACACATTGCCTCAATATCTTTGTGTCAATAAATCCAATATAATTTTGACTGATGTTTTTTCTAACCTTATTGGCTTCAAGATTACATCATTCTGAAGTACCATAAGCAATTTCACCTTGATATGTCAAAATATGATTGAGTTCAATTGAATTGCTCCACAGCGCGCGCGCTCCAAATTCTCACAGAGTAATCCTGCCCCTTGACACATGTGCAAGCTTGGTGAGACGCACACACATCCTTTCTGGAAATTGTGGGCTGACCAAGCCCCCACCCCCCTTGGTTTTTAGCATAGGCCCTTGTGGACCTTACTTGGTGTAATTGCATTTCCGTATTTGTATGCAATGGTAAAAAGCTCTCAAATTCTGATTTCCACTCCATGAGTCTAAAATGTCGGAAACTATACATGCCTTATATATCATGGGAAACCATACAGTGGTGACCCATACAGTCCGCTATCCACATACAACCAAGTAGGTCTACTTTCATTAGACAAGAGGCATTCCATGAGTGCTGACATTTGACGGCCTCAGACAGCATGAGTCCACCACTGGGCCTTATGAAAAGGCTCTTGTCTTGATTTGCAACTAGGGGATGTTCTAGACCAGGGGTACTAATTACAAACCCAAAAGGTCCACTCACCAAATTCCCATTCAGTCCAGGGTCCGGAAGAGTGATGGTGTATTTTTCTGGCCCTTACCTCAGAGTTCTGTGGGTAATTTTGTTCAAAGTGTCTATGCTTTGTGTCATAGTGATGTTTCACGTTGGGCCTACCACTTATGAAAAGGGCAACCGTCTCATTGCAGATTAAACACATCGGTTTTGTGCTCCCCACCGTCAACACAAATGCATACTTGTCAGTCCACTCAGTCTGAAATTTGCGATTTTCTGAATCAACTTTTCGCTTTTTGTTGGGTTTTGTCACAGCATGATTTTCGCTAAGGAAGAAATAGGTACCATTAGCAAATCGATTAGCCTGCGTTGTTGCAAATGACACACACAACCTGCGTGACCCACAGAGGTTGCTAGTTTCCTCAAGGATCACAATGACTTGCTTAGAGCCTTGCTGCTCTTGTTGGTTAGTGGTAACTGATTACTTGAACTTAAATTATTGAAATATTTTTTACTGTTGCTTGCTTTTCTACAGGTAGCCTACACTTGCACTTATAGCGATTCATGTTGTTTAATTGTAACTTGTTTAACTACATGCTCTTGTGGTTCTTCCCTTTGGCACTTATTTTGGTTGTTCACAATATGTGCTTCATGTTTTGGCTACCCGCAATGTTTTTTGGGGCTATCTTGTTGTTATCAGTGACCTATGCACTTTGTAAAGCTCTCTCTTGGAAGTCGCTTTGGATAAAAGCGTCTGCTAAATGAATAAATGTAAACTAATTCTAATGCGAAATAAAACATGTGGGAACACAGCCTGTTACACCTGAAACGGGACAATTTGATCATACCTCTGCCGTCTATTATCGAGGGATGGGAGGACGACCTGAAAAAGTGGCCTCAAATAACGTCATATTTAGCTACTTTATTAACTCTGTTGCTACGGACGGTGAAGCGATGAATAACCTGAAAAGCTCTGAGTCTTATCAGTAGCTACCTCCACAGCAATAAAGTTGGTCGCGTTTTAATAAAGGAGGTGGGGCACAACCTTGTCTACCTTAAAGCAGACAGAGCCTAGTCAGAGCCCCACATCACCGGTCCTGGGTTTTAGTTTCATCGTCAGGTGAAATACAAACGGCTGGGTGCTCATGTGTTGCTGGACCAGGGCACTACTAACCCACAAAAATTCCTATATTAGCACTTGCATCCCACCTTTACTGGCAGTACTGCAACTAAATCTGTGGAGGTCTTTCGTAGCCCAAACAAAAAGTAGGATGCGTATTTCCTCCGTCTGCTGTTTGTCCACAAAATGAAATGAGTACACATACGATAGTGTTTTGGGTGGTCCCTTCAAGGCTAGGTTTTTCAGCTACATTCTTTTGTATTCCTCATCTGTTGGCAGGCGATGGAAACTGTACCGTTTGTCACAAGAACAATCCCTTTTTGTTGTGGGTGTGTGTTCAACACACTGTCGTTAAAGCCACAGATTTAGCTAAGTCTGGTTGTTAGTACAGCCGCGAACAGCGCAACAGGTAGCCTACCAGGGGCCTGTACTACGAATCAAGATTTGGCGTTAGCGAGGTAACTTCAGGTTCAACCCAGGGTTTTCTGTACTACGACGCTGGATCACTTGTTACCGGGGTAGATCGCCATGGTAACACATGCTGAACGGCTAACCTGGTCTGGAGCAGGTTAAATTGGAGATCAGAGATCAACCGGTATAAAAGCCCCGCCCACTAACTAATTCTTGACGATAATGTCGTCACTGTTCATAGAAGATCCTGTGGAGCTTGGTGTGCGGATAGTGAGAGGTGCGCTCAGAAGAGCCAGAACATTTAGAGACCGACAAAACCCTTTCGCATTCCCTCATGAGTATCTTTATGAAATATATAGATTCTTAGCAGAGGGAATTACGTATATTGCCAGCTTCTTGAGCCGTATGTTGCCAATGCGACACATCGAAGCTGTGCACTCATAGTCCCACATACTGTATGCATAGCGTTTCGTTATTTCTATGGGTTTCATGTTGATATGTTATCCCTATTCACTGGGGTGTCTCCCCTTAACCCTTTTGTCCTTGGGTTGCTTTGACCCATTTTCTAATCATTTCCATATCAGAAATGGGGGTTTCTTTCAACCAAAACATTTCAAACCAAAAAGAACAACGTGTATCTGTACAATGCTCTTCACATGTTAAATAAATGATCATTTCACTACTACTCATTGAATTTTGATGTTTCATTCACTTTTATACAATTTTTCCAAAATAATTAATAGGACATTGAAAGAGTGAAGTAGTGAAAACCCCTACAAAAGACTCAAAAGGCACAACAAAAAAGCCACAAAAAGGTATAAAAAGACCAAAACGTAGAAAAAAGTTTAAAAAATACATCCTCATTGTGTTCTCCCTTCCATAGGAACACAGAAAAATAATGTCAGTGTAACTAAGTTTAGTGTCATTCATTCAGTCATGTACTATCTATTCTCATATTCCAGTTTTTCTATCTCCAGCCTTGTTTTTTTAATTAAACGCCTCTTATACTATATGTCGAGCTCCAGGGTTCTTTTATACAGGGCCCTCACATTGTCTGCTCCAATCTGAAACAAATAAAGAACATTGTCCCTTTGCAAGGCACACTTGGAGAAAGTTGAAGGTGTCCATTTGACTACTGGGTTTCAAGGTTCATTGCTTATACCTAATGTCTTTGTCTTGAAGTGGAGGTCGTAGGCTCAGGGAGAGGAAGAAGTTCCTCCCAGAGTTTAACACCATAGCAATTTAATCAATTGAGTCATATTTGAAATGAGCACTTTAAGGACTTGTGTCTTATGTTGAGACCACCACCATTAGTAAGTCGTTACAGACACTTCAATCACAGCCACACGTTCATACACTCTCACCATCTGTGTTGCAAGTGGTAAATAAAACTCAAAAGTGTACCCCCAAAATGCTCTCTGAGCAGGCAGACACAGTTTCCTGATCATCTAGGACCTCCACTTGAGAAAGTAAATGGCATATTTGATAAAAGATTTACTGTTACCTCTGTATGGCACAGTGGGATGACAGTGGGTGGTGGCAGGAACACCACGGTATTTCCTGTCACTGCAGAGAACAGTAATACATTTCACTCCTACAATATTCATAAATAATTGTTGAATGAACATGGTCACATAGATTACTTGAAACATACATATGCCTGGGCTTCCAACCTGCTGCCACCATAGTCTGAAGAAATGCCTTCTTCCACTCCTTCCATCATGGGGTGACTCTGATAGCTGGAGAGGGCCAGCTCCTCAGCAGGAGTGAAGTCCTGTGGAGGAGGGTCCCCCGCCCCAGTTGCCTAATTTTTCTTCCTGCAAGCAATGTCATTGTTCTATAGGCCCTTTGTAGCTATACCAATATCCTACAACAGGGACTGATTCAGGCAATTCAGCCTTGTAGATGTTGGCCTTAAAATATGTGCAAGTATTGCCTACTGCTACTTACCGTTTTGAATTATGGTTTTATATTTATTTTTTATTTGCTCCCAAGATCGTTTTCCACTGCCAGGGTTGCAACTAAAATAATACAGCAACAAAGGTTTTACGTAATGGAATGCACACGTGTAATTATGGTCACATCTTCAATAAGTCATGTAGCTTACGCATTTACAGCGTCTGCTATTTTCTGACAGCTTGGCAGCAGCGACTTTGTTGAATTTTGCCTGTATTATATGTCTGTATTCCTGATATGCTTGTATTACAATATTTCACGCAGGAGGAGTAGACAAAGTTTGTAAGATTATTGTCTGCTCCTCCTGCGTGAATATGCGGCTCTTGTTTCGTCCATGTTTGCGATTGGACATACGGTGCAAACACCGCCCCTTTATGTGAACGCGCACGTCTCTAGATTGGAAAGATCTGGGTTGAGTTAGAGAATTGATAACCGCCGTCGTAGTACCGCTTATCGTGATTGCGATTGTTAGGCTTCGCGTATCCGGGTAACTGAAAGTAATCCAGAGCATGTTGATCTTGATTCGTAGTACAGGCCCCAGAGCTCCGCAATGACATTTTATAACAATAACAATAACAATATGTAGCGCCCCCTAGCATGTCTTCTGTTAGTTTGGAGTGCGCTCCCTGAATTCTTCTTTTAGTAAAAGGTCTCTCTCTCTAATTAATTAATTAATGTCCTAGTGTGGTACTTTTTAGATTTCTTTAGTCTAGTACGATAACCCCTAATATTACCTGTGTAAAACACAAATGCTTAAACAATGAACAAAAAGAAACACGTTTTATATATTTACTGAAAATATATAAATCCACATGAAATACAAACATACACTCAATGCAACAAATCTTTACACTCCTCAATTTTGGTATCCTTAACTAAGCCGGCATACCTTAACTAGTCCACTAAATGGACAAACAGGAGTTCAAATTAACCAACCCGCCCGTTGCATGACTTGGAGTGTGGAGTTCTCAACCAAATGTCCGTTCGTGCCGTTGCGCCTTAAACCAAAATCCAAAAAATACTGTTGCAGTGGTTGATGTCCTCCTCGCCGTTGCAGCACTTTCCTAGTGGTGCTGGTGAGGTAAACGTCGTAACCTCCGATGCTCCTGGATAGTTGCACTCTCGAAACATGTGCCTAAGACAACCGAGCAGGCGACTCGCAGGCCACAGTTCGTTGAAGCTTCTAGCTAAATCGAGCTGACTAGCTAGCTCTCTCTAATGTAAACTCTATTCGAGTCTTACACCAGTCACATAACGGGCAACGTACTTCAAAGGTTTCTTCAGACTCACTCTCCGTAGTCTGCATACACATCACACTCACGCAATTTAGTCTTTTACTAATTTATACCGCCGCAGTGTTCTGTGCCAATCTCACTCCTTTTCTTCCCGTTTCCTCTCTCACTCCCTCCACACCCCACGACCTCTCACCCCTGACTGGATCTTTTTTAAAGGAACGTGAATATTAATGAACTTAATCGAAATACATATAAACAGTACAAAACAAATAATTAACATTTTAATCAATTCGCTTTTTAAACCTTAAATGCTATTTATTATATAATGAACTTATTTATTCTAACTTATATTTATATAGCAATGAATGAAATTCAACAGGGTTACAAATATAAATGACAACATGTTTAAAAACAAACCAGTTTTAGTTAAATTATAGTTGAAATTACTTTAGAAAGAATCACTGTTGACGGCTGGCTGGGACTAACGTATAGCAAACCGCAACTTCCGCTACTTACCGGAAGTTGCACCCATAATCATTTCTACAGTAGACCCCCTGAGAATAAGGTGGATAGGAGTGGCGAAAAAGAGAGGCAGAAAAGTGCAACACCCTCCCACTACCATTATCTCTGATTCACTCTCCTGAGTCTCATCTGTGTTGTATGTCTGCAAACTGCTGGGCCTACACAAAAGTTATAAAGTCATTGGACTTGTGTGGAGAGGGTCTGACAAGTGTGATGACTGTATTCCTCCACAGATACCATGGGCCTGGACATGGAGTTGGACCAGTTACTATTTGCTTTGACTTGATGGGTGTGATCTGTAAAGAATGAATGGCACCATGCAATGGTGAAGGGCTATAATCCAGGGTTGATTGTAACTGGTGTTGGGAAACACATGTAGCAGGGCAGAATAGTGGAACTGGGCAAAGGGTGCTGGTGTGGAAAATCCCCTAAAACTGCAGAATGGGCAGAAAATATTAGATGGCATTGTATCGAGGCCCAATTGGAGAAGAAGCCATAGGATATTTACAATTGTAGTAGGCCATTAGATCTGTTTTAAAAGTTCAGGGGTGCAATTTGTTTGATATGAAGCCCCCACCCCCCACTCCAGAGACAGTTGGTGACAGAGAGGTGCAGACATTAAGTTTAACATAGTCATGCGTTAAGAGTAGAGTAAAAAATAGAGACTAAATGTGTAATACGTCCATGAGGTAGCGCCGCTGTGAGTGGCAGCTGTCTTAGCAGCTCTTCGTTTTCTCAACTTTTTATTTACTTTATTTTTGTTCTATTGTGATGAGTTTGTTTGTATTGGGATAGTGTACTGATCTACATACAGGTGAATGTAATTTTCAGTTTTTTTAAACCAGCCAGAGCAGCGGACACTACCGGCATTATTTGATTTAGTTTGTTTGGATGGCTGAGTTGGTTGCCATGGCGTGGCGACTAAGTGGCAGTCTGTTTTAGCAGCTCTATGTCGAGCTAGGTGGACGATAATGGGACCCCTTAGCTTACGCTATACACTGGGCATGCCCTGTGGCACTACGAGGGACTGCTAAACTGGCAATAAAGCGCCCTATCCCAACGGAGCTTCGAGAGCCGTTCCACGGTTGCGGAGCTTGAGCTAAGCGGAAGGCTATGCTGGCAACGCGGAGGATGAGATACAGGCTGGACAAGCTGGTCAGGAAGGCGGTGACTGTGGTGGAGATATGGATGCGGGACAAGCTCTTGGCCATCATGGGCAATGTCAAGCATCCCCTCCACCATGTCCTAGCAGGACAGTCCAGCAGCCTCCGTAGCAGGCGGCTCAACACCCTACGTTCTCGGACTGAGCGTCTTGGGAGGTCCTTTGTCCCAGCTGTCATGGGACTAACTATACGACTCCACACTGTTTTGTTTGCACTGTAGCTACATCTTGTCTGCTCTGTGCATGGCCTTATTGTGTTGTATTGTCTGTTTGTATTGTATCGTGTTGCCTGTACATGTTGTCTGTAATTATTGTTAATATGGGAGCTGTGAGAGATACCTGAATTTCCCCACGGGATTAATAAAGTATCTATCTATTTATCTATCTAAATGGATTTTGAAACTTAGTGCTCTGAGTTGGTGCATGTCAGTTTAGGCAAAGGTAGCCTTTTAAACCTCTAGGTTAAAAAAAATTCTGATTTGATTGGAACTCTCTCTTTTATACATTTATAGTTGGATTTGACAGTTAACAGACATTTAATTCATTTTTGCAAATTGTTTAACTCAAACAACCATAACACAGTACATATGGTATACAAAGCTACAGTCAGATTTGGCGAAATTGTTAGCTTGGATGTTATCTTTACATATAGATGGGTCTTGTGTTTACAAACACTGAGGATGCACACGCAGCTTCAAGGCAGAAAGACGCGTTCCATTTCACTTTTACTGTACCCCACACTTTAAATGTTCCCGCCACCCCCCCCCCCCCCCTTTCTGAATAAAGTTAGATTGATCTGATTTGTTGATTTTTGTTGCTATGAAAACCAGTTTATCCAAGCTAACTAACATTGGCTGCGTTTCCCGATAACAATGGATCGTAGCAACGATCGAGCAAAATAACGAAACCATCAATATTTCTTACGTGCATTTCCCAAACATGCTCGTAAGGAGTAGGCTAATCTATGCGTCACTAGCATCTCGTCATATCACGCAGTCGGAGCACAGCTAGATAATCAGCGTCAGCGTCCTTGGGTACCCAGCATGCAGTGCGGCATGTCAAAAAACGCAAAGACTTGTTTTGTTTTGGTTTGGAATGTCATTGTTTGTTAGTTAATATAATCTTGTTGGTCACTCTGATTGTGCATGTTGTGTAGTTAAATTGGACCAGGGAGTCGGCTGCTGTAGCTACTGTCACAAGCTAACCTCGCAAGCAGCTGAACATGAGCTCTGCCCTAGCCCAGTTGACCACATGGTTATTGTTAAAGGCCATATGGCAGGTTAAACACTACTGTTGATTAATGGGTACATGAAGCAATTAAGATATGTATATCATTGAAAATATCTCCAAATGGTGTATCCAATTGGTGTTAAAGACCAGTTTTTGTTGTTTTTGGTGTTAGCATTAGCATATTAGCGCAATTCGGTGATGACGTCACATTGGGGAGTCGAGGAGAGTAGCCTCAGCCTAGTACTAGAACAATGGCATCTGACTGGTATGAAGAAGAGGTGGCAAAAAACACTAATGTGTATGATGGCCTGCAGCCGTATCATTTTTAACCAAGTAGACATGAGAGGGCAAATGAGAAATTGCCGAGACTTGATGGCCATCAAAGCCAACTAGAAAGTCCATTTCCTGCAGAAAATGCGTTGGAATGCTGAAAGCTGAATTTTTTTTTAATTGCTGAAAATACAGAAATGAGAAAATACCCGCAAGCTGAAATGAATTTCAAAAATGTGTGAGTCACACAAAAGAGGCAGTGTGGAAACTGAACTGCATCATCTAACAATGCTAAGAGCTGAAATACAATGCGGGAGAAGCTGAAAGCTGAACTGTTAAACTGTAGAAGTATTAGAAGTAGAATATTCGTTTTAGTTGCTGAAATTATAGTGCTCTTAGTCTTTCAATGAGACAAGTTGACTGAATAGCTCTGTCTTGTGACTCCACTAATCAGCTAATACCAATCACCTGTGTAAGAGACTGAGTAGCGTGTCTGTGTGGTTTCCACGGCAGCTATGATTGCTAACGCGCTGAGGGCGAGAGAATAACAGAAATTTACCTAGAATCCACACCTCAAACAAGTTAACCTAGACACAAAACTATACGTCCAATCCAAAAAATAAGGATATTTTCCGAGACCCAAGACTCTGCCGAAACCACAGATATCCTTTATATGTTTGTGCGGAAATACGACTCTACCGGCAGTTTCAAAAACGTGTTCCTTCTGCTTTCTCTGAGAAATGTGTCACTAGATTTGCAGTGGTCTCTATGGGGCGAGAGTTGGACTTTGACTCGCTTTCGTGGGGCTCTGAACAAATGTGTAAGTCTGTTGGATTCCACAGACAACTGTCTACGACCAACACAAAATTTGCTATCTATTGATCCAAAAATGAAGGATGAAGAGTGAAAATTGTGGCAATGCTGGCAAACTAGAAATACTTTTTGAAACAGATTTCGAAGCTCCCCTCCACTCTAAGCGTTTCAGTCAGCACTCTAGGCTCTCACATACACACCCATGTAAATCTCAGAAACGGTTTGAAAAATTCATGAAACATAATCAGTGATATTTAAAAAAGTTGAATAAATATCAAAAAGCTTTTTTTTCAAATAGTTTAGGGTTTTGTCAACATTTGAAGTTGGGTTAGGGTTAGTGTCTGTAGCTGAAAGATTGAGGAAGAAGAAGGATTTGAAAGTTGAAGAGGATTGAGAGGATTTGAAAAAAAACTCCATTGGAAACCCATGTTAAAAATATGATGAATATTGATTTATATTAATTCAAGCATAAGAGGTACAAAGCTGAAAAGTCATAGAAGTCATAGCCTGAAACTGCTGAATTTTTTGATAGCTGAACGGTTTTAATAGCTGAAGATTTGAAGGCGCTGAAAGGTGTCACGGAAGAAATAGAAGAAGAAGAAGTTGAATAAAGATTCAAAGAACAATACTTGGAATGCTGCTTCAGCATTTAACAATTAAATGGATGGTCCGAGGAGAATGAGTGGAGAGTTGGTGAAGTGTCCTGGTGAGTTGCTATCATTTAGCAACGCAACAACGAGCTCTGGAGCTAGTCTACGAACAGCAGTGCACATATAAAATGTTCTTTTTACTGTCAGTGAAGAGCACCAAGTGAAAGTCAACGTTTTCTTTATATCTAGTGACAGTGATCATTCAGGGCCTGACCTGCTAATTTAATGCTCAACACTTTAACGGGGGCTTATTACTTGAAAGAGGAATTATTTACTGCGTCTTCTCAGTTACACTTAGCCTGGTCCTAACCAGACTCTCGTACATTTCATTTGTACAGAGTCTGGGCTCGCTCCATTGACAAGCGTTAACTTCCTTGAAGGCGGGTACTCTGTTGAAGTTTAAAACTATTGGATCTGCCCAGAGCCACTCTGGATCTGCCATAACCAAACGCTAGCCTTAGCCAACTCGTTCATGACTAACAGAGCTAGCTGGAAAATTAAACGAACCCCGTGGGGATCAAAGATTGTTCTTGCTCCGGCTTTAACTTCTGGATATTCGGCAGCGTTGCCACAACGGACCGAATGGCTTCGCTCGCATCTTTCTCCGCCGCCATTTCGGAACTACAACACAAACTAGCGCACGACATCATCGGCATCGTTCTCAGCCACTCCCTCTGTTCGCTGATTGGACAGGTAGAAAATTAACCGGAGACATCTGACTTACGTACCTCATGCCCAGACCTAGTACAGAAGCAAACTCAAAATTGAGCGGAAGTACGTAGGAGGGCAGAGCCAAGCTAAGTTACACTATCAGGGCTTGGAAATACTGTGACTTGCTAAAGTAGTCAAATGGCGAGTAGAACATAACATTTCATAATAATTTCAGTCAATCAAACAGCTGCAAGACCCAGTGAAATGTTATATACAGCTAGCAAACCGACATTGGCTAACTCAACTCGCAAGCTGGCCAGTGCAAGTAACATGACATTTTATTTTGTTTGAGTTTAAACGTGTACATTTCTCTTCCACTTGTCCCGGACAATCATGTCGTTAGCTGTAGTTCAGAAAAGTAGACTCGTACTACTGGCAAACTTATCTAAACTCCTCAAAAAAAGTTTGGAAACGTTATTTCGATCGATTATTCCTCCCCTTCAATAATACCAATTGGTATTGTATTTTATATTGTTGGCAAGCCTGATTAGTCACCTTTACAACGAGGTACAACTTTTAAGAATCATGCATTCGTGGAATGAGCAACACAGCAAACCATGTGGGTAGCGGCCCAAAAATTTGCCAAAATACCCTGCAATATTCTTCTGTTGGTATTCACTCTCGTTTTGAGTTGCTTGGTGGATTGGATGATTGCACTCTCCCACAGTAATAAGGAAAAAACAACACACATTGGCCATTTTTACACCTTATTCATTTTACACTGTCAGGGACCTCAGTAGCGTGTGGAAGACCCATACGCAGCCACAACAGCTTGACACCTCCTCCTCATGCTGGTCACCAGCCTGGTCGCACACTGCTGTGGGATGGCATCCCATTCCTCAACCAGGATTTGTTGCAAGTCAGCCAACATGTTTGCGTTGGTCACTCTGGCACGTACAGCATGCCCAAGCTGATCCCACTTGAAGCTCAAAACGAGAGTGAATACCAACAGAAGAATATTGCAGGGGATTTTGGCAATTTTTGGGGGGCCGCTACCCACACGGTTAGCTGTGTTACTCATTTCACGAATGCACAATCCTTTCAAGTTGTAGCCTACCTCGTTGTAAAGGTGACTAATCAGGCTTTCCAACGATATTAAATACAATACCAATTGGTATTATTGAAGGGGAGGAATAATCAACCCAAATAACATTTCAGAAATGTTTTGAGTTTAAATGTTTATTACCAACAACCACATAGCGCAAATTTGTTGGAAAAAATAAACCTGCCATATGGCCTTTAATTGTGCATTGACTGAGCTTCTGGAAAGATATCAACTCAAGAAGAGTTTCAATATCTGCTGTTTTCAAGCCATTTTCGGGAAAGTTTGAAAACAGTGTCGCGGTTAAAATTTGTCGATTATGGGAGGCATGTTTTTGGACTACTTCTAAACCCCCCCCCAAAAAAGCAGCCACCGCATTTCTGCCTTGGCGTGACCTGCGCTGGGAGAGAGGGAAACAGCATGGATGGGGATAGTGTGTGGGCAGATGTGTCTTTATATAGGGTGAAATGGAATAAGAAATGCAATACAAAATGGCTGAAAGGGGTGTATTTATGTAAATGTTCACATTGCCTCAATATCTTTGTGTCAATAAATCAAATATAATTTTGACTGATGTTTTTTTTAAACCTTATTGGCTTCAAGATGACATCATTCTAAAGTACCATGCGCAATTTCATGCAATTTCACCTTGAAAGGTCAACCGTTTCTTAACCTTTGTCCCAAAGCTAATACTCTGCCCTTTCTATTCATAAACTCTCAACAGTTGGTGTGTAGCAGAGAGGATAGAGAGACTGACTTGTAACTTTATGCTCATGAGTTCAAATCCCCATTCAGCCTATTGTTGTTGGCCAAACATGAAGTAGTTTTGCTCTCTTGTTGTCCAACTCTCGATCTTCTACAATATAATTAAAAAAAATATTTTGCGGAGGTACCCGCATCGCTGCTTGCAGCTATATTTATATAAATTATTTTTATATATATAGATTATGATTTTGAAAAGGAATGTAATTTACTAGAGTTTCTGACAAAATGCTAATTGCTGCAGTTGTAGCCGGTGTAGATTGGTTAAACTCACTCGTTTTGAGGCCATCCGTGTCAATAAATTGTCAGCTTTTCATTGGCGTAGCTGGTAGTGGTCACGCTTGAGAAGACGGAGGTGGTGGGTTCAAACCAGGGTGTGGATGAAGACCGGTCAACCTCCAACGGTGGTGCTGCCATGTCTGTTAGTTACACAGTTTAACAAAATGTAATCAATTTGAATTTTGTGTGTCAGAATCTGCTTCTCCGCTACTGAAGGCGAGTCGTGAGTGTGGAGTGCAGTCAGGGGCGCCGCCAGGAATTTTGGGCCCCATGACAAAAAAATCTAATTGGGCCCCCTCTGCGCAGCTGTTGTCACCATAAATCTAGGACCTAACTGTCCCATCAAAAGCTTTATATAACTCTAATTAAAGGCTTGCAACTGTCTCGCTTCTTGTAGTTCAATACTAGTACTAGCACAATATTTACTGCTGGTGATTTGTAAATGCAAGTCTTTATGTGTACGTACATCATCATCATCTCTGCAGGCCAGTGCCCTCACTAAAGCCTCCCTGTCCCTGTCAGTCAAACCTGCTGGCCACAAACCTGGGTCAACATCCTTTTTATGACTTCTGTCTTCTTCCACCATGCATCTCTCACCCTCATCATCACTGTAACTGTCTTTCCCCTTCTTCCTGTGCTTCCACACTTCTTCCTCCTTCTAGCTCTACCTGAGAGGGCCCTGGCTCTGTAGGATCTACACAATGCATGTGATATATGCATATATACAGTATATATAAAAATATGCCATACCAATAAATGACACTGACACTACAGAACATTGACCCAAATTACGTACAGTTCCCCTTGATTACATACATTAGATACAATAGTTTTTTGGTGTGTGTGCAAGATTCTCAAATGATTTGCCCTTCATGATGGGAATAATCTGTATCTATAGATGTAATTTAACAGCCATAATTCAATCTAAATGAACGTATCAAACTGGATTATTTTAAATGTCTGTAACTTACATGCAGGCTGACTCACTGTTTCCAACTGTCCATCATCCAGTACAGACAGTAGTTCATTTTTTCGTAATGATCATTATGTGAGAAAATAATTAGTTTGAATTTCTGTCATTAATAAATATTTATTTTTCTTTTTTGTTATGGTAAAAAGTGCAAGAGAGACAGAGAAATCCACAGACTCTCTGGAATGATGCTAACTGGCATGTCGTTAACACAATGTTGCTCACCTTTTTCACTGGGACAGGGAGGAGTACAGTTATGGGGAGACGGGACAATGATTTAATTGGAATATCTTGCTAAACGTTTCCCTGTACTGATTAAATGTTGATGAAATGTAGGCTAACACTGGTCTGTAGCTAGTTAGCTTATTTCACTATGGACATTAAGCCAACAGGTTAATACCACAGACTACTGGCTACCCACCTTTTTGGGTGAAAAACTGGGTTACAGATTGAAAACCTCTCCTTTGTCTTTCTTATCTCTCTTTTTTCTCTGACCTTCTTTGAAAACCTAATTTATGTTTACTAGGCGACATTGTGATCACTATTTCTGGCAACTAGCGTGTCTACCATAGTCTACTGACTGCAACTAAACACCTTCAGTGATAAGTGCGCTAAGGCAGGAACAAACCATTTCATGCCCATACCGGTGGCCGGGCTGCGCCGTCTTTCCAGTTCCGGTCTTGAGCAGAACAGTGGCTCGCCATGCTCCGAGGCTCGTGCAGGCTCTTAACTAGCTGTACACGTCATACTTTGCAACAACCAGTCGCGAGCACGTGAGCTAATAAGGCATTGCAGTAGAGTCAGAAAACTGGCAGAATGGGGAAGTCCGATCAAGAAGCAGATACATGCTGACTTTACGAAAAAATCAATGCTATCACTATGTAGTATTCCTTTCACTTGATTTTTAGAAATATAGGCCTATTCTAGATGAACCACATAGCCTACGTTGTATTTTTTTCTTCGTGTTTTGAGTATGATAACCAAAGCATTGTACTGTATTAGCCCCAAAAAACTGTAAACTTGAATACCTGGCTCCGTCGTTGTTCTCTCCCAGCAAAGCAAGCTAAATAGTTATATACATATGTTACTATTACAATAATGATGCGTATTGCTTTATTATTACTAGCTTACTGTTATTGTTAATGCCATCATTGTGGTGTTAACTGACATTTACATTTGACATTTTAGTCATTTAGCAGACGCTCTTATCCAGAGCGACTTACAGTAAGTACAGGGACATTCTCCCCGAGGCAAGTAGGATGAAGTGCCTTGCCCAAGGACACAACGTCATCTAGCACGGCCGGGAATCTAACTGGCAACCTTCTGATTACTAGCCCGCTTCCCTAACCGCTCAGCCATCTGACTCCCTAACAAAACCACAATATTGTTATGGTTATGCAACGTTATCAGACATCATTTATTAATCTTCGTCTTTGTCAACAATCTATAATGCCGTCTTAGCATGCCACAATATCACTAATTATAATAGGCAATAATTAAGTTTGTCATGTCATGAACGTCATAACGTTCATTACAAAATTGTTAAATCTGCTTTAAAATAACGGGAATAAACTCTATAAACAACCTTCATGTATGTGTGCACCCATCCATCATCAACAGCTTACCCGGAGTCAGGTCGCTGGGGGGACCCCGAGGCGTTCCCAGGCCAGTGTGGAGATATAATCTCTCCGCCTGGGTCTTCTCCGAGGCCTCCTCCAAGCTGGGGATATCCTTACCACCCAAACCACCTCAACTGGCTCCTTTTGACGCAAAGGAGCTCTACTCCGAGCTCCTCACGGATGACTGAGCTCCTCACCTTAAATCTACGGGAGAAGCAAGCCACCCTCCTGAGGAAACCCATTTTGTCCGCTTGTACTCGCAACCTAGTTATTTCGGTCATGACCCATCCTTCATGACCATAGGTGAGGGTAGGAACTAAAATTGACCGGTAGTTTGCCATGTTAACTGCGTCGTCCACAGACCTGTTGGCTCTGTAGGCAAACTGCAGGGGGTCCAGAAGAGGGTCTGTGATTGCTTTGAGGTGTCAAAGCAATCACAGCACCAGGGGACGGTTTTTCAAAAGTTTTAATCTGGATCAAACTGATCCAGATTTGGAAATCTCTTTTTCTGCTATCCAGGATCACGTGATCCATTTTATTTTTATGCTGGTTTTTCAAAGCAATGTGGGATTGTATTACTCTGATCCGGATTAAAACTTCAGGATTACCAAATCTGGATTACCTGTGGTCTAAATCACAATTTAGCTATGTAAAGAACAACAGGTAGAATAGTGTGGGGTCACTCCAATATGCTTTATTTGAACAGAAAATAGGACTGAACGGAACAGCAAACAAACAATATAAACATCCCCCTCCATTGTCCATTTCTTGGAAACAGGCAGTCCACTCATCTGAGACCTACAACAAATAAATAAATAAATACTTTACTCACAAATACATTATGGATGTTTCGAACAGGTTTCAAACAAAAAAAAGGCTTCAATGTCCAATACTTAGAACATAAATTACTTCTTAGTTCTTGTTATGAGTAGTTCTTCTTATGAGTTCTCCTTCTTCTTCATCATCTGCTTCGTCTGCTGTGGAGAGACCAGCTTGTCCAAGTTTGGCCTTTAGGAGGCGGATCTCAAGTCTGGCCTTGGTTTGCTGCAGTCGGGCAAGAACAAGCTGTTCCTCTG
This sequence comes from Thaleichthys pacificus, assembly GCA_023658055.1. Classification (NCBI taxonomy): domain Eukaryota; kingdom Metazoa; phylum Chordata; class Actinopteri; order Osmeriformes; family Osmeridae; genus Thaleichthys; species Thaleichthys pacificus. The sequence goes on from CM042856.1 coordinate 3,102,520, forward strand.
CTAGATGGATCTGTACTTCTGCCCTTTCAGTCTCTTTTTGCAGAAGTACCTTATAGGCGTCATCTTTCTTTGGGTGCTTTGAGCCTCTCTCTGGGGGTCCTGTGGGAACTAGGCCTTCTGGCTCCACCTGTGATTGACCTTCTCCCTCGATTACAGGGATGAGATTCAGAATAAATGTTTCTGAAGAAGGCTCACTTTCTGCTGTCATCACAGGCTAACCATCCTCTGCAACATCTTGGATCCCATGCAGAGCTTCCGACTTTTCACTTCTTCTTCTCTTATATGGGTCGTTGCCCGTTTGGCTGTTCTTGGCTTCAGCGTGGTCTTTTGTTGCCCTGGCCTTAAGATTCTTCCACCGAAATCTTAGTTGCTCTGTTGTCCTCTTCTGGCCAAACCCCATGGCATTCACATGTTGTGTGATTCCAGCCCAAATTTCCTTCTTCATTTTACTGCTCACTTCACCACCCTTGGCAGAACTAAAATATACTACCAATGACCTATAATGGCACCTAACACCCTCCAGTAGGGCGTGGGTTTCAGCGGCAGAGAAATTCGGGCCTTTTGAGTGCATGGTTCCACCGCTTTGATGTAGCAAGCATCATTTTATAGGCCTTGGGTATGATTCCATTAATTGAACACAAGCCAAAGCAATTAAGCTAACAGGTGTGTTTGGGAAGACCAATTTACACAGCCATATGTATATCCAGCCTTTCTCAGAGGACTCAGAGAGAAGGTCACAGAGAGGCAGTGACATGGCAGGTGTTGTCCATCGCCACCACAGGACAAGATACCGTCAAAGGGTGTATGTTGAGCGTATAGATCCACTGCAGAAATATACCAATGAGGAGCTGTATGCACGGTTTCACTTCGGAAGACCTGATATTAAGTATATTGTGGACCTTCTCAGGCCCAACCTCCAACGCAGAACCCAAAGGAGTCATGGTCCGTCTGTGGAGGAACAGGTCCTCATTGCTCTTCGCTTCTATGCGTGTGGGACTTTCTACCAAGTTGTGGGTGACTACATGGGGGTGGAAAAATCAACTGTTTGTGATGTTCTGAAAAGTGTGTCAACTGCATTGGCCAGCCTGATTAATGAATTAGTTTCATTTCCGAAGGATGACCAGGTCATCCAGGCCAAGCAGAATTTTAGTCTTTTGGGGAATATGCTCAATACTATTGGAGCAATCGACTGCACCCATGTGCACATACAAGCACCTCATGAGAATGAGTTGGAGTTTGTAACAAGGCCGTAGCCATGGAGTCAACATTGGGGGGGACGAATATTTTTTTTTAATGATAATTTCAGACAGCGTGCGTGGTTGCCTGTCGTAGCGTAGCACATTTATATTTTTATATCAATATATTGGGGGGGACTTTTTGACCAGATTTGAATATTGGGGGGGACACATCCCCCCCAATATGTATTATGATTACGGCCTTGGTTTGTAAACCGAAAGGGGAGACACAGCATCAACGTTCAACTTGTGGGCAACGCTGAGCTCCTCATCACAAACTGCGTTGTGAAGTGGCCTGGGTCTGTCCATGATGCGCGCATCCTGAGGGAGAGCGCTCTATATAGAGAGCTTCAAACCAACCGACCAAATGGTATCATATTAGGAGACAGTGCCTACCCTCTTCTACCATGGCTGATGACCCCTTTTCTGGCTGCAAACACGCCTGAGCAGGCACGCTTCAACACTGCTCATTGCAAAACAAGATGCACCATTGAGTGCTTAAATGGAGTTCTGAAGAGGCGCTTTGCATTGCTTTGCAACTACTTGAGAGTGGAACCACAGAAAGCATGCAACATAATACTTGCTTGCATTGTCCTACACAACATCGCGACCAGGTGCAAAGTCCCTCTCTGTGATGACGTCCCTGATGCACCTGAGCCCATTGGAGACACTGACCAACCTCCGGCATTCTGTCAGAATGAGGGCCCGACTGGACGACCAATAAGAGATGCAATTGTTAGACACTATTTTTCCATGACTGATGATTGTGTCAGTGTGGTTAATGTTTAATGAACAAAGACAGAATTTATTATTTGAGTTCAATATTGACAGCTGTTTGGGGGATTATTTTATGGGGCCGAAATATTTATAATTTATAATTTGCTGTACTGAAAGGTTGCTAGCCTACATACTTTATGTACTTCCTGTTGAACAATTCAAGTGAAATTGATGAATAAATATAAATACTGTAAAATGCATGATATAAATGTTGTATTATTTAACTAACCAATTTTAGTTACCTAGTTTTATTACTGATATCCACCATGAATCCACCCTCCTGCTGGGATCAGTTTAATCCTGATTTTTGGGATCAAAATGATCCCAATCCTACCAAAAAGTTTTGAAAAACCCAAACTCAAGGTTTGATCCGGATCAACAACAAGATTAGATTACGTGATCCAATTTCTGAATCCTTTTTTTCTTTTGAAATCTTTTCAAGATTTGATCCAATCCGGTAGCCGTAATCCGATCACATTACTTTTGAAAAACCGGCCCCAGGCGCTCAAAAGACTTCATTACCACAGAGGTCAGGGCGACGGGTTTGTAGTCATTAACCCTGTGAAGCCTGACACATCAAATAATATCCAGAAAATTCAGATTTTTTGATATTATAGTGTTTGTTGGACCTTCAGTCAAAAAAAATGTAACAATGTTTTTACATATATATTTCATTTGTATCATATTTGATACATCAGGCATATTTATCAATTTATCGATCACAACAATATTTTTATATAGATTTTCACTCCTTTTGGAACATTTGGAACCTTTCAGTCTGTTTGGTTCTTATTTTTCAGTAACAGGAATCTTTTTACAGTCTTTTAATTTTGACTTGTGGTTGGTAAAAAAACTTTGTTTGTTCAGGCAAAGATGGACTTTCCCACTGTAGACATGGGAGAAGTGATTGCCTGTGCAGTGCTTGCATCTCTGTCTGGTTTCCCATGTTGGGAGGTGATCAATGCCATCCTTTCTGACATCAGGGGGCACACCAGCATTTGGCCTTTTGCGGGGTGGTGCTTCATGCGTCTGGTTCTGGAGAGGATAGTGGTCTGCCGCACTTGATTTTGCCCTTTGCTGCGCTTGTCAGAGAAGTGTGAACAGAAGCCTGAAAACTTCGCAAGGCCAAGGGTTTCTTCTGGGGTCGAGGTTCCAGGCATTGATGACTGACCACTGTGACAGTGTGCCACCAAATGTACATGTACCATCTTCAGGATCTGAAGCTGAACTTGTAAAGTGCAGACAGCATATCTAGCAGGTCAACACCTTCCATGAACTTGTTGTACGTCTTAACAATGGCTGGTCTGGGAACCATTATCAGGGTTTCTGCAGGTTTCAGTAAGTCAAATTTAAGACCTTTTTAAGACCATAAAGATCGAAATTTAAGACCTACATGACGCATTACCAAAATTCAAATCAAAGAAATTCTGAAAAAATTCATTAATAAAAAATTCATTCATCAGAAGAATTCATTTTATTTAAATGAATTCAGTCATTGAAAAAGCATTAATTTTACACATAAGTTAATCACATTAGTAACCTTCCACACCCAACAACGTGCCAAATCCCCAAAACCTTACCCCCAAAATGAAAATAGGGTAAAACAAACTTGCCCTCAAATAGAGAGAGAAAGTGTGTGAGTGAGTGTGTGACTCCAGCGCCTTCACACCCAATTGAATATTTTGTTGGCAAAGTTTGCAGCGAGCCTCGTACCTGGATCTGGGTACCGCATGTAACCAACAGCGGAAATCGCTGTGATCTAGCCATGTCTCGTTGAAAGTACACTTTCCCTGTGTGAGGAGACGCAGACATATTTCGCAGGCAGGTATTGCATTTATCACAGGATTTGTAGTTTTATCATCGCATACGTACCAACACCAAGATCCCACAGAAAGAACTACAACACACCGAACCAACGTTCTGAGGGCAGCGTTGTGCTGGTTTTGTAGCAACGACTCTAGAGCTCCACTCTGTAGGCTACGACTCAATACGTTTTTGCTACTTTATAATAACTTTTTGCGGCCAGCGTTTCTGGAAATGAACGAGGGTAAAAAAAAATTTGACCTCACTAGATTCAATTTAAGACCTCGGACGAAAATCTAGCCGTTTTTAAGACTTTTTAAGGCCTTAAATTTTAAGTTCTGAATTTAACACTTTAAGACTACGCGGAAACCCTGCATTATGTGACTTTTGGGTTTTTGATTCCAGCGTTTCACACTTCCCAGGGGATCAATGCCAACAAACAAAGAAAGTAGGTTCACAGCTTTGTTGTCACACAATCTTACAATTATGTTGTTTTCCTGGTTTACTCTAGAATCCCATGAGCCTCTACCCTTTTTCTTCATTTCTTTTTCTTCCATCATGTTGCAGTCTTTTACTCTGTTCATTCGGATTGTGCCGATGTAGTGGATTCCTCTTTCTTTTAGGTGCTCAACCAGTGGAACTGATGTGAAATAGTGGTCTGCAAAAACCTTGTGTTTTTTTCCCGCTGGAAGAGTTGATGTCATTTTCAGGACATCTCCAGTAATACCAACGTCTGACTTTTCAGCACCTTGACAAACATCATAATCATAAAGAAAGCCACTATGTCCAGCGCTTCCCCACATCTTGAATCCACATTTGTGAGGTTTTGCTGGCATATAGACACGTAGATGAGATTTTCCCTTGAATGGCACCATAATGTCATCTACTGCATTGTTCAGGAGGTGTGCAAAAGAACTGTCCTGAAAGTAAATCATTGTCAGTAATTTCAAAAATCGATCTCGAGACATGACATCACAAACTGTGGGGTGCTTTGTTTCCATCTCCCAATACGCTTGTACATTGGGCATCTGTAATAACCCCATGTGCATGTACATACCAAGAACCTGCTCAATTTCTTTGCCAGTTGTGTTAACTGACTTTCCCTGTTTCTGTACACTGTACAAGTTTGTTTGTTCAGCAATTTCCTGCAGCATTTCATCAGTAACAAACTGTTTGAAATACATGTATGGTGTCCAGGCACAACTGTCTTCTGTGGCTTCCTTAACACATTCATTACATTAAACAGCTGGAGGTTCAAATTGTACTTTTCTCCACCTGTATTCTTTCCTTTTCACTTTACCCCTTGCTGACAGTTTTTTTGTTGTATCCTGTGTTGTTGGGCCCTCTACCTCTGTGCTTTCCTCTGTACTCAATTGCTCTACACTTTCATCTTGCAGTGCTGGGCCCTCTACTTCTGCGCCAGTCTGGTCAACACTTTCATCGCGCAAGTCTTCCTCCTCGCTACTATCTGAGCTTCCGTCAGTAAGCACTACATTAGGAGTCCATTCTTCCTCCTTGTCACGGCTGGCTGCAAGGAGGACCCAAAAGCAGAGTGCGGAACGGAAAGTTTATTAAAGGACAACTGAAATCTCACAAGCAAGGCTCTGGAAACAACAGAAAGCAAGCCGTAGAAGGTAACTGAAAGAGGGGTGATCCAAAAAACGTAGTTTCCAATAGGGATGGGACCTATGGCACTGACGCATCGATGCTTGTGTCGCGAAACCAATACGCACAGTTTCGAAAAAGTGTTTTGGAGCTTGTATCAAATTACGATGACCACATGATAGATGACGTTCAATGCTTCAAACGTCACAAACTGGTTCGAAGTTTTGCCGCTCTTCTGAACCAGAGCCATAGAGGGAACGAAGCCACCGCTTCTTGTTAAAGACAAATCACACATTGCCAGAGAAGCAGCACCAGGCATCGCTCGAGTTTCTTCCATCGGTCATTATTATTTAGCCAAATCCGTATTGTAATAATTATAAATCCGTGCACTTGAGTGTTGTGTTATTTTATTGAAAAGAAACATAACATGATAGGACTAGGTTGTCATCAAACAAATGTTGATGATTCGTCAACATTATTATTACTAATTATTATTACTGTTGACGAAGTCCCCCCAGTTCACAATAGGCCTACATATCACAAATGTTAAGAATAAGAACAAATCTGTAATCTTGTGTGACGCTTCGTCCCCTCCGTCACCGAGTATGTCCCCCCCCGGGTGCAGGACAGCAGAAATGAGACGCTGAGACGGACGGTTGCAGCAACACTTCTTATATTTTGTCTCTTTTTTTTTTCGGAGCCGGATCACTAGCAGACACACTGCCGTACTAGGTGAACAAACGGTCAAAATAAACACTGTGCGTCAAACAAGGTAAATCAAACACTTGGACACATCTCAGGCAGTCCCTCAACCGCCGTAGCCCCCCGTCATTCTCCGGCTCCACTCTCTCTCCTTCATCTACTCGGAACCTTTTAAAGCAAGCACAATCAAGAATATGTGTTACACCTGTTTACGTGATCACCTCAATTAAGCACCCTTAGGCCTACCTCCCAGGAGAGGGTGCCCCCGGACCCTGTGTTCCACCTGACCCCTCACACTTGTTTAATTGATATAAAGACCGTATCGTATAAAGACCGTCGACCCGCATTGATAAGTAAGCTTTATCGGTGGTGTAGCTGGTTAAAGCGATGTTCGACGACGTACTGTTAAGGCGAGTCTGGTTATCCGAGTTCGCGCCCCAGTGCAGGACACCTCGGAAGATATTCTTTAACTTTTATTGTGAGAAAATGACACAATTCTAACAGCCTACAGATGTATCACACCATTTTATGTGTGAGCACATCAACATCAGATCAAGATGAACACATGTAGCCTTAATTAAAATATTAAATAACGTAGAGTAGTCTACCGTAGGAGACAACCACTACGCCTCGTTCAGCCAGTTTAAACGGCTGCTAGATGACGCTGTTCATTTTCAATGTGCCGATAGTTCGGCTCTTTGGGCCGGCACAATCCGGAAGAAACCACCAAAGCTTCACAAGGCATCGTTCGCCCATCCCTAGTTTCCAACGTGGCTGGAACAAAAGAATGTATCGCAGGATATGGAACTGGTCTTTACACATCACAAAACTCTTCGGCAAAGAAGGAGGGAAAACAGAGGGTATTTATAAGGGGTGTAATCAGCGCACAACAGGGAACAGGTGGTGAGAAGGAAAAAGCTGCTGACAGAAAGATGCGCTTCAGCTGAGCGCTTCCATGAAACACAGTGACCACTAGGTCACCCCTCAAACCCTGACACTCCTCATCATCACGATCTTCCCCTAACTGCTCAATGTCACTTGAATCGCCATCAATAATCATGCTGATGATATTTTGAACATTGTACCTTTTTGCCATCTAAAAGTAAACACATAAAACTAATGATTGTTTACTCTGAATGTATTTTTAAATTGACCAATATAACACATGATTATGATATATTTAAATATTTTATATATATATATCAAATCCATATAAATTCCACTCTAAATATATCCTAATATGACATCCTCACTTTTAATTTGTAAAACAAATTACAAAATGGTGTATTTGGCATTGTGATATTACATAAACCAGATTGCATCATGAAATACAGTACAATGGCTATGACCGGAAATAGAGGTAAAATATTACTTTATATACCTGCTGTATCATATTTGATACGTATATTTTCAACACAATTTTACTATATAATAATTAATAAAACATTGAAAAATCAGACACACTATCCACCTTATTCTCAGGGGGTCTACTGTAGAAATTATTATGGGTGCAACTTCCAGTAAGTAGTGGAAGTTGCGGTTTGCAATACATTAGTCCCAGCCAGCCGTCAACAGTGATTCTTAAGTAATTTCTATAATTTAACTAAAACTGGTTTGTTTTTAAACATATGTTGTCATTTATATTGTTATTATTATTGTTATAAAATGTCATTGCGGAGCTCTGGTAGGCTACTTGTTGCGCTGTTCGCGGCTGTACTAACAACCAGACTTAGCTAAATCTGTGGCTTTAACGACAGTGTGTTGAACACACACCCACAACAAAAAGGGATTGTTCTTGTGACAAACGGTACAGTTTCCATCGCCTGCCAACAGATGAGGAATACAAAAGAATGTAGCTGAAAAACCTAGCCTTGAAGAGACCACCAAAAAGTAGTAAAAGTAAAGGTGGGATGCAAGTGCTCATATAGGAATTTTTGTGGGTTAGTAGTGCCCTGGTCCAGCAACACATGAGCACCCAGCCGTTTGTATTTCACCTGACGATGAAACTAAAACCCAGGACCGGTGATGTGGGGCTCTGACTAGGCTCTATGTCTGCTTTAAGGTAGACAAAGTAGTGCCCCACCTCCTTTATTAAAACGCGACCAACTTTATTGCTGTGGAGGTAGCTACTGATAAGACTCAGAGCTTTTCAGGTTATTCATCGCTTCACCGTCCGTAGCAACGTTAATAAAGTAGTTAAATATGCTAGTGTACGTTATTTGAGGCCACTTTTTCAGGTCGTCCTCCCATCCCTCGATAATAGAAGGCAGAGGTATGATCAAATTGTCCCGTTTCAGGTGTAAGAGGCTGTGTTCCCACATGTTTTATTTCGCATCAGAATTAGTTTACCGCAATGACTGTTTATGAGCGTTACCATGACAATCGCCGGCTCCGGAAGTCAAGCCCATAATTCAGGAAATGGATTAAAAAAAAAAATATCTTTTTTTTTTAGGAAATGGATAATGGGAGCTAGGAATAATATCACCCTACCTCACACGACTGTCAAGCAGGCTCAACTGTCGGAGGCAAAAGACGAACTTCTCCCGGGTATAATTCATAGTTTTCACATGACGTCACGTTCCAAGGGACACGCCCCCCTGGAGGGCAAAAAAGACTTTCCGCCACCCATTATAAGGTCATACATTTACGTTGAGTCTGCTGCTTTTGTTTAGGAATAATGCCGGATAGTTGTTGTGTTATCGGATGCACTAATTGCAGAGGAGACAAGCCTATGTGCTGTGTTTCTACAGAATTCCATCCGATAAAAAAAATATAGAGCATAAACATAACGCTACCTCTGTCTCCGGGGAGGGCATACAATGGCAGCCGTCCAAATATACACGTATTTGCAGTAAACACTTCATCAAAGCTAAGCACAAGTAAAGTTAAACACAAATATATTAATTATCGTATTTATAGCCATAAAACACATCTTTATGTAATCGGTTTGACATACTTTCTTGTGTATCGAGGCGACCAACTGCAGTGTTCGTAGTGAGATAAAGGCTGTGTCTACTACCGTGCACTTGTGCACTTCGAGCACTGACTTTCAGTGCTTAGGGCGCTTACACTGACAGAACCAGCAGAATTCAGTGCACTGAAAGTACCCGGATGACGCACTGCAAACAGTCAAAAAATGCAGTGTACAACGATGGACACTACTCGCCCTACACGGGCGCCATATTGGCTACGTAGCGGAAGAGGAGGAGCCCTTTCGGCAGCTTTTCATTTCATATGGCGGACGAAATGACTCGCGAGCAGATTCGCCTTAGATTCGCGGGTGTCACAATCAGATTTGCGTCCGTCACTTCCCGCCAAGTGGTTAACTTAAGTGTTCCATTTGAGACAGCACTACTCAGCGACGGAGTGCACTACAGATGTAAGTGCACTGTATTGCAGTGCACTGTATTGCAGTGCACTGTATTGCAGTGCACTGTATTGCAGTGCACTGTATTGCAGTGCACTGTATTAGCTAGTTAGCTAAATAGTTGGGTTGTTGTGTTAGACGCCAACACTTGCAGTTTGTGTCCATATCTTTCCTTTTCTTTAGCTGAGACGTGATCCAAAGAAACGTGGGAAGGTAAATTTGCCGGCTTTTGCTGCGTCTCAACGGTGTGAGCCGCTATCGCCAGCAGCTTTCTGCCCTCCAGGTCACCGAGCATGTCACGTGACTGAAAACTATGAATACACTTGGAGTGTCGATCAGGTCATCATATATGTCTGGCCACTGGATTGCAGGGCTTGACATTAACGTTTTGAGGCACTTGTCCTTTGGACAAGTACATTTACGTTTCACTTGTCCATGCACAAAAGTCACTTGACCCCGATACCTTTAAAAAGCCTGACCAAGTGATCGGGCAAAACTAGCCTGGCTAACGGAGGTCGCTTTCTCAGGCAAATTATGAATGAAACAGGCTTGGAAATCCGAGATGCTGGCTATCTTTAGCAGGCTCGTATCTACTATAGGCAGTCCTCCCTGACGTTTCTGGTGTAGAATGGAGTGAAATACAACATTGTGCACACTGCCAGTGAGCGACCCGAGTCTGACTGAGGCCAACGTCAAAAACAGTGTAACGGGGACGCAGTCTCACTCAGATTGCCAGTTTACACAAATCACAAAAATAATCGGACCAGCTGGCTCAAAGCAGAATTCCCATATCTCTTGCAAGCTGCCCTGCTAAACTTTTTAGATGTAGAATTGACTGTAAAACTGTAAAATTATGAACTTTGTGATGGCTGCCGCCCGACTATGCGGTCTACCGGGCGACATTCTCACTCAAATTTCAAAACTTTCGTGACCCAAATAAAATTCTGACGTGACAGATCATTGGGGAATCACTTTCTCTCTTAAAGGCTGTCCTCCTCGAACTTTTTGGTATTTTTAAATCTTACTATTTGTATTATCCATGTAATCCTCTAGCCGTTATAAAGGCTATCATTTCCAGGTTTTCTGCCACCATTTTGCGTGCGCAACCCGAATGTTTACAAACAAATAATTGGTCTATAAATGTCATTCTTACCGTAACTTTTTCAAAATTAGCAACGATGTCCCTGCCGAAAACGAACGAGTCACTTCGTGACGGCGGCCATTTTGGAAAGGGTATTTAACCCTCCTATTGTGTTCAAAAAGTGTTTACAACTTTGGTGTTCGCGGGTCAAATTTGACCCGTGTTTGAATACATTGACAAGCACTGAATTAAAGCAAAAATTATCATCCAATGAAATGTTTTATCTGCCAAGTAACATATTAGCCATCCATATCCATAGTTAAATATATATTACTTTGATTTTTTAAAGTAGGCTACCTTAGACCAGTGGTTCTTAACTGGTCTGGAGTTGGGACCCACAATTTCCTATTGGTCATTAGGTCGCGACCCACTTTTTTAACATTGAAGAGAAGTTATTTTATTTCTCCAAAATATTACTGCACATATGATATTACTAACCCTAACCCTAACCCTAAATTGGCATTTGTATTAAAATATTCAATCATTGGCTAAATACATTTCATCCATTTAGATTCGACATCACACTGTATGAACTGTATGTGAACACTGCAAATAATATGAGGTGGGCCTACCGCCTTTTACATTGACCAGATTTACAATGAAAAGACCAGAACAGGCTGTTTTAAAGGTCACATGACATGCTGTTTTTGGATGCTTTTATATAGGCCTTAGTGGTCCCCTAATACTGTATCAGAAGTCTCTTTCCCGAAATTCAGCCTTGGTGCAGAATTACAGCCACTACTAGCAGTCCCACAAGGAGCTTTCCTCAGAACGCGCTGTTTTGGTGTCTGTAGCTTTAAATGCTAATGAGGAGCGGAGGGGCGGCACCATGCGCTAATGTTTACAACGGATGTATCGCAATGGCTGTAACCCCGTTGCTGTAAAATACCTCGAATTTGCCCATTCTCATCTGATAACCCTGGTTTGCAGAGGTACACACTCAGTCATTTCAATGAGGGGAAAGGCGGATATCGCGCGCGCCATAACACCAACAGCAGAACGTTTATCCAAATAACAAAGAAGTGTACAACACTCACGTACAGCATATGTATTCACACTTATACTTGATGCTATCTACCTTTCCATAGCGACAGTAACTCAGCTGTTAGCTGCAGAGCTAATGTTACAGCCACATTCTAAGGGTAGCAAGCTAGGTAACCATATACAGTAAAGCTACAAAATGATATAGCGTTAGTTAACTTACTTGTCCGAGGTTAGTAGCTGGACGAAGGAGAGTTAGTACTGATCCAGAATTTAATTTCAGCAAGGCCAGTTTTGTATTAGCTCAAGTTGAGGAAACAGTCGTGGTTGAAGTGTTAGGCGCAGACATACAAAACAAATGCGCCTACAACAGAAGTTGTGTAGGCGCATTTTCAGCGAAAATAAAATTAAGATACTGATTGTTTAGAGGCTCGGATGACGGAACTACAAAAAGACTTGTGTGTTGATTTGTACATCCAAGCACTGAGCAACTGTTATGCTTCGTTCGTTTGCTAGCCATGGCATGATGTCTCTGCAGGAAAACACGATATTGCACTCGCCCTTGCACAATCGTAGCTCAATTCCTCATTGGCGGGCCAGATTATCTGGGCGGGCACAGCAGAAAGAAGGGCGGTAGCCTGGCTCCTTGTTACGTCAATAAGAGCGGATTTTTCAAACCGAGCGTTTGAGCCTTCATTTTCTCAAAGGCGGAGAAGAACACTCAGGGCTTGGTTTACACTTATCGAAAATTCTAGCCACTGGGGGACCAAAGGCAGGCTAGGGGAACTCATATTAATGTTAAATAACCTCCTAAAGTGAAGTTTTCATGTCATGTGACCTTTAACAATTCAGCAAATTAGGCCTAGGCTGTTTTAGGGGTAACTAATGAAAGAACTGGGGAAGATATTACTGCACATATGATATTGGCATTTTTATTAAAACATTAATTGGCAAAATACTCTTAACATTTCATCCATTTAGATTTGACATATGAACTGGATGTTGAGCATGCTGAAGTGAGAGTGTGTTGCGAAGTCCCCTAAATCCTGGCGTCGCCTCTCAAAATACTCGACTGGTTTATCTTTGACAGTCGGGTGTTTTGTCTCCAAGTGACGTTTCATTTTCGAGGATTTCATGCTCTCATGTGCCAGCAATTCACTGCACATCACACATTGGGGTTTCTGGACGCCTTTGTCCTCAACATAGCTAAATCCATACTTCAAATACCCGGGGTCATATTTTCGTTTCGCCATGACAGCTCGCTAACGTTTTACCGCTCGAATGTTTGATACGTCACAAAACAGTCATTTCCATGACTACAACATGCATGGACCTGATATCAAAATAAAGGTTCTCGGTCAACTAGTAGGCCTAGGATAGGTAGCTTAGTCTCTGTGGATGGGGTCAACGTTACGCGGTTGCGAAAAAAAAAGCATTATTTTCATGAAAATAATGCTTGGTTATTTACATTTAGTCATTTAGCAGACGCTCTTATCCAGAGCGACTTACAGTAAGTACAGGGACATTCCCCCCGAGGCAAGTAGGGTGAAGTGGACACAACGTCAGTTGGCATGACCGGGAATCGAACTGGCAACCTTCGGATTACTAGCCCGATTCCCTCACCACTCAGCCAGCTGACTCCCATTATGGTTATGTTATGATGTACAGAACAGGGAAATGATTTATAAGACCATGAGAAGGGGGTAATGATAATGTAATTCCAAAAACAGTGCCCTCATTGTTTGATTTGTATACCCCAGGAAGGTACACCAGGTAAGCATTGAAATGGCATGTGGCAATGTGGCAATGGCAATGTGCCAATCTCCCTCCGACTATTCACAAACACTAGTCTTCCCTCCATGTTAGTCATGTCAATAAGGATATTTCTAAAGGCTGTGAGATATCATTTGCTCATGTTGACAACTGCATTTCAGTCAAGACACATATTAGATTTTAGCAGTAATTGATAACCATAGACATGAAAATAGGTTTGACTTTGGCAGAGTGGATGTATCTTGGGGAAGCACAACATATACATAGACTATAGAGAGCAAATAGAGAAATAATCCCACCTGATGGATAGTAACATATAGACAACATGGGGAGATGGGGATGGTGGAGGGCAGCAGCAGCACAATAATACAACAACCGGGAGTGAGTGTAGGAGTATCCGTGCGGCCTTATAATGTCGCCTTATCGGACAGTGGGCCAATGGGTGAGGTGTAGAGTGCCATGCCTGAACTAGGCTTCACTCATATGCTGCTTCAGAATGGGATGTGGGTAAGACCTCAAAGAAGGTCTTATCAAAATTATGTTACCACTCCCAATTGAAAAAACCTTTGTCACATCTATGACAATGAAAGGGTTCCCAAAATAATAACAGCAAAAAAGTATTCAATATGAGAGATGAAATGGTATTTTCATGTTTGTGTGTGTGTATGTAGGGGAGTCAGGTGGCTGAGCGGTGAGGGAGTCGGGCTAGTAATCTGAAGGTTTCCAGTTCGATTCCCCGGCCGTGCCAAATGACGTTGTGTCCTTGGGCAAGGCACTTCACCCTACTTGCCTCGGGGGGAATGTCCCTGTACTTACTGTAAGTCGCTCTGGATAAGAGCGTCTGCTAAATGACAAAATGTAAAAAAAAAAATGTAAATGTAAATGTATGTGTTGTCAAATGCTGCGATGAGATGTTGGTAATAAAGTGTGAGAAAGTCCAAGCCTATATACTGCTATACAGCTCGGGGGACAGAGAGATGTGAGTGGGTGGGTGGAGGATGTGAGTGAAAGAGAGAGTGGGATGTGTGTGTGTGTGTTATGTGTTCTCTTCAGCAGTACCCACTTATCAAGCTCCTTTTTGTTCAATTTAACACAACCCTCCCCTCTTCAGCTCCGGTTGAGAGACTGTTCTCGTTTGCAGGAATAATATTCAATCCGCACAGGAGGCGGTTAACCCCAGAAATATTGGAAAAGTTAGTTGTTCTTAAAGGCAACTAAACTGGCTACTCAGTGGTTGGGTCTCAACTAGGGCTGCACGATTAATCGAATTTTAATCACGATCACAATTTTGGCTTCCCACGATCAAATTCGTGTGATCGAGCGATATGTAAAATATTATTATTATATATATTAGTATTTTTTTGGCAAAGCTAGCGCTCCGTAAACCATAGGTGCGTTCAACATCGGCTGCGGCTGCATGAAATGACCAGCGAGGAGTTTCTGCTTGCAGTTGGTGAGGAGTTATAAACGGCTGCGTTAAGTCGGACATTCCTGCTTCTCGTGGTTTGCTGCGTTGACGTCGGTCATGGCCGATCAAGTGCGGTTTCCTTACTTTATCACTGACGAACTGCATGGTATAACTAGAGAGGGTACAATTTCTGGGGAAATTGTAGGGTGTGCTTGCTTGCATCGGTTGCAGATGGGTCCGTTTATTAACTGTAATTTTTACAACTGATATTTCTGTATATTTTATATAAAAATGCCTACTTATTATTTATGAAGATTGCATAGATTTAAAAGCATAGCCTACATTTGTTGCTGCTCATGTACAATTCAAAATACAAAAAGTTAAGTGTAGCATGTCCCTGTACTTACTGTAAGTCGCTCTGGATACGGGCGTCTGCTAAATGACTAAATGTAGAATTAACCTAACCTATAGTCACCTTAAGTTTTTCCCTTCTACAGTAGTGATATTTTCAAGCATTTAGCCCACTCATATTGCATATTCATTCATTAAGAACCACCTTTGAAACAAGCTGAACCCCCTTGAAACAAGCTATTCTAAGTAACAACGTTGTCACCGGCAGTATTAGATAGAATAGCGATTGAAACAGTACAGTACCATCTGCTAAATGAAAATATGCCCCCAAAAAACATTTGCTGGAAGTGATCATTGTCAGTAACAATGCCAAATACGACCATTTGATCTTAGACTAGAGCCCTGCACGGTGGAGAAGCTGACCTCGGTAAATTGTGCTAAGCTAGCCTAGCTGCTGTTGCTAGCCAAACTTAAGGGGATTGTTTGAATGCGCCGGAAATGAAAAACTTTATTTTGACATCAAGTTTAGGCTGTGGCATTGAAGACAGCGACACACAGTTTAAATACATTATTTAATGTGAAATTACTTACTGTACATGCAAGTCTTGAATTACTTAAATGTATGATCAGAATCAGAATCAGAATCAGAATTGGATTTATTCGCCATGAAAGCTTGCACAGACAAGGAATTTGCTTTGGCAGGAAGGTGCATACAATAAACATATAGGGACCTAAAATTTAAATATGTGGACTATCTATACTAAGGGTACATAAACTAGCAGTACTAAGTGGAATTATAATTAAATAAGATATACAATAAAAATAAAGATATACAATAAAAGCTAAAAAAATAAGTTGCCAAATTTACAATATAAAAATACAAATATTACAAAAAATACAAATGTACAAGATACAATTTTGCAATGCATGCTGCCAGTAGCCTACTGTGCGCAACAGTCTTACATCTATGCATGTCGTAGTTATGCGTCATTGCTAACGTGTGCTGACGTTGTGACGTTGGGCTTGCACTGATTCCCTTTGGCGACAAAAGGCACTTTTTGCCACAAAAACGTAATTTCTACTTAAACCGTGCAACGGAAATTTAATAAAAATACAAGCAACGCAATCGCAATCTTTAGGGGTGGGAAAAGAATAAAAATAATAATAATATATATGTGAGAGAACACCCAATTAGCCCATGTGACAAAAAAAAGTAGTTTTGGTTCAAATCAACAAATAATCGTGATAATTAATCGGGATCACAATATTGATCAAAATAATCGTGATTATCATTTTGGCCATAATCGTGCAGCCCTAGTCTCAACTCACTTGTTAAGTTACCTGTTCACTGAGTGAGTGAGTGAGTGAGTGAGTGTGTGAGAGTGAGTGAGTGCCTACTCATCCTCTGATGCCTCAGTGTGTGTGTGTGTGTGTGAGGGAGAGTCTGTGTGACTCGTCAGGTGGAGGGTCCTCTCTCCAGGTGCAGTAGTGGACTTCATCAAGGACTTATGCAACACTGCTATTGTGTTAGCATCCCTGTGGAGGGGCAGGTAGTGTGGATTACACACACACACTCCCCTATGCCTATGGGAAAACACACATGGATTTGTCAAAGCGTCACGAAAGCTTGAGAGAGAGAGAATTTTGAATTTTCAACAACTATTTATTATAAGCTTTAATAAATCACACAAGAACATTATCAGATAATTTTGAGACAATATTGAATGAATTAATATATCAACCTTTGTAAGTTTATGGGCTGTTAACTCCCATTAATTTAAAAAAGATATGTATACATAAATTATGTGTATGTATTGATTATGTAACATAATCAATCAAGTTGTTGTCTTTTAATAGCTTGGCTTAGTTACACTGACATTCTGTGAGTGTTCTTTCTTTTTGTGGGGTTTACCAGAGCTTTGTGTACATTATATAGCCCAAACCTGAATGCTCTGCTATACGAAGTTGTTAGAAAACTGAAAATCCAGAAAAAGTATTTCCTATATTTTAAATACAAAATACATGTATTGTATTTTGTTACATTTTCTGGCACCAGTATTTTGTAGTTTATTTTAATACATTTATTTGAGGGGTATTTTGTATCAAAATACATTTTGATGTATTTTTGCCCATCTCTGGTTGTACCATGTGAGGGAGTTCTCCCCTCCCAAATAGAGTTGGTTGGGTCCATAGCCCGTCTTTTCCAAAATGTTTTCTCAGATCGGCTACCGATAGCTGGGACGGGCGGCCCTACCGTAACTATACGCGTCAGGGAGGATGGATGGGAGCAGGGCAGGAGTGATGGCATCACTAGACAAGGTTTTACAAATTGAAAAACGTTTATTTTACATAAAGCTCAAAAAACTATTTTGCGCTCAAATAATGGCCAAAATGTTTCGCTCGCACACTATGCGCGCTCGCATTAACTGTAGAAGTCCCTATCTTGCATCACATCAAACCCATATGTCCTAGGTTGGGGCAAAGCTCCGAATGTTTACAACGTCTGGCTCCGTGCCTGAAACTCCCGGGCTGAAAAGTGGCCGCACTCCGGCCCTGCCGTGCACCGTGTGTGCACCGTTGAACAGGGGGGCGTGGCCGGAGCATAGTTCAGCACAGACGTGACATTTTCTCAGGGATTTTGTTCTTTATTTAATGTTTGTTCATCGTTGCGATCGTTGTTGTGTTTATTTGAAAGAAATGCAGTCTTGCAGGGCAAAATAGCGTTTGTACGACGGCATATTAGGGCCAGTAGGAGAAAAAAAATCGGAGCCGGAGGAGGGGGGGTAATATTCCGAGATTAAAGTCGTAAATTTGAGATTCTCTGAGTTTATAAAGTCACAAATTTGCGAGAAAAAAGTCTGAATTAGCCTATAGCCTACTTTTCAATAGGATTCAGCAATAAGGAAATAGGCTACTCCTGATTCTTTGCCCAGAATCACCAGATTTGAAAAGACATTGCCGTGATTTGGTAGCCTGGTCCTAACCAGACTCTCCTACATTGCATTTGTACAGAGAGTCTGGCCTCGCTCCATTGACAAGCGTTGACTTCCTTGTAGGCGGGTACTATGTTGAAGTTTAAAACTATTGGATCTGCCCAGAGCCACTCTGGATCTGCCATAACCAATCGCTAGCGTTCGCCTTAGCCAACTCCTTCACCACGGAGCTAGCTGCCGTAGCTGGAAAATCAAACTTTTCCCGAACCCAGTGGGGAGGAGGGCCACAACATCATGACCACCAACAAAACTCAGCAAGGATTGTTCTTGCTCCGGCTTTAACTTATGGATATTCGGCAGCGTTGCCACAACCGCAGAATAGCTTCGCTCGCATCTTTCTCCGCCGCCATTACTGAACTACAACTCAAACTAGTGCACGACATCAACGTCATCGTTCTCAGCCACTCCCTCTGTTCGCTGATTCGCCGGTAGAAAATCAACCTGAAAAATCTGACTTACGTACTTCATGGCCAGACCTATGTACAGAAGCAAAAATAAAATTGAGCGGAAGTACGTAGGAGGGCAGAGCCAGGCTAGTGATTTGGGCCTATTCAGAAGGAAACATCATAGGCTACTTATTTGGATGAGGTGAAGGTGATAGCTTTGTGCATCAGGAACTCCAATGCAATGGACAGATGCAAATAAAAATTTCCCTGGCCCCCCCTGACCTGAACGTTTTTCTTCTTCTAGTAGTCATCATGAAACAAGGAAGGGACATTGCAGACTAAATTAAAGTATAAATTAAAGCTAAATTAAAGTATTTAATGTATAAATATCATTTGTTTCCGTTTTTTAATGTGCCCCTCTGATTAAACACTGGCCACCCCTTGGCCCCCCAGAAAATTTGTCTAGAACCGCCACTGGACAGATGCAAGGATATCGCTGGTTACATCCACGGGCAATTCAAATTCGATTTGTGGTTCAACATCAGGACACAATGCGACAGATCCTCAAAATAGTCGATCCTCAAGGTGTGGATCAGTTTAGAAAAGAGCAGCGTCTTGGCTGTATCCTGTTGAACCACAAACCAATTGAAAACTATAATTTCATCAGGTCATCCATTACTGCAGGCTTTATACATGGCAAGCGACGGCGTCTGTGCTGTGATGAGGTTGACCATGCAAAGTGAAGGAAAAAAACAAATCCATATTTTCGTTAATAATTAATAGTTTTTTTCTCGCAAAATAACTAGTTTTTTTCTTGCAAATTTGTGACTTTATAAACTCTGAGAATCTCCGACTTTTTTCTCGCAAATTTACTAGTTTTTTTCTCTCGCAAATATGTGACTTTAAAAACTCGGAGAATCTCCGACTTTTTCTCGCAAATTTACCACTTTAATCTCGGAATATTACCCCCCCCTCCTCCGGCCCCGTAATTCTTTTTCTACACTGGCCCTAATAGTTGCAAAAGAAAGTTGCAATTCCGTTTTCGACCTTCACTCGCGCCACGAGTGAAGCTCGCCTAGAGCAGTGGTTCTCAATCCCCCTGCCCTGCATGTTTTAGACGTTTCCCTTCTCCAACACACCTGATTCAAATGAATGGGTCGTTATCAGTAGCCTGGCTCTGCCGTCCTACGTACTTCCGCTCAAATGTATTTGCTTCTGTACATAGGTCTGGCCATGAGGTCCGTAAGTCAGATTCTGCAGGTTGATTTTCTACCTGTCCAATAAGCGAACAGAGGGAGTGGCTGAGAACGATGACGTTGGTGTCGTGTGCTATTTGTGTTGTAGTTCCGTAATGGCGGCGGAGAAAGATGCGAGGAAAGCCATTCGGTCCGTTGTGGCAACGCTGCCGAATATCCAACAGCTAAAGCCGGAGCAAGAACAAGTTTTGCTGAGTTTTGTTGGTGGCCATGATGTTGTGGCCCTCCTCCCCACAGGGTTCGGGAAAAGTTTGATTTTCCAGCTACGGCAGCTAGCTCTGTTACAGTAGTGGTGAAGGAATTGGCTAAGGCGAACGCTAGCGATTGGTTATGGCAGATCTGAGTGGCTCTGGGCAGATCCAATAGTTTTAAACTTCAACAGAGTACCCGCCTACAAGGAAGTCAACGCTTGTCAATGGAGCGAGGCCAGACTCTCTGTACAAATGAAATGTACGAGAGTCTGGTTAGGACCAGGCTACGTTATCAGGCCCATTTATTTGAATCAGGTGTGTTGGAGCAGGGTTGAGAACCACTGGCCTAGAGCGCCAAATGTGCTAGGGCCGGCCCTGACGGGGGGGTGAGTGACGTCACAGACCAATTTTTTTTATTTTGAATTACTCAAAACCCTTAATGGCAGAAACGATCATTTTTACGGCACAAACTGAACAGCAGTGCTATTTTAATATTTTGAATGATATGGGGGGCCAACTTCACACAGGTAATTGTGCAGTCTGTTGTAAATACCTTAAACCATTTCACATGGTAAAACACAATTTGCAGATCTCACTTAGACTTTTCAGCAAAACTTAAAACACATTCTCATTCTCAAAACACATTCTGCACTCTAATGCACATGTCATCCATACTGGTAAACACAAGTGGCAACAATCAAATACAAATAGAGAAAACATGTCATTGATTAAACACAACCACTCAAAATTGATTTTGTTCATGAAAAGACAAGGACGGATAAATATTAAAACAAATTTGAGGTAAAAAAATGTTTTACTTCTCCCTGAGAACTATATGCTTTGAACAATGTGTTTTCAATTTTTTGGTGTATTGTTTACTGAATGCTTTATACAGTATATCATTTTGATCACTTTGTTTATGATTTGAGAGCAGTGTTTGATTTTGAGCACAGGTCAAACTGTTTTGAGGTCAGAGGTTTTGTAAATAGTGGTTGAAGATGAGGTTTTGTGTTTATTGTTTTCAGAAAATGGAGCAAGGTTTCATAAATTGTGTTTTAGCAATTGAGAAAAACTGTAAAGTCGCCGAGTACGATAACCAGGGAATCCGTATTTTCTCGCTCCACATCTGGTCGGCGAGCATGCGTTGGGCCTCTTTAACCTCAGGACCCGGCGGCACGTAAACTCCGACCAAAATGAACGACGCAAACTCGCTAGGCGAGTAGAAAGGTTTACAGTTTATAAAAAATGGTTGCAGAATAACTGTAACATAGGGTGACCAGAAGTCCTCTTTTACCCGGACATGTCCTCTTTTCGAGACCTAAAAAATGCGTCCAGCAGGGATTCCAAAATCGTCCGGGATTTTGCCTCGTCGGATATCTGTGTTTCTCTGGTCGACCGCCTTCTCAGTGTTGCCAGATGCACGATAATTATCATCCTGGGTGGTCATGGTGCCACAATGCAATACACTACCTAACCCCCACCCCTCCGACGGCGTTTCGCTGGTTGAGCAAAGCCTTTGAGTAGAATGCCCACAAATTCTGCCACTGGAAGCAGAAAAGTCTGAAATCCACAGGAATTGTTTCCCTGATGTTTCGAAAGTTCGTTTCTTGTTAGAGAACACCAAAAGTCTTGGCAGAATACTGAATTGACAGACAAAACAAGACAAAACAGGGTGCACCGACCGGCCGAGGCTCCCATCATCGGCACCATCTTGGATCAACTGGATTAACTGTTTTGACATGGCAACTTGCTACATGGTTTTCTGACAATGACCTCTATAGGCATTCACTTCCGCAGTAGGAAACAGCAGTGGCATTTTGTCAGATAGTCCCTAAATATCCGTGCTGTGTTTCTGTTTGTTCTCCATCACGTTGCCTACAGCCCATCAGTGTCTCCTTTAACATATTCAAGGTCATTCATTCCACATAGGCAATATTGGCATGGCAATATTGTGCAGAATACAACATTTCACAAGGTAAAGCACTGGATTTTTGACGATTGTATTGTAGTGCTCAAGGATCTGAAAGTCACTGTCTCAGCAACCCATCCAAAGCTTTGCTCTTGTTAGTTGCACATTTTGTTATTTGAAAGAATCATGTGCTCAGCCAATTGCATACAGTAGACATGAGTGATGCAACATTCAATGAAATGGAAACAATTGCTATTGTTACGGTAGTCGTTGTCTAGGTTATTAGCAGACTGTCACCAATGCTATGGCTAACCAGCGGCGGGCCCCAACAGGTGAAACTGGGAAGGAGAAGCAGGAAAACTCACACCCAGCCGGGTAGTCTCCCACCCCGGTCTCCGGGACAGCTTAAGCCACCGTTCAGTTCGGCGAACAGCTCGTTTGCGGGTGGTAGATTCGATCAGTTTATATATGTATATTACGCACGGCGTTACCCAAAGGAAAGGTGGACAGGCAGCAGTGGGGAAACAACGCAGATGGGAAACAGAAACCCAGGAGACAACCGGTCGGCATCTATGGTTACATCCTCCCACAACAAACTCTGACGTTCCCCCATCTTTCCACCATCTGGGAGTTCAAAAGGCTAAACCCCTCCCCATGATTACCTGGGCCCCAATCAGGACACAAGGCGTAATCCCACTCCCCTGTCAATCACCACCATGTGCAGGGCCGCCGCGCCACTAAAGTGTTAAAAAATAAAAGCTACTCCCGAGATGTATGGAATGCAAGTGGCATGGAAAATATAAAATCTTGTTGCGATACCCAATTGACAGTCTTAGACAAGAGCGGAATCCTGGTCTGATTGTGGCACTAGTGGAATTCTCTTTTCATACAGTAGGTCTATGTCTCATTTTAACTGTATAGAGAACTAGGCAGAACCATGTCAGTGGCGAAAATCTGCTATCAATTTTGGGGGGGACAATTATATGACATTTTCTCAAGAGCAATTCCTGAGGGGGACACCAAAATGGTAAATGGACTGCATTTATATAGCGCTTTTCTACCTTAGCAGCACTCAAAGCGCTTTACAATGTTTGCCTCTCATTCACCCATTCATACTCTCACTCACACATACCGACAGCAGCGAGCTACCATGCAAGGCACCGGCCTGCCCATCGGGAGCAACTTGAGGTTCAGAGTCTTGCTCAAGGATACTTCGGCACATGACCTAGGAGGAGTCGGGGATCGAACCGCCAACCTTGCGATTAACAGACAAACCTCTCAACCCCCTGAGCCACAGCCGCCCCAAAAGTACTGCTGTAACATGTACTGGGGAGAATGTCCCTGTACTTACTGTAAGTCGCTCTGGATAAGAGCGTCTGCTAAATAACTTTTAAAAAAATTACACATAGCCTACATTGTAATATGTTAAATGTATATTATTGATATTATTTAAATGTCCTTATGTTTACAGTAATTTATTGGGAGGGACAAATCAAAATGTTCCCAGGATGGGGGGGGTCGTGTGTCCCCCCCCGGGATTACGCCTATGAACCATGTGTGACCAGTGACCAAAAAAATCAGTTTAGGTGGTCCCAAGCTCAGACACTGTATAAGTAATAAGTAAAACAGTCAAAGATGAACCCTTAGCTATGAATTATTTACAGTTGTTCTGAGCTAAATGCAACTCTCATTCTGTTATGAGAAATCTTCATGTCTGGATATTTCCCCCAGGTCAAATCAGCTACAACTGTCCCCCCTGTGTCAGTTGAGGTGGTGGAGCATGAAAACGTTTTTCCCTTTTCTCTTTTTTCAACCCACAGACCTACTTTGTCTTTTCTCTCACTCTCTTTATACAGGAGCGACTGGGTGACATCATACAAAATCCTGGTGAGCAATGACAGTCACACCTGGGTGACTCTGAAAAATGGCTCAGAAGAACTGGTGAGTAATCCACAAAGGAAAGGAGATCAAAAGAGCAATTCCTTTGTCTCACCATAGTAATCAATTCCCCCCCCAAAAAATGGCAATGAGGACTGAAATTCTGCTCACAACTTTGTTTTACCCTGATTTCAAGGTGTTTTCATATGTTGTTTTCAATGTATTTTTATGTTTTCATGATGGCAAATCTGTCGTTTGAAAGCAATTAATGGAGATGATTTGGAGGAGTGCTTATTAGCCAGCCAGATGAGCTTGGAGACAATAGTCAAATGTATGATTCTCTGACAGATGGTAAGCTCATCAAGCCTAATTTTCAGACTGGCAATGCAACTGTCTGTCTGGACACTTAGCTTTGTTTACAGTGGAGAAAGAAAAATTAAATACTTAAAGTTCACTATTGTTTCCTCTCCATGGTATTGAGATTTCAAGCAGGGTTTACCCTCAAGTGTTCCATTGTGGGCATAACCTATGTATTTTCCAAAGTGGATGTATTTTTCAGCGTAAGTTTTTACATTATTTAAAGATCCTGTAAAGTGGAATTGAAAATGAGTTTTAAGTTCATCACACCACAGAAGAATGTGTCGTAACTAGGGAGTCAGGTGGCTGAGCGGTTAGGGAATCGGGCTAGTAATCTGAAGGTTGCCAGTTTGATTCCTGGCTGTGTCAAATGATGTTGTGTCCTTGGGCAAGGCACTTCACCCTACTTGCCTTGGGGGGAATGTCCCTGTACTTACTGTAAGTCGCTCTGGATAAGAGCGTCTGCTAAATGACTAAATGTAAATGTAACTACCCATCCAAATTCGAATGGAAAAAACACAGACAAGTATGTTAAATTAGGCTTTGAAATCGTGAGAAAATCAGCAGTCTTCTCTGCTTGAGACTGGGTGGGCGTGTCGCCTGAAGGAGCTGAAGCTCCGCCCCCTCGCTGGAAGGCGCCGCCTGTCTCAAGTACCTACGACCCAGATAATTTATTTGTTCAATGAGTGAAACATACAGATGCATATAAATGAAGCTTGTTCCCCTGAGCTGTAACACAGGAGTAAAAATGGACACCAGAGACAGCAGACAGTGAGCTCTCCAACTAGGCTACTTCTAGCACATAGCTACCATTTCACCAAAATACCATCATTCTACACCGAGTAATATCAAGTTAGCGGTTTGCACTAATTCATAGCAGAGATACTTCTGCTATGAGTTAGTGAGAATTTGACGCCTTCTATTTATCATGTAGCATTATCTTTTTAACTATTCTTAACAACAATGGATATTAAGTATAACAATGAAGAGATGATAAAATATCATGAAACAACTGTTTATTTAGTGGCAGGAAACATGTTTAACATATTCCAATCTCTTTCTTAGAGACGCTTTTTAGAGACGCAACATAAACTATAGCAGCCTATACTGGGTTATTGATAACCGCTTATAAATAAACTAATGTAACTATCCTGCTGAATAATAAATTACAAAAACAGAATAAACAGAGTCTTTATACATTTTAACTTTAGACTATAAAATCTGCAACATAAAAGGCCATAGTCAAAATATAGTTTCACTTTTTTTTTTTGGTAGGAGATAAAAGACCATGGGCAATAAAGTGCACAAAAAAAAAATCGGCCTTTATAGTGAGTACCGATCTGAGTATTTAAAATGATTATAGGCCGAAAATGATCGGCGACCGATCGATCGGAGCACCCTTAATTATAATACACATTTCCTAAGAGCAGCCCTATTGTGGATATCTATGTCTTGATTCACAGTTCCTTGTGTTGCCTGTGCTTGCCTCAGTAGATATTTATAGGGAACAAAGAGAAGGAGATCCCAGTATTGAACATGTTCCCTGTGCCCCTGGTGGCACGCTACATTAGAATCAACCCTCGCTCCTGGTTCAACAGTGGCAGCATCTGTATGCGGGCTGAGATCCTTGGCTGCCCCATGCCAGGTATGGCACAATTGAAGGTTGAAGTTGTATACTTTATACTTGTTATAACGCCCCCTTCAGGTCATAGCTGATATGGCTTTTAATCCGTCATTAACAATGTTGATATGTACAGTATGGTACTAGATGCAAATAATATTATGTAACTTGTAGGTTCCCTGTAAGAATTCTTTATGTATCATGTTTCATAACCTGACACCTAAATAGTACATTTCTCTGCAGATCCCAATAACTACTACCACAGAAGGAATGAAGTGACAACAACAGACAATTTGGACTTCAAACATCACAGCTACAAAGACATGAGGCATGTAAGTTGACTTGAAACAGGCTTGTGCCTTAAGAAAAGAATCAAAGTTAATAATTAAAATAAAAAAAGATCAAGGTCAATAAATACAAATCTATTTAATCTTTAATCTATTAATCTTTGCCGCACTACTTATTCATGTTGTTGTCATTAAGAGTTGCCTGCTATGCCAAAACCCCACATGCATACAGTTATATTGAGTGAACTTTGTCAACGGTTTCAAGGTAGGGCTGCTGGGATCCTAATCCCATGTCATGCAGGTGCAGCTGCTGGCTGGCTGGCTAGTTGGCTGGCAGTTTGTCAAGTGTCCCCCCCGGACTGCTGTCATCACTCTGAAATAGAGCTTCATGATGGGAAAACCTAGTGATCATTATCAAAATTAATAGAAGCATGTGCTCTCCAATTTGTGTTTCATGCCGCGAGGACGGCTTAAGATCCTCATTACAGCCATCACACAGTCGATCAGAGAATGATGTCATGTTAGCTAGTCAGCCTGTCTGCCAGGATCCCCTCACACTCTGATGAGTGTGATCCTCTCACAACTCCAATTGGCAGAAAATGTGTTGCAGGCCTCGTTTATATGAGCTCTCATCTCCAAAGATAGAATAATAGTTTTTTCTAGGTAATTAGCTGCCAAGGTGCTGTATGTGTGTAGAACATGGAGTTTAGTCTGGGAATATTGCACTCATTGTTTATTACCTTCGAGAACATCAGGAACATGCATGGGAGACAAGAGCCTTCACCCTTCACGTGCACATGTTATGCGCAAAAAAACTGTTTAGGAAAAAAAAAGATGTTGTTTAAGGATGTCCTAGGTAAAATGAAGGTTCAACAATAGCCCAGTTAAAAAACCCTCACTCTCTTGTGATTTTAATAATGTGATGATTTTCCCATTTTTGCCATCTTGTCATGGTAGTTCCTTCCTGCTCTGTTGTCTTCCGGCTCTTGTCCTGTGCATATATGTGTGATGGGTGTTGTTCTGCGTTGTCACAATATCTCTGAGCATAGTACACCAGGGGCCTGTACTACGAATCAAGATCAACATGCTCTGGATTACTTTCAGTTACCCGGCTACGCGAAGCCTAACAATCGCAATCACTATAAGCGGTACTACGACGGCGGTTATCAATTCTCTAACTCAACCCAGATCTTTCCAATCTAGAGATGTGCGCGTTCACATAAAGGGGCGGTGTTTGCACCGTATGTCCAATCGCAAACATGGACGAAACAAGAGCCGCATATTTCACGCAGGAGGAGCAGACAATAATCTTACAAACTTTGTCTACTCCTCCTGCGTGAAATATTGTAATACAAACATATCAGGAATACAGACATATAATACAGGCAAAATTCAACAAATTCGCTGCTGCCAAGCTGGCAGAAAATAGCAGACGCTGTAAATGCGTAAGCTACATGACTTATTGAAGATGTGACCATAATTACACGTGTGCATTCCATAACGTAAAACCTTTGTTGCTGTATTATTTTAGTTGCAACCCTGGCAGTGGAAAACGATCGTGCAGGAGCAAATACAAAATTAATATAAAACCATAATTCAAAACGGTAAGTAGCAGTAGGCAATACTTGCACATATTTTAAGGCCAACATCTAAAAGGCTGAATTGCCTGAATCAGTCCCTGTTGTAGGATATTGGTATAGCTACAAAGGGCCTATAGAACAATGAAATTGCTTGCAGGAAGAAAAATTAGGCAACTGGGGCGGGGGGCCCTCCTCCATAGGACTTCACTCCTGCCGAGGAGCTGGCCCTCTCCAGCTATCAGGGTCACCCCATGATGGAAGGAGTGGAAGGGGGCATTTCTTCATTCCCTGGTGGCAGCAGCTTGGAAACCCAAGCATATGTATGTTTCAAGTAATCTATGTGACCATGTTCATTCAACAATTATTTATGAATATTGTAGGAGTGAAATGTATTACTGTTCTCTGCAGTGACAGGAAATACCGTAGTGTTGCTGCAACCACCCACTGTCGTCCCACTGTGCCATACAGAGGTAACAGTGAAACTAATAGTCATACGCCAGTATGTATGCCATATGTGGTTGCTGAATATTGATCAAATGTGCCATTTACTTTCTCAAGTGGAGGTCCTAGATGATCAGGAAACTGTGTCTGCCTGCTCAGAGAGCATTTTGGGGGTACACTTTTGAGTTTTATTTACCACTTGCAACACAGATGGTGAGAGTGTGTGAACGTGTGACTGTAATTGAAGTGTCTGTAATGACTTACTAATGGTGGTGATCTCAACATAAGACACAAGTCCTTAAAGTGCTCATTTCAAATATGACTCAATTGATTAAATTGCTATGGTGTTAAACTCTGGGAGGAACTTCTTCCTCTCCCTGAGCCTAGGACCTCCACTTCAAGGCCAAGACAAAGACATTAGGTATAAGCAATGAACCTTGAAACACAGTAGTCAAATGGACACCTTCAACTTTCTCCAAGTGTGCCTTGCAAAGGGACAATGTTCTTTATTTGTTTCAGATTGGAGCAGACAATGTGAGGGCCCTATATAAAATAACCCTGGAGCTCGACATATAGTATAAGAGGCGTTTAATTAAAAAAACAAGGCTGGAGATAGAAAAACTGGAATCAAATCAAATGTATTTGTATAGCCCTTTTTACACACAAGCATGTCACAGAGGGCTTCACATACACCCATAGAACTGCCCCTCAACCAACCTAAACCCTCAAGGAAGACAAGGAAAAACTCCCAGAAAAACTCTCAGCAGGAGAAAAAATGTAAGAAACCTTGGGAGGAGCAATTCAGAGAGGGATCCCCTCCTCCAGAGACGGTTGGTGAGAGAGAGGAGCAGAACACAGGCTTAAACATAGTCATACAGTGTTAATGGGTTTTGAAACACAAAAATCCATTTGTTCAACTTTATAGATGTAGGACAGGACCGGGAGACTCGCGACCAGGTCCAGCGTTGGCCGACCGATGACCAGGCAGGTGCTGACAGCTCAAACCCCCCACACCACAAGGGATGTGTGTGGGGGGGGGACAGAGAGAGGAGAGCAGGGATTAGAGAATGCCAGGAGCAGCTAACAGTTACAGTCATATTAGAATGAGATGAGATCCCTACCGGTCAAGTGTGGACGAGTGCAGCAATTTAACAGAGCAAAGAGGGATATTTGATGCAGCCCCACACACCAAGACAGCGACAGCCCCCCTCGGTTGGAACATGAAATCTGTTCCAGGAGAGAGAACTCTAAAATAAGTTATACTTATACGAATAAGGATGAAAACAACCCGTCCCCCGTTGTCTCCAACTAACATACTTACCTTTAGCAATCGTAGAATTGACTAAACAAGAAAGTTTTTAACCTAATTTTAAATGTCGAAACAGTATCAGACTCCTTGATTGAGACAGGTAATTTCAGGTAATTTGTTCCAGAGAAGAGGTGCTCTATATGAGAACGCCCTACCTCCAGCTGTTTTTTTCTTAATTTTGTGAGCCACCAGATAGCCGGCATCTTGAGATCTAAGTGTCCTTGCGGGGCAATAGGGTGCAAGGAGACCGGAGAGGTACAGTGGAGCCAATCCATGCAGAGATTTGTAGGTTAGTAGTAGGACTTTGAAGTCAGCCCTGGCTTGGATAGGGAGCCAGTGTAGAGAGACAAGAGTAGATGTTATGTGATCAAACTTTCTTGTTCTAGTCAGTAGTCTAGCAGCAGCATTTTTCACCTGCTGTAAATTTTTAGGTAGGTAATTGGGAGGCCAGAGAACAACACATTGCAGTAGTCCAATCGGGACGTAACAAATGCATGTATTAGTTTTTCAGCATCATCCTTTGAGAGGAACCTTCGTATTTTGGCAATATTACGTAGATGGAAAAATGCAGTTCTGGTGATTTGCTTAATATGGTACTCAAACGAAAGGTCTGGGTCCATTGTGACTCCTACATTTTTTACCAGCTGGCGAAGCTGGAATGTGAGAATAGATAGTACATGACTGAATGAATGACACTAAACTATTGTTCTGTGTTCCTAGGGAAAGGAGAACACAGTGAGGATGTATTTTTTAAACTTTTACCTACGTTTTGGTATTTTTATACCTTTTTGTGGCTTTTTTGTTGTGCCTTTTGAGTCTTTTGTGGGGGTTTTCACCACTTCTCTCTTTCAATGTCCTATTTATTATTTTTTTTAATTTTTATAAAAGTGAATGAAATATCAAAATTCAATGAGTAGTAGTGAAATGATCATTTATTTAACTTGTGAAGAGCATTGTGCAGATACACGTTGTTCTTTTTGGTTTTAAATGTTTTGTTTAAATGATTAGAAAATGGGTCAAGCAACCCAAGGACAAAAGGTTTGTCCTTGGGACACCCCAGTAAATAGGGATAACATATCAACATGAAACCTCCCCAGTTGATAACTAATAGTAGGTCAAATATTGTTTTCATTACTAGTTTCCTGTAAATGTATGTTTAAATGAGTAAATGATGCATTAAGTTGTAAAATATGATATCATTTGCATACATTTCCAGAACGGAAATCAGAACAGAGTGAAAATCCTTGTTTCATTTTGTCAACATAGAGTCCAAAGTTTTTACAAAGGGCACTTTGGATATCTCTTTTTCATCACTCCATTAATCAGAATATGGTGGCAACAGCCATTAAAGAAAATCCGTAGCAAATTGCGCGGCAGAGCGTGTTCTTGCTCAGGTTCTCCGCATCACCCACACTATAAAAGTAGGTAGCGATATAACGAAACAGTATATATAGGCTAGTCTGTGGGACTGTGAGCGCACGGCTTCGATGTGGCGCATCGGCTCAAGAAGCTGGCAAAGATACGTAATTCCCTCTGCTGAGAATCTATATATTTCATAAAGATACTCATGAGGGAATGCGATAAAGGGTTTTGTCGGTCTCTAAATGTTCTGGCTCTTCTGAGCGCACCTCTCACTATCCGCGCACCGAGCTCCACAGGATCTTCTATGAACGGTGACGGCATTATCCTCAAGAATGAGTTAGTGGGCGGGGCTTTTATACCGGTTGATCTCTGATCTCCAATTTAACCTGCTCCCGACCAGGTTAGCCGTTCAGCATGTGTTACCATGGCGATCTACCCCGGTAACAACTGATCCACCGTCGTAGTACAGAAAACCCTGGGTTGAACCTGAAGTTACCTCGCTAACGCCAAATCTTGATTCGTAGTACAGGCCCCAGCTGTTGTACAAGCTCAAGTAATATAATTTGTTCAACCTCTCTGCATTACAGCCACTCTGATTGAAAAGTAATTTAGCAAGCTTGGTGACACCGTATCCTGTTTTTATTGGTCACTGCCTGGGTTTGTGCACAACATTGTGTACTTTATGTAACAACATGAAATTGTGTTTTATTAACTTTTGGCCTAGGGGTATTGCAGCTCTTTCCCTCCCTATAATCTAAGAAGTGCATACATCAAGTAAGGGACACTTTTGTATGTAAAACAATGGATTGGCTCATAATCTACTTAAAATGACATGACATATCATAAAGTAAGTAGACTGCAACTGTACTTAAAATGACAGTCTGTTCATTTTGATCAAGGAGTGCATTTTTTTGGGTCACATCCCACTTGTAAAAGTACAGTTACATAGGAGTTCATGTTCCAACTCCTGACCTCAGTGTCCCCACAGCCTAAAATATATTATTATATAAAATTATAAAAACCCATGTAAGCCTGTGTCTTATGTGAAATATCCAATCTATTTAAAGTGCCAAAAGTAAGGAAAGTGCTCTGTTGAAGTTTGAAGGGTAAGGGATGTGACCAGTCCAAGGAGTGGGAAAGAGAAAGTATTTGAGGCTTGGGGTAGCTAGTAAGCCGGTGGCAACTGTTACTACATGTAAATAAGATAATGGAACATGTCTTGTGCTCTGTATTCTGCAGCTCATGAAGTTGGTGAATGAAATGTGCCCCAACATCACCCGGATCTACAACATTGGCAAGAGCCAAAATGGCCTCAAGCTCTATGCATTTGAGATCTCTGACAACCCCGGAGAGCACGAACTCGGTTAGAAAATAATCTTTACCATGACAATAATCCACTCTTGTATGTTGTTAAAAACCATAGACACTGCAGGTCTACTAGCTCCCCGCTCTCTTCCCCTCTCCCCTCCCCAAGGTGAACCAGAGTTCCGCTACACAACCGGTTCCCATGGTAATGAGGTGCTGGGTCGTGAGCTACTGCTGCTGCTCATGCAGTTTATATGTCAGGAGTACCTGTCTGGTAACCCACGGATACGGCACCTGGTGGATGAGACCAGGATCCACCTGTTGCCATCCGTCAATCCTGACGGCTATGAGAAAGCCTTTCAAGTGGTAGGTCTGCCCCCTGCCATCCTCGCTGCAGACAGTTATCCCTCCCTAGCATCTATTGACCCCTAAGGCCAATAGCACCCCCCCTCCTTCCTAAAAAGATCTGTCAAAGTAAAGTGTTTTATGTATGTTTTATCCCTTTTGAACCAAAGCAGCTGTTTAAGGTCTGAATGTACATATTTATTATATCTAGTCTAAAAGTGTACATTGAAATTTTAAAATGTTAAAGGGTTCAGTGTTATTGAGGATAATTCATATACGGTTCTCGGAAGTCGTGCCCTAGAATTTCATAAAATCTTATCTGAATATTAATGTTTTTTTATATGATCAAAGATCATGAAATTCAACATGAGTTTCAGATCTTAGTTTGTGAAAAACTGACAAATCAAGGACAATTATGAATCATATATCCACAATGTGTCATGTGTGTCTGTGTTTGTGTGCATGTGGTACACAGTATGTATCGGTCCATCTCCCTCATAATACCACCGTGTGTATCTGTCTCTGTCGTTATCTCGTAGGGTTCTGAACTGAGTGGCTGGTCCCTGGGACGATGGACCCAAGATGGCATAGACATCCACCACAACTTCCCTGACCTCAACTCCATCCTCTGGGAGGCGGAGGCCAGGAAGTGGATCCCCCGGAAAATGTTTAACCATCAGGTGCCCATCCCGGATTGGTACCAGTCCAAAAACGCAACGGTCAGTCCAAACTCAAACTTTGTTTTTGAGGGGGCTGGCCTCTATGGGGTTTGTTTATGACTCAGTCCTTTGGAGATAATTTAAACCCCAGCCATCTATATTAAATTGTCACTCACAAGTATTCAGGGATTATTCACTACCACCTGTGAGTCAGACTGCTTCAGAAATATCCAAGCAGCTGCAGGCACTGGACAGCGCTGCCTCTGCCCAGACAGGCAAGCATAGTGGAGCTGTTGTCCCCATCTGTGCTCAGGAAGCTGGGAACATTTTCTTCATATCCCTCCACCACCATGTGCCCCAGGCACAAGACAGGGCCAACACTAAACAATTAGAGCCCTTGCAGAAGAGGAAGCGTTTTGTCTATTTAGAGTTTCTCCTGATAGGAGGAAACCTATTGTTATTATCATTAGGGGCCAAGCAGCGAAGCTGCTAGGGCACCTATTGTTTTTGTTAGTTTTATTATTATTATTTGGGGCCAAGCAGCGAAGCTGCTGTGGCACCTATTTTTTTGTTAGTTTTATTAGGGGCCAAGCAGCGAAGCTGCTGTGGCACCTATTGTTTTTGTTAGTTTTATTATTATACTTAGGACTAGGAGTCTAAGGCAGCCCATAGAACCGTATCGTGCAAAGTTTTGCAATTTGGCACACTGATTGGGAACAGGTTCCTGATTATTGTCACCAAGTTTCATGTCGACCACTGAAGCACTATAGCGCCACCAAGGGGTCAAAGTTGGAGGTGTGTTTACGCCCATAACTTTTGAACCGTAAGCATTCATTCAATTTTCTTAAGTGAGGTATCATTGGATTCCTTAGATGTAGACGATTCGACTGCACCCTATGACGTCATTGTCGTCATAAAGGTTTTTCCGTCATTTGTATTTTATGAAAAGCCTACTTTTTCTAACTCTTCCTAGGCCGTTGCTCCGATTTTCATGAAAATCGTAACAGATCATTTTCAGACTATGCCAACGAAAAATCTTTAGAATTTTATTGATAAGTCAAACCATTCACGAATAACGCGCAAACGGTTTTGACAAAGAGCACGCCAAAGCAGATGTGAGGCCTTGACTCTGCAATGGTTTACCGTATGTAGACGAAACTTTGGAAATGTCATCACAAGCATGTCATCTAATCATCTTCCTAACACAATAACCTTGATATGTCAAAATATGACTGAATTAAGGCAGAATTATACTTCTCTGACTCCGTTACGGACGGACGGACGGAATCGGACGGATTGGTTGAATTTATAGAACTCCGAAGGCTGTGGGTGCTGAAAACAATTCACTGCCAGAAGAGTAGGTGGCGCTGCACTGCGATGCTAGCTAGGTTATCAAAAAGTCTGGAGCAAATTTACTAATTAGCCATTTCATCAATAAAATAAGCACATTTTCAGCAACTACACTGCCCATTTCTCGTCACATTTTAATTCAGATGCTGATTTACATGTACTGTTTAGCTGAAATATGAATTGTAAACTTACAGCAATGGCGGTCAAAGGATTCTGTTCGTCTTGTTGGTCACGGCAACCCCGCCCCTGACGCAAGCGGTTCTTAATACGGACCACTCAAAGCTGACTGGGATAAGACGGGCTACTTTGAAGTGCAAGGTCATAGGTTCGAATTCAGCCACAGTCATCAAGCATGTCATGATACTGGATTATCTGTTTAGTGAAGCCAGGTATGCCACACTCAGGGCCTGATTAAGACATTTTGAGGCCTGGGGCTAATTACCAGGATGAGGCCCCTATATCGCCCCGACGCACATCATGACACGCACACAAACCTACGCCAGGTGCACTGACACATCAGTGCTTTAAAGTCCACAGAACCACTCTATAAATATGATCAGTTTAAAGCCAAGGACAAAATGTATGTGTGTAGTAGGCTACACTGTAGACAATAGTAAACCAATAATGTAAATGTATACATATTTCCATTTATTCAAAAGAAAAAACAAGGCTAAATAGCCAGGGAATGACCATTATAGGTTACTCAAAAACTCAAACACAAGAAGGCATACAGTAGACCTGTCGCGATAGTCAATATATTGACTTATCGCACGATATATGGAAATGAGCGCAATCATTTTTGGTGCCACGATATATTGCAAATGATCATTTTTATAATAAAAAATAATGATTATATACATTTTGACATAAAAACGAATGTCACCAACATTTTAGTCGATCCCACTGCCTCTGTCATCTTGTCTGCTTTCTCTGTCGAAAGCGTAGGCTAGCGTCTCCACACACACACACACAGAGCGGACACCGACAGGTGAAGAGAAGGCGTGAACCCACTGTGTTATAAAGTGTTCTGTGACATCTACAGCTAGTTAGGAAGAACAAGTAAAAATGGACTTGGTTTCAAAGCCGCAATCTTCAGCTCCGGTGTGGGAACATTTTGTCTTTAAGCCGAATGAGAGATGAGAGCCAATTAACGTGAACGAGCCAGCATGTCGACTTTGTTTGAAAACAGTGGAAACGAAAAGAGGCAACTAACCTAACATCTCAAATAAAACATAACTATCCCACCCAGTTGTTCAACCTGTGATCAACAACTGCAGCTAGAGCTGGAAAGGGGTCTTCCATACAGTTATCTGTTACAGATGACTTTTCCCAACAGTGCAAATATAAACGTGACAGCGCGAAATGGCGCACACTCACGGATAGCGTAACTCGCTCTATAAACAAAGAGATGCAGCCATTAAACACGGTCGAAAAACCAGCATTTACAAATATGCTGCAAACTTTTGACAAACACATGGCTGACAACTCGCACGCATTTCACACGCTCTCACGCCACACCTGGTATATCTCACGTTGAAAAGGCAACGCCAACCAAGTAGCCCTGTTAACGTTGTAAACAATAACGAACGATGCGCAGGTTCACAGAGTGAAGCGACATAGACTCGCGAACAGGCGTGAAAACTTGCCTTGGGGGGGGGGGGGGTCATTATGTAATCAGTGGCATAAAATGGTCAGAAAATTACAATAATATCGTTTATCGCAATACATTTTGGTGCAATATATCGCAGAGCAAAAAGTAGTTATCGTGACAGACCTAGCAGACAGTCAGATATACAGTGCAACATCTCCAGGGTGGAAAGCATTTGAATTAGCTTACATACAAACAAGCTATTTAAAAAACTATTTTACAATAATGGAGCCAGGTTGAGAACAAACATGTGACTCACCATCACCATCATCACATCAGTGATATTAAAAGGCCCGTTTTCTGCTCTTTCTCAATGCAAACTCATCAATGAACTCTTCAAAGTCCAGTGGGCGCAGTATGTCATGCTCTATTGACATTAAAGTCAAATTGTTCAGTCTGTCCTCGTACATTGATGTCCTCAGTCTATGCTTAATAATTCCTCATTTGGAGAATGACCTCTCCCCACTGGCATTACTAACGGGCAATGTAACGTAAATCCTCAGCGCTATGTCCACATTTGGGAAAACACTTTGGAGATGCCTCTCCCGTATTAATGAAAGTAGGTTTCTCAGTGTTGTTGGGTCAGTGAGAGCAACTCGGGATAAATTCACAAACTGCGCTAGTTCGTCGGGAAAGTCATCCGCTAGATCTGCGTTGTATTTGGTCTGCAATCTGACACTTTGTTCACATATTTCACGGAGGGAGAGTTTTTCAAGTCGAGTAAGAAATACAAAGTATTTGCAGGTTTCTTTATACTGCATGCCTCTGTTGTAATGCATTTATAAGTTTGTCTATTATCACAAAGAATGTCTCCACACAAAATGTGTCCTCGCCCGCATTGACATGGTCAGGTTTGTTGGAGTCATCGGCTCGGGTGGTGCGCTTAACAGGTCGAGTCGTTCTGTACTCTTGCGATAATGACAGTGATCTGGCTTTGGATTCCAGGTGTTTGAACTGGGAGCGCAAATTGGACACAAAGTCTATTAGCGAGTGAAGCAATTCCACAGCAGTAACTAGGTCCAAATCCACTGTCTGCAGGGCCATGCTTGTAGTTTGATATCTTTGCAGTATAGTATCCCATATGATGGTTAGGAATGCTGTCTCAAATCGCTAAATTTTTTGGGCCACTGATCTCGCCTCGTCGTGCGCGCCAGATTTCTGACTGGCATCTCCGGCTATCTGCGTTAAAGTACCGTGAATATTTCTGAAATTTAAACTAAGAGCTTTTGTAGCCCGTGCATGTGCTGACCATCTTGTGGTGAAAGTCCCTTCACTGTCGCAATGCGTTTATGTTGGTGGGGAATAAAAACACACAAGACCAGACTAACTAAAGAGCAAAGGTTCTTTATCTGATAGATTTATATGATAACCTAACCCAAATAGCCGTATCAGAAAATAAAATGAATAGTAAGTTTTCAGCAGTACAAAACGGTAGTGGTGATACTGAGAGTAGACAAATACAAAAACATCATTAGTACACCACTAACATCAAATACATAAAACCAAAATATACACCAGTGTCAGGGTTGGGAACAGGACGCGCAGAAACTGCAACTTTTGCAGAATTAGGTTTTCTTTAATGAACAAAAAGCAGACCGGGCTGGCACATTAGAAAAACAACAATTTTGTATTTGATTTCATTGTCTTAAGTAACGTTTTTAAATACGTCAATGATACATATATGTACAAAATGTCAAGTCAATTAGAGCTTTGGTTCAAGAGAAGAGGAATTTTTAAGGTTTTCCAAAATTATCACTGTACAGGAAAATCCATCATGGCGGACCTTATGGGTCCTTGAGGCTTTTTTGTTCCTCATGAAAAATGATGCATGCACACCAAGTTTCAGAAGAATTGGAGCAATGGGGTGGAAATTCCATCACTTTGAAAATTGGACTTTTGGGCGTGGCCTGTGGCGCCCCCTATGGTCCGATGTGGCCCATATTTGGTGTGGGGGTACCCACTTGGATGTTGTATCAATGTGCCAAATTAGAAAATGTATGACCAGGGACTTTTTGAGATATTTACATTTACATTTAGTCATTTAGCAGACGCTCTTATCCAGAGCGACTTACAGTAAGTACAGGGACATTCCCCCCGAGGCAAGTAGGGTGAAGTGCCTTGCCCAAGGACACAACGTCATTTGGCACGGCCAGGGAATCGAACTGGCGACCTTCAGATTACTAGCCCGACTCCCTCACCGCTCAGCCACCTGACTCCCTCTGTTGGGAGCGCATATTGGGGCGCAAGGAGAAGAAAAATAAGAATAAGAATACTAACAAAAACAATAGGTTCCCTCCTACCGGAGGAACCCTAATAAGAATACTAACAAAAACAATAGGTTCCCTCCTACCGCAGGAACCCTAATTAGCGATACCCACGAATGACAGAGCGACTGGGCTAATTCACGTGGCCAAAATCTACATTCACATTCTACATTCTTTACAAAACAAACTCATCCCTTCATAGTAATCAAATATATAGACTTTTGCATTGCTATTACAGTATTTCAAGACAAATGTCCCACTTACAAGCAATATTAAGCAAGAACCACCAACTCTCCCTCAAGTCAGCCACCTTCTCTGATGCACCACGTTCTCACTCCTGTCCAATTACCCAGAATCCACTACACAACCAATCAAGGAACTACTACATGATGTCAATGTAGTTTTCTGGCATTTAAAGAAGACATGTCCCATTACAACTGTGAAAAAATGAACAACATCAAAATATGACCCGGTTACATTTATTCTCGTTAGACTCAAGCCCATTCATTAATATTTCCCAGCGGCCAGGCCAGGCTGAGAAAAAGTTGAAAATGGATTGAATCAGCCCAAAAAAATAAGTGGTGTCATTGCAACAATCCACGCTACACACCCCAACAAGGTTCAGGGAGTGGGCCGCACATGGAATCCAATCAGCAAGGGGGTTTCTTTCCTGAATATGAGCCCTCAATCCCTTGTAAGCACCTGACATATTAGACGCATTGTCAAAGCACTGTCGCCTGTAATTTTTGATGTCGACATGCATGTCCTGTAGCACATTTGTAACTGAGTCAAAAAGGGACTTGCCTGTATGGCTAAATATCGGCAGAAATAAAAAAAATAAGACTTTGCCCTCCTGAGAAACATTACGTACCACAAATATTAGCTGGTCTATGTGACTTAAATGAGGTGTTGAGTCGACAGTCAAAGAAAAGTACTTGGCTTTCTGCAGCTGAATAATTATTTCAGCTTGAACCCGCTGACCCATTAGACTTATGAATTCTTTGTAGATAGTGGAAGACAGATATGAGGTTGTCCCTCTGCCTTTATTCCCATATTTTTTTAAATGTTCATCAAGGGTCGAACTTGCTCAGTAATTCAAAGATTCCCAAGTAATTGCCATTGTGGACAGAGCCTAATATTTCATTGTCTCCACGGAATGCAAGGCCACGTTCTGACAAAAACTTTATTACTGCCACAATTCTCCTCAGTACTTCTCGCCAGTAACTAGCTTCATCTCTGAATTGATCCACCAGTAGGGATGGGCGATACCAATCATTTTCTTTTCGATCCGATACCAAGTACTTTCAAGAACAGTATCGTCGATATCGATACTGATACTTCTATGAAAATCTTTTATTTGGGTAATTTTATAATGAATTCTGAAAGCCATCGTTATTAATATTAAATAAACCGC
This sequence comes from Thaleichthys pacificus, assembly GCA_023658055.1. Lineage (NCBI taxonomy): Eukaryota > Metazoa > Chordata > Actinopteri > Osmeriformes > Osmeridae > Thaleichthys > Thaleichthys pacificus. The sequence goes on from CM042856.1 coordinate 3,142,218, forward strand.
AATAGGCATTACGTGTCTGTGTTGCCTCCTCTGCTCGCGTCAGCTGTACTTTTTTGTGCTCTTTAGGGTAACTTTTAGATGCTTGTCATGTTTGTGGTATTGCCACAATGGCGTATTGTTGTTTGACAAATGTCACATAAAGCTTCATCGTTGTTAACTGGAGTGAAATAACTTCAGTCATGACCGCAGCAATGCACTCGAATCTGCGCTGAGTGTGCTTTCACTGAGTGAGAGTAAGAGAGCATGGCGCGCTGCCGCTGATGAACTCATGATAAGCACAGACACAGTGGAAGAAAAAATAGTTCCCATTGACTTTCTTATTTAAGTACATTTCTATACTATGCTGCCTACAACTATTATAAAAATATTCTAAAATCACTTGTTTAAAAGAAATCCCAGGTAGGATCAGGGTGTCAGATGGCTGAGCAGTGAGGGAGTTGGGCTAGTAATCTGAAGGTTGCCAGTTCGATTCCTGGCCGTGTCAAATGATGTTTTGTCCTTGGGCAAGGCACTTCACCCTATTGGGGCACCCTCGGGGGGAATGTCCCTGTACTTACTGTAACTGGTATTCTTATTCTTATTATTAGGGTTCCTCCGGTAGGAGGGAACCTATTGTTATTGATGGTATTCTTATTATTAGGGTTCCTCCGGTAGGAGGGAACCTATTGTTATTGTTGGTATTCTTATTATTAGGGTTCCTCCGGTAGGAGGGAACCTATTGTTATTGATGGTATTGTTATTATTATTAGGGTCCCTCCGGTAGGAGGGAACCTATTGTTAATGATGGTATTGTTCTTATTAGGGTTCCTCCGGTAGGAGGGAACCTATTGTATTCGTTAGTTTTATTATTATTAGGGTTCCTCCGGTAGGAGGGAACCTATTGTTATTGTTGGTATTCTTATTATTAGGGTTCCTCCGGTAGGAGGGAACCTATTGTTATTATTGGTATTCTTATTATTAGGGTTCCTCCGGTAGGAGGGAACCTATTGTTATTGTTGGTATTCTTCTTATTATTAGGGTTCCTCCGGTAGGAGGGAACCTATTATTATTGATGGTATTCTTATTAGGGTTCCTCCGGTAGGAGGGAACCTATTGTTATTGATGGTATTCTTATTATTAGGGTTCCTCCGGTAGGAGGGAACCTATTGTTATTGTTGGTATTCTTATTATTATTAGGGTTCCTCCGGTAGGAGGGAACCTATTGTTATTGATGGTATTCTTATTATTAGGGTTCCTCCGGTAGGAGGGAACCTATTGTTATTGATGGTATTCTTATTATTAGGGTTCCTCCGGTAGGAGGGAACCTATTGTTATTGTTGGTATTCTTATTATTAGGGTTCCTCCGGTAGGAGGGAACCTATTGTTATTGTTGGTATTCTTATTAGGGTTCCTCCGGTAGGAGGGAACCTATTGTTATTGATGGTATTCTTATTATTAGGGTTCCTCCGGTAGGAGGGAACCTATTGTTATTGTTGGTATTCTTATTATTATTAGGATTCCTCCGTCAGGAGGAACCCTATTGGAATTGTTGGTATTAATTATTATTATTATTCTTGTAATTTATCTCATGAACACATTGGTAAAAAGTTTTGAAATTTGGCATATTGATACAACATGCCACAAATACCGCCCAAACACAGACTGGCCCACATCAGACAATAGGGGGCGCCACAGGACCAAATCTGACAATGCTTGCCTTATTTTATTATCCAGTTACTGAACATGGCAAAGTCCAGATCTGAGAATGGCTCAATTGGATGAGATGTTGTGCTGGTAAACGTAGGGTTGTAGGTTCAAAACCAGTCAAAGGTTGTTTTGGACAGAACAGTTTCTAGTCTTCTGGTCTATCCTCCGGTTGTAAAACATAGCAATGAGTGTTTATTTGAGCCCATAACAACACTCGAGCGAGCGAGAGACTGTCCAATGGTCATTTCTGGTAGAGATAGGTGCATATCGCGTGTCCTGATTGCGTCGTGGGGAGGGGTTACGTGCAGGTTGAGGGGGTACATCATGCGTCAGGATATGTTTGTGTCACTAAATCAAATGTATTTTTGAAGGATGGTTCAAACTTAATAAGCTTTAAGGTGACATGCCCCTGAAGTACCATGCAAAGTTTCACCTTGATATGTCGACATATGACTGAATTACAGCTGTTTGAACTTCGACCAAATCTGACAATGCTCGCCATTGGAGAAACAGCTTTTTTTATTATCCAGTTTTGTGTAATCCATGTCTGGGAATGGCTCAATTGGCTGATATGTTGTGCTGGTAAGCAAAGGGTTTAATGTTCAAAACCAGTCAGAGGCATAGTTTTTAATTTTTTATTCTGACAAAACGGTTTCTAGTCTTCCGATCAGTCCTCCGGTTGTAAAAACATAGCAATGCGTGTTTATTTGAGCCCGTCACAACACTCGGATCATCTGTTTAGCGAGACTGTGTAAACCACTGCAAAACAAGCCAGGTTCACCACAGTAGCTAGCTACTTGTAGTCTACGCATGGTAGAGATAACTCTAATGGTTATCTCTAATGAAGTAAATTGATTGTTCAGGTTGATCCCTTGCCTGTTGCACAAATTCATTTCAGTAACCTAAGCCAGGACACATTCCCACTGATGCTAGGCATGATTTAAAATTCCCTTCCATGACAAGTTATGGCACTCCAAACAACCTGTTTTAAAAAACGATGAGAAAGTTATTCTTTACAGCAGCAACCCAGTCATCCCGTTGTCCCGTTTTTATAGGAAATGTACAAGCAGTTTCAACTTAGGCTGAATCTAACAACGCTTACCAGAGGAGAAACATCTTACTTTTTTATATAGTAACTGAACATGACAATATTCAACACTGAGAATAGCTCAATGGGCTGGGATGGTGACCTGTAAAGTATAAGGTTGTAGGTTGGAATCCTGCCATAGTCTTTTGGCCTGTCATAATTTTGATTATCTGTTTAGTTCAACAGAATGACATCTTTCTGAAGTACCACAAACAATTTCACCTTGGTATGTCAAAATATGATTGAATTAAAGCTGTTTCAACGTTGGCTGAATCTAACAACGCTTGCCACAGGAGAAACACCTTACTTTTTTATACAGTAACTAAACATGACAATATTCAACACTGAGAATAGCTCAATGGGCTGGCATGGTGACCTGTAAAGTATAAGGTAGTTGGTTGGAATCCAGCCATTATCTTTTGGCCTGTCATAATTTTGATTATCTGTTTAGTTAAACAGGATGACATCATTCTGAGATACCATGC